>CM074718.1:214496142-215161142 GCA_037306005.1 Rhinophrynus dorsalis | reverse complement strand
CTCCACCATTTGTCATATCAGAGATGACCTCTTGAATTGGCTTGAAATGGTCCAAAGGGTTGATGCACTCTGTGGCTCCAAATTCTTTTGCTTTCTCAAATTTGCTGCTATTAATATCAATAGCTATAATTCTAGCAGCTCCTGCTGCCTTGCAGCCTATTACCGTTGATAGCCCGATTCCACCTAAGCCAAACACGGCACAAGTAGATCCAGGTTCAACCTGCACAAAAGCAAAATTGACAATGTTAGTCTCAATTTAATTTACAAAAGGTGCACGTGATAAATAACACTTTAATGCAATATTTTGCTGGACTTTACTCATTTCCTGTTTGTTTAAAATCTGAATATTTTTTAGCATACACTGGAGTTAGGCATGTGCCCTTATATACTAAATAAAGAAACTTTTTTTTTTCTAACAATTTGGTCCTAGAAAGCAATGTTTTCACTTTTTTAAGTCTTCAGAAGTCCAATAAGTGCTAATTTACTGTGTCTTTTCTACTACATTTAACTGGAAATTGTTGTTTTTGTTATGTGTGTGTGTGTGTCCCCTTGCAAGACTGAGATCTATCTCTATAAATTTCCAACACGATTTTCACTAAAAAAAATGATTCTTCACTTTTTTTTTTTTTTTTTTACCAAAAATTGTTTCCTTTTTGCCAATTCAAACACATTTGCCTATGTTTCCTGTGGTGCAACCTATGGATTGGGGGACTGGCATGGTGTGATTGATTAGTGTATGGTTTGCATATTATATATAATAATATAATGTGAAAAAGTTTTAGGAAGATTTGAAAAAGTGCTGTAAAGTAAGAATGCTTTAAAAAACGGATATGTTAATAGTTTACATTTTTCAATTAACAAAATGCTAGTGAGTGCTAATGATCATCAATTTAATATGTAGGTTGAAACACCGTCATTAGAGGGATGGTAATGTCCCTGAAAAAATTATTTGCATTTGTAGTGCTTCAAACATTGTATGGAATGCAAAAAAAAGCATCTCTCAAACCAAGCACACTTTTTAGACCATTCCAAAGAAGTCATTCATTGTAAATAACGCGATCGTGGCTCTGCTACAGGGCCTCCATGTAGGCCGACACGGATCTCCTGCTGACAACTTTACAACTGACAGCAGGAAACATCAAACTTTAAATGCAGATATCTCTCAAATCATAGTGGTTTGAGAGATACCTTTTTTTGCATTCCATACAATTTTTGAAGCACTACAAAATGCAAATTATTTTTTCAGGGACATTACCATCCCTTTAACGAAAAAAGAAAAAGATGTGTAGGAGGAATAAAAAGGATAAGGAACAGCCAAACTCAACTAACAAGGGGAGGTTGCTGAAGACAGCTTAATGTCAAAAATCATACACCAGGGCAAGACTGTAGACACAGTGATCAACCAAGGAAACTTAGTGCAGCAGATGAAAGATACATCCATCACAGAAAAAAGGACACTTTATAGGCACACAACTCAATGCATACAGTAAGCGTTCAACCCATACAGGTGCAGCATGACTCTGACGGTCAGTGCCGTTTCATACGGATTCTTTGTTTAGTCTCACCTCTGTCCTGCTATAATTTGCCATAGTTTTTTAAAGAGCCTAATAAAGCTACTTATGTTTTAACCTACTCTCTGGAAGTGCCACTCGTTCCTTTATCTTCATGTCTATACTCGGAAGAGAGACCCGATGGAGAAGTGAGCACCCGGATGAAGTTTGAGCGGTGAGTCCCTTAATAGGATTTTGTTACAATGTTGCTGTTGCATTTCATTATATAAAACGTGGTAGCATCTATTTTCTTTGTGTTCCTGTACTCGATCTAAAAAAATACCTTGGATAGGAAATAAAAAAAAAAAAAAAAAAGATATGGAACTAAATGAGGCATCGAGACCAATAAAAATAGTACCAAAACAATAAATAAATATAATCAAAGTATAAATGTTTATTACTAAATCAATAATTCCATAACAGATATATAATATAAAAATATGGTGGTATAAGGATAGCCCCCCACCCCAAGACTATCCAATATATCACAATATATCCTACCAAATATACCCTAAAACACAGCTAACAGACAATAAAGAATAAGGAAAAAACAAAACCTGGTGCTAGGTAAATCACTGAGTATCAATATGATGTAATTTATTTCTTAAACTATACATCCTAACATTCTTAAATCTAAATATATCTCCTATTGATACAGTCATGAGACTGTCAAAAATACAGTCCCAAAGATCAATCAAAAATAATGTACAAGTAAAAGCCAAAGCAATGACCAATAGCTTCAATATCCATATGATGTTACTGATGATGTTATGATGGCCATCTACTGTCCGGAGAAGTCTGGTCAGAAGTGGTCTTCATGGAAAACTTGCAGCCAAAAATCCATACCTCTGACGTGGAAACAAGGCCAAGCGACTCAACTATGCACGAAAACACAGGGACAGTGGTGCAGAAAAATGGAAGAAGGTGCTCTGGACTGATGAGTCAAAATTTGAAATATTTGGCTATAACAGAAGGCAGTTTGTTCGACAAAGGGCTGAAAAGAGGTACAAGATGAATGTCTGCAGGCAACAGTGAAGGATGGTGGAGGTTACTTGCATGTTTGGGGTTGCACTTCTGAAAATAAAGTTGGGGATTTGTCACAATTAAAGGTCTCCTCAATGCTGTACAGTACAGTACAGGCAGATCCTTATCCATCGTGCAGTACCATCAGGGAGGCATCTGATTCAGTCAAATTTATTCTGTAGCATGACAACAACAACATACAGCTAAAGTCATTAAGAACTATCTTCAGCGTAAAGAAGAACCGGGATTCCTGGGGGGAGATTCACTAAGCGATGATAAAGAAGTGATGAAGTGGAGATGACTTCTCCAGTGATATCACTTCTCCAATTCCTATGTTATTCTATTGTGACAATTCACTAACATTTCTTAAATTGTGAAGATCATAGTGCATAGACTCTATGGAATAACATAGGAACTGGAGAAGTGATAATCTGGAAAAGTAATCTCCACTTTATCACCGCTTAGTGAATCTCTCTGCTAGAAGTGATTGTATGGCCCCCACAGAGCCCTGATCTCAACATCGAGTCTGTCTGGGATTACATGAAGTGAGAGAAGCAACTGAGGGTGCCTAAATCCCTACAACAACTGTGTAACCATTCATTCTCCAAGACTTTTGGAACAACCTACTGTGTGCAAGTGTACCTAGAAGAATTAATGCTGTTTAGAAGGCAAAGCGTGGTCACATAAAATATTGATTTGGTTTATATTTTTATTCTGTTCACGCACTATGCATGTTGTTAATTGATAAATATAAATTATTAATATGTCTATTTTTGAAATAATTCTTACTTTACAACATTTTTTACACCTGCCTAAAACATTTGCACAGCACTGTGTATTATATTATATATATATATATATCCTATATAATAATTCGCTAAATCGTGTGTAACACCCGACATGCGCAGCAGACACTGCCCGCGCAGCGGCGGATACAGAGCTGGGCGCACAAGTCCTGTGTGTGCACTAGTCTTATGGTATATTACGATTTCTATTTTTATATAATATGTATGTATCAATATGTACAAACCGGAGAGTGCTACTGATATCTGCTAAGATCAAACATTTATTGTACAATAATATTATGCAGTAAATTAAAATAATACAATAAAATATTCTGCACTAATAACTGAAGACACCTTCAATTAAACTAAAATGTCCATATAGCACTATTTCTAATAAATAGGGATATAAAGAGCTCTATAGATGGAAAAAAAGAAATAGTCACTCTTTTAAGTCCACTCACTCAGCGTTAAGAGTGGTCGTACAATGAAGGGGCAACTAACAATGCTCTAGTACAACTTGTATCTCTTTGTATCCTTAAAGAGGAGCTAGCACCCGACACAATCTTTAGCTTAACTAAGTCACCATCTGGCGACTAGCTGCTTAGTAGTGCTAGTTGCCAGAATAATTACCTTATTTAATAGATTTCTGCTCTCTTCCATGGGTGACAGGCAGGACAGAGCGCGGACATCTTGGCATTGTGACGTCCACACGCCTGCACTGCCTGCACAGGCACTCCGTCCTGTCTGTCACCCATGGAAGAGAGCAGAAATCTATTAAATAAGGTAATTATTCTGGCTACTAAGCAGCTAGTCGCCAGATGGGGACTTAGTGAAGCTAAATATTGTGTTGGGTGATAGTTCCTCTTTAAGTGATATTTTAACGGGCAGGTTCTCTTGTTCGGTATAGCACAACAAAATTGTATGTGTGTCTTACTTGCAATCCTCTCCCGACCCTGGACTTCACTAATCGGCTTGTAGACTCATTCCCTCTAATGGTAACTATGCAACAATGTTACCTTGGGTCTGTAGCTGTCCCGATCTTTTCCGGTCTGTAGTCCAACTGAACAAAGCGGGCAGAGGAATATCGCATTTAATCTCGAACCTCCCGACTTTCACTTTCCACTGATAAACTGTAGATATTGCACCTCCGACCAACTTGACTCTATAGTAATAGCGCTACTGCAGAGAATCTCCTACGCATTTCGTACTACTCAATTAGTACTTCATCGGGATGTTTGAGATTATATGTTTTGCCCACTTGTTCACATACCTGTTGTCAGGTGGATTTTCTTGCAGTACACACTTTCCAGACCTTTGCCTACCACACTAACCACTTGCTTGTATAATTCAGGCACGGCCGTTCTAGAAAAATAACTGCAGCTTTGTATGTGCTAGCATGGAGCTACACATGACACCAGTTCACTGAAACATTGTTACTTCCAGGTTTACATTGGCTGCATTCTTATTGGCTCTGGGCTCAGGACTTGCCTTTAAATACGCCCTCCTGTCACTATACCGGTGCCCTTTCGTGGTGGTCACGTATTGTCACGGTTAGTTAAGACTCTCAGACTTAAGGTTTAGGTAAAAACATAACTTTATTGAAAAGTTAAGGTAATCCCATAGGGCTATCATACACATACAAACAATACAAATAAGCAAATGACCATATGAATAGGTTCTACCGGCCTTGCCAATAATACCGGGCAAGGCAACCCAGGCGACTAGATGAAATAGCAGTAGCAGGCTCTACCGGCCTTGCCAATGCTGGGTAAGGCAACCGTGAGATGGTAACGTACCGGTTCTACCGGCCTTACCAATACCGGGCAAGGCAGCCTGAGGGAATACTGTGAGTAGGCTCTACCGGCCCTGCCAATACCGAGTAAGGCAACCTAAAAGATGGCAACGTGAATAGGTTCTACCGGCCTTACCAATAACGGGCAGGGCAGCCCAAGAGAGGAGACCTTCCTGGAACCAACTGACTGTCAGGTGACAATGACAGTAGGATGGAAGAGGTAGCAACTAGGATAAGCGGTCTCGCTCAAGCAGAAGTCTCATGCCAGAGAACTACAAGACAACTGTATAGGGACTGGACAGCAACTCGGACCTCACAGTACCTGACTACAGTCAGGGAACAAACCAGCGTCCGCACGCTGGGACCAACTGACAGGAATGTGAACAGCAAGGTGTACTGGAGTAAACCAACAGGAGTAATGGTACAAGGTTAATGGAGTAAACCAGCGTCCGCACGCTGGGACCAACAGTAGTATGAGCCACCAGGTTTAATGCAGTAAACCAGCGTCCGCACGCTGGGACCAACAGTAGTATGAGCCACCAGGTTTAATGGAGTAAACCAGCGTCCGCACGCTGGGACCAACAGTAGTATGAGCCACCAGGTTTAATGGAGCAAACCAGCGTCCGCACGCTGGAACCAACAGTAGTATAAGTCATCAGGTTAAATGGAGTAAACCAGCGTCCGCACGCTGGAACCAACAGTAATATAAGCCACTAAGTATAATGGAGTAAACCAGTGTCCGCACGCTGGAACAACAGTGTAAAGGCCACAAGGTTTAATGGAGTAAACCAGCGTCTGCACGCTGGAACCAACAGTAATATAAGCCACCAGGTATAATGGAGCAAACCAGCGTCCGCACGCTGGAACCACAGTAGGAATATCGCCGGAGCGAAATGAGAGCAATGTCGCCTCAGCGACTGCAGACAGGGAACCACTGTGACCAGGCAGAGGATCAACCGGAACGAGCACCGCTGAACTGACCGGCGACCGGAACATCAGCAACCACGGAGAACAACCGGAACCGATTGGAATAACAAGCAGGCAGGTACACAAGAACAGGTAGACTCAGGAACTCTGGAACACTGGAACTCAGGCCCAATCAGCATGGCAGACAGGACAGAAAAGATACTGTCAGAGACACCACGAAAGAGCAACCAAAGGGTGCCCGGACTGAGTTTAAAAAGGCAATGTGAGGCGGGCAGACAGCAGGCAGCCAATGGGAGCCCCCTGCAGGTGATAGACACTGGATAGCACCAATCACGGGCGACTAGCGACTAGTTGTTCTTGTTTCCTGTTTCCATGTATGACCCGGCTCGCCTGACTACACTTGTGCCTGACGCTCTTGTGATCCGATCCCGTTGCTGACCTGGACTGGCTGACTAACTCCTTGTGTACCGAACTGGCTTGACTGAGTATCTGATTCCGTTACCGACTAGGACTGGCTGACTAACTCCAATGCCCCTCCTGAGAAACCCATGGGGAAATGCTTTGTGGATGAACCCTTTCGGGCTAAGTTAATGGAAACGTATCACGCATCCCGTGCTGCCGGCCATGTAGGCAAGAACCAATTAATATGGTCGTTGTCCTGAATGTTCTGGTGGCTTATGCTAAGGGCGGATTGTGCAGCGTTCATGGCAGCTTGTACAGTTTGTGCCTGCTCCAAGTCCCCAAGGCACCTCCCACTGGGACTCCTGCAAGCTGTTCCTAATGGCGAGCTCCCATGGTCACGTGTCCATAGATTTTATGGGAGAACTGCCTGCCTCCAATGGTAACACAGTCATTCTTATGGTGGTTGACACATTCTCGAAGTTGGCACATTTTGTACCACTCTCCGGTTTGCCCTCGACTAAGACATTGGCCATGGTCTTTGCTAGAGAAGTATTTTGGCTTCATGGGGTACCCAAGGTCCTTGTCTCTGATCATGGGAGTCCATTTGTATCTAGGTTCTGGAGGGCCCTCTGTGACCAAATGGGCATCCAGTTGTCATTTTCCTCTGCCTACCACCCCAAGACAAATGGGGCCGCTGAACGCTCCAGTCAGGGGTTGGAGCAGTTTTTACGATATTTTATCTCCAACCATCACGATAACTGGGTGGATTTGTTGCCATGGGCCGAGTTCGCCAGAAATTGTGCCGTGTGCTCTGCCTCCGGGAGCTCACCCTTTCTCACCAACTATGGGTTCCAGCCGTGCTTGCTTCAAAGACACGTTTCAAGCACAGCAGATGCCGGCCCTAGATGAACATATTAGGCAACTCCATGCCACTTGGGCACAAGTCCAGAGTTCTCTCAGGGACTCGTTTCAACGAGTTCAGCAGCATGCCAACAATAGATGTCTGGCGGCTCCCGTGTTCCAAGTGGGTGACCGGGTATGGTTGTCCTCCAAGAATTTGAAGTTGCAAGTTCCATGTGGCAAGTTGGCTCCTCGATTTGTGGGTCTGTTCCGGATGCTCTGTAAAGTTAACCCTGTTGCTTATGCCTTAGAGTTGCCTGCCTCTATGAGAATTCATAACGTGTTCCATGTATCCCTTCTCAAGCCCCCGGTGTGTAACCGCTATACCATCACTCAGGAAGTTCCAGCTCCAATGCGTATTGAGGATCACGATAAATATGAAGTGCAGAGTATTTCAGACTTGCGTATATTCCGTGGACAGGTCCAATACCTGGTACACTGGAAGGGGTATGGCCCAGAGGAACGCTCATGGATAAGCCACTCTGACATCCATGCTCCACTACTGTTGCGCAGATTCCATGCTAAGTTCCCAGCTAAACCCAGACCTCCCTCAAGACGGGGGGGGGTCGTTGAGAGGGGGGTACTATCACGGGGCCCGTGATCCCTGAGCGACATCGTTACTTCCGGGTTTATACTGGCTGCGTTCTTATTGGCTCTGGGTTATTGCTCCTCCCAGAGCTTGCCTTTAAATAAGCCCTCCTGTCACTATACCGGTGCCCTTTCGTGGTGTACCTGTATCTAGCGACTAGTTGTTCTTGTTTCCTGTGTCCGTGTATGACCTGGCTCGCCTGACACTCTTGTGATCCGATCCCGTTGCTGACCTGGACTGGCTGACTAAATCCTTGTGTACTGAACTGGCTTGGCTGAGTATCTGATTCCGTTACTGACTAGGACTGGCTGACTAACTCTTTGTGTACCGAACTGGCTTGGCTGAGTATCTGATTCCATTTCTGACTAGGACTGGCTGACTATCCGTTACACTGATCTGGCTGGGCTAGTGTTGGTGGTCCTCCTGACTGGCTGTGAAGTCCGTGTGTGCTGACCTGGTTGTGCTCTAGTTCCATCGCTTACTGGACAAGCCTATTACCTCCATATACTATACAGGGAGTCACCGGTCCAGGACCGGTTACGTTACGTGCCTATCTCCCACTCGCTTGCCGCTCCTACTGTCTCCGGGAGCTTGTGGGAGTCCCTGCACTCACCAGTGTCTGTGTTGCCTCCGGTAACCCTATAATACCTGGGTCAAGCCAATGCCACACTGTTGCCCATGTTGCCTCGGTTAACCCTAGTGATCTAGGGTAGTTACATCGCCAGGATCTGGTGTCTGTTGTCTCAGTTAACCCTAGTGTGCTAGGGGCCCGTCACTGCCCGAGTCCGGTCTGCGCTGCCCACGCTTACCCTAGCATTCTAGGGTTCAGTCACTATAAGTGCCACAGCCGTGTTGCCTACATTAACCCTAGCGTGCTAGGGCCTAGTCACTGCCTGAGTCCATTCTGTGTTGCCTCTGTTAACCCTAGTGTTCTAGGGCTCTGTCGTTGCCAGAGTACTGCCTGTGTTGCCTTCGTTAACCCTAGTGTTCTAGGGTGCAGCCGTTGCCAGAGTACTGCCTGTGTTGCCTCAGTTAACCCTAGCGTGCTATGGTCCCGTTACTGCCAGGGTCCTGCCCATGTTGCCTCTGCCTACCCTACTCTCCTAGGGTCAGTCCTCTGCCAGTGTCTTGCCCGTGTTGCCTACGTGAACTCTAGTCCACTAGTGATTGCCCTTCAGTCACCCATCGCCTGTGTCACCTATTGCGGTGTGGGGCTGTTGAGGATATTATTGTTTCTGTACCTTGCTGAGAATCTGCCTAAAAGTACAAGATCACTATTTTTGTTTGCTGACTATTCCAGTGTTTGAAGTTTCGCCCTGACCTGCGTCAGATCTGGAAAGTACTTGGTATGGACCTTATCTGGACCTGAGAGGGGCTATAGTGCATTATTTTCAATAAAGCTTTTAACCTTAACAAACTGTCTGAGTGTTCTTTTGCAAACAGTAACTAACCATGACAGCAACACTGCCATTTCACAGGCGTATTTTGGGATTGTTTTCTTCAAATGTTTTTGATTCCTTACCAGGAACTTAGTCAATGTGGTTTAAAAACATGACCAGAGAAGGCAGAGACAGCATGTGAGGGCAGCCTATGACTTTTGCTATCTCCTACAGCAAACCCAGAGTCATCATACTTCTCTACAGCAGGAGCCATAGGTGTTATTTGGAATGAACTAACTGTTGGCACACTCTCTGGCACATTGGGTAAGATAAGAGACGTAGTGATGTTATCAGAGACCTGGGAACTTTTGGAGCTTTTTCTGCTGCTGCTAGTTGTGGCACCACTGACCTGCTGATAGTATGTTTCCCAGACAGAACTTGGTTGTGCTTCAGATGGGATCCCATAAAGGCAGTGCCTAGGTGTGATCCTACTTTCCTCCTGCTCACATGCTTTTTGCACAGATAATAGATAGCAACATGCTTAGCTTTTGGATCCTGAGTGAAGTATGTCCATACTGTGGACTTCATGGACTGAGGGGCTGCTACTACTGGGGCTAGATGTTAATGCAATTCTACTGCCACTACTAGTAGGTGTCACAACAGCAGCACTTCCAGCAGCAGTTGAGGCACTCATCATAGTTAAGGTTGTGGATGTTGTTATTTACCCGTGTTGCTGCTCTAGTTGCTGCTGCTGGTTACTCAAAACAAGTTTGTATGGCTGAGTGGGAGTTGGACTTGGAAGCAGTGATGATGCTGATGACTGACAGGATGACTGTGTGCATTTTGCCATCTTTGCTTGTCCAGGGTCAGAGTTTCCAATGGTTTCCTCAAACAGTTTATAGACAGGCACAGTGTTCATTTTCAGTGGCGGAAGACTGAGCTGTTGCCTTTCTGCCAACTTTCTGGCCATGTCATCATCTCATTCACTCTCAACTTCATCTGTATCTGAATAAGAGGAGGATGCTGGATGGATATATTCTAGATCTGCATCATCAGTCATCTTTAGGACATCCTCAGCATCAGCCTCTCCTGCCACTTCTTGCCCACTACCCTTATATTCCTCTAAGCTTTTAAAGGTGTGAAACAATGTCTTTTTACTTTTACAAAGTTTGCTACTACATCGAGGACAGCTGTTTTGGTAATTGTTTATCTGACTGTCAGATGCAGCAGTTGATTCAGCTGCTACACCTTCCTCCATTATGCCATCAACAACACTTGTTGTCATCTTCACTGTACTTATATGGGTTTAGTTCTGGCACTTGGGGAACTGTGGGTGGGACCTTGACAAACTGTATCTTGCCCTGGAGGAGAGGGATAATCATTATTTATTGCACCCGATGCAGCAACCATGGCTGCAGTTAGGTTTTGAACTACCACTTTATTCCCACTTCCCTGCACTGCTCTACCTTTCCCCCTCCCGCTGCCTCTTGTGTGTTTGCTGGAAATTATTCAAATACTTGTGTTTTTACTCTACAGTACACAATATAACTGATGGAGTGAAATTCTTGCCTTGGCCCTCGACAAAATCCTCAATCTCACCTACTATCTAACAAGTCAAACGGGTGAAAATTTTCACCTCAAACTTATATCTGCAAATAAAGGCACTTCCTGCTTGGTGAATAACCAGCAGGAACAATAACAAAGGTTTTTAACATCCAAAGCCTTAACTATGATGAGTGCCTCTGCTGCTGCTTGAAGTGCTGCACCTTTGACAGCAAGTAGAAGTAGCAGCAGAACTGCATCAACATCTAGCCCCAGTAGTAGTAGTAGCTCCTCCAGAACCCCGCAGTCCATGAAGACAACAGTATGGAGATACTTCACTCAGGATCCAAATGCTAAGCATGTTGCTATCTGTTGTCTGTGCAAAATGCACGTAAGCAGAAGACAAGCAGGCTCACACCTAGGCACCTCTTCAGTGAGATCGCACCTGAAGCACAACCACAGGTCTGACTGGGAGACAAACAATCAACAGATCAGAGGTGCCACAACTAGCTGCAGCAGAAGCACTGCAAAAAGTTCTCAGTGCTCTGGGGCCAACAAGAAAAGTGGTAATGTTATTTATGTGTCAGATAGTGTACCACTGCCAACAGTTAGCTCAAAATAACACCTATGGCTCCTGCTGCAGAGGAGTATGATGACTCTGGGTTTGCTGTAAGAAATGTCATAGAGTGCCTACACAATCCGCCACCACCAGAAGTGGTGGCATTAAAGCAATTAGTTAAACAGTTCTTCTGCTACGTACTGCCATCCCACACTTACTAAGTTCTTAGAAAGAAGTCAAAACCTGCACAAACATAATGCCTATGGAATAGTAAACTTGCCAAAATGTTGGAGGTACGGCTTTGGAATAGCAAACTTGCCAAAATGTTGGAGGTTGACATGAACTGATTTCATGTGTTGCACCCTGCTGGAATATCATAAGCGGCAGTTATTTTTCAAGGATGGTCGTGCCAATGTTACATAAGCAGGAAGTTAGTGCTGTGGACAAAGGCACTCAGCCTGCTAACATCCTTTTCAAGGCATATGTTGTTGTAGGACTCACAACTTTAACTTTAAGTTATTTATTTCTCCACTTCAGCCCTTAGAAAAAGAAATATTGTTGTGGGAAATGTTGCAGTCTCAGGAAACATAGGTGAAAAATGTATGGTTAGTGGCGAAAAGGAGGAAATATTTGTTTTTTCATGAAAAGTCAGCAGGAAATTTTTCTGACTTTTCATCCACACCTGGTAGTAACCCCAATTTGCTCATTTCTACTTTGTACCTTGGCAGTATTAATAGCAGCTCCATATCCTGTGGGAAAACAACATCCAAAAAGACATGCTTTGTTCAGGGGTGCATTGTCATCAATTTTTGCAATAGCATCAACAGGTACTACAGTATATTCAGAGAATGTGCTTGTCCATAAGAAGTGGTACACAACTTTTCCTTTGCATGAAAATCTAGAGGTTTTATCTGGCATCAGATTTTGTGATTCACTGAGGCTGTATAAAAAAGGACAATCGATATGAATTCCATTACATTGTGCAGGTATCACTGATTAATAGTATGTTATTTATGAATAATAAAAATACAATAAATGAATCACTTACTGAGTTTTAAGGCAACAGTTAGTATTAGGATTTAGGCAAGAACTACACTTTCCACACTGTGGGATACATAACGGAATTACTTTGTCACCTGAATAAAAAAAGTATTATATTAGATATCAAAATGATCTCGCATTTACGTGGTTTCTGATTACACATCAAATTTAATTTAAAATTATCCAAATTACTTTTAGAAAACAGACAATGCAACTGTAGCTTACACTGTGGAGAGTACAACAAATGTTTCAGGAATCTTTGCCATACAGAGGATCACATGTCAATACATTTTAGGAAGTCTAGTTAAGAAAAGTATATAAATTGTGAAAAATTACACTAATACACAAATTATTATTGGAAATATAGTTGAAAGTTATTAAATTAAATAGGCTGCTCACCACCACAAAGCTATAAATGTAAGAAATAAATAAGGTAAAATAAACAATGTTCTCTATTTCTAAATTAAATTGTATTCATTCTCTAAGCTGAAAACTGTAAATGCCAGGTTCCAATAAATACATTTATTAAAATCATGATATAAATGGTATAATTCTGGCCATAGGTAATATTATATATTAATAAGTATATGGGGGGAAAAACATTTGGCAACTGTACAATGCACTAGAATATTGTATTCACGTGGGAACTCCAATTCTATTACGCCTGGGGTACTGCCATTTCGCTCATGCATAGAGAATTTGCCTAACATTTTGGAGCTAGTGTATCTGTGGGTGGGCCCAGTCTAATGTGGATATGGGTAAGGAAATTTCCTCTCTGCAATGGCACATGGGAGCAAAAACATGACTTGAGTAGCACCTGTGAGACTATCATGCCATTGAACAAAGTTCTTAATTTTGTTCTATCTTGATGTGTATTTACTTTCTCAGTTATACTCATTGTAACTACCATAAAATCTCAGGTATAATACGCACCTCTGTAAAATACACATGACTCTAAGGGAAAACAAGAGTGGCTATGTATAATACGTACCCTTGTTTTCCCCCTTTACCAACTAAAAAGTTGGGGGGGGGGGGTTGTGTGATTCCCTCCCTCCACCCCCTCAATGCGCTTCCAGCTTCCCCTCACCCCCTCCGGAGGCATTTGAGATATCTGCACAACTGGCAGCATGCTTGCATATGCGTCCCACATTCCACATTGCCCTGTGAGGACTTGTTAATTGACGTTAATAGTAATGCCCTTTGAAGACCTGAAGGTCCTCACAGGGTAGTACCGCAGATCCAATGCATAGACCTCTGTGCATTGATCTATGGTAGTTTAACCCCTTGAGTGCCAGAGGGGTATGCAACGCATTGCAGAGCAAAGCGTTGCATACCTCTCTGGGGCTCAAAGGGTTAAAACATGTATGAGTGTGTGGGTGATCCAAATGATGCTTCTATTTAATACAAATGATTCCCCCTTTGTTTAAAATATATCTCCCAATAAATGTGCAAAATTAAATATACTTCCCTATTTGTCCGCTCCGCCGCTCTGTGCACATTAATTTCTCCACAGCCGCACACAGTGGTGGAGAAATAGGGAAGTATATTTAATTTTGCACATTTACTGGGGGATATATTTTAAACAAAAGGGGAAACATTTGTATTAAATGGAGGCATTGTTTGGAATATCACCTGCATAGTCATACATGATTTAACCCCTTGAGCCCCAAAGAGGTACACAACGCATTGCTCTGCAATGCATTGCATAGCCCTCTGGCACTCAAGGGTTTAAACCATGTACGAGTCTGTGGGGTATTTGAGCAAAAACATTTATTTCGACGTCAGGAGTCTGCAAAGTACACAGTACGAAACTCGTTGGGCGGATTTAGCGGCCAGTGGGAGAATCAGCAACCGACCCGCAAGTCTCAGCCTGGGAAGACAGCCGGTAGTGACCTCAGACACGAATTCCATCCTTTGTTCTGAGCTGCACTTTACCTGTTGAAATGTTGGCGGTTTTATCTGTTATCCACTTGTGATACGCTTATCGTAAAGATTTAAAGTGTGAGTAGACCGAGTGGGAAGGGAGGGTTTCCCTCACCGAAGGATACTGCACTATTTTTTTCTTTCTATCTTTTAAAAGGAAACACTAGTTGATGAGTTTGGAGTGAACTATTGGTTGGAAGAATCACACAACGTATTATACAGTAGTTCTTCTATGTGTTTGGAGAAGAGGGAATCTATCAGTATATATCTCTGGAGCATACTCATTGGATTATTCCGGGCAAGAAGATCGCTTTGAAGTAAGAGTAACTGTGACTGATCTTATTCGATATGTAAGACTAATTATTACTGATTATATCTGCCTTTTTGGAAAACGGTATTCAAAGGTGGATTAATATTATTTCTAAACTGAAGTAACTGTAATAGAACTGATTATAGTTTTAGTGTGTGAGACTCTATATGTGAATAATACCACTGTAACTGTGTTACATTCCATCCATTTGTTTAAGGTGTCTCTATGAGACGAGGAGAATATTCTTCCTGTAGTGCAAGAATAATTTTTCTCTCTATCATAATATCTCTGAGAAATAAGATACATATATTTCTTATTCCAGGATGCTTTGAACCACAAATTCCTCATGATTATTGACCTTGACAGGAGCTGGCCGGACCATACTTGTGGTATAACGGTTACAAACCAGAGGTTTAAGCTAGGAACACATTGTGAACGCGCATGGAAGCTGGAAGCTCCAGAGCATAAACCACAGGGTTAATTTTGCGCAGCACACGGAATGGGCCAACAAATCGAGGAGCCAGCTTATTACAGGGAAGCTGGAGGTTAAGATTACGGGATGACAACCAGACCCTCTCCCCCACCTGGAAGGTAGGTGCTGGCAAACACCTACGGTCAGCCTGCTTCTTCTGCAGCTGCACAGAACTACATAGGGTATGCTGTACCAGAATCAAAGAGGAACGGAGCTCCCTTAAATGCTTATCTAAAGCCGGGATCACCTGTGCCTGAAAGACCTCAGGAAGGATAGATGGTTGAAACCCATAGTTGATCAAGAGCGGAGAACTCTGTGAGGAAGAGTTCATGGCACAATTCCGGGCAAACTCCGCCCAAGGTAATAGGGTAGCCCAATTATCGTGGTGGTCAGAGATATAGCAACTGAGAAATTGTTCTAAGGATTGGGTAGACTGTTCAGCCACACCTTTAGACTGAGGGTGGTATGCGTAGGAGGATGGTAGCTGGATCCCCATCTGGGCACAAAAGCATCTCCAGAACCGAGACATGACCTGACTACCTCTGTCCGAGACAATAACTCTGGGTATGCCATGAAGTTGAAAGACCTCCTTAGCGAATACCACCGCCAATTCCTCCACGGGTGGTAGGCCTTTAAGTGGTATAAAGTGGGCCATCTTCGAAAATTTGTCTACGATCATCAGGATGACCATGAAGCCTGAAGATGCCGGAAGATCAACCATAAAGTCTATGGACAGATGAGACCCGAAAAGGTTTCCTGATGGCCACCAGTTAAAGAAGACCGACAGGCAAATGTCAAGGGGACTTATTCTGAGCACAAGTCGTGCATGCTGCAGTAAAAGCAGCACAATCTGATCGAAGGCTTGGCCACCAGAAGAGTCTAGACAAGGACCAGTTGGTCTCGCCCAAAGTGAAAGGCAATTTTGGAAGCGTGGTAAGTCTCAAGCAGTTTAATGCGGAAATGAGCGGGGACAAAGCACTTCCCAGAAAGTCTCTCCGCCGGAGCGGATGTTTGAGCAGCCAATATCTCTTCTCCCAGAGGAGACGTAATACATGTACGAATAGTGGCAAGAATCCGATCAACCAGAATAATCTGTGTGGGAGGAACCTCCTCCTTGGATAAATTGCAAAACTGGAGTAATAGAGTATCAGCCTTAACATTTTTAGAGCCTGTAAGGTAGGAAACCACTTAATTAAAATTGGATAGAAATAGTGCCCATCTAGCTTGACTGGACGACAAGCATTTAGCCTTGGATATACCATCTCAGCCTTAGATAGTTTTCTGGAAAAGTAGCCACAGGGGCGTAAGGCCTCCCCTGGGGCAGAGCGCTGAGAAAGGAGGGCACCTACTCCAACCTCAGACGCATTGACTTCCAGGGTAAAGGGCAGGGCAGGATTCGGGTGCGCCAAAATAGGAGCTGCTGTGAAAGCTGCCTTGAGGTCTTCAAAGGCGAGCAAAGCACTGGGAGACCAGTCCGTGACCTTAGCACCTTTACGAGTCATATCAATGATTGGTTTGACAACAGTCAAAACATTTTTTATAAACATCCGATAGTAATTGGCAAAGCCCAAAAATCTTTGAATATTGATAAATTCTTGGAAGACAGCAGGAGCATTGCAGAGGCCAAAGGCCATGACAAGGTACACATAATGCCCGCCACGGGTGTTAAATGCTGTCTTCCATTCGTGGCCCTCCTTCATTCTGACCAGATTACAAGCCACCCTCAAATCAAGCTTCGTGACTATCTTAGAACCTTTAAGACGGTCAAATAATTCCGTAATCAGAGGAATCGGATAAGCATTTTTAACCATCAATTTGTTCAATCCTCGTATGTCCATGCATGGACGTAACTCTCCGTCCTTCTTTATTTACAAAAAAGAATCCAGCACCCGCAGGGGAAGAGAATTTTCGATTAATGCCCCTAGCCAAGGCATCAGAGACGTACTCCTCCATGGCTTAGTTCTCCTCCACAGATAAGGGGTATGTACGGCCCCTAGGAGGGGTCGTATCAGGCAGTAGCTCCACCGAGCAATCATAAGGCCTATGAGGAGTTAATGCCCTGGCCTGGATTTTGTTGAACACATCGGCAAAATCAGAATAGGCCTCAGGTAGGCCCGAAGGTTCGGCACAAGACAGTCTAACTGGGAGTGATAGACAAGACTCGTCACACTGTGGACCCCAAGACAATATTTTGCATGTCTTCCAATCAATCCTAGGGTTATGCACCTGGAACCACGGAAACCCTAGGACGATGGCATAATGAGGAGAGTTGATCACCTGAAATTTTAGTGTTTCTTTACGGAGGACTCCCACCCTCGGGGTCAGCAGACAAGTTTTGTGAGTAATGAGAGTTGGCAGAAGGGGTCTGCCATCAATGGCCTCAACTGCCAAAGGAGAGGTATGTGGCTGTAAAGGAATACAATTCTGAGCTGCAAATTCAGCATCCATAAAGTACCCAGTCGCACCAGAGTCTATTAATGCAGAACTAGATACAGACTCATTAGCCCAAGTGAGAACCACTTCAAGCATTACCAGCCCAGCAACCCTCAGGGATGACAAAAAGTGCATCAGTCTGATGGACAGACTCAGTGCGGTGCACATAGAACTTAAGGCAGCGCACGGCATCCAACAAGTGGAGATCCCTCTCCTGGTCATATTTAGGGTCAGGACAAAAGGAAGGCACAGCAATCTCCTGATTGATGTGGAACTCAGAGACCATCTTGGGAAGAAATTCCTGGGAGGTACAGAGCCTTATCCTTGTGAAACACCAAGAAAGGTGGTTTGCAGGACAAAGCCTGCAACTCAGCCACTCTGTGGACAGAGAACACAGCCAAGAGAAAAGCAATCTTTCACATTTACAAAACGCAAGGGGATGGTAGCCAAGGACTCAAAAGGAGGTCGCTGCAAAACTCCCAAGACAAGGTTAAGGTCCCACTGAGGAGTAGGGGCCTTATAAGCAGGGAACACGAGCGACACCCTGGAAAAGGACCTTGACATCTGGTAAGGTGACAATGAGTCTCTGAAAGAAGACAAAGAGGGCCGAGGTCTAAACCATCCAGGAACTAAGGCTAAGGTCCTTGTTCACACCATCTTGTAAAAAATACAGGAGAGCTGGAAGATCAAATTCCTGTCCATACACCAAGCATGGAAGAGACACCAAACCCTATGATAGGCTTTAGAAGAAACTGGTTTCCTAGCCTCAATCATAGTGGAGACCACCTCTGGAGAGTAGCCTTTCTTCATCAAGATGACGACTACAACAGCCATGCTATCAAAGCTAGATGATCCACATCCTCCTCCCACAAGTGCCCCTGGCGAAGGAGATGCGGTCTGCATTGCAGTGGAAACGGTGCCTGTGCAGATGGTACTAGTAGTTCTGGAAACCAAGGCTGTCTGGTCCAATATGGAGCAACAAGTATGGTGGGAGTCCCGTCCATCCAAATCTTCTGCGGCACCCTGGGTAGGAGAGGAAGAGGAGGGAAGATGTATGCCAGATGAAATCCCCATGGAACGGATAGTGCAACCACCGCAGGCGCTAGGGGATCCCTCCAGCTTGAGCAAAACATCTGAACCTTCCAGTTGTCCCTGGTAGCAATCAGGTCTATCATTAGAACACCCCACATCTGTACCAGGAGATCAAACATTCTGGGTGAAGCTCCCACTTGCCCAGGTCTACCGTGTGACGACTGAGGAAGTCTGCAAAGACATTTTCTACACCTGGGATGTGCACTGTGGAGATAGCAGGTACATGATCTTCTGCCCAGGTTAAAATATCCCTGACCTCTAACCAAGCAGCGGAACTTCTGGTGCCTCCTTGCTTGTTGATGTAAGCCATGGCTTTGGCGTTGTCAGACTGGACTCGAACTGGACACTCCATCAGATGGGGGGGTCCAGTAATTCAGAGCATGGGAGATGTCACTGAGCTCCAGGATGTTATGGGAAGAAGAGTCTCCTCCTCTGATCAGCTGCCCTGAACACTTAAGTGACCCAAGACTGCGCCCCACCCATGCAGGCTGGCAGCTGTCATCACTGTGGTCCAATATGGAATCATAAATGGTCTCCCTTTCACCAGGTTGGAGACATTCAACCACCAGTGAAGGCTCTGAGATACCTCTGAAAAAAGGGAGACAGGCTGATCCAGGAGATCTGGGTTCCCTCTGCAAACATGGATCACAAACCTCTGAAGTTATCTGGCATGAGCCATGGTAAAGGCAACCACTTCCATGGTGGATATCATCTTCCCCACCAGGGAGGAGAATTTCCTCAATGGAGCAGACATCCAGGACAGGACCAAAGACACCTTGGAGGTGAGCTGTTGAATGGAGTCCTCCGTCAGGTAATCCATACTGAGTACTGAAGCAAAGACAGAGGAACACCATGTCCTGTGAGGGCACCAGGGTTAACTTGTCCATATTCAGGATCCAACCGTGTTGGAGGAGGATCTGCACACAGTCCAGGACTTGGAGGTCCAGGAGGTCCCTGTATGGTGCCTTGAGGAGAAGATCTTCCATGTAAGGCGTTACCTGAATCCCCTTGGCCTGCAGGAAGACAATCAATGCACCCAGAACTCGACTGAAAACCTGAGGAGCCATCGAGAGCCATGAACTGGAAGTGACCCATGTACTGTGGACTTTCTGGATGCACAGGAATGTGCAGATAGGTATCCTGAATATCCAAGGATGCCAGAAATTCCCCAAGACATCGCTGCAATGACAAAGAGTAAGTGGGTCTTCACCATAAACTTGTTGAGGGCGTTGAGGTCCAGTATTGGGTGTCAGCCAATATCCTTAGGAACAACAAAGATGTTGGAATAAAAGCCTAAACCTCTCTCCTGTTGGGGGACCAGTGCCAAGAGAGACTAGACCACCCCATTGACAAACCTGAGCTTTTCCTGTCCCTGAGGGAAGTGAGAAGGGAAGAACCTGAAGTGGGGCAGAGATTTGAAGGGAATCCTGTAGCCTTCTGACACCACCTATAATACCCACTGATCCACAACACAGCTTGTCCAAACACTCAAAAAGTGATGCATCCAGACCCCCACTGGTCGTGGACCAGGGTTCGTGAGTCATGCCAAAGAAGGTTTGGTGGGTTTGGATTTGGTGTAGGTGTGTTTAGACCTCCACTGTTTCTTGGGCTTGCGGGTGGAACTCAGGGCCTGAGGTACCACCGGGTTCCCCCTAAACGTTTAGCCTTGTTTGGGACAAAAAAAGATGATGTCTTCATTTCAGGACCAAAAAGAGAACAGAAATCAGTGACTTTTTTAGAGATAGAAGCCAGCAGACCAGATCTTCAGCAACATCATGCGCCTAGCAGTCACAGAAAAGGCAGATGCTTTGGCTTAAAGCCGAACAGCATCCAAAAGAGCATCAGTAACATAATACTGAACTTCAGAAATGTTGGCCAAAAGTTATAGCATGTCAGCTTTAGGAGTATTTTTGTCTATAGCAGTAGTCAGTTGTCCAACGGCCCTACTGACCCATGCAAAGGCCAAGGTAGGTCCGCATCGACGCATCCTATGGACATGAAGTTGGCCTTCAGAACAGTGTTGAGTTTTCTGTCAGTCACATCTTTTAGAGAAGAAGCATCCGCCACAGCCAAGACTGTGGACTTAGAAATGGAGGAATCAACCTAGTGTTCAGGCACACGTTTTAGACCATTCCAATGAAGGGATTCCATGTAAGTATAGAGAACTCGGCACTTCTCAAGCGCCAGCGTGTCGACCGACACGGATCTCCTGCTGACAGCTTTACAGCTGTCAGTAGGAGAAATCAAACTTTAAACGCCCGTATCTCTTAAACCATACGTTTTTTTGCATTCAGATCAGCTTTTTAAGCTCTTCTAAATGCAAAAAAAGTTTTTTTCAGACATTACTAACACTTTAACTGGGGAGGGGAGTGGCTAGGATGAGATGGAGGCTCCACCCCTGAAACTTCCTTGAAGAATTGTTCCAACCTACTAGGAGGAGCTGACGCATCCCCATGGTACCTGTAAGCTATATTGGAAGACAGAGAAAAGGCTTTATCCGCTCCTAGAGTGAATAGCGATCTCAGAATGCGTCCAGCGCCATGTATGTCAGGCCACTCCCCCAGTGGGGCTTTTTTTAACGTTAGAAAGAAGATGTACCCAAAATACCCAAAACTTTTGACTGAAACAGGCAGCTGTGATCCACGTTCCTTCCTGATCTGGCTGTTACATCTGTGTTAGGGGAGTTTGTGGGTGTGAGAATGGCATAAAGGAGATTTATCCAAAATTCTGTGTGACAGACAATATACAAGCAGTTGTGATCTTTTGCTATGATAGGGAATAATGGGGGAAGAAGCAGCAGCATGAGGAGTAAAACTTTGACTGAGGCAGATAGAGACTAGACTAGGTATTTGATCTAAGTTCATAATGTTTTTGTCATATCAATTCCTGCTGAAAGATAAGACAGTGTTACATAGGAATAATTATTATTCATAATTCATTATTTAATTAGAGACTGATTAAAAAATAAATATCCAGTCCAAATAGTTGAGGTTTACTTTTCATCTGTTTTTCATTTGTGCAAACTACTCAGTGGCAGTGATATTTTTTCTTGCTGATTGGGTAAAGCAGGGGACTGTATTAGCCATAAAAAAAGCAGGAGACTAGTAGAGTAAAAATGTATACGTTTATTGGCTGAGTAAGCTCTAGGATGCAAGTAGGGGTGGGGGAAAGGTCTTGGTGTGTTCCCATGAAAAAATTCTTGAAAACTGCATTGTTGTCCACTTTTTCATGGAAAAATCCACTGTAAATAAAGCAATTAAAATCTGTGCCGTTTTTTCACCTGCTGGAAAAAATTATTCTCCAGTTTTTGAATGTTAGAAAGTTTTCTCCCCTTGATTAACGTGTTTTTCACCTTTTCGCTATAAAAACTTGCTGTTTTCCAGGAGGTGAAACACAACAGAATCAGCCACAGAGCAAGATAGACTGCTGTGCTGTTCTGTTGTGCATTAGTAGCAAAATTGAGACAGGAGAGGCTTATAGTGACTGATATCACTATGAGCACGTTTACAACCAATAAAAGGAGGAGCTGGAAGGACCCTTATGTGCCCACCGACTCTGAGGAGGAGGAAGTGGCCACTACAGACCCAATGCTGGCCAGTCCCCCAAAATCACCCCTAGGGATCTTGGGGAAATGAATCTCAATGGAGAAAGAAGAGGGTAGTAGTGAGAGCTGGACAGGTTAGCTGCCTGTGCCTGCTGCCAGATGTGCTGTGCTGCACCTGCTGCCACCAGTGCTACCCCTGCTGCCAGTGTTTCTTGTAATTCTCAGGAGGGGGGGAGGTGATGCCAAGCAGGGGACCCTAAGTCACTTGCCATCCCCAAGCTGTCTCACCAGTGCTAGTACTACTACTAAGAAGGTCCAGCAGCAGCTTATTATTGTTAGGAGTGAAGAAGGGGGTGATCATCATATTACAAGTGACTGTGAGGAGGAAGACTCAAGGACTGAAATTGATGTGGTTGGTGTTAGTGGTAGTAACAGTTATGGTGAAGCTGCTGGTGGGACTAGCTTTAGGGGAGTGGTAGGGGAAGCAATGCAGAGTGTTCAGTTCAAGGAAGCCCACACCTTTCCACTGATCCTGGGAGTCCCATTCGCCTCTCGACATTGTCCAGGTGGAACATGGTCCTGAAGAAGGCAGAACTGTTGCCTAGCAGCAATATTACCACCACCACCAGGAGCACAGATCAGATGCCCGTGCCTGCTGCTAGTCTATCTTCTTCAGGTCACCAAGAAATGGCAAGTGCGACATTAGGGGACCCACTGTCACATTTCTCGTCACCTCCTACAAAAGGCGAGATGTCTGTAATAAAGCAGCAGCAGCATGGAGGGACTGGTGGTGGGGTGGTGATGATGATGGTGAAGACTCTGGGTTGGAAGAGACATTGATGGCCTTTTTAGCCTGAACTGAGAAGGAATGGGAGACAGGGAATATGCGGCATTACCACCACCAGCAGTAAGCTTTTTGAATTTGCAACTGTTCTAATTCCTGCTGCTGCTGAGTTGCAAGGGCAGCAGGATGCTGAGGAGCAGGCTAGTAGGCCACAGACCATTCTGGACACAGAAGGAATGAGGTAAATAAGGGATGCGTTACTAGGACAGGTTCCACTTGCCAGCAGCAGCAATATTCCTGGTCCTAATTGCAGTGCTTGTTCTGAGGCAGTAGCAGGAACAGCAGCAACATTATCATCTGCCCCAGCCAGAGAAGGGGTATGTGAAGGAGAAGAAGAAAAAGGTCATTCTTCTCCACCTGTTCACTATTCCCTGAAGTCAAGGGTGAGGGACTATTTTTCTCTTGGGGCAGGCATAGTGCAGTCATCACCAATGGCACTGTACACAATTTGTGACAAGTCAGTGAGAAGGGGAAAGGAGGGAACACACCTTAGCACAACCACCCTGATAACACACATGAAACACAGACATCATGACATTTATGTGAAACATGTTAAAGCCAAACACCCAGCACAGAAGTCAAGCACTGCAGGTAGAATAGAGCTAACCAGCCAGAGGCTGGAAGTTCGATGACGAGTGAAAACCTAGAGCGCCATCACCTTCTTGTTCTAGGGTTCCTACTTGTTCTAGGGTTCCTACATCTTCTGCCAATCCACCTAGTTTATTGTTACTTCCCTCTCCAAGTGGTAGCCACTCTGTAAATGTTAGGATCTAGCACTTCATGTCAACCCATTGCACACTGTGTGGTGCACTGACCACACATGGCAGTGTGGTGGTGGAGAATCGCAAGCAGGGCAACAAGTGGCATCTGAGAAGATTCCATCCCACAGAATACGGTAAGCTGGTGGCAGGGAGGGTAAATTATTACTATTAAACTGTCAGCAAGTTTTCATGTGTCCTTAGCGGGGTGTGAACAAGGGAAATAGTGACAGCAGCAGTAGTTGGTTTCTGGTGGGGGGATTTTACATTGTGGAGCCTAAGTGTCACGGTGTTTGGACAGAGTTATGCCAGCTATTTCATGTGAGTACAGATGTATCCATTGTTCCCAGTCCTTCCCTTATTTACATTGTGCACATTGCAGTTGCTGATGTGAGAGGTGCAGTTCCTGGTCTGAAAGGAAACATTTCTATTCTCATAATTTTAGAGGAGGGACAGGTGAAGAATCATTATTGGCCAACTTCTTTTCTCCATATATACCTGAAGTGGTGGGGGCTAGATATATATGTATGTCTTAAATTATCAAAATATAATGAAATCTATATACTGTAAAGCTCCCTAAATTTCAGAACTAGCTGTGCACGATTTGTTTAGGACTTATAACTAATATCACTTAAAGTCAGAAGTGAGATAGGAGCAGAACATACCTGGTTTTAGTTCAGTAACTTCTTCTCCAACACTTTCAATTATTCCAGCTCCTTCATGACCAAGGATAACTGGAAAATCTATACCTTTCAAAGCACCTTTTATAACGTGATCATCTGTCCGACAGATTCCCGTTGCTATAATCTGAATTAATTGAAAAAAGATGACAGGAGTTTAACTTTGATACATTTTTACTCAACTCTTGCAAGAACTCTAATCTCAAAATACATTTCTCTGTCATCCAATATAGGTTACTACTAACTTTGGGTAGGTGATCCGCCCCTTTAAGTAGGCAGGAACAATTCTAGAAGTGAATGCTGGGTGGAGCCTACCTCCTATCCTTAGCTGCTTCTAGCCACTTCCTCTCCAGAAAGATTTGTTTCTTGATGAAGATACAGGCAAGAGAACAATTCTGCAATAGTTTTAGCTTATTTTTTGTTTACTGTTAGATATGGAATACCAACATTAGGCGGATTACCATCACTGACAATTCCCTAGTGGATAGCTTAGTTTCCAGGTGCTATGGCGGACCTTAAGCCCTGGGGGAAAATCCTGTACTCCAAGTCTTTCCTTAGGCGTTGCCCACCGAGGCTTCTTCTTTACAAATGGTAATCTGAAGACAGAAGACCTGCTGAAAAGGTGCGCAACCCTTTGAGTGCTGAGGTCCACTTGTCCCACGTTTCCTCTCCACACAAAGGTCTCCTTTGGCATTCTTATTACATACTCCTGCACTCATTGGGTTTGTTTGTATGTCTGTTGGGGGATTGGAGCAAGTTTCTGTGATAAATGTAACCCTTTCTCTAACGATTTAGCATCTCTTTTGTGGGTTTTCGCACTTTTCCCTTTAGGGTATAGTGTTTATTTAACTCTTAACATAGTAACATAGTAACATAGTAAATTAGGTTGAAAAAAGACACAAGTCCATCAAGTTCAACCTTCGCTTCATACCTCAGTAACTAAGAATTTTATAGCTTTCCTGCTACCAATTAAATTAGTCTTTATCAGACCTTCCTGATCTGCCTACTGATAAACAGTATAACTCTGTATGTTCCCTTTTGAAAGAAATGTATCTAATCTTCTCTTAAATGTGTCCATTGTATCTGCCATAACTACCTCCCTGGGCAATGAATTCCACAATTTGACAGACCTTACCGTAAAAAAACCCTTCCTCTGCTGAAGTTTAAACCTCCTTTCCTCTAATCTCAAGAGGTGTCCCCTGGTCACCTGAGCAGGCCTTGGAATAAATAGCTCACCGCAGAGATCCTTGTATTGACCTCTCATATACTTGTACAATGTGATAAGGTCTCCTCTTAGTCGTCTTTTCTCTAGAGTAAATAAACCAAGTTTGTTTAGTCGTTCCTCATATGTCAAGTCCTCCATTCCCTTAATTAATTTTGTTGCTCTCCGCTGTACCCTCTCTAGTTCTAGTATATCCTTTTTCAGAACCGGTGCCCAAAATTGCACTGCATACTCAAGGTGAGGTCTTACCAATGATTTGTATAATGGCAAAATAATATTATCCACTCTTGCTTCAATACCTCTTTTTATGCAAGACAGGACTTTGTTTGCCTTTGCTACTGCTGTTTGACACTGGTCACTGTTTCCAAGTTTGTAGTTGACAAGGATACCCAGGTCTTTTTCTAGCAACGAGTCACCTAAAATTATTCCATTAAGTTTATAAGTAGCCTTGGGATTGTTTCCTCCCAAATGCATGACTTTACACTTCCCCACATTAAACTTCATATTCCACATGTTTGCCCAATCTGACATTGTATGTAAGTCCCTCTGTAGAGAGAAAATATCCTGTTCTGAATTAATGACTTTGCATAATTTAGTATCATCTGCAAATATTGATATTTTGCTTTCTATATCTATTTCCAGGTCATTTATAAACATGTTAAAAAGCAGCGGACCCAATACTGAACCCTGAGGTACTCCACTCTCCACTTTAACTATACTGGAGAATTTTCCATTTACAACCACACACTGTTCCCTATCCTTCAACCAGTTTTGTATCCAATTGCAAAGGTTATCTCCTAGCCCCAATTTCCTTATTTTATACACCAGCCTTCTGTGTGGTACTGTATCAAATGCCTTTGCAAAGTCTAGATATACTACATCTACTGCCTTGCCATTGTCAAGGTTGCTGCTTACCTCCTCATAGAAGCTGAAAAGATTAGTTTGGCATGACCTATTCTTCATAAAACCATGTTGATTCGTGCTAATGATCTTATTTTTTGTGTTGTAATCCTGAATATAGTCCCTTATTATGCCTTCTAATAGTTTTCCCACTACAGAGGTCAAACTCACTGGTCTATAATTCCCAGGTTCTGTTTTAGTTCCCTTCTTAAATAGAGGCACTATGTTAGCTCTTCGCCAATCCTGTGGCACTGAGCCTGTGGTAATAGAATCTTTAAAGAGTAAATATAGGGGTTTTGCTAACACTGCACTGAGTTCCTGAAGAACCCTTGGATGTATACCATCAGGACCCGGTGCTTTGTCGGTCTTAATTTTGTTCAGTCTTCCCATGACATCTCCTTGAGTTAACCCAATATCTATTAATTGTATTGTTTTATTTGATACTTGCGGAGGCTCTTCTACCATTCCTTGCTCCCTTGTATATACTGATGCAAAGAAAGTGTTTAAAACATCAGCCTTTTCCTTATCCTCACTAACCAACTCACCCATCTCATTTTTGAATGGTCCAATGCACTCCCTCTTAAGTTTTTTGCTATTTATATATTTAAAAAACTTTTTTGGATTAGTCTTGCTTTCCCTTGCAATTCGAGTTTCATTATCTATTTTTGCTACCCTAATTGCCTTTTTGCAATCTTTGTTGCTCTCCCTGTATTTTAAGAAAGATTGTTCAGTTCCTTCTGACTTAAATAATTTGAATGCTTTTTTTTTCCTTGCCATTTCCTTCTTTACATGTGCAGTTAACCACATTGGCTGTGACTTACTTCTTTTGCACTTGTTCCCCATTGGTATATACAGTTGGGTACATTTCTGCAACCTAAATTTGAATTCTGACCATTTTTCCTCAGTATTTTTGCCTTTAAATAACATATCCCAGTCTATGTGTTGCATTGAGGCCCTTAACAATTTGAAGTTTGCTTTTTTAAAATTAAGAGTTTTGGTTGAACCTATACATTTTTGCTTTGCCAGACAGATCTCAAATGTAACCATGTTGTGATCACTGTTTCCCAAATGTTCTCTTACCTTAATATTGGATACCATTTCTGTGTTATTAGTGATCACTAGGTCCAATACATTGTTATTTCTTGTCGGCGCTCCCACCATTTGTGACATGTAGCTTTCATGAAGCGTGTTCAAAAACCTGCTACCCTTAGCACTCTGACAGGTCTCATTTTTCCAGTTGATATCTGGATAATTAAAATCTCCCATAATTATAGTATGCCCAAACTGGGCAGCTTTCCTCATTTGCAATAGCAGTTGGGCCTCATCATTGTCATCGATATTTGGTGGTTTGTAGCATATGCCCACCAACAACTTTTTTTTACCTTTCACACCACATTTAGTCTCGATTTCTACCCACATGGACTCCACAGTTTGGCCAGTTTCCTCACTAATATCACCTCGCAAAACTGGACTTAGCTCTGTTTTCAAATATAAACACACACCTCCACCTTTTCTATTAATTCTGTCTCTTCTAAACAGGGAATAGCCCTCTATATTTACAGTCCAGTCATGTGCATCGTTCCACCATGTTTCTGTTATTCCAATTATGTCCAATTGCTCATTAACCGCCAGCAATTCTAGTTCTCCTATTTTATCTACCATACTTCTTGCATTTGCTAGCATACAATTGATTTTGAAGTCTTTACATATATTAATCCCTACATGCCTTTTTTCTTCACCTTCATTTACTAGGAGTTCCTCCCTACTGACTAAATTTCTCCCCACCCTTTCTCCACCCCCCTGGTCATTTACTTGGACCCAGTTCCTATCTGCTCTATCTACCCCATTTTTGCTATCTATACCCCCCCCCCTTTCCTAGTTTAAAAGCTCCTCCAAGCTTCCTAGCATTCTCTCCCCTAACACAGAGGCTCCTCTACCATTTAGGTGCAATCCATCTCTTCCATATAGATTGTACCCAAGAGCAAAGTCTGCCCAGTGTTCTAAAAACCCAAAACCCTCCTTCCTACACCATTGCTTGAGCCATGCATTAAGCTCCCTGAGCTCCCTCTGCCTACCTGCACTGGCGCATGGCACAGGTAGTATTTCAGAAAATACTACCTTAGAGGTCCTTGCCTTAAGCTTGCACCCTAAATCCCTGAAATCATTCTTTAGGGACCTCCATCTTCCTCCTATTTTGTCATTGTTTATAGTGTTTTTACAACTCTTTATCTCAGTGTAAAATTTTATAAAATTGAGTTTTTACTGCATAGACTCAATGCGCAATTCACCTCTATGGGACTTTACAGTTTGGGACATATCTCTGCAATCGCTCAAAGTAGCGACTTCACAGACTGCTCATTTTGTTAGTTTACCCTTGCTCTATCATTCATCAACATTCTGTGTGTTTTGGAGGGCTCAGGGGACTTCGGGCACTGCTGGGGTACCTTTTTTTTTTTTCTTTTTTTTTTAGGCAAAACTACATTTCCCATGAGCGCTTGCTTCGTGTGCTCGTTTCTGATTGGCTCCTGTTGCTCCAGCCATTTTCTGCTTTCCCTTCATGAGTATCCTATGCAGGGCTTGGACCCACCTTCTCTCCTCAGCAGATTAACCCTTTGCCTGCCAGATCAGTGCAAATTTGCGATTTCTTGGGTGAAATGTTAATATTACACACTGTATTTATGTTAATTTATACTTATAACATTGTGACACTGTTAGGATGTCAACACTGTTGGAACTTGTGACTAGACTTATGACTAAGGATACCAGGTTGTCTGTGACCCCCATTGTGTCAATCAGTGTTACCTAGAGAATGCCAGGCCGTTTATGCCCAGCATGCGCTGCTGCCCCTGCGTCTCTTCCAGGGACCTCCAGCCATGCACTAGAGCCAATGTGGATGCAAATGTTTAAGGCTACTAACAATCTACCTTACAACTCCTTCCTTCCCAGTTGCAGGGGGGTCTTCCAGTCTTGGCAGCCCCCTACTCATGTCAGGTCTTCGCTGCCGAAACCGCAGGGAGTACCTGACGTATTAGATTCCTCTGAGGAGGACTTGTTGGTGGATTCTGATGAAGGGGAATGTTCTGCAGTGGTCTCTTCACAATTCTGTGGGGACCCCTTTGAGGCTGATCCTGATCCCTCAGCTGAGGGCCTGATCGGGGCTGTGTTAAAAACCCTAAACATTTCCTTGGTTCAGGAGGTCCCCATGGATCCCTCCGACATGATTCAGGACCCTAAGTAGCTGTCCACCAGTTTTCCACCCAGCCCCACTCTTGACCGTCTGGTGTCTGAGGAGTGGGAGTCTCCTGACAAAGCCCTTCTGTATCCCTTCTCTGAAGCAGCATTAGCTCAGTGGGCTCATCCACCCAAGGTGAACGCCCCTGTTTCTAGACTCTCTAAGTCCACTGCTTTGCCTGTGGCAGACCATCTGTCCTTAAAGACTGCACTGACAAGACGTTTAAGACTTCCCTGAAGGCCATTTTTGCTACGGGTGGTATTTCCTTTCGCCCAGCATTCTAACAGCTTGGGTGAACTGGGCCCTTGCGATTCAGACTGAACAGCTCACTGTAGCTGTCCGTTAGGGAGCCCTTACTGCTGATATGTTGCGGTTCCTTGCGAACATCTCTGAGGCTCAGCATTATGTTTCTGTTATATATGATGTCATCCGTCTCTACCATGTCATGGCTCAAGATCTGGTCTGCAGACACTACTTCTAAGAAAGCCTTATTTTCGTTACACCTTCAGGGCGCCACTCTGTTTGGGTCAGAGCTTAAGGACCTCATTAGAGAGGCCACTGGGGGCAAGGAGTACCCTCCTGCACTTAGTCCCTAGGAACAAGCCTCCAACAAAACGGAATCAGCTTTTTCATCTCTTTCAGGCTGAAGCGTGCCGTGCGAACCAGGCGCTTTCCCAGGCTCCGCTTTCTTCCTCCAAGCCATAACAGCAAAGGAGGGCGAAGTTCTCCACAAAGCCCAGAAACCATGGTAGCCCAACCAGACTGGTACACCAAGCAGGAACGTCAGCCAATCCGAGTTGGTACACAGAGCAGGAACGTCAGCCAATCCGAGTCGGTAAATAGAGCAGGAACGTCGGCCGGGTCGGTACACAGAGCAGGAACAGATACAGCAGAGTAGTCAGGCAGTCTGGGTCGGTACACAGGCAGGAACGGATACAGCAGAGTAGTCAGGCAGTCCGGGTCGGTACACAGAGATCACACGAAAACTGGAACAAGCGCTGGTAATGGAAAAACACCACGAAAGGGTACCGGAGAAGTGACAAGGCCCAGTATTTAAGGACAAATACTGGGTGGGACAAAGTCACTTCAGCCAATAAGCGTCAGCAGTAAACATAGACTGACAGAATGTCACCAGCATAGCACGGGCACTGTGATACCACCACAGACATGGTAGAAACCCTAGCCACCAAACGGATGGCATCAAATAAGGCAGCAGAAACATAGTGTTGTGCCTCAGATATGTTGGCAAGAAGGCGCAACTTATCAGAAGTAGGTGCATCCTGACGGACAGCCTTGGTGAGCTGTTCAGTCCAGACCGCAATGGCCCGATTCACCCATGCAGCGACAAAAATGGACTTGAGGGAGACCTCAAGTTTCTTGTCAGTCCAGTCCAGTCCTTTAGAGCAGATGCATCAGACACTGGAAAGGCAGTAGATTTAGACAGCCTGGATATAGGGGCATCCACTTTGGGGGGATGAACCAACTGAGTAAGCACAGCCTCAGAAAAGAGATAAAGTTTGGAAAATTTCCTGGACACAGAAACTTTCTTGTCTGGGAATTTCCACTCCTCAGACACAAGGCGATCAAGAGTGGGTTTAGGTGGAAAGTATGTAAGGGGCTTAGCAGGCTCCTGGAATACATCAGAGGGATCAGAAGGGACCTCCTGAACTAGGGGAATGTTAAGAGTAGTTAATACATAGTAACATAGTAATTTAGGTTGAAAAAAGACTTGCATCCATCTAGTTCAACCCTTTTCCTATTCCCGTTTACCATTGTTGATCCAAAAGAAGGCAACCCCCCCCCCTCAATATAGCAATTTCAAATTCTGCCTTGAATAGGGGGAAAAAATTCCTTCTTGATTCCAAATAGCAATCAGATTTCTCCCTGGATCAACAAGCACTAACTAAATATTAATCCCAATACTAACATACATAGCCCTCTATGTTATACTCTTTTAAATAAGTATCCAGGCCCCTTTTAAAGGCATCTAATGTATTCGATAGCACCACCTCCTCAGGCAGTGAATTCCATACCTTTATTGTCCTTACTGTAAAGAAACCTTTCCCCTGTCTAAGAGGGTGGCCCCTTGTCCTGTGTACTGTTCTGTTAATGAACAGGTCTTTGGAGAGCCTTTTGTATGGGCCCTGAACATATTTATATAGTGTTATATCCCCTCTAAGACGCCGTTTCTCTAATGTGTACAAGTTTAACTTTTCTACCCTTTCTTCAAAACTAAAACTTTCCATTCCCTTTACTAGTTTTGTAGCCCTCCTCTGCACTCTTTCTAGTTCCATAATGTCCTTTTTCAGAAAGGGCGCCCAGAATTGAACAGCATATTCTAGGTGGGGTTTTACCATGGACCTGTAAAGAGGCATAATTATATCTTCCTCCCTTGAGTTAATACCCCTTTTAATATATGCCAATATCTTATTGGCCTTTGCAGCTGCCAGCTGGCACTGCATGCTACTGCTAAGTCTATTGTCTACCATAACTCCCAAATCCTTTTCATTTGTAGATTTCCCCAGAGAAACACCATTTAAACTATATGTTGCATTTTTATTATTATACCCAAAATACATAACTTTACACTTGTCTATATTGAATCTCATTTGCCATTTGCCTTCCCAGTTACTCAATTTGTCCAAATCCTCTTGTAATGAAGACACATCCAGTTCAGACTTTATTACCTTACTTAATTGTGTGTCATCGGCAAACACGGATACATGGCTCCCTATGCCCTCTGGGAGGTCATTAATAAACAAATTAAAAAGAAGAGGACTCCACTTATCACGTTTATCCAACTGGAGAACTTGCCATTTACTACCACTCTTTGCATTCTATCTTTTAGCCAGTTTCCAATCCACACACAAACATTTTCCCCTAGGCCTATTTCATTCAATCTGTACAGTAACCTCTTGTGTGGAACCGTATCAAATGCCTTGGCAAAGTCTAAATAGATCACATCAACCGCCGCTCCCGCATCTATATTAATACTCACTTTTTCATAAAATGCGATCAAGTTAGTTTGACAAGACCTGTCTTTCACAAAGCCATGCTGACTATTGTTAATGATATTCCTGTTCCAGCAGAATTCTTGAATATATTCCCTTAGCAACCTTTCAAACAGCTTCCCTACCACAGATGTCAAGCTTACAGGTCTGTAATTTCCTGGCTGTGACTTTGATCCCTTTTTAAATATGGGCACCACATCTGCTTGACGCATATCCATGGGCACCATACCTGAAATAAAAGAATCCCTGAAAATCAAATATAACGGTCTGGCCAGGGTCTGGCTTAGCTCTTTAAGTACCCGTGGGTGTATACCATCTGGCCCCGGAGTTTTGTCTACCTTAACACCATTCAATTGTTTTAACACTTTTTCTTGTGTTAGCCAGTCCCATGCTTGCTGTGACTGTTCTGTAAACGTAGTTTGCAGATTCTTGTCCATTGGGTCTTCCTTGGTAAAAACAGAAGAAAAGAAATTATTTAAAATATCTGCCTTCTCTCTGTCCCCCTTGACCATCTCACCCGTTTCAGATACAAGGACCCAACATTATCAGACATTAATTTTTTGCCATTAATGTATTTAAAGAATTTTTTTGGGTTGCTCTTGCTCTCCTTAGCAATATTTTTTTCATTCTGCAGTCTAGCTAATTTAATAGCCGTTTTACAGGTTTTGTTGACATTTTTGTATTCTGCAAATGCCTCTGCTGATCTCTCAGCTTTGTAATGTTTAATACAGCCCTGATCAGGCCCTCAGCGGAGGGTTCAGGATCAGCCTCAAAGGGTTCCCCAAGAAAGTGAGAGGACTCCAACACATTACATTCCTCAACATCTGAGTCCACCAGCAGTTCCTCCTCAGAGGAATCTCACACATCAGGTACTCACTGAGGTTTAGGTAGGGAAGACCTGACAGAGGAGGGGGCATGCCAAGACTGAAAGGCCCCTGTAACTGGGATGGAAAGATTTGCAATGTGGACCTAAGGTCCCTAGTCACAGCCTTGAACTCTTGCACCCAAACTGGCTCTATGGCATGGCTGGAGGTCCCTGGAATGGTGTCAGGGACATCAAAACATGCTGGGCATAAGTGACCTGAGAATTCTCTAGGTAGCCCTGAGTGACAGGAAGAGAAATGCGCAATGGGGGATACAGAGACCCCAGCCTCCTTAGTCTTAGGTCTAGCCCCAAGCTCCCGCGGTAGAGACACTCGCAGTGTCAAAATAACCAACTATACAGTAATTCACCCAATTATAGTGTGTAGGATCAAAGTTTCACCCCAGAAATCGCTAAAATAAACTTATCTGGCAGGCGAAGGGTTAATCTGCAGAGGAGGGAAGAAGAGTCCAAGCCCTGTGTAGGATACTCACCCTGAAATGCTCACAAAATGGCTGCCGCGGCAGGAGCCAGTCAGAACAAGGGTGCAAAGCAAGTGCTCATGGGAAATGTAGTTTTTCCCAAAAAAGTACCCTAAACAGTGCCCGAAGCCCCCTGAGCCCCCCAACACACTAGAAACATGAACCAGATGATAGAGCAAGGTTTTGACATGTAAAATGAGCCATCTCCGAAGCTATGAAACTAAAGCAGAACTGTTCTCAGCCTGGTATTGTCTTCACCGAGGAACAAATCTTTCTGGAGCTGATTGCCTAGCTGCAGCCAAGGAGGGAAGGGAGGCTCCACCTCCTGCATACACTTTGAGAATTGTTCCTGACTACTAAGGGGCGGATCGCCTCCCAGAGTTACCAGTAACCTGTATTGGACAACAGAGAAAAAAGGTTAACATCTATGTAAGTTTTATCTCTCAAATCTTTATGGTTTGAGAGATACAACTTTCTAAAGTTAACTTTTCTAGCTGTTTCACTCAAGTCTGCCACCTGCAGATTTCAGTCGTTTGACCAGACAGAGGCTCTCCAGCAGAGCTAAAACCACGCTATTTAGAATGAAATACTTCATTGGAACAGTCTACAAAGTGTGCTTGCAAACGAGGCACACTTTGTAGACTGTTCTTAATGAAGTATTGGTCTTTAGATATCGTTATATCGGTGCTGCTGAAGAGCCGTATCTGGTCAAGTGACCAGAATCTGCTTCTGACAGCGTTACAGCTCATCTAGCAGAAAGGGGAAGGACCAGGGAACTTTATTTTCCTATATCTCTCAAACCATAATGGTTTGAGAGATACGAATAAGTGCAAGTACTCTCTTTTAATTGTATCTACCATATAGTTAATACTTTTTTCTGACATTGCTATCCATTTAAATACCAGAATCATAAAGAGAAGTCACTAATATCAAATGAGGGATGGCAGAGCACTTTCATGTATACTTTCATAGCAATAACAGAGCAATCACATTACTTTACATGGTAGAAAGTTCTTACTTACAATGAACTATCAAAGAAATATCAGCTTACATAAGCTTCAAAAGGAAACAGGGTTATCTAACCTTGCATTTCTATTTAGAAAAATAATTCCCAGTTACCAAAGTCCAGAAAATGAGTTATCTTGTATTTCAATCACATGCCCTTATTTCCAGACAAATCAGAAGGCAATTAAACTAGAAGTGTTATATAAAGTGTTATATAAAACACACTGTACAAAATACTCCAAGGAATACATTTCAAAAAATCATAACTTTGCAGCCCCTACGCAGACTCAAACCACCACTTTACGTTCTCTTACTTGCTCTCAACAAGGAGACAGAAGATGGTATACGTTTTCTTGTTGGATCCATTCAAATACAAACAGTATTTGATGAATTACAAAGTTGCATCCCTTAGTAGTAGGAATAGCTTTACTTGATACTTTCCATTGAAATAAAATATTTAAATTTCCTTTAGGAGTTTAAAAAAAAAAAAAAAATACTTTAAAATATTTTGAAAATGAAGAACATTACCTGAATTCGAACTTCATGAGCTCTTGGGGGTTCAACCTCAACATCCTCTATTGTGAGGGGTTTGCCTAACTCCCAGGCTACAGCTGCCTTGCATTTTATTACCTATTAGATGAAAATAACAAAAGATTTTACTAAGAAATAATCCAAGTATCAGATACTTTTTATAAGAAAACGGAAGAAACAAGATATATTTAGTAATAATTTAGTTAAAATGTATTTCTAATTCATTAAAAGGTTATAACCAAGGTTGTAGATATGTATTACCCTTAAATAATTATCATACCAATATTCTTGCTCAGAATACTTTTGTTTAAAGTATCTGTGTTGAACTTTTGAGATTAGCCATTTTTAGATTATTAAAAATAGTGTGCTTACTGTATTTGATACGTGTGTAATATTTGTTTTTTTATTTTTCTTTATTATAACTAGCAAGGTGTCAGTCTGTACTAGGATTGGCCAAAAATTTTCACCTCAAACCAAAACAGGCAAATAATGGCACTTCCCAGTTGGTGAAAAATTTCCAGCGAAAAGTGCAGTTTTTCCAATTTTTTCGCCTAGCTCATTCCATTGAAATCAATGGGAGCATTAAATTTACACACAACACATAGCAAATGTTATTTTATTTCCCAAAGGCATAGTATAAAAGGGGCATGAGGGTGCCTGTGTTGGTGGAGTGTGGGGAAAGAATAAGTTGAACAGGGAATGTTTTTTGGGGGGTTTGTTAACTGGGATTGGGGGGCACTTAATAAAAAAATAAAAAATAAATACAATTAAAAAATGTCATAACACATGGTATAAAAGGGGGTCTGAGGAGGGTGCCTGTGTTGGAAGGAGGAGTCTGGGGAAAGAATCAGTTGAACAGGGAATTTGTTTTGTTTTGTTTTTTTGGGGGGGGAGGTTGTTGACTAGTATTAAGTGGACAGTTAATAAAAAAATAAATAAGACATTTGTATGCAACGTGATATAGACAGGGACCCCCTGACGTAATCTGCAACTGAGGTGGACTGATACTTTACTTGATAGACTATTTTGTAGAGGATAATTTGTAAGATTTATTGTTAGAGGCCCAAGCCCTGTGGAAACATTGATTTATAGGACTTATGCTTGTTAGAAACAAGCCCCCAAAAATTTTTATTTTTTTGTAGGCCTATTTTTTTTTTTTCTAAAAATCAAGCCCTGAGGAAAAAAAAAATTCCTACTGGCCTAGTGCCATCAGACCATGTCTTGTTGGTTAGTGGCCATTGGCCATTGTCAATTGCCCTGATATAATTCTGGAATTTGCGACTGCTGTTTTTGCTGCTGTTGCAGAGTTGTTTAAGCAGTAGGATGATTAGGCAGCGCAAAGGAAATGGGATCAACAACAGCAGTAACATTGGTGATGGATGACAAAGGTTCCACTTGCCAAGACTAGCTCCAGTGATGTGCCTAAGACAGTAGCAGCACTATAACTAGCCCACACCACTTCAGGTATATGTGGAAAAAAGAAGACATTGGCCAGTAATGCTTCTCCACATGCCCCTCCTCCAAAAGCATGGATGTATTGTTACTATAATAGAATATTTTCCTTTGAGAGCAGGAACTTTGCCTCTCACATCAGCAACTGAAATGTGCACAGTGTAAATAAGGGAATGACTGGGCACAATGGGTACATCTGCACTCACATGAAACACCTGGCACGATTCTATCCAAATACCTTCTTACTGTGAGCATAAGGAAAACCCTGCCCCCTTGCAGGTTTTTCAGGCTTTTCCTTATGCTCAATGAAGATTGTCCCTCTCTGCAATCCATCAGGACAGTCTTGCTGCTCTGAGATGAGCAGTGTTACATAAGTAAAAGGGGTGGGAGAAGGATACTTTATCATTCAATTACTCTTGAACTACAACTCTGACAATATAAAACTCTTCATGGCACAAATACTATGAAGATTAATTGGAGCTGATTTTATTGTGAAACAACAATCCATTTAAAACTACCAACATTAGTTTGGTTTACATAGACAAGGGAAAAAAACCTGCTCAACTCTCCAATAAATCAATAAAGAAATAAAGCAGGGGAGAAAGAAAAAAGAAATGAAAATGGCAGAAGGACTGCAAAATAAGCAAAGTAATGGAAATTGGGAAAAACAGTCACTGGTAGATTAACTCCCTTGGCAATATACCAAATTCGAGTAAGAACTTCCAAATGCACACCAAAAGTATATACTAAAAGAGGGCCCCATTGTTGAAAAAAGTTCTGACCTCCTCTGGGAACACTGTTTATGCATATGTAGGAAAGTACAAGTGGAATACTGTGGGCAGCCATAAAGTCATATAAAGAGCTGCTGTGAAGTGTTACCAAACCATAAATCAGAAAAAGGAAAACCTACTTGATATGTATAGTAGAAACACTTGTGGCAATCTCAGTACAAGTATTCCTGACCAGGGATAGGTGACAATTTTCACTACAAAATTAAAGAATTCTAAAAATGGAGCTTCCCACGAAAAGTGATTTTTTTTGTTGCATTGAATTCAATAATAATAATAATAATAATGTAATTTCCCTCCACATAAAGTGTTTCCCCATGTATTTCTGCCTTTTACTATATAAAAGGAGGTGTCTCGCCCCACCATCAGTAGTCATGTTAAAGCAATTGTTAAAAAGTTCTGCTAAGTGCTGATAACTCATACGTAATTATTTCTTAGAAATAAGTAAACAATGCACAAAAATAACCACTGGTTGTTGACATGCTGCCCTATTTTGTTTAAAGAACTGTTGCAATGACTTTCACCAATGTTGCTATATCTCAAACTGCAGTTATTTTCCAAAAATGTCTGTATTCCCTTTTGAAGAGAAAATGCTGTTAATGTTTTTGTTAAAATCCTTAAATACAAAAATACACAAAACCACATTACATTGTCTGCCAGCTTAGCCTTGTTCCACTGTCCCAGTAATAGCCACAGAATTGCATGTTCTGCCCTTTTTCTTATTCCTTGCTTGGTTTTTGTCTCGGCTCTGTTTGCCAGATCCCTGTTTCCTGCCCTGGTTTTGTACTCAGTCCTGAGCCTTTAAGAAGCACCAGTTTCTCAGCGCTAGTGCTCGATCAAAGCATTCTAGTGCATGTTTAGTGGTTTCCAATCTTGCTCCCGAGTTTACTTGCCCTTCCTCCAGTGTGTATTCCATGTATAGGCCTTGGCTCTGTTTCCAGACTACTCTTCTGTTTTTCGATTTGGTGCTGTGGGTCCAATGAGCCTGTGGCTCCAGTGAGGTAGTAGCTATCTTCTAGGCAGTCATCCTTGGTGCTGGCCGGCTCCTCCGTGTGGCATTGAACTGACGTAGAGGTCAGCACCTTTAGTGCAGCCTTGGCCATAACAATGGCTGCTTGGGGGTAGTCAACAGCAACTAGCTTCATACCCAACTCTGTGATCCCCAGCATCTTGCCTGCTGGGGACTACCCTGCTGTGTACCTGTCTCTGTGGTCTGTCTTGCTATATTGTCTTCTTGTGTACCCGTGCTCAGGGTAATGTGTTTATACTATATAATAATTTGCTAGGATGTTTGTCACTATGCAGTCATGCGCAGTAGAGACTGCCCGTGTTCAGGCAGTCTCTACTGCACACGATTGCATCGCGTGAGTGAGGCGACACAAGATTGCATCGTGTGGAGCAGTGAGGAAGAACAGCGACCTCTCAACCCTCTGAGTACCAGAGGGGTACGCAACGCATTGCAAAGCACTGCATTGAGTACCCCTCTGGCACTTGAAGGGTTAACATTACCTGGACCTTGGTCTATGTACATGGGCTTTTACACTAGTAATGCAAAAAATAATAGTCTGCTTTCTTTCTGTGGAGCTGCTCCACCACACAGTACTGTTTCAGATGGCTTACACCGAGAAATCCCGGTGAAATTTTGATCGCTCCATGATCACCGACACGACAGAGATGTCTTTAGTCATAGTTCAACAAGGCACTAGACTAGTGCAACACTCTGTTCAGATCAGACATTTGATGCTGCCTTACCCATTCCTGCTGTCCTTACTGGGGTACCAGCTGCTACCACATTAGTTGCCTTATAGGCTGCTGTTATCTATTTCTTGAATAAACGCTATCTGTATTTCCATAGTCAGCCTGAGGCCTAAGCATCCCATCAGACCTGTATTGCTTTTATTTTAGCTCTGTTACAGGGTTCTGCTTTAGCTTGGGTATCTACAGTTCTGGACTGTCAGTCACCCATTCTTGATGACTTTGATTTCTTTGAGGCTGCCTTCCTCTCTCAGTTTTTGACACCACAGGGTATCCGGCTATAGCAGAGTCCGCTATCATGGATTGTCAACAAGGCTCTAGGTCTCTGCTCCAGCGTTCTATAAAGTTCCAAACACTGGCATATGATACGGACTGGGGAGAACCCACCATGAAAGCACCTTCTGGAGGGGTTTATGCGATCATCTGAAGGATGAGTTGACCACATAGCCAATTCCATATTCCCTGGAGAATCTCATCGCACTGTGCTATACTTTGTAACATTGAATCCAGAAGAGAAGAGCAGAGAGACAGAAATCGAAACTGCTCCCACTGAACGTCTTGCTCCCAAGTTCAAGTCTCTACACCTGATAAAGTAGGGGAACCTATCAGTGGTGTCCGTAGACATTTTTCCAGGGGGGGGCAAAGCCATAATATGACCCCCCAGGCCAGCCCATCTAGCCCCTTTATTTATATGGAGGAGGGTAATTGTAGGGGGGGGCAAGTGCCCCCCTTGCCCCCCCCTCCGGACGCCCATGGAACCTATGGAGGTAAGGCGAGTTCTTCAGCTTTCCAAAAAGGAGAAAGCCAGGAGAAGGTCTCTTGGTTATGTCTGTTTTGAGCCCAATCTGGACACATGCCTGCTTGTGCTCAAACAAGCTGGGAAATGCCAGGAGTTACTGTCTAATGAGGAATCCATCATATGTCTATTCTCTGTTCCCTCTAAAGAAAACAAGTCCTGTCTGCCTTTTTGGCCTGTGATCAGAGTCATTCCTGTTTCTGCCTTTTTTTACTCTGGGGTTGCATGTATCTTTATGGACAGTCTTTGAGGCTCAGCATGGGATTCTATCTAAGAAAAGAGATGTGGCTATTCACATCATCACATTAGATGGCTTGCCCTTAGGGGCTAGTCTTATAACTCACTCTACTGTACCTCTTACCCTGCTTGTGGGCCCTCTGAATACAGAGGCATTGACTGATCTCATTTCTTGTCCTGCCAACCCGTTGATACTAGGGTATCCTTGGCTCCGGAGAAACAATCCTGTGATAAACTGGTCCACGGGTTCCCTTTCCTAGGCACTCCCTACTACTACTACTACTACTACTACTACTACTAAAACTGCATTATCTTCAGTGGATGTCTTAGGTTTCGATTGACACTCAATCCCTAAACCCTACATGGCTTTCACTGATTTCTTCAGTAAGGTCAATTCTAAGACATTGCCATCTATCAGCCATATGATTGTCCCATAGACCTCTTGGCAGGGACATCACCTTCTCAAGGCAGTGTCTTTCCATTGTCCATTACAGAGACCAAGGCATTGGAGGAGTACATTTAGGACATCCTTGCCAGATGGTTTATTCAACCATCCACTTCTCCTGCTGGTGCAGCAATCTTTTTCATGAAGAAAAAGGACAAGGGTCTTTGTTCTTGCATAGACTACAGAGGTCTCTACAACATAACTCATAGGAACTGTTACCTGTAGCCTCTAATTCTACAGTTCTTGGATAAGCTCAGTGGGGCTCACTTCTTCACTAAACTTAAACCCGGTGGTGCCTATAACTTGGTCAGGATGAGAGAAGGGGACAAGTGGAAGACTGCATTCAATTCCAAGTTCAGGCAGTACGAATATCTGGTCATGCCCCAGCAGTCTTTCAATGCCTGGGGAATGATGTCTTCAGAGACCTTTTATTATCATTTGTGGTGGTCTATCTGGATGACTTCTTGGTGTTCTCCCCAACCCTTGAGGAGCATCGACGCCATGTTACTTTTTGTCTTGCCTCATCTCAAAGAGGATCACCATGGTTCTAAAGTGCCGGCTGCGCATGCGCGCGCCGGTCCTTAAGGGGTTAAAGTCCTGCAACCATGTATAGAAGTTGGGAACTCATTAACCCACTCTCCACACAAAGTAAAGTCCTAAACAGTATATAGATAATTCCTTTTGCCACAGACACAATATATTAGAAGCATAGCCAAACTGTAACGGTTTTTAAGGATACTCAGACACTGAAGGTTATGCTAAAACACAGTTTTATTAATAGAACAAGGATAATGTGACCCACGCGGGTCCAGTACATACAAATGACACAATACTGGCACAGGTCAGGCTACAATAACGTATAGTAACCCACACAGCTCCAGAAGGTGCAGATGTTACAATACTGACACAGGTCAGGTCGCAAGGATAATAGTAACCCATTCAGGCCCAGTAGGCACTAAAGGTACAATACTGACAAAGGTCAGGTCACGGTTCATGTGAATCTGGAAGAGCAGACAAGCAAGGATACTACTAGGCCAAGGGAGGTCGGCAGGCCCTAGTAGTGCAGAGGTCAATGGAGACTCCCTACGCAGGGAGTGAGCCCAAGCGATAAGCCATTGTAACGGTTTATGTACACTCAGAAACAGAAGGTTGTGGTAAAACACAGTTTTATTTATCAGGATAACAGTAACCCTCGCGGGTCCAGCATACAAATATAATATAACACTGACACAGGACAGGTTACAGAGATATGATTAACCCACACAGGTCCAGTATGTAAACACAATATATAATACTGACACAGGTCAGGTACAGTTCGTATGATACAGTGAGAATATGGCAGATTGGTACTATTAGGCCAGGAACAGCGGATAGGCCCTAATAGTGGGAGGTCCACAGTATACTCTCTACACAGAGAGTGACAATAGCGACTGTGACCACAAAGGAGCAAGCGAAGCCAGGATATGCGACTGACTACCGGGCAATAGAGGAAGGCAGCAACCAGCGGTATAGTGAACGCCAAACTGGGACTGCAATAATTCGTGACCCAAATAAACAGCACCAGATTGTGCAACGTAACGCCAAACTGGGACAGTAGTGGGTAGTGGCCCAAGTGCACAGTACCGGGAGGTGCAACGTGATGCCAAACTGAGACTGCAGTGGATAGTGACACAAGTGCACAGCACCGCCCTGCAAGGGGTTAACGAATGCTCCGGTCTGAGGCAACCGCTGGAGGTACAAGACAGCCTGAGGCGCTGAAGAGTAACCCAACCTCAGGAGAAGCAGTATGCAGACCAAGAGTACGGTGGTGCAACCGAGAACTCCCACCGGAACGAGAGAGGACAAGGCACAAGGAGTGAACGGGTCACAGACAGGACTGTCTGCACAGTAACTGAGGCAGCCAGAGGTCTAGTAAAGACCGAGAGAGAATAAGAGCAACTCAGGTCATACAGCAAGAGCAGGTACGTCCGCCAAGCCAGATCGATACACGGAGCAGGAACTTTAGCCAAGCCGGGTCGGTACATGGAGCAGGAACTTCAGCCAAGCCGGGTCGGTACACGGAGCAGGAACGTCAGTCACCCCGGGTCGGTACACGGAGCAGGAACATCAGTCAATTCGTGTCGTTACACGGAGCAGGAACGTCAGCCGAGCCGAGTCGATACACAGAGCAGGAACGTCAGCCAAGCCGGGTCGGTACACGGAGCAAGAACGTCAGTCACCCCGGGTCGGTACACGGAGCAGGAACATCAGTCAATCTGTGTCGTTACACGGAGCAGGAATGTCAGCCAAGCCGAGTCGATACACAGAGCAGGAACGTCAGCCAATCCGGGTCGGTACACAGAGCAGGAATGTAAACAGGCAGAGTAGTCAGACAGTCCGGGTCATACACTGATATCATACGAAATAACGGAACAAGCAAGCACTAGGCAACAGAAACACCATGAAAGGGCAGTGCATAAGTGACAGCCCTGAGTATTTAAGGGCTGTCACTGGGAGGAGCAATATAGTGTTAGCCAATAAAAGGTATCAGGAAGTAAACTGAGTCAAAATGGCGCCCGCATAGCACGGGCACCGTGATAGCCACAGAATAAGTACTGAGTGGAGGCCACTACTATCCCACAGGATAGTAAGAGAGAGACTAGGCAAGCAGAGCCCAATGAAGGCTCAGGATAGGAGACCAGCGGACAGATACCCTATCAGCCCTATCGGAGGCCACAGGCTGTAGGGTTCGGTTGGCAACAATGACAGGACTGCCCGAATAGTGAGGACACATAATACTGCCAGACAAATATCTCAGGTAAGACTGTGACCCTGAAGCACTATAGCCCCAACCCGTGATGGGTGAATGAATGCTCAGACCTGGACAGAACTGCCAAGCAGTGGAGACTGACCGAGGCGCCCAGAGAGAACACAACCTCGGAATTACGAGTGGACAGGTCAAGCGTACCGGGTGCAACCAACAGATCTGACACCGAAGTGAAAGGATAATAGCGCAATGATGAGGCTGGGTCACAGAACAGTGCTGCAAGTGGAGTGCTAGGTGGAGGCAATCAGAGTTGTCAGAGACAGTAATTGGCAACGGAGGAGAGACCTCCAAACGGAACACAGGTTGAGCGGACAGTAGTACCGGGAGGTACACTCAGTACGCAGAGCAGGAACATCAGCCGGGCCGGGTCGGTACACAGAGCAGGAACGTCAGCCAATCCGAGTCGGTACACAGAGCAGGAACGTCATCCGGGCTGGGTCAGTAACAACTAATCTATTAAATAGATAATGAGAATCGTTGCCAACGATTCTCATTATCGATTAGTTGTGCAGCGGGGAGCTGGTTGCAGGGGTGGACTGACCATCGGGCATTCGGTTCTAAAATAATAATACACAAAAACTCTCTCAAAAGCCTTTTGCTTCTTCATTGGTCGACGTCACTGCCAATCACTTACCGAGCCCCTTTTTCATTCCGTTGCAATCAAAATTAGGTAGGTGGGCTTTTGTGTTTTCTTTCATTATTGGTTGTGGGAAATTCCTCTACAGAAGATCCCAGCAATCTGGTTGGCTAGTTAAATTCCTTTGTCTTCCCTCCCATTAGTACGTCATTGTCTTCATTGCGTTGCAATGCATTCCGTACCCCTCTGGCACTCAAAAGGTTAATGTCAATAAACCGTTCACCTGATTGGATAATTGCTTATAGATTACTCGTTATGATTGGTTTACCGAAATGCTTGTCTTCGTTTGAGGGGCTGGGTTAGTCGTGGGAAGAGCTCTGGGAGCAGGCACAATGCATTCATTGTTTTGCTGGCAGAGCTGTGAGTTGAGCATTGCCTGAGTTCTATTTGGTCTCCTCGTTTATTTTATTGTTTTATATTTTCTTTTATCACACTGTCATCTTGGATGGCCATTATTACCCATGATACACAGAACTGTGGGTATGTAGTTTCCAGCTAGGGTTTCAATCCTCCCCCAGTCCAAGATGGCAATCCAGGAATCAGCTGCTCAGCTCTCAATGGCTCTGAAGTTTCATAAGGTTCACTGTTAAATGGGAGCACTTGAAATATCACGTGGCTACACACCGCATTAAACTTGTCGCCTGGGGTAAAAGGGCGACATGAGAATGTCGCTCTGCATATAAGCGCCAGATTCTCATGTCGCCTCATGAAATGGAGCATACGTAATTTAAGTTGTACTGGCTGTCTTTGCCTGCACAGGACAGGAGCTGTCGTTCTGGCTTGTGTGTCACTGGCAGCTTCTGTCTCATTCAGCCACACAATATTTCAAGTGCTCCCATTTAAATGGATACCGTGTCTTAATGCCTGTGTTCTCAGTTTAAGGGGACTCCTCATTCACACACCCCCTTCAAAGCAGGATTGGACAATGTGCAGCTCTCAATCTGTTGCTGTACTACAGTTCTCATCATTCTCAGTCAGCCATTGACAGGATAAGGATGATGGTAGTTGTAGTGCGACAGGCTAGAGAGCCACACATTGACCTGTCCTGGAAGGACACTAGTCTGTGCTGGGGATGTTGAGTACTATAACCCTGGCTTATTTGCAGTGTCACCCCTTCCTACAACGTGTCAATATATAAAAGGCTGGGTTTGTCCCCTTCTGCTTGTCAGGTACTGTAGTAGAGCTGGGTAGAGTCTATTTAACCAGTTCCTGTGTTTGTGTGTCTGTCTCCCTCATTTAACCTGTCTGCTTCATACTGAAATCATATCAAGCAACAGTGTGAAGGAATTCAGAAAGGGGATCCCTCTACTCTATGACCTTTTAACCCCTTTATCTGGAAGAGGAGTGGATATGCAGTCCACTGTATTGATAAACAGATTTGCAGTTTAACCTTTGTGATTGGCATTCAAAGGGTTACTCACTGCAGAGGTTTGCAGGGCACCCCATTTGAACCGTTCAGTACTGAGGGACTGCAGCTAAGCATGATTTTGGAAGTCTCTATCATCAATACAGTTACAATTTGTCATCTGTGGGCATGCTTGAATTATGAATATAAAACTGTACTATCCATTGAGGTATATATTCCAAAACCTATATATATAAAATATATATTTGGCTTTAATGCAAGAGCGGAATGTTTTATTTTTTTCAATCTTTCACACAAACAAGAATGGATAATAGGCTTTTTCTTGCCACTTTATGCAGATGTGCATTATTTTGTTGGCAAGTATATACCTTTTAAGTGACTCATGGTGCCGGTTACATAAAATTAGGTTTATTGTAATAACTATGGCCTATTTTTAAACAAGGTTGTCATTTTTTTGGGGGGGTGGTGGTGGGGTGGAGTTCTGTCCCTGGGGTATGCAACCTGCAGTCCAGATGTTGTTGTATTACCATTCACAATCATGGCCTGAGGGGGTACTGGATGGCCTGAGGGGAGTACTGGATGGCCTGAGGGGGTACTGGATGGCCTGAGGGGAGTACTGGATGACCTGAGGGGAGTACTGGATGACCTGAGGGGAGTATGGATGGCCTGAGGGGAGTACTGGATGACCTGAGGGGAGTACTGGATGGCCTTGGGGGATAAAATGTTCATCTCACCAAATCTCAACTTTTAGTGAATAGACCCCATAGTAAAATAAGAACAATGACACGTTAATGTAAATTTTAAGTTTTTTATTCTGCTGTTTGTTTTTAACAATCAGTTTGTTCATGAAATCATTTTAAATAATGAAAAATTAGCTTTTTTTTTTAATCCGATTAATCGAAAAAATAATCAGCCAACTAATCGATTACAAAATAATCGTTAGTTGAAGCCCTACAGAGCAGGAACGTCAGCGAATCCGAGTCGGTACACAGAGCAGGAATGTCAGCCAATCCGAGTCGGTACACAGAGCAGGAACGTCAGATCTGAGTCGGTACACAAGCAGGAACAGATCAGGCAGAGAGGTCGGGAAGTCCGGTTCATACACAGAATTCACACGAATAACAGGAACAAACGCTGGCAACTGGAACACCACGAAAGGGCACCTCTGAAGTGACAGGGCTCAGTATTTAAGGGCTAGAACTGGGCAGAGATAAAACCCAGTAGCCAATAAAAAGTAATCAGGAAGTAACCCGGATATAATGTCGCCAAAAGAAAGCACGGGCACCGTGATACAAACATAATAAATTAACTCCACAATATACATACTATATATTGTTGGCAATCACTTTACTGGCTTAAAGGAATAATAATAATAATATTTCACAAAAACATCAGCTCCAATTAATCTTCATAGTATTTGGGGCACGGAGAGTGTTATTTCAATACTGTCAGAGTTGTAGTTCAAGAGTAATTGAATGATAAAGTTTCTCCCTCCCGCTCCTTTTACTAGTGTAAGCCACCTCCCCTTGGTCTCTTGACCAGACAGCTCACAGCAAGGGAAACTCTTCTTACTGTCAGAACAATGAAAACCCTGCCCCCCCTTGACAGGTTTTTCTCTTATGCTAATTGAAGATTGTCCCTCTCTGTGATCCACCTGGACACCACCTTGATGCTCTGAGGTGAGCAGTGTTACATCAGTAAAAGGGGCTGGAGAGGGATACTTTATCATTCAATTACTTTTGAACTACAACTCTGGCCCAATTACTATGAAGATTAATTGGAGCTGCTTTTATTGTGAAACATTACTATCCCTTTAAGAATAACCAAAATACCACCCACCACACATAGGATAAAAAACCCTTGCATTTAAAGGCTTAACCTCTCAAGGACTACATGACGTACTATGACCGTCATGGTCCTTATACCCTTAAGGTATAAGGTACGTCACATACTTTTTACTTTCACGCTCCACCGCGAGCGCTGAAAGTAAAAAGAGAGCCTGGAGCGATCTCTTTCAGGCCTCAAAGTGGCTCACCAATACAGGCAACAGGTTACGTGTACCGGCGCGTCGGCAAGGATCAAAGAGGTCCTTATGGGACGGAAACGTCCAGGACCGCTGGTCCTTAAGGGGTTAAGATGTATATCTCTGTTAGAAAAAAAAAGAAATAACAAGACATGAGAAGCATGCATGTTTACAGAGTAAGAAGTTCAACTTCAGCTCTGTAATAAAACCAATGCTAAAAGGGATAGTAATACTTTAAAATTACTAATCACAATATTGTAGGAGTAAAAAAAAAAGAAATTATTTGACCCCAGTGATATCTCTCAAACCTTTATGGTTTTAGATATTCACTCACAAAGTTCCCCCCCTCTCTGCCCTTTCCCTGAAGTTAGCGTTGTAGCTGATTGCAGGGGAAGTCTGTCCTACGATCATCCGGCGGCTCTGCAGCAGAGCCGCCATCGCGATAATAAAAAATCACTCACTTAAAAGGTATTCTACGTGTGCTTGCTTTGCGGACTTCAGGGAAAGGGGAGGGGGGGGTACTTTGCAAGTGAATATCTCTCAAACCATAAAGGTTTGAGAGATATCACTGGGGGAAATTAATTTAGTTTTTTTACTCCTATAATATTGGGATTAGTACTTCTAAAGTAGTACTTTCCATTTAAGACTCAAGTGTCATAGGTAAATACCGCAAAATCTCGGGTATAATACGCACATTTTTACCCCATTTCACCTTAAAGTAAAATATGTCCAGCAACCTCTCTGGAGGCAGCGGGCGGCATCCCTGCGCTCACCACCCGCTTCCTCTGTGCAGAAATACTGTGTAAAAAAAATGAGATGCCCACCTTGATAACCAGGATTCCCCCTCTGTACTTCTAAGCAGCCGTCAAGCAGAGACAGCGGGCGGCATTCTTGCACTAGTCCTAACAGGGCTGCTCAGAGGAGTTCGGGGAGAGGAAGAAGCGGGCGGCTAGTGCAAGAATGCCGCCCGCTGTCTCTGCTTGACGGCTGCTTAGAAGTACAGAGGGGGGGAATCCTGGTTATCAAGGTGGGCATCTCATTTTTTTTACACAGTATTTCTGCACAGAGGAAGCGGGCGGTGAGCACAGGGATGCCGCCCGCTGCCTCCAGATGGGGGTGCGTATTATACATAGGAACTACACTTTTACCCAAAATCTTGGGTATAATTTGCACCTGCGTATTATACACAGGTGCGTATTATACCTGAGATTTTACGGTAATAAGAAACACCTTAAAATTTTTAAAAATAAATACATATAAACCTGACCAATCTTAAACACTCGAATAATAGGTCCATAGAGAATGCACATAGACTTTGTCACCAAGCTGGGCTAAAACCTTATATTAATAATTATAATTCTCCATTTCACCCCTCGAGTGCCAAAAGGGGCCAGCCAGCTCTTATTCAAATATGCTGCATACTACCCTGGCACCCAAAGGGTTAACCCCTTTGAGTGCCAGAAAGACGTCCAATGCATTGAGCTGCAATGCACTAGATACCTCTCCAACACTCAATACTGTCAGAGTTGTAGTACTAGAGTAACTGAATGATGGAGTATCCCCTTCCTGCCCCTTTTACTGCTCACCTCAGAGGAGAAAGACTGTCTGGATGGATCACAGACAATCTTCAGTCAACACAATGAAAAACCTGGCAAGGGGGGCACGGTTTTCCTTCTGCTCACAGTAAGAAGACTGTATCTTGCTGTGATCTGTCTGAGAGGAAGCGGCTTACACTAGGTAAAAGGGGTGGGAGGGGGATACTTTATTATTCAATTATTCTTTAACTACAACTCTGACAGTATTGAAATAAGTCTCCATGGCCCAAATACTATGAAGATTAACTGGTGTTGCTTTTTTGTGAAACATTACTATCCCTTTAACATCTGTCAATCCATACAATGAAGTCCAATGAAACCCAACTCCCTGGATAACAAACACAGGGGATCATGTTACATTAGACTCCACGCAATCTTAACAGTATAAAGCGATCACTAAGCACCTTTTGGATACAGGACACTATGTGGTATTATACATATCCCCAATACTGTAGGAAATGCCATGGTTTTCAACATTTCCACCATTTAACAGACACTGAAATATCAAAAAAATATATTTTTTTCCTATATCTCCTTATTATGGGAATATTTGTGCACACTGGCCTAGTAGAAGGCTGGCTGTTTATTTTTCAAAATTGTATGCTTTGACTACCACATTTACAGGGATAGTAATACTTTAAAAATTACTAATCCCAATATTTTAGTAGTAAAAAAAAAAAAAAAAAAAAAATTATTTGCCCCCAGTGACATCTCTCAAACCTTTATGGTTTGAGAGATATTCACTAGCAAAGTTCCCTCCCCCTCCCTCCCCTTTCCCTGAAGTCAGCATTGTAGCTGACTGCAGGGGAAGCCTGTCATACGACCGTCTGGCGGCTCTCCAGCAAAGCCACGATCGGGTTAAAGTTATCTACAACGCTGATTTCAGGGAAAGGGGAGGGAGGGGGGAACGAGTGAATCTCTCTCAGACCATAAAGGTTTGAGAGATGTCACTGGGGGCAATTTTTTTTTTTACTACTACACTACTGGGATTAGTAATTTTAAAGTATTACTATCCCTTTAAAAAATCTAAAACAATGCCAACTGCATGCCATTGTCCACAGAATAACAGTAATTAATTAATACCACAGGAAGTCTATAGTTTTCCAAGATTTCAGTTGAAGGAGTGGAAATTAAATAAAATACCCATTATTCCTTTACACCATCGTCTGGAAACATTTGTGCACACCAGGCTAGGATTATAAGGCAAGATTTCCCTCGTTTAATGCAAAGTGACATCTACCTTGAGGCAATGTATGCTTTAATGGGGTTATTTTTATGATATTAGGCAATTAAGCCTTCAAACTATGTTTAATCCATAAAAAATGTCAAATAAAATTCTGTTATGTGCTGTTAGCAATTTGGTGCCCCAGGGAAACATATACATTTGTCAACCTACACATACTGGAAACCAGTGTACTTCGTAGAGATGGAACATTTATATTTCATTCTGACACATTCTTTATTTTATACTGAATGGCATTCACTCTGACGCTTCTAAAAAAAAGGATATCATAGCTGCAGAAGGTCATTAGTTATGCTTTCAGTGGAAATTGTACTCTCTTTCCTCAAGTTGCTCCTAAATATTTTTTCCTTAGGAATGTTCTTGGGTTTCGTTCTCCCCATTAGTACGAGTATGCTCCTAACTTTCCTGTGAGTCAGATACAACCTGTCCCAAATTCAAAGCAAGACTGGGTGGGTAAGAAACCTAATTACCTCAGGTAAAAGGAGGGTGTCTGCATCACTTTTAAGATATGTTTGTGGCATATATGGGTTTTAAGGATGATATCAGAAGGGCAACACATATATTTCTAATCCCATACTCTTCCACAGGTTCCCTCTTGATCCTGTGTGGGCCCTTCAATTTGTAAAGGCAGGTTTTAAAACCTTGTGGATATGCAAGTTTTGGTTCCAGTTCCTCCTCAGGAGATATTTATGGGATTTTACTGTCGATTCATACTTCCCAGAGAGAATGACAGTTGAAGTCTAGCCCTACACCCGAAGAATCTCAATCACATCGCTCATACACCACTAAACAAGATGGAGCCTTTGCAATATCATTGATTCTGTGTCTCATCGTACCTATGCATGTAATTCCCAGGAGTTTCCTGTTCTTCGCATAAAGATTGCCACTTTCAATTCACTGCCCTTCCTTTCAATCTGGCAACCGCTCTGTGGGTTTTCATAAAGTTTATGACTGCATTATCCAGCCATGTTCACTCAGTCACGATCACCTTTACTCTTTACTACATGCACTCTCTCACTCACTGTAATGGTTTTGTAGGACACTCAGACCAGCAGGTTAGAATAAAACACAGTTTTATTAAAAGACAAGAAAGACTGCCCTCTATAGGCAATACAGAATGACTGGAATAGACAGTAAAGTACAGATGCCCTCTCAGGCCCAGTATACAGGGAAATAAATATATACTGTCACAGGACAGGCATAAATAACATACAGGGTACTCAAGGGTTAACGTACATAGAAATCAATCAGTCTCTGTTGTAGTGTGTTTGATACGCCCATAAGTTGGTAAAGGAGCGATATAGTGGTGCTAGATGAGAACACCGGTAAACAGAACAGGACAGAGACTACTGCTTATGCTGAGCAGGGAACTGAGGCCAAAATACTCTGCAAGAGCTTAAGGAGCTAGAGCCACTAGCACCCAACCAGTGCGTGAACGGAGAGCAAGTGCACTGCAAGAGCTGAGATGTCAAGAGCCAATAGCACCCACCTGGTTAGTTAATGGAGGCCAAATACACTGCGAGAGCTGAGGATTATAGAGTCAATAGCCCCCACGGGTGTTGTAACGGAGACCAACTACACTGCAAGAGCTGAGGTGTATGGAGCCAATCGCACCCAACCGGTGCGTAACAAGACTACTGCGCCCAACAATTGTAACCGGATGTGCAGGGTAAATCGTAGGCCACCAGCTCTGCAAGAGTTAACGGGAGGCTCTAGTAACGGAGACCCAAGGCTCAGCAAGTGTAGCGGAAGGAACGGCTCTGCAAGTGTTAACGGAGGCTCAGGGAACGGAGGCAACGGCTCTGCAAGTGTTAACGGAGGCTCAGTGAACGAAGGCAACTGTGCTCTGGAGTGCAAACAGAAGGCTCAGTGCTCTGTAAGTGTTAACGGAGGCCCAGAGTAACGGAGGCAACAGAGCTCAGCAAGAGTAAATGGGAAGGCCCTGTACACAGGAGGCAACAACTCTGTCAGCTCTGCCACAGCACAGCAGAAGTCAGAATGTCGCCCAGGCGACACTGGAACAGGCTCTCAGCAGGAACAAAGGCAGGGTCATCAACGTAGCCGGGTCAGGTCACGGAGCAGGAACGTCAGCCAGGCCGGATCAAATCACGGAGCAGGATCGTCAGACAAGCAGGGTCAGATCACGGAGCAGGAACGTCAGCCAGGCCGGGTCAAATCACGGAGCAGGAACTAAGAAGCGTAGTCAGACGGGCCAAGTCAGTACACAGGAACACTGGAACACAGCAACAGTGGCTCAGAAACACCACGAAAGGGCACCTCACAGGTGCCAAAGGCCGAGTATAAAAAGGCCATACTGGGCGGGCCAAACAAGCTCAACCAATGGGAGCGCACCACAGCAAAGAGTGACAGAGAAAGATCACAGGAACTGTGGTACTCCTACAGCAGAATCCTTGTGCAATATTATTGGTCAGAGATGCTCAGTTAGGCTTATGAGCCTACAAGGGTATGTAAAAAGCTCATTAGAGCTGGTCTCCTACACCCATGGTGCACTCACTTCTAGCTCAGGAGTAGCATACACAGAGAAGAAATATTATGAAGCATATCTTACTGGTCCTGCCAAAATGACAGTCCAGCTATGAAATGCCTGACAGGAATCTCACTTTAAGCCATTCATTTGTCATACTGGACTAGTTCATAATGACAACAGATTCTAACCTGAAGGGTTGGGGAGCCTTGTTTGGCTCTCAGGTGGCCCAGGGTCTTTGGTCCAAAAGCAAGAGTGTGTTTTCCATTAATAGATTGGTGGATCCTGCAATTCTCCTTGCTCTTCAGCATTAGTCCCAGTTACTTCAGGGGCTGATGGTGCAGATTCAGTCTGGCAATGCAATGGCAGCGGCTTGTGTCAACCACCAAGGCATGACCAGAAGCACAGACACATGTTCAGAGGTTCGTCTGTTTCTCATTTGGGCTGACTGACTCTCGGCAGTTCCTATTCCAGGAGTTGAGAATGTGGTGGCAGACTTTTTTTTTTTTTTTTTTTTAGTAAACTAATACCTGTATCCCAAGCATTGGGAACTGAATCAGGCTGTTTTTGACTCCATAATTCATGTATGTGGTCTTCTGGTGGTGGAGCAGAATGCATATTGCTTGAACCACCTCCCTGTTTTTCTCAAGGCCCCAGGACCCATTGTCAGTAGATGTAATGGACAAACCATGGCAGTTTCCTCTGGCATATGCATTTCCTCCTTTCCCTCTGATTTTCAGGTTGTAAAGGAAGGTCAGGATGGATCGGGGACATGTCATTACGAATTTTCCTTATTGGTCCTGCCAAGTATAGTTCGACGATCTTATCTCTTTGTTACTTATCAAACCTTATCACCCTCCTCTTCTTCCAGCTTTCTTCACTCAGGTCCTGTTGTCAACCAGATGTCGTAAGACTAGCTTTGATGGCTTGGATCTTCTGAGCAAGTAGGGTTTTTCTGAACCTGTCATTGTGACCATGCTGAAGGTCCATATGCCAATTTCATCATAGAGCCTGGTCACTTTTTTCAAGTTGTGTGTAGACCAGGATTCAATACTGTGTCCTTTTCAAATTATAATTATTCTGGATTTTCTTCAGGAATGTGTTCACAAGGGCCTTAGTCTTAGTTCTATCAAGTTCCAGATTTCAGCATTATCTGTTCTTTTTCAGAGGTGCATTGCCTTGCTGCCAGATGTGCAGACTTGTGTGAGTGGTGTCCCATGCCTACTTTGTCTTTTGGGATCATACATCTCAATGGGACTTAACCTTTATACTTGGAGCACTTCTGAAGGATCATTCTAAGCCTTAGGCGTTTGTATTTCTTTGTTATTTGACTCAAGATTGCTTTCCTTCTTGCAACTGTTCCATTTGGCTCTTGGCCATATTAGAGGTTTTATATTGTAGACCCCTTTTCTGAATTTTCATTAAGATTGGATGTTTCTGCAGAATCCCTTTAGGTTTCTTCCCAAGGTGGTCTTGAATTTTCATTTTAATTGGGTAGTCTACAGGCAGGGGATTCACTGTTTGGACTCAGTCAAGTGTCTGAAGTACTACATTCATTGCACAGAATCTTTTTGCAAATTTGATTGACTTTTTGTTTTTCCTGGAGGCTTCTCATGCAGGCTTTGTATAGTAAATAGGAGTAAGTGGAGGAAAACGTGTATAGGTAAGGCTTGTATTCTGTGTGGGGTGACACATCCCCAACCACTCTCTAGTGGTGTTTCACCAATAATAAGTCACTAGTGTAGTAAAGTGATGCTTTATATAGTAATGAGTGAAAATATTTTTTTACTTTAGATACAATTTGTCTGTTCCAGAAATAACTACTTGTAACCCCTGCAGGTGACGTGAGGAGGCTTCCCTGATCCCAACCACTCCTGACCGGAATTTCAGGTAGAAGTAAAAGCAGTGGAAAGTCTTGCTCCTCACAGTCACCCCATACCTGTGGGGCCTCAGGAAGGATCCTGAAGCCTTCTCACCAAGGTCCAATTTGTGGAGCCGCAAACAAATTAACCATTTCAGTTCCAGAGTGGTATCCAACACACTGGAATGTGTTGGCTTCCTCTGACGCTGAAAGGGTTAATTATATAAAAAAATATATACAATAAAATACATATACAAAACCCCATGGCAGCCACACACTGTCTGACCTCCCTCCCCCCAACCTGGTTACAATGGTGTCACAAAGCCCTACATGCATTGTCTGACCGCCCCATCCTTGTTCCCTTGCCCACTGATAGCCACAGATCCCCATGGAGATTGTCTGATCTCCCCCAGCCTTGTTCCCTTGTAACCCCAGATCCCCATGGACACTGTCTAACCCCCCATCCTTGTTTCTTTGACTACTGGTAGCCACAGATCCACATGCAGACTGTCTGATACCCCTCAACCCAGCCATGTTCGTTTGTCCACTGGTAGGTCCAGATCCCCATGGAGACTGTTTGACCCTCCCAGCCTTGTTCCACTGGTAGTCACACAACTACACTCCGACAGTCAAGCTCCCAGAGGACCTCAATAGCCCACAGCTCATTAAAACCCCCATTTAAATTATTCAGGCTTTTGTGTGTCCCTTATGATGCAGTTGGATTGACACAGAATTATTCTTGTCTCACGGTATAAGTTCCCAAGAAAAATAACATTGAAAATTAAAAATGGGTAAGGCTAGGTTCACACTGGTGCCTTGGCTGTACTCCGTGGTAGAGCCCAATCCTGTAATTCATTGTGGATGTTTGCTTTTATATTTTGAAATATGTATTTGCTTGATATATAAATTATATTTTACATTTTTGATATGTGACCAGCACACAGAGGCATAATTTTCGCATTACTCATTCCTTTATTATTTTTTAACCCTTTGGATACCAGTCTATATTATAACTAGAAGAAAGTCAAAAGTCTGTTGCTTGAGCAGGGACAAGCGAATTCTCCCTGCATGCGATTGTATATGCGGGGTATTGTGGACAATGGTGGGATCAGCTGTATGAGTACCATTATTGAATATTTCTGGATCAATGTTTATAGCGCTCTTATTTTGAGTACTTCTACTTGCACTGCCTTTTCTTTCCAAATCTGTGGTGGAGCATGCCAAGCTACCCATGCTTGCTTATCTCTGGTGTCCTGCTTTGCCCCAACCCATGGAGGGGTGTCTGGCAAATGGGTGTCATACGACCACACCACATGGGCAATTGGCCATATATTATTGGCTGATGCCCACATGGGTCACCTAGCAGCTGAAGGAAGTGAACAGCATCCTCCAAAATTGTTCATAGTTTCAAAAGCACAAACATATCTAAGTTGCTGCATGCTGTGTTAGGGTGCATTATACAATCAAGAATCACTTGTTGGAACACCACCATTGCGGGCAGTAGGTTTCATAAGGGAGACTTTGGCAAAACATTGCTATTTCCAAGCTAGTCACACATGTGAAAAAAGTTTTATATGCAATTAACCCCTTGGGCACTATGCACATTGTGAGTTCTGTGTACCCTTCATGGGTATTAAGGGCTGGTTTCAAATGCAGGAGATAAACATTACCTCCCATTTTATCAAAAATGTTCCTACTGAAGTCTATGGGGATACCTGGAGATAAAAGCAGAGATAAAATTAGCACCTGCATTTGAATCCAGCCCTAAGTCTTTCAGTGCCAGTAGGGAATCTAACACACTGATTCACAAAGCTCGAGACACTCCTCTAGCCTCTGTATATATATTTTAAAAAATCTTTAATATAGGAGCTGTATATGCTGCACTGCAAATATCTCTAGCATGCAAGGAGTTAACACTGGAAAATTAGCCACTGAAAACCAGGAAGCACAGCACACATGCCAACATCTGTCCTTCAAAGTTTTGAAAGTATGACTACAAGAGGAGGATACAGTCTTGTAGTCATACTTTCAAAACTTTGAAGCTTGTGTAGCAAAATAAACTGGATCAATTATGGGCAAGCCAACTACAGCAAAGGAGACAAAAGCCATTGATTTAAATTAGGCTTTTAACCCTTTGAATATTAGTGAGAAAGCCATTGTATTGCCTAACAATGTGCTTACTAGATCATCCTTTTAAAACTGAGCATACATGAAAAATACCTATTGAATGGATACATAGAAACCTATTAATAACCACTATAGTCCTGCAGCAAGCAATTTTAACATTTAAAGCCATGATTTGGCATTCCTATGTGCTGGCGACATCTCCAGAATTCAAGGGGTTAAAGCCTCATTTAAGCATATGAGAATTTGGGGAGTTTATATTTGACCTCTATTCTGCAGTTGGTTTGCTCCAGCTTACTTAGTACATCAGCCTCAATATATATTTCTTGTTTATATAGCAAAAGAATACAGGAAAAACTTTGGATCGCCCATCCTGAGGTCCTAGCAATACATTTCTCAATACCAAACAGGGAGTGACTTAATATTGATTTCTGATTATTTTTTATAGAATGATACACGTTAGTTATTGGTAAAAGTCAGGATTTGATGTGCAGACTTTCTGTTTAATATATACGCATATCCAAGATACAGTTCTTGTTGCTCTCCTAACCACACGCATATTTAACCAATTGAATATTACTGATATTGCTAGTTTGAGCTTCACAAGAATCTGTATATTATATTTTTGCATGGAATTAAGCATGTCTTACTTTTCCTGCAGTATCCATAGCTACAGGATTCACTCCTTTCTGCAACAAGCTAGATAAAAAAAATCCTTTCTTAGTATCTGCTGTGCATTCTGGAATGGTTTCTCTTCCTAGTAACGCCCCCTTCACCACATGATTTTAAAGGCAGCAGCTGCTTTTTCTGCTTTGTGCAAGGTACGCCATTTGTGAAATCTGTGAACCCAATTTTGGCAGCTTCAGATCTAATTCTTATAAATACAAGGTTATACAAATAATGTCCCAGTTGCTTTCAGTCAGATTGATTTTAATTTGCAAAATAAATTGTTTAGGAACAGAGGGGTGCACAAATTATTGCTCCACAATGTGTTGTACATCTCTCTTGTTAAATGTATGGCCCTCAGCGACCATTAAAAATGCCAAAACTTGAGGAGTTCCTTAAGCACAGGTGAGTTACCCTAAATAACTCACTTGTGGTTGACTTCTCTGTATACAAGAAGGGAAATCCTTTTGTCCAGGCCTGTTTATAATACTTTTTCTGTTGAGACTTCCACTGCTGCCTGATTTTTAACACTTTGAGTGCCTGAAAGGTATCCAATGCAGTGTGCTACAAATGCATTTGATACCTATCTAGTACTCAAAGGATTATGAGTTATTATAACGCAAATGTATTTTTAAAGTAATCTGTTAGTAACAATGCTAACTGATGTCCAAAATGAAACTTTACATATAATTTAATATATAGGAGAGACGGAATCACAGATAACAACTTTCCAGAAAATTGCACTTAACTCTTTCAGTGCCAGAGAGGTATCAAACGCATTGCAAAGCAATGCTTTGTATAACTGTCTGGCATTCATAGAGTTAAAAAGTTTCAGAATGAAAAAAAAATCTCTTGGTAGATAAATTGCATTTTTTTATCTCAGCAGGAAAATAATACTCACAGACTGGTCAATTATATTTATTGAGGCTCTGATTAACTTACCTGTTTACAGACCTTGATAACTGAAGTTTGACACCACTGATTTAAGGCCTTTGACCATTTTAAATACTGTGTCAACTGATTTATTCAAAAGTTAAAATATCCCCTTGATTAATCACTAAATATCAATGAAAAATATTGAAAGTTATAATTTATGCATTCTTGAGAATAATCATATTTCTAAGAGATCTGCTAGTATATAAATAATATGCACTTCCTATAAAAGGCATCTTTAACCATTTAAGGAGGAAAGGGTTGTGCATCACATAGCTTAGCTGACCCATCTGGTCCTTAAAGAGTTAACTTTGTAAAACAGAACTTTAAGCAAGTGGGAAATGGCCTGTAAGATTGTACTAATGAAAGAACAGTATTGTCTTAGGCTAGGCAGACCAAAACAGTGTATGGAATAGGTATCGTTGTGTGGAGATTTTCACAAGGGCAGCTACTGCAGCCCATGACACAGGACACCTCAGCTTGCTGCACCATTCCTCAGACAGTGCATTAACACATATACAAATCTGTACTGTATGGCATTCAGTTACATCACAAATGAAATATAAAAACTGCAATTTTGATGTGTTTTCAGTGTCATTTTGTTCATCTTATTATATTGACAGAAAGGGATGCTGGGAGAGGAAAATAAACTTACTATAGTCACTTTGATATCACTGTAAAAATATTGCTCTTGTGAACATGGCAGTAGTAACACACCTGTTTAGTGTTGAAATAAAATAACTTTATTTATCAAGGCCTGGTTCACATGAATGATTATTGCAGCAATTTTTTGCAACAAAAGGGGTATTATGCGCTAAGGTAGGATAAAGAGGAATGCTATTCTAAAAACTCTTCAGCCTGAAAAACCTTAGTACATAAACTCCATAAAATAACATGGGAATTAGAGAGTTTATCATACTGGAGAAGTTATCACCTCTATATCTGGGTTGGTAAAAATGTTTTACCTTAAGAGCAAAACAGGGAAAGACTGGCACTCCCTGCTGTGCAGGAAATTCTTTGAGAAAAGTGCCATCTTCCCACGTTTTTCCACCTTGATCTTTGCATTGAAACCAATGATAAGGATAAATTTCCCGCCAATGTGGATAGTTTCCCTCATGTTCCAGCTGATATAGACCAAAAGGGATGTCATGTTCCCCCAGCTTGTCATTCTGTGTTTGTGTGAGAGAAAAAGAAGCATAGTTTTCAATCTAGAGCAGTGGTTCTCAATCTTTTTTTGCTTGGGGCACCCCTAAAACATAATCTAGAATATTCAGGGCACCCCTAACATTTAACCCCTTAACGACCGCCCGCACAGGCATGTGACGGTCACTAAAGGACCATGGAGCTTTTTTTTTCTTTTTCTTTTTTTTTCTCGATTCCGGACTCCCCAAACAGCGTGCAGCCGTCAAGGGTCGTTAACGGGTTAATGTACTTTATCAAGGGCATAATGAAGGGTAAAATATATAAATATACAGTATTATTAGGTCTTATAATCATAATACCATAACTAAACATATTTTAATTTAAAAGTCCATTTTTGTTAGTGTTTATAGAAAACACAGGGCACCCTAAGTTGATATCCTTGGCACACCAAAGTGCCACAGCACCCTGGATGAGAATCACTGATCTAGAGAATATAGGTAGAAAAGGTTAAAGCTGGAGTTTATTTGTTGGCAGACACTTTGTTCTTTGCTGTGTGTGTCAGAGATGGTCAAATAACTTGATGTGAGCTGGGACTGAGGCCGACAGTACAGATATTAGAGACAGAGGTGTGGTGTATATGATACAGAATTTTGAGAAGGCAGGACATCACTCCACATGCAAGCATTTCTGTTATGTACTTACAACCAGCAAAATGACTATGGGTTGGGTTAAGGGAAAATGGTAAGAAGGCGTGCAAGGATATGTTAGTGAACTGTCTGATTCCATTATTATTGCAGCATCCTATAATATAAAAGGCTAAATATATGTTTGTCCGATGCAGTCATGCGCAGTAGAGTCTGCCTGAATGCAGGCGATGCAGTCATGCGCAGTAGAGACTGCCCGAATGTACAGAATGCTGGGAGGTAGTTCTGCGGCAGTACACCTGCCGTGTATACACACTTTGGCTCGTGTACACAGGCTTTTACACTAGTATGCAATAAATGACAGTTTTCTTACTCATATAAAAAGAAGATTTAAAGTTCCACCACAAACTGTACCAGAAATAAATCTTTTAAGAACACTGAAGATTAAAGTGTTAGTAATGTCTAAAAAATAGTTTTTTTTGCATTTAGAAGAGCTTAAAAAGCTGGTCTAAATGCAAAAAAACATATCTCTCAAACCGCTGTGGTTTAAGAGATACGGGCGTTTAAAGTTCGCTGTTTCCTACTGACAGCTGTAAAGCTGTCAGCAGGAGATTCGTGTCGGTCGACACGGAGGCACTTGAGAAGTGCCGAGATCTCCTTACTTACAAGGAATCCCTTCATTGGAATGGTCTAAAACGTCTGCCTGAACACCAGGTCGACACGGAGGCGCTTGAGAAGTGCCGAGATCTCCTTACTTACAAGGAATCCCTTCATTGGAATGGTCTAAAACGTCTGCCTGAACACCAGGTGCACGTTTTAGACCATTTCAATGAAGGGATTGCTTGTAAGTAAGGAGATCTCGACACTTCTCAAGCGCCACCGTGTAGACCGACACGAATCTCCTGCTGACAGCTTTACAGCTGTCAGTAGGAAACAGCGAACTTTAAACGCCCGTATCTCTTAAACCACAGCGGTTTGAGAGATATGTTTTTTTGCATTTAGATCAGCTTTTTAAGCTCTTCTAAATGCAAAAAACTTTTTTTTAGACATTACTAACACTTTTAGAGTCACATTTTATGATTTTGGCATAGTGCAGGAAGGTGTAATAGTTAAAACAAACAGTGCCTGACAGTGAGCATAAAAACACCCATCATTAAAGTAGTGGCAAAACCTCTTAAAAGCCCTCTGGGGGAAAGGTAAAAACTAATTTTGAGACTTCAAAAAAATCAAAGAAGAATATGAAAGTAGTGGAGAGGAAGCAGCAGGAGATAGTGATAACCTAATAATTGATGAGGTGGATCTAGAATATTTCACCCAGCAGGATGAGGATGAGGCCAGAACATTAGCTGAAATGAAAAGGGTCAATATTCTACTACAGAAAAGGAGCACTATTCCTGTTCCTAAACTGTTTGAGAGCTCTATTGGATATTCTGACCCAGAACACATAAGCCTGCTTAAACATACACAATCATCCTCTTGGAGGGGGTAGGAGAAAAGTAATTTTTTTTCCCGCAGAAAGTTTTGTACATTTTTTTATGCTTTTCCCTAAGGAAATTATGTCCATAGAAAGGTATTTTTATTCTTCTTTTCTACCACCTCTTGAAATGTTATTGCAAAAAGTTTGTCATTTTACACCTATGTTTCTTGATGGAGTAGTATTTTATGCAGAGGCGTAGCGGTGGCCCCCACCGGATGTGGGGGCCCACAGAAAGGGTTGGCCTCTCATACGCTGTGCTTCATTGTGCAGGGGCCCCCAGTGAGTTTCCAGGTTCATACTGTAGCCACTGCTGTCTTTAACCTCTTAACAACCCATGACGTGCCAGGACATTCATGGGTAAACTTCCCATAAGGACCCATGACAGTCCTGGCACGTCATGGGTTAAATGACAGCAGCACATCGCATTGCACATAGCTATCATGCTTTGCAGCCTGAAACTGAGTGCTCTGGGACGGAAGCTGTCAGTCTCAGTGCTTCTCTCTTCTGCCGGTACGTGTGATTGTTCCAGGAGCGATCAGATGTACCGATATTTTCATTCACAAAAGCAATGTTTACACACTGACTTTGTGACTATTCTTTGCCTCTCTCTTCCTTACTCTGAACGTAAGGGAGAGAAGCAGAGAACAAACAAGAGAAGGAAGAATAAGAGGCTAGAGTGGGGGTATTAAACCCTTCAGAAATAGAGCTGTGAGCAGCATGAAAGCAGGTCCTTTTATGACCTGCAAACAGCAACTAGGTGGGTTTTTTTAAATGAATGTGAGCAAGACAAACCTTTTATTTTACACACCTATTGAAGTTTAACCAAAATTTAATGGTAGTTTTAGAGATGTGGAGCAATGTAATACACTTATATACACTACACAATAATAGCTCAAAAATTCTGGAAAATAGTGACTGAAAAAGGGACATGGGGATTTTCGCCCCAGAGGGAGAGAGTCCACTTAAAACTGCCCATTTAGTAGGTATGAATGACCGATCATACCTTTCATGCAGTCTCCATAAAAATGTAACCCATTGCACCCAAATGATCACAAGAGAAAAAATAAAAATGGTGATTTTTAAATTCTTTTAACAGTTTTCTTTAATTTAATAAAGTAAATGGTGGGTTATCTGTATAAGTGTGGTATCAAAAGAAAGCCCTACTTGTGCGTAAAAAAAATATATAATTTATGTGGATGGATGAAAGTCTTAGAGGGAAAACACTTTTGAACAACGACATAATCAATAAGGTTAGAATTGCTCTGGTCCTTAAATGGTTAGTAATGTCCGCATATAAACGTAGGCAGTATTGTAGAGTTAACAAAAAATAAATTGTTCAAGGCAAGGTTTTAAAGTTCCCCCCTCCTTCCCCTTGCACTGATGTCACACAGAAGGAGATCCCGGTTCTGCGACCAGCCGGCGGCTCTTCAGCAGAGCCGAAATACAGACATCTAAAAATAAATACTTAATTGGAACAGTCTACAAAGTGCACCTGCAAACCAGGCATACTTTGTAGACCGTTCCAATGAAGTATTTCTTTTTAGATAAATGTATTTCAGCTCTGCTCAAAAGCCGCCTCTTCTGCTGTCAGCTTTACAGCTGACAGCAGGGAGAGGGAAATTTTAAAACATTATATCTCTCAAACCGTAAAGGTTTGAGAGATCGGACTTGTTCCTTATAATTTATTTTTGTTAAAACTACAATACTGCCTAAATTTATATCCGGACATTACTAACCCTTTAAGTGCAATCCATCTCAGATTTTCCCGGTCCTTAAGGGGTTAAGGATGCTGCCCATCTGTTTTGTATAATAATTACTTGCACATGTGCTGGCAGAGCCGGCCCTTACATGGGTCCCATTGGGTCCATGGACCCAGGCGGCACTGTGACAGGTGCGGCAATCCAGCTTTTCTCCCAGCGCTCTGCATTACATGCCATGCCGCTAGACCACCAGGGACTCAAGATATGATATAGATGGGGGATCAGTATCAGTAGGGGCATTGTGGAGATTGAGGGGCATTGTGGGGATTGGGGCAATGTGGACATTGAGGGGCAATATGGAAGGGGCATTGTGGAGATTGGGGGGCAATGTGGAGATTCAGGGGGGTTTGGGCAATGTGGCGATTGGGGGGCATAGTGGAGATTGAGGGGTAATGTGGAAGGGGCATTGTGGCGATTGGGGGGCAATGTGGAGATATGAGGGGCAATGTAGAGATAGGGGGGATTGTGGAGATTGAGGGGCAATGTTTGTATCCTGTAAAGCTTATTTTTGTATTGGTAAAAAGGGAAAAAAAATGTGGTCAGGCTTGGGCATCATAAAAATGTAATCTCTGCACTAACATAATGTTATTGCAGAAATGAGATTATGATTGTTCAGCCCTGACCAAGATGTTTTTTTTAGTGGGTGTGTTTTTTTTGGGGTGGGGGCAGCATTTCATCCATGGACCCAGGCAGCATAATGCCTTGGGCCAGCTCTGTGCTCTTTGGATAGGCTTCTGTAGATGCTGAAGTGTGGTGTCTGAGCACAAGCTCCGCCCCCCTCCTCTCTTCACCTGGCAGTGTGTCCACAGAAATGGAGGTCATTTTTGCTACAAGATGGAAGTGAAAGGGGACAGCAGCGCTCTGCATAGATATCTGATACTGATTTTACAGACCAGAGCATTACCTGCAGAAGAAAGAGAATACCGGCTTCTGGAGCCAGTAAGGAGTAAGACTTTGCTACAGTAGGATAAAGCATTGTGTAAAAACATGTGAAAAGTGTGTGATCACATACCTCTGCACCCATAAACTAGGTAAAAGTGTCAGATACTGTGGGTAGGATTACCTTCTGGGTGAAAATTACCATGCACATATTATTGCCTGTCCCTATGGAGCAGGCTGCGCACTGTTAAAATCTGTCTGCACTTTCACAGCTCCAGTTCCACTCAGACAGTAATGTCTGCTGTGAAAATTCAAGCAGACTCCATTTTACAGCTTGTTAATGAGCTGACAAACCAAGTGTGAGTGATCAGGCAGCCGCACCCTTTTCTCAGACTTCCCCTTATTAAAGTTACTTTGCTCCCTCCTGTGAGCAGGAAGGAGGAACTCAGAGCTCTTTAGCACCAGTTTATCAGTCACCTAGTATGGGTGAGACTTGACAAGTGAGAGGCATGGAGTCAACCCTAAAGAGAGGTAGAAAATGAATGTACAATATGAACATGTATTTTGTAGTTTCACAGATGTATGAGCAGGTGCTATATTATTCTGTGGTAACCTCATACATACTGCAGTTCTTATAATCATGTTTAAATCAAATAATACACATCCACTTATACAAGTAGGTGTATGCATTGATGCAATGTACATTATATATATATATATATATATATATATATATATATATCTAAAATAGTTAATGTGTTGCTGCATTTTGTGGGGTTCTCTAACTCTTTGAGTGCCAGAAATGTGTTAGACTCCACTCTGGCATTCAAATGGTTAAATTCCTATTTTCTAATGGGCTAAGTGAATTAAAAGAGAGTCTAACTGGAAAAATGTCTTATGCAGAGATACAGATGTGGCCAACCTGTGCATGACCAACTGTTTTTGGACTACAGATATAGGCTCTATAACATATAATTGAATTTGGAGAGGAAGAATGTGTGTGTGTTTTCTCCTGGCCTCCAAACTTAGCCTAACCTTAAACCTTTGAGCACCAGACCAACACCTTTCTGCCACTCAAAAGGTTAAACAATATTACACACCTCCCAACATTTTTAACTCCTTAAAGGGATAGTAATACTTCGTTTTAACTTTATTTTATTTTGTAGGCATTAAAAAAACATGAAGAATGCTATGTCTTATGTCTCAAACCTTTATGGTTTAAGATATTCACAAGCAAAGTTTCCCCCTCCTGCCCCTTTTTCCTAGTGTAAGCCATCTCTTCTCAGATGTGAATCTGGTTGTAAGACCAGACAGATAACAGAAGGGGACAATCTTCTTTATATGAAAAGAATCAAAGCCCTTCCCCCCCTTGACAAGTTTTTCAGATTTTTCCCTTATCTTAATTGAAGATTGTCCCTCTCTGCAGTCTACCTGGGCACCTCCCTTCTGATCTAGCTGAACGGGGGGGGGGGGGGATACTTTGCTTGTGAATATCTCTTAAACCATAAAGGTTTGAGACATAAGACATAGCATTCTTCATGTTTTTTTAATGCCTACAAAATAAAATAAAGATAAAACAAAGTATTACTATCCCTTTAAGGACACTTGATGGTCCTGGCACGTCATGGCTGGATTTGTTTAAAGGACTGATGACATACCAGGGCCGTCATGGAATTCCAGGCTCCCATGGCATTCCTTAAGGAGTTGATGGCCATAGAGGGACACTATTGGTGTTGTTGGGAGCGTGGTTAACAGGCAGGGAACTACCAATAATTTTTAAGTTATTTAATGACCTTTTGACACCTCCTTGTGTCCATAATAACTTTTATATACACAGAATAATTTATATATACAGATACTGAAGTTTAAACAAATATTTATGTGAGTGTTATTGCTGTGGAGCAATGTGATACACTTCTATACACACCACACAGTCTGATCTGCTAAACATAGGACAGTGGGGTGGGAAAGAGGGACAGAGGAATTTAGGTCTCAGAGAGGGACACTTGGGATGTATGGGTTATCATTTAACCCATACGTGCAAAACAATTGAAGTAATTATGGAGCCAACTACCTGTGCCACAGGGGAAAACAAGAAAGACTCATTTATTTAAAGCAGCTTTTAAAAAAATGTAATGGTGAAGAGGTTTACGACTTACTGTAAGGTATTTGAGGGATAAAAAAGCCCCCCTTATATCCGTGGGAATATGAATCTGTTCCCTATGAGACAGTTGATTTGCACCATAATTGCCCCAGTTCTGTTTTTGTGGATATGGTCAAATGACTCGCTGGTTCTCCAGAGCATCATACGTTCAGTATATTTCCCCAGTGTAACACTGAGCAGGCCTCCACTCCTATCCACAGAGGCTAGTGCCAGAGATGCCACCAGGTAGCACTGCACTTATCCTCCACTGCCTTGCACTTGTCACCCTCCCCATATCTCCAATCCTCCCCCTCTTCTCCCGCTGCCTCTCCCAGTTATCCTGCTTAAAAAGCCCCTTCAGAGGCTTGGGCCATTTCCTGTACCCTGTGGGCCAGACATATTTTCAGCATTTTTGCTATCCTTCTGTTTAAGCTTGATTTACTCTGGGAATTTCTAGTTACATATGGAAAACTATATATTGTTTTTTTTTTTCCAGAACAAATTGAGCTTTTTCGTGGTACCTTACATGAAGAGAATTTTGCATTGTGCAGAAAGCTATGATGTCATAATGACAAAAACATGAAAATGTACTCATTTTTCTAAAATCACATACTATGTTTCAAAAACATTTACCTTCATTGCAAAAGTTTCAATTATTTGAGAAAGCCCTGAGCCCCCCCCCCTTACAAAAATACCACATTTTTATAGTTTTACCTATGTCCATGGCTAGGCTAGAGTCCTAATTAACAGGACCGCAAAATGTCATTTTCAACTTTCTAAACTAATATGCTTGTTCTAGGGTTTTTGTGGTAAAGCTACCCTAAAACAGTGGAATAACTATATAAAACTATATATTTCTGGAAAGTAGACAACCTGCTGCATCTAATGAGGGGTGACTTGCCTTGTTATCCCAGGCCTGGTGTGCCCAAACCTTTCCAGAATGTGTCACTGTAGGAAAAAATTTAAATTTTCTTACATTTCTGCCCCTCCAAATGTACTGAAATTTGTGAAAACCATGGAAATTCCAACTGTATCCATTAGCTAGTCCTCTTAGGAGAAAAATGGCACCCCATTGGTATGAGTTGACCTACCTCAGGGGGTACTAGAAGTGCAAAATAACACATACTATAACCATTTTCTCAAACATTACTTGTCTGTACAAAAATATGAAGAAAAGGTATACAAACCATACCATTTTGTAAAGAAAACAACCTGCCGCATCTAATGAGGGATTAATTGCCTTCTTACCCCAAGCCTGGTGTGCCCAAATATTTCCAGAAGATGGCACTATAGAAAATTGCATTGGACCCCCTGTGGCACACAGTGTTACATTTTTTTATATATTTTTTTTCTACTTTATTCATAGCTTGTTGAGGGGGCATCAGGACCTCACCCCCAACAAGCTCTGAATACAAAGTAATAAAAAAAAAATCCTGGGTGTGCCACGGGAGGGGGTCTGCATTGGAACGCCCCCCATGGGGCACACAGGGTTATTATTATTATTTTTTTCTTTATTTTTATATTAAAAGCCTCATTGGGGAGCTTCAGAACCCCAATGAGGTCTTAGTAAAAAAATAAAAAAAAATATGGCCCAAAAGAACTGACCCCTATGAGTGCCACAGGGGTCTACCGCATTTTTCTGTGGCACACACAGCTTTCTTTTTTTTTTTCTTCATTTTTTTTTTTTTTTTATTTTGGACCCCTCTTGATGTCCCCCAAGTCTTAGTAAAAAAAAAAAATATGGGCTAAAAGAATTGACCCTGTGAGTGCCGCAGGGGTCTACATCGCATTGCAAAGCAATGCACTGGGGACCCCTGTGGCACTCACAGGATTCATTTATTTATTTATAACTTTTTGTTTTATTATTATTAGTGTCAGGCCTCGCGGGGAGATATCAGGACCCCTCCTGATGTCCCCCCAGTTATTGATCTCCCAGCCAATTGTGCTGGGTGATCAATGTGGCGACTGAAGGAGAGCAAAAGCTCTGGTAGGAGTGAACTCGATCGGGCAAAGCTTGCAAATGTCATAGGTGAACATGTCACCAATGACGTTAGGAGGCTTCCCCCGGTCCCGCTCACTCCTACCCAGAAGTTTGGGTAGGAGAGAGGGGAAAGGAGAAGCTCCACTTCTTCTTTGTGCATATTGATCTCCCAGCGTGATCGGCTGGGAGATCAATAACTGGGGGAGCATGAGGAGTGATCCTCAAGCAGCGCCCCCCCCCCCCCCCAGAGTGCCAGGCACTTTTTTTTTAATGCGGCTATTACATGCCAGTTATACCGGCTTACAGGGATAGTAATACTTAAAATGTAAAAAAATATATGTTGTAGGGTTTATCCCCCTGAGCAAAACAAGGATGCTCCCACTGCTGAGAGATATTTTATTAATTTTAGGTGCAATATCACAGTGGCCTGAAAATTTACAGTGGTGCTGTTGCTACACCATCCTATGGACTGTTATGGTCCATAGACCATAAATCTCCATAGGATGGTGTAGCAACAGCGCCACTGTAAATTTTCAGGACACTGCGATATTACACCTAAAAATTCAAATTTGAGCTGTTATAATTTTTTAATAAAATATCTCTCAGCAGTGGGATTACCTTTTTTTTTATTTGGGGACATAAACCTTACAACATATATATATATTTTTTTACATCTTAAAGGGCTAGTGATGTTTCATAATAAAAGCAGCTCTAATTAATCATCATAGTATTTGGGCCTTTGAGAGTGTTATTTCAGTTCTGTCAGAGTTGTAGTACAAGAGTAATTGAATGATAAAGTATCCCCCTCCCGCCTCTTATACTGATTTAACACTGCTCAGCTTAAAGCAGCAGGGAGTATCCAGGTAGATTGCAGAGAGGGACAATCTTCAGTTAAGATAAGGGAAACAGCTGAAAAACCTGTCAAGGGGGGCAGAGATTTCATTGTTCTCATAGTAAGAATATTGACCCTTGATGTGAGCTGTCTGGTCTATGGACTGGATTCCACATCTGAGGAGTGGGAGCTTACACTAGGTAAAAGGGGCGGGAGGGGGAAACTTTATCATTCAATTACTCTTGAACTACAACGCACATAGTAATGAAATAACACTCTCTATGGCTCAAATAATATGAAGATTAATTGGGGCTGCTGTTTAACAAAAACATTACTATCACTTTAAGTATTAATATCCCTTTATGCAAGAGTTAAAGTTTCCAGCTATATTACATTTCCTGCTGTGCGAAGCTGGTGTGTGGTCACACCTTCTGCTCTGTCCAGTCAGACTCCAGATGAATCTCTCATGTGTTAGAACTTTGCCCATTGCTGCTTTTGTCTGACTCTCTGGCTGTAATTCTGACCTGTGTTGCCAGAATGGGTGCCTGGTACTACTACTGAGTGTGCAAATGACTGACTGGAATGTTTAAAACAAACATCATAAAATTAACGCAAGCTTAATAATATGCTTGAATTTGTACAGAAATTAAGTTATTATATACGCTTGCGAAACACACAGACAACTTTAAACCCAGTAGTCAAAGATAATGCTAGCTTTTGTGATAAGTTAAACCCTTGAAGTCCAAATGGGTTTAAAATGTGCATTGGTTTGCAATGCATTGTGTACTATTCATGTCCTTGAGGTTAATAAAGCATGAGACTGATTAACCTTTTGATGATATAAGGGGGTGTACTAAGAATTGCAAAGCAATGCACATTGCACACCCATTTAATCTTCAATTTATGACAAAAGCTGACATTAGCTAGTTGTTACGGTTTTCTGACACTCAGACAAGGTTATAAGTAAAAACACAGTTTATTTTGAACTGAAAATCAGGAATAGCGCCCCTGGGGGCCAGGTCAGGCATAGACAGACTGGTATAAAGCAGTAATAGACAAAAAATATGGAATAATACTGTATAACAGGATAGACAAGGGTTAAGGAATAACCCACTGATCAGTCACAATGGTGGTAGGCTGACAACGCCTAGCTGAACCAATAAGTCTCTGGAAGAATACACGATCAGTAGTAGGCTTGCTCAAATCACTCTCATATAGCTGTTACAAAAGGACGCCCAAGGAGACTGCACAAGCAACCAGAGCTGAGTAAAACTCCAGGAGGAGTGAATGGGAGAGCCGCTAGCAGAACTGGTAAACGGAACCTGTCAAGCCCTTGAACGTACAGGAGTACTGTTGTGAGCCAAAGGAGATCAGAGCCAGGTCACCCACCAGGTGCCAACAGGAGTAACACTATACCAGCCACCGCGAGCCTCGCACAGGAATGCGATGAATGAGACTACACACGAGCAATGACTAGCGCCCAGACACCCTTCCGGTGCCGTATCAGTACCATACAGCGAGAGCAAATGGAGGCCACTGCACCGGGAGATGCATGCACGGTAAACCACGTACCGGGACTAAACTGCTCTGCTTAAGCCACGGACAGACTAGGTACAAAGCGCAGCTCAGACTGTGTAAGCAGCTCTGATAGTATGATAAGGCTTGGCAAGTGTAATCGGCTCTGTAATGGAGGCAACACACACACAGTAACTGGATCGGGCAGGTACGGCCACAGAGGGGCAGCTCAGCTAGCATACAACAGCTCTGTAATCTAAGGCCACAGTGTAGCGCCAATGAGAGTGAATGAACGGAGCCCCACTACTACAGTTCAGAATGTCGCCGTCGGGCGACCTGGAACTCAGGAACTGATGAGCAACCGGCAGCGATGACCGGAACCAGGACCCTCTCGATCAGGAACGTCAGCCACAGCCAGGTCGATAACGGAGCAGGAAGTCAGCCACAGCCAGGTCGGTAACGGAGCAGGAACGTCAGCCACAGCCAGGTCGGTAACGGAGCAGGAACGTCAGCCACAGCCAGGTCGGTAACGGAGCAGGAACGTCATCCACAGCCAGGTCGGTAACAGAGCAGGAACGTCAGCCACAGCCAGGTCGGTAACAGAGCAGGAAGTCAGACAGAGCAGGAATCCAATCAGAGAGCAGGAACAGAGAATGGTCAGACGAGCCGAATCGGAACACAGTAACTCAGCAAGAGGCTCAACTTCAGGAACACCACGAAAGGGCATCAGACAGCTGTCACAGGCCCAGTATAAAAAGGAACATCCTGGGCGGGCCCAACAATCTGCACCAATGCACAGGTACCATCAGTGTGACTGACAGGGAATCACGGGCACCGTGATAGTACCCCCCTCTCAAAGACCCCCTCTCCTGCCTGCTGGTTTGGGTTTGTGCGGATATTTAGAGTGAAAATTGCGTAATAAACGTGGAGCATGGAGGTCCTTTTGGTCCACCCATGAACGTTCCTCAGGCCCGTAGCCTCTCCAGTGGACCAAATATTGCAATTTACCTCTAAATCTCCTGGAGTCAATAATACTCTGAACTTCGTACTCCTCTTGACCTTGAACATCCACCGGCCCAGGAACCACCGGAGTGGTAGTATAGCGGTTGCAAACCAAGGGTTTCAGTAGTGATACATGGAACACATTATGAATGCTCATAGACGTAGGAAGTTCCAGTGCGTGTGCCACGGGGTTAACCTTACGGATAATCTTAAACGGACCAATGAACCGGGGAGCCAATTTGTTGGATGGTACTTGCAAATTTAGATTCCTGGAGGAAAGCCATACCCTATCCCCAACCTGAAATGAGACCGCTGGCAACCGTCTGTGATAAGCATGCCGCTGTTGACCCTGAAAGGACTGGCTGAGGGACCTTTGCACCTGTGCCCATGTGGAGCGGAGTTGCTCAATGTGCTCGTCCAAAGCCGGAATCTGTTGTGACTGAAATGAGTCTGGGAGCAGACAAGGCTGAAACCCGTAGTTGAGAAGAAACGGGGAGCTCCCAGACGATGAATTGACCGCACAGTTCCTGGCGAACTCTGCCCACGGCAACAGGTCGGCCCAGTTGTCATGATGATCAGTCACAAAGCAACGCAAAAACTGCTCCAGTCCCTGATTGGCACGCTCAGCGGCCCCGTTGGTCTGGGGATGGTAGGCGGAGGAAAAGGACAATTGTATGCCCATTTGGCTACAGAATGCCCTCCAGAATCTCGAGACGAATTGACTCCCCTGGTCTGATACTATTACTCTGGGAACCCCGTGCAAGCGAAATACCTCTTTGGCAAAAACTGTTGCCAATTCCTGGGCCGAAGGGAGACCAGAGAGGGGCACGAAATGAGCCATCTTAGAGAACCTATCCACCACCATTAGAATAAAAGTATAGCCCTTGGATGACGGCAGTTCTCCCAGAAAGTCAATGGAGATGTGTGACCATGGGCATTGGCCATTAGGTACTGGTTGGAGCAAACCCACTGGGAGGTGTCTGGGAGACTTATTACGGGCACATGTGGCACAGGCAGACGTAAATGCCGCACAGTCAGCTCTTAAAGAAGGCCACCAAAACATTTGTGATAGAGACCATACTAGCTGATCTCGGCCAATGTGCCCAGCTGCCTTCGAGGAGTGATAGTACTCAAGTAATTGGACCCGGAAAGGCTCATCCACAAAACACTTGCCAACTGGGGTTTCCGGAGGTGCCCTGGCCTGGGATGCCAATATTTGTTCCCCCAATGGCGAAGTGATACTAGTACGTATCGTGGCCAAAATTCTGTCTGTCTGAATAATAGGAACCGGGGTTTCATCCCTCTCAATGTCTGTGCAAAATTGCCTGGACAGGGCATCAGCTCTCACGTTTTTTGATCCAGGCAAGTAGGACACTATAAAGTTAAACCTTGACAGAAACTTTGCCCACCTAGCCTGGCGAGATGACAACCTTTTAGCCTCTGAAAGGTAAATCAAATTTTTGTGGTCTGTAAGTATTAATACTGGGGTTCTTGTGCCCTCTAATAAATGTCGCCATTCTTTCAGTGCCAAGATTATAGCCAACAGCTCCCTGTCACCAATTTCGTAATGGCTTTGGGCGCTGGATAACTTCTTAGAAAAGAACCCGCATGGTCTCAGGTTGCCCCCTTGTTTGGGACGTTGAGAGAGAACTGCCCCTACCCCAACCTCAGAGGCATCGACCTCCAACGTAAATGGCAGGGAGGGGTTAGGGTGGGAAAGGATAGGAGCGGAGGCGAATGCAGATTTGAGAGTATCAAAAGCCCTTGCAGCTGCATCAGACCATTGAGAGGGATTGGCTCCCTTATGCGTAAGGTCAGAGAGGGGTTTAATAATGGTGGAAAAATTCTGAATGAATTTCCTGTAATAATTGGCAAAACCCAAAAACCTTTGTATTGCTTTCAACCCTTTAGGTCGTGGCCACTGTAGGACTGCTGCCAATTTACCCTCATCCATGGCAATGCCATCATTAGAAATGACGAATCCCAGAAAGGGTACCTTGGAACAATGAAATTCGCATTTCTCCAATTTACAGAACAATTTGTTCTTGAGTAATCGTAGCAGGACTTCAGACACATCCAGAATGTGTTGGGTTAAATTGGCAGAGTGAATCAGTATGTCATCGAGGTACACGACAACACAGGACTGTAATAAGTCACGGAGGATATCATTGATGAGTTCTTGAAACACGGCAGGTGCATTACATAAGCCGAATGGCATGACCATATATTCATAATGACCCGACCTAGTATTGAATGCCGTTTTCCACTCATCCCCGGCCCTTATCCATATCAGGTTGTAAGCCGCACGTAAATCGAGTTTAGTAAATATAGATGGGCCCTTCAACCTGTCAAACAGTTCTGTAATGAGTGGAATTGGATATGCGTTTTTAGGCATCAATTTATTAAGTCCTCGATAATCAATACAGGGTCGTAACTCGCCATTTTTCTTTTTTACAAAAAAAAATCCTGCACCTGCCGGAGATGAAGATTTATGAATTATCCCTCGATTGAGGGCATCCTCAATGTATTCCTCCATGGCCAGATTCTCCTCACAGGACAACGGGTATGTCCTGCCCCTCGGTGGCACCACCCCCGGGGGCAAATCAATAGCGCAATCATACGGCCTATGCTGCGGCAATGTGCTAGCCTCTCCCTTACTGAATGTCACTGAACTTGCTGTATTCAGCTGGCACGGAGGGAGAGGTACATAAAACCTTAACTGGATGTGACAAACAATGCCCAGAACAGTAATCAGACCACGACTTGACCTCACATGTTTGCCAGTCAAACTGGGGGTTGTGTAAAAATAACCAAGGGAACCCCAATATGACCGCTTGATGGGGTGAATGTATAATCTGAAAACAGACCCTCTCCTGGTGGAGAGCCCCAATATTCATAGAGATAGGTGTAGTTTCCATGGTGATGAATGCGGGTTCTAGCGGTTTGCCATCAATGGCTTCAATGGCTAAAGGCGTATCTTTTTTGGACAGCAGAATACTGTGCGTCTCAGCAAATGTCTTGTCCATAAAATAGCCTGCAGTGCCAGAATCTATTAATGCTAGTGCCTCAACCGCTTGATCACCTACAGGGAAGCACACCGGAATGATGGGTTTCTTGGAACAGGGGTCTGGGGACGATTGTACACCACCTAGGGCCTGTGCCCCAAGGTACCCTAGGTGCGTGCGTTTCCCGGCCGTACCGGACAATTACTTAGCATGTGCCCATTCTTGCCACAATATAAGCATAGGCCCTGCCTTCTGTGGTGTGCCCGCTCCTCCTTAGATAGCCTGGTGAACCCGAGTTGCATAGGTTCCCCCAGTTCGTTAACTCGATCAGGAGGATTGGGAGGTGAGGGTGGGTTTAAAGGGCCGTCGTGCCCATGGATTCTGGATCTAGCCCTTTTGGCCAAGTGCCTTTCTCGTATGCGTGTATCAATGAGCAATACAAAATCAGTGTAATCATCCAAATCGGTAGGTACCTCTCTGGCCGCAATTTCATCTTTAATAACATCTGATAGTCCCTGGGAAAAAGCTGCCACTAGAACCTCATTATTCCACCCTACCTCTGCTGCCAGTATCCGAAATTCTATGGCGTACTCGCCTGCGGTGCGTTCGCCCATCTGAATCTCCATTAATCTTTTGGCATCAGAGGAGGTTCTCCCAGGCAGCTCGAATACTCTCCGAAACTGCTTGACAAATTCGTCAAAGTCAGATGTACATGGTTTGGCCTTCTCCCATAGTGGGCTAGCCCATGCCAGGGCTTTACCCGTTAATAGAGATATCATGAACCCCACCTTACTACTGTCGTTCAGAAAAGCGTGAGGCGTGAGTTCTAGAAATATCTCAAGTTGGTTAATAAACCCTCTACACAGGGTGGGTTCGCCATTGTATCTCAACGGTAACGGCGCCGCCGCCGTTAAACTTCTGGAGACGGCAACAATTTGACCAGCAACGTGATCCGGTGTCACAACTGGGGGGACCACCGGATTTTGGTTAGGTTTCTCAAGGTCTACCGTACGTTCTAGCAAGGTTTGCATGGCCAGGGCCAACTGGTCCAAGCGCTGCTCATGCACATCCATCCTCCAGTGGAGGTTCTGTGTATTACTGTCACCTTTACCGTCAGAGGTCATGGCCCTTTCGTACTGTTACGGTTTTCTGACACTCAGACAAGGTTATAAGTAAAAACACAGTGTATTTTGAACTGAAAATCAGGAATAGCGCCCCTGGGGGCCAGGTCAGGCATAGACAGACTGGTATAAAGCAGTAATAGACAAAAAATATGGAATAATACTGTATAACAGGATAGACAAGGGTTAAGGAATAACCCGCTGATCAGTCACAATGGTGGTAGGCTGACAACGCCCAGCTGAACCAATAAGTCTCTGGAAGAATACACGATCAGTAGTAGGCTTGCTCAAATCACTCTCATATAGCTGTTACAAAAGGACGCCCAAGGAGACTGCACAAGCAACCAGAGCTGAGTAAAACTCCAGGAGGAGTGAATGGGAGAGCCGCTAGCAGAACTGGTAAACGGAACCTGTCAAGCCCTTGAACGTACAGGAGTACTGTTGTGAGCCAAAGGAGATCAGAGCCAGGTCACCCACCAGGTGCCAACAGGAGTAACACTATACCAGCCACCGCGAGCCTCGCACAGGAATGCGATGAATGAGACTACACACGAGCAATGACTAGCGCCCAGACACCCTTCCGGTGCCGTATCAGTACCAAACAGCGAGAGCAAATGGAGGCCACTGCACCGGGAGATGCATGCACGGTAAACCACGTACCGGGACTAAACTGCTCTGCTTAAGCCACGGACAGACTAGGTACAAAGCGCAGCTCAGACTGTGTAAGCGGCTCTGATAGTATGATAAGGCTTGGCAAGTGTAATCGGCTCTGTAATGGAGGCAACACACACACAGTTACTGGATCGGGCAGGTGCGGCCACAGAGGGGCAGCTCAGCTAGCATACAACAGCTCGGTAAACGAAGGCCACAGTGTAGCGCCAATGAGAGTGAATGAATGGAGCCCCACTACTACAGTTCAGAATGTCGCCGTCAGGCGACCTGGAAATCAGGAACTGATGAGCAACCGGCAGCGATGACCGGAACCAGGACCCTCTCGATCAGGAACGTCAGCCACAGCCAGGTCGGTAACGGAGCAGGAACGTCAGCCACAGCCAGGTCGGTAACGGAGCAGGAACGTCAGCCACAGCCAGGTCGGTAACGGAGCAGGAAGTCAGACAGCGCAGGAATCCAATCAGAGAGCAGAAACAGAGAATGGTCAGACGAGCCGAATCGGAACACAGTAACTCAGCAAGAGGCTCAACTTCAGGAACACCACGAAAGGGCATCAGACAGCTGTCACAGGCCCAGTATAAAAAGGAACATCCTGGGCGGGCCCAACAATCTGCACCAATGCACAGGTACCATCAGTGTGACTGACAGGGAATCACGGACACCGTGATACTTGTGTATTTATAATGGATGGGCAATCATATATGAAAACCTCATAAAAATACAAACTTATTTAAGTAAACTAACCCTGTTAATTTTTTATGCTGTTTTTCCAGACACCAAAAAATAATTTGAGGTCATAGACACTAAAGTACCCAGTACTTCATGCTAGCCACTGAAAAAATGCTCTGTTTTCTAGTCTTGCATGTGCTCTGAGCCAGGAGACATTATTAACCCTTTGACTGACAGAGGTGTTAGCAACACATTACAAAGCAATGCTCTGCGCACCCCTCTGCACTCAAAGGGTTAATTGCCTTTTCCAGGGCTCCAATTGACTGTCTTTGATCTTTCTGAATACAAGATATTGGGCACTAATTTAATCTCTATGTATTTAGTACAAATAATGTAATAAATGCTCTCTGAACATGACAATTTACAAATGCATTAAAAATCAAGTTTAGGGTTATTTTTAAGTATGTAACAATAATAATGTTTTTACATATGCTAACAATAAATGTTAATACAAAGTAATATATTTTGTGTGTGGTTTACACATTTCATTGCCATGAGTCCCATTCAGGGAGTATGGCTGCTGATCCTTTAGGCATGTGTATAACTGGATTTCAGGTCTTATAAAATTGTGACTTTTGTTTGAGTTTAGCATGGAGCAGAGACATATTCATACCTGTGAACTCTCAGAGTTTTGACCCAAATCTCAGGATCTAGGTCCAAATTCTCGGAGTGAGAGCCCAGTGTTACATATGATATGATCTACCCCAACTAACTGTTCAGTGTTTAAATTGGTGCAATTTGTACCAGGAAGCCAGATGGAGAAATCCAGTGCGTCTTGTTTATATTCAAGCACTGATTTCATTAAGTTGTTGCTTTTTTTTGTGTTAAAGAAGCTTTTTTAGAGGACATCAGAATACATTCAACAGCCAATAACAAGTATCAGATAAACTGTAACAGGTCATAGAATAGGTATGTTCCACAACATAAGGATCTTCACAGCCAAGGAACCTAAAATGAATAAAACATTTGCAATACAACCAATACTATGATCCTTTAGGCCGAGTCTGCCTAGCTTTTTGAGCAATGTTCTATACTTTACATTTTAAGTATATATATAAAGAAAGCAAGAAACCACAAATTCTCATATCCTAGATAGAACAGCAGGTGAAGCAGTAGGAAAGAAATGGAGAGAAAGAAGGGACACTAGAACGAAAGACATCCTAGATTAATGAAAGGAAGAGGAGATAGAAGGGAACGGAGTAGAGAGAGAGCGGAAGGAAGAAAAAGGAAAGCCGTGTCTGATGAGTACCTATGTAGGAGCTAATAATATGAGGGTGACCCAATCGGCAGATCAAGGCAAGACAGATTGTCCAATGAAGGAGCTTAAAGTCATTATATTTACAGCTCTTCAAACACGAGGCCTGAATCAACAAGCTTAGGTACAGAAGCCATCTGCCAAACTGATCTCCATCTTCCAGTATATCGCCACTCGGTCAAAGCAGAGGGCCAAAAACATAAACAGAAGTTACCGAAGATCAAGTAATAACAAAGTCCATAACCTATTGGCACAGCTTTATGACAGAAAGTTACAGCTTGTACTATACTGTATTGATCCAGGAGACTCAGGAATCCCCTCGAGAATCCCAAAAGGACTTTCAAGGATCCCATGTAAAATTAAAGGAATGTACCGTACCTAAAGATAGCGTGCATCCATTCTAATTCATATACTCTATTCACCCCTTCCTACCATACCGTAATCGAGGGGGGCACTGCTGATTTCCAATGTTTTGGAATTGCATGTCTTGCCACATGTAACATGAACAGTAGTAGGTTCTTAGAGGAAGTAGGCACCAGAGGGGGAGCAGGTATACTAAGGAACAAACAGAGGGGTCTGATGGTAGGGTGAGGGTAAGTATTTTATTTATACAGGATATAACCACAGTCCAGAATTTCTGTATAGCTGGGCAGGTCCACCATAGATGAAATAAGGAGCCTTCAGCTCCCGAGCATCTCTAGCAATGAGGATAGACCGTGTAACAAAATTGATGAAGGAGCACTGGTGTGTAATACCATCTGGTAAAAAATTTGTAGCTGGATTCTCTCATTAAGGTATTAGGAGTGCAAGTGAGTTCAACACGCAAAATCTGAGTCCATCTACTAAGAGGATACGAAACACCTAAATCCGCCTCCCAATTTAAAATATAGAAAGGTTTAACCAAACTAGCAGAAGTAGGAGGCTGAAGAAAACAATAAAGTTTGACCAAAGGTCTGGTGAATGGAACATTTGAAAAAAAATGTTTTTTCAAAGACAGTTTGATCTCTAATGAAGCATCCTTTCGCAACCAATGAATGTAAATAATGTTTAATCTGTTGATATCCCCAAAGGTGCGAAATTGGGAGAGAGTGAGCAGAGGAAAGTTCCTCAAAGGAAGGAGTGCCTGTGGATGGTATCAAACATTCCAGCGTGTGAATCCCCCTCCTTTGCCAGGAAAGGGTGCCCCCGAATACCAGGGGGGAATCCTGGATTGCCCACTATCGATAATAAAGGGGAAGGGTATGGTGCAGCAGATACAGATGAGTTAAACAAATCCCATTTCCCCAGCAGATGTAAGAGTATAGGATATGAAGCACATACAGACGACCTGTCCTTCGGGGATAACCACGTCAGATTGGGTATAACAGTAGGAGATAGGTGCATACATACTGCCTGTACCCAGTCTTTAGCAGGATGAGAAACCAGATCCAGCAGGAGGGATACAGCTGCTGCTGTATGATAGTGTAAAATGTTTGGAAGAGCTACCCCCCCTTTTGTCAACTGGGAGATACATAAGACTCGCTGGTGCTCTGGGATTTTTGTAGGCCCATACAAACGCATTAATATAAGATTGCAATTTAATCAGTTGTATTCTGGTGAGAGCTAGAGGTAAAGTCTTGAAGAAATACAGCAGTTTCGGAAGCAAGATCATTTTGACTAGATTCACCCTTCCAAACCACGAGATAAAGAGTTTATTCCATCTCTGGAGGTCATCCAACAGGGTGCGGCAGACCATGTCGTAGTTAATAGCCATGATCAATTGTAGATCCGAAACAATGAAAATTCCCAAATATTTAATTTTATCCAGGGGCCATTTGAAAGGGAAACGAGATCTGATGTATTGGCAGCGAGAAGTAGGTAAATTTAAATTAAGAATTTCAGATTTGCCTGTATTCACTTTAAAATTGGAAATATCACTAAATTCCACAAAAAGATCCATAATAGACTGCAGAGATTCTTCTGGTATAGAGAGGAATAGCAGAACATTATCCGCAAAAGCCGATAACTTTGTCTCCTCATCCAAAGACGGGAGTCCAAAAAGCTTAGTATGCAATCGAATCGACTGGAGAAGGGGCTCTAATGAAAGTATAAAAATTAAAGGAGATAGAGGGCAACCCTGTCTCGTCCCATTTGAAATAGAGAAGAGATATGAAAAATACCCATTGATTTTTAAGCGTGCTGTCTGCGAGGAATAAAGGCACATGATGCTATGTTTCCCCCCTAACACCTAACCCCAATCGGTCTAGAAGAATGTCCACATATAACCACCACACCCTATTGAACGCCTTCTCTGCATCGAGTAAGAAGGAATTTTCTTTATTAAAGCCGTATGTACAAGGGCCAAAGCCTTCGCAGTATTATCATGGGTCTCCCTTCCTGGGACAAACCCCGACTGATTAGGATGGATAAAGTGAGGAAGACAGGGTTTTAAGCTCTCTGCAATCAGTTTGACGAAAAATTTTATATCATTATTCAGCAGACAGATTGAGCGATAATTTGCACATATGGAGGGATATTTGTCCGGTTTGGGAATTGAGGTGATATGAGCCTCCATAGCAGAGGGTACAAACTGAGCACTTGCTAAAATAGCATTAAAAGAGCGTAGCATGTAAGGTATCAAGAGACTAGAGAAATTCTTATAATATACTACGGGAAATCTGTCTGGTCCAGGGCTTTTGCCACTCGGAGTATTGCTGATGACCTCTTCCAGTTCCTTCTGAGTAAAAGGAGATTCCAAAAGATCCAAAACCTCCTTCAGAAGCTTTCCAATTTTAGCTGTCGACAGGAAATCCAAAATCCTATTTTTCAATGATTCCTGATCAGAAGCTGTGAGAAGCTGCCTGATATTATACAAGTCCTCCAAAAATTTCCTAAAGGCTTTCAAAATCGCCGGAAAGGTATGACATAATCTGCCCGAAGTATCTTGCACCTGAGTAATGTAATTTTTAATCTTGACAATACGGGCTAGTAATCTGCTACACTTATTACCTTGAATGTATTGAGAGTAACGAGTCCATAAGAAAGATTTGGTATAAACTGCCGAGTAGTAACTGGAAATCTCCCTCCTTACCCCTACCACGGCCTGATAAGTTGTAGGGTCTCTAGTACATTTATATTAATCAGACAGAGCCGTTAAACGGGAAAGCAGTGCATTCAAACCTGCCAGTCTTTGTTTCTTACGGGTTTGCCCCTAGACTCATAAAGTGTCCTCTCAGAATGTACTTATGGGCCTCTCATAAAGTTATGTCTGAAATGACCGACCTGTCATTTATTGCAAAATAGTCCGTCAGCCACCCCGAGATTTGTGTCGTTGCGTCAGTGCCTCTGTCACAGGAACCCAGGAATGCTCAGAACTCAGTACGGTAATATAATGCTAAATATTTATTAGAATAAATCACAGTAATAAATATGTAGCACAACAAGCAAAGGGTTACTAGCTGGTGACACTACTACCAGAAATAGTAGGCCTCTATCTAGACCACAATGCTGGAGACTGGGCCGAAGCCCCTGTGAGTCTCAGCAGGAAACAGGAACGCCAGCTCTTGATCCGTCGACTGGAACAGATGACCACTGTGAACACTGGCTCAGTAATCTTGATTCGATGAACAAGAACACAGGGACTGCTGGACTGGAGAACTGACCCACGCCTGCAATCCCTGCTAAGAGACCCTATGTCTCTGCCTGCAGTCACTATATCGTACCCTTGTGACTCACGTCTGCAGTCACTACACCAGACCCTGTGACTCTGCCTTCAGTCACTATATCGAGACCCTGTGACTCACGCCTGCAGTCACCAATCAGACCCTCTGTCCACAACAGTGGTCTGTCTTAGGCCAATAGCACAAATTGATCACAGTAAGGGGTACTCGTTATCACTGGGTCATACACAGAGAGGTGTTCTCGTACTTAGCTGGGTCATACACAGAGAGGTGTTCTTGTACTTAGCCGGGTCATACACAGAGAGGGTTCTCGTACGTATCTGGGTCATACACAGAGAGGGTTCTCTTACTTGGCAGGGTCATACACAGCGCTGATTCTCATAAATAGCCAGGTCATACACAGAGTGGGTTTTTGTAGATAGCCAGGTCACACACACAGCCCAAGTGCTTCACCTAAGAACAACAACGCAAGGGCATCTGAGTCAGGCCTCAGTCTGCCTATTAAACCCCTCCACAGGAAGTAGGAGGAGCAGCTCAGGGGGAGGAAGTAGGTAGGAGGAGACTACAGTAAGCAAACAGATAAAACAGAGGCCTGCAGCCTGCTTGAAGCCTTGCTCCTGAAATAATGCTGAAGTCAAGGTAAGCTGTAACAGCCTCAAAGCAATTGCTCATTTAATCTCCACACGTTGATGCCCTACACAATTTCAGATAACTGGAATATGATTCCAGTTGGTGCATGATCAGACCACATAATCTGGCCTATAAAAGCATCTTTCAATTTATGCAATTTATGTTGCTCCATCAAGAGAAAATCTATACATGAATAACATTCATGACAAGGAGAAAAATATGTATAGTCCCTAGATGTGGGAAACAGACGCCAAGTGTCAAATAGATGCATGTCACTGAGTAATTTCTTACATTTATCGATAGTGGATGCAGGGGTACGAGAGAATCCCTGTGAACATCAGGATCCATCAGGGAGTCATGATGGACCCAGGAAATGCGTTTGTGCAGAAGAATGGACACACCTTTCGTCTTACGGTTACTATGCGTGCCACCCTTGTGGGTAAAACTTAGAAACAAAATGTTGCTCTCTAGAGCGAGGAAAGTTAGTCTCCTGGACCAAAACTACATCGGCCTTTTGCCTTAGAAAATCTCTTAGAGCAACAGATCTTTTCTTGGGTATATTGAGACCCCTTGCATTGACCGATAGCAACTTTATCATTTGATGAGAAGCAGCCATAGGTGATACTGTAAATAGATGCTCACGGATAAATATGTGACACCCCCAATAACCTCCCATCGGGTCGCCCCTCTCCAAGGCAACATCAGACACATGAGAAAGAAGACAAGAGAAAAATTAGACCGCCAAGAGAGGTAGTCCAAGAGAAGACAAATTTTCGTTCGGAGATCATCACCACCAGAATCTGAGGGGGCAACCACCAACAAGTACGTCACAAACCTACTGTTCCCAAAGGGTGGTATTTCAGGACATCAATTACTACCTCGTCCACACAGTGGGACCCACTCCAGCATACTTGTAAAACTATAGTATACCCATTAACAAGTGTGTATTTAAACATAATAGAGAACCAACCCCTTCTCCACAAAGAGAGAGGAGGGAAAGGCTTTAAATATACCGACCACTGGTGGCCTCAGAAGTTATAGAATCCAGTGTTAGACATGGCACAGCCAGAATCTCCACTGAACCCAACAAATTTTGCCTACCTCCCCCCTCCCAAAACAAACAATATACACTTGGTCCCGCGGGTAATTGCGAATGACATGTTAGAAAGCAAATACCCAAAGCACAACCAAAGGAAAGGAGAGCCAGATGGAGTGCAGGTAAAGCCATGCAAAATGCCGACTCTCTCTCTCCCCACCTCCAGCCAGCTCCTCCAAGACAACCACGAAGTATAATATGACTAGCCCTGTACCATAACAGCCTCGATCAGCCCCTCTCTCCAACCACCTCCCATATTCCAACACTGTCTATCTTACCAAGCCAACGGCACACAGACCGAGGGGGTAAGTCCCCCTGTCCCACATGCCCCAGGCCCCGAAGAGCACCCCTGTGCACACATTCGCCCAGTCATACTAAAGTGTTAACGAGCATGAAGATCAGAAATCAAGTAACATACATAACTTACATACATTTCTACATCATCCCCTTAATAAGATCAAGATCATCCAACAGTTGATGCGGCAACATGGAAGGGCCCCAAACAAACCTCCTCCGCCCCGGCCCACCATGGCCACCCCATTCAGCACATTACATAAAAACCTTATCACATGGGATGAAAAAAGAACATTTGTAGCGCAGAGCACCATATCAACATTACATTTAATATCCATAAAGGGGGTAACAGCCCAAAAGGATTCAATCAGTCCGCAGGAGCCCCTGAATCCTCCAGATCTTCATCTCTTCTGCTGTGGACCTTGGACAACCGACCATCTGGTTACGTCCTTCTTCTGGGGCATAGCAGCAGCAGGACCTTGTTGGGTCTCTACAACCTCCTGAGGAGCTACCGGCGGAGGGGGGAATTCCAATTTCCATACAAAAGGTGGGTATAGCCTCGAGAGAGCATATCATTGATTGCTTACCCTTATGCATGACTATCAATGAGAAAGGGTATCCCCATCTCTACCAGATAGAGAGCTGTCGCAGATGATCTGTGAGCAGCTTCAATGTGCTCCACTGTTGAAGCGTAAGTACCAAGACATCCTGAAACAGGACAACAGAGGCCTCCATGAACCGGATATCACCCATCTCTCTGCCTTTCTTGTAAACCCTTCCTCTGTCTTGGAAGTTCAGGAAACGACACATGACATCTCGCGGAGGCTCATTTTGCAACCTGCTTGGCCTCAAAGCTCTATGGACCCTCTCAAAGATAATTGGAGGGTCATTCGGAATGCCATCTTATCGGTAATCATCGAACGAAGAGCCGACTCCACATTACTGGGCTTAGTGGACTCAGGTAAGCCTCTAAAGCGCAGATTATTTCTTCTCAATCTGTTGTCTACATCATCTTATTTTGCTGAGAGCAGAGTAATGGTGTAATTTTGCTGAGCAATAAGTTGTGCCAGGTTATTCTGCTGCTGGTATACCATCTCCTTGTCTTGCTCTAGGAGATCTACCCGTTGACCCAGCGAGGTAAGGTCTTTGCGTAGCTCTGAGATCTCCTCCTTAACAGCTGTCTTAATTTCAGTTACTAGTGCTTTTAAATCATCCTTTGTCGGGAAGCACGCCAGGTCGTCCCTGGTGATATATATTGGGCCCTTTGGTGTTGCCATATTATCCTCCAGTAGACTGGGCGACCTCGCCAAGTTAGAGAGAGACAAGGCCTCACCTCATGCTGATGCACAGAGGTTCTCACAGTCCGAAATAGCTGACGGAGTAAACGATGGCCGTTTCACCTGATCCTCAGACGATCTATGGCGCAGTGTGAGATTTTCTGTCTATTGCCACCCAGAGGCATTGGCAAAGAAAGGGTACTGCAGTGGGTAGGTCTGCGTGGTTATGAAAGGTAGAATAAGTTGGAGTTAGATCCACACCATGTGGAGCAAACAGTTTAGGCGGCCATCTTGGTCAAGCGCAGCTCCACCCCCAAGTTGTTGCCTTTTTAATGGTTCCTTGAGGACTAGGGTTGCACCGATACCGATACTGGTATCGGTATCGTAGCCGATACCAGCATTTGCGCGAGTACTTGTACTCACGCAAATGCGGCCGATGCCAGCACCGATACCCTGTGTCAGGGTCGGTGCTGCAGAGAGGGAGCCCGGGGAGCTGCTCACAATGCTCCCCGGTCACCTCTCTCACTCCTACAGCGTCGGAGCATTGCCGCGGGTTACCATGGCAACGCTCCGACGCTGACCTCAGCTGGAGCTCGCGAGAGAACAGCGAGCACCCGGCAGAGGAGAGTAAAGGAGGCAGGATGGGGCAGGGGGTGGTGAAAGAGGCAGACAGTGGGGTGAAGAGGGAGAAAAAGTCAAAAGGAGGAAGGATCAGGAGACCAAAGGAGGGGGACCAAGAAGAGGCAAAAGGAGGGGTGATCAGGAGGGAGAGAGAGGCAAAAGGGTGAGTCAAGGAGGAGTGGGAGAAAGGGGGATCAAAAGCCAAGACAAAAGAAGGGGGCTCAAGGGGGTAGAATGAAGCAAAAGGTGGGAGAAAGAGTCAAAAAGGGAGAATCAAGAGTCAAGAGGTGGTGTGTGTGTGTGTGTGTGTGTGTGTGTGTGTGTGTGTGTGTGTGTGTGTGTATATATATATATATCTATATATATAAAAGAATAAGCCTCATTGCATAATTTATGGTACCCCACACACAGAACATAATTTATGTCTCCTCAGAAAAGAAACTCGCATTGAACAGAATGTCTAATTACATAATTTATGTCTCATTAGGAGACACAACTCCTATTGGGTGATTGAATGGGGACTTTACTGCTCTCATTGGGTGATTCAATGGGGGCGTGTTTATCATACAGGGAGTTGGCCCGCCCCCTCCAGCCCGCCCACCACTATCCAACTGACAAAAAAAAAAATATATAACTGCCACTCGCTCCTGAGGTAGGGATATCAGTAACTTCTCCCGGTCCACTCACACTCTCACTCAGGATCATGACCCCACAAACACACTGCTTCACCTCCCACAGATAACTGTAACCCTCCATGCACTCTGTTTCAGTATGAGGGTGTAATGTTCCCATAAAATACAAACTTAATAGCAACTCTTATTTAACTCATCATCTCTTCAGTCACCTCACTGTCTCAACTGTCACTCCTCCACTTCCTGCTTCCTGATTCCCGCCCTTTCTCCTTAAAGGGAGAGAGATGCTTTGCTGTATGTTACAGAGGGCAAGCCTCAAACACCACTTTCTATTTGATCCCTCAGCATATTGCTACATTGCCTCAACTGAAGAGCCACCGTGTGTTATATTGCTATGTTACCTCAACTTAACCCTTTGAGTGCCAGAGGGGTAAGCAACGCATTGCAAAGCACACATTCTGTCTCACACAGTCTCTCACACACTGTCTCAGTCTCACAGTCGCAGTCTCACAGTCGCACACACTCTCAGTCTCTCAGTCGCACACAGTCTCAGTCTCACACTCTCACACAGTCTCACACTCTCAGTCTCACACTCTCGGTCTCACACTCTCACAGTCTCTCTCGCAGTCTCTCACAGTCTCTCTCGCAGTCTCACACAGTCCCTCACACTCTCAGTCCCTCACACTCTCAGTCTCACACACTCTCAGTCTCACACTCTCACAGTCTCTCACAGTCTCTTTCGCAGTCTCACACAGTCTCTCTCGCAGTCTCACACAGTCCCTCACACTCTCAGTCCCTCACACTCTCAGTCTCACACACTCTCAGTCTCACACTCTGTCTCACAGTCTCTCACAGTCTCTCTCGCAGTCTCACACAGTCTTTCTCGCAGTCTCACACAGTCCCTCACACTCTCAGTCTCACACACTCTCAGTCTCACACACTCTCAGTCTCACACTCTCAGTCTCACACTCTCACAGTCTCTCTCGCAGTCTCACACAGTCTCTCTCGCAGTCTCACACAGTCTCTCTCGCAGTCTCTCACAGTCCCTCACACTCTCACAGTCTCTTACACTCTCACAGTCTCTTACACTCTCACAGTATGTTACACTCTCAGTCTCACACAGTCTCTCACACAGTCTCTCACAGTCTCACACTTTCACACAGTCTCTCACTCTCATTCTCACACTCTCAGTCTCACACTCTCACAGTCTCTCACAGTCTCTCTCGCAGTCTCACACAGTCTCTCTCGCAGTCTCACACAGTCCCTCACACTCTCAGTCCCTCACACTCTCAGTCTCACACACTCTCAGTCTCACACACTCTCAGTCTCACACTCTCAGTCTCACACTCTCACAGTCTCTCACAGTCTCACACAGTCTCTCTCGCAGTCTCACACAGTCTCTCTTGCAGTCTCTCACAGTCCCTCACACTCTCACAGTCTCTTACACTCTCACAGTATCTTACACTCTCAGTCTCACAGTCTCACACAGTCTCTCACACAGTCTCTCACAGTCTCACACTTTCACACAGTCTCTCACTCTCAGTCTCACACTCTCACAGTCTCTCTCGCAGTCTCACACAGTCTCTCTCGCAGTCTCACACACTCTCAGTCTCACATTCACAGTCTCTCACAGTCTCTCTCGCAGTCTCACACAGTCTCTCGCAGTCTCATACAGTCTCTCTTGCAGTCTCACACAGTCCGTCACACTCTCACAGTCCCTCACACTCTCAGTCTCACACACTCTCAGTCTCACACACTCTCAGTCTCACACTCACAGTCTCTCACAGTCTCTCTCGCAGTCTCACACAGTCTCTCGCAGTCTCATACAGTCTCTCTTGCAGTCTCACACAGTCCCTCACACTCTCACAGTCCCTCACACTCTCAGTCTCACACACTCTCAGTCTCACACTCTCACAGTCTCTCACAGTCTCTCTCGCAGTCTCACACAGTCTCTCTCGCAGTCTCACACAGTCTCTCTCGCAGTCTCTCACAGTCCCTCACACTCTCACAGTCTCTTACACTCTCACAGTATGTTACACTCTCAGTCTCACACAGTCTCTCACACAGTCTCTCACAGTCTCACACTTTCACACAGTCTCTCACTCTCAGTCTCACACTCTGTCTCACACTCTCACAGTCTCTCACAGTCTCTCTCGCAGTCTCACACAGTCTCTCTCGCAGTCTCACACAGTCCCTCACACTCTCAGTCCCTCACACTCTCAGTCTCACACACTCTCAGTCTCACACTCTCAGTCTCACACTCTCACAGTCTCTCACAGTCTCACACAGTCTCTCTCGCAGGCTCACACACTCTCTCGCAGTCTCATACAGTCTCTCTTGCAGTCTCACACAGTCCCTCACACTCTCACAGTCCCTCACACTCTCAGTCTCACACACTCTCAGTCTCACACTCTCACAGTTTCTCTCGCAGTCTCACACAGTCTCTCTCGCAGTCTCACACAGTCTCTCTCGCAGTCTCACACAGTCTCTCTTGCAGTCTCTCACAGTCCCTCACACTCTCACAGTCTCTTACACTCTCACAGTATCTTACACTCTCAGTCTCACAGTCTCACACAGTCTCTCACACAGTCTCTCACAGTCTCACACTTTCACACAGTCTCTCACTCTCAGTCTCACACTCTCACAGTCTCTCTCGCAGTCTCACACAGTCTCTCTCGCAGTCTCACACACTCTCAGTCTCACATTCACAGTCTCTCACAGTCTCTCTCGCAGTCTCACACAGTCTCTCGCAGTCTCATACAGTCTCTCTTGCAGTCTCACACAGTCCGTCACACTCTCACAGTCCCTCACACTCTCAGTCTCACACACTCTCAGTCTCACACACTCTCAGTCTCACACTCACAGTCTCTCACAGTCTCTCTCGCAGTCTCACACAGTCTCTCGCAGTCTCATACAGTCTCTCTTGCAGTCTCACACAGTCCCTCACACTCTCACAGTCCCTCACACTCTCAGTCTCACACACTCTCAGTCTCACACTCTCACAGTCTCTCACAGTCTCTCTCGCAGTCTCACACAGTCTCTCTCGCAGTCTCACACAGTCTCTCTCGCAGTCTCTCACAGTCCCTCACACTCTCACAGTCTCTTACACTCAGGGCCGGCGCTACCATTAAGGCAGCACAGGCAGCTGCCTTAGGGCGCCGCATCGGAGGGGCGCCGGAAAGGGAGAAGCTGAGAAATATTTTTTATTTTTTTTTATTTTTTTTAACTATATCTGCCACGAGGGAGCGCTCGTTTACACGACCAAGCGCTCCCTCGCGGCGTCTATGGGACGCTCACAACGCAGAGCGACCCAGGCTCTGTAGTAATACAGAGCGCTGGGAGATGACATCATCTCCCAGCGCTCTGCATTACTGAGAACAGCGCTGGGAGGCTGAGCTCTGTGCCGAAGGAGGCACAGAGCTCTCTTAGAGCTAGACCACCAGGGACTCAAGGTAGGGAGCATTGTGGAAATGAAGGGGCATAAAGGAAGGAGCAATGTGGAGCTGAGGGGGCATTATGGAAGGGGCAGATGAAGGGGCATTATGGAAGGGCAGTGTGGAGATGAAGGGGCATAAAGGAAGGAGCAATGTGGAGATGAAGGGGCATAAAGGAGGGAGCAATGTGGAGATGAAGGGGCATAAAGGAGGGAGCTGAGGAGGCATTATGGAAGGGGCATTATGGAAGGGCAATGTGGAGATGAAGGGGCATAAAGGAGGGAGCTGAGGGGGCATTATGGAAGGGGCAGATGAAGGGGCATTATGGAAGGGCAATGTGGAGATGAAGGGGCATAAAGGAAGGAGCAATGTGGAGATGAAGGGGCATTATGGAAGGGCAATGTGGAGATGAAGGGGCACAAAGGAAGGAGCAATGTGGAGATGAAGGGGCATTATGGAAGGGCAATGTGGAGATGAAGGGGCACAAAGGAAGGAGCAATGTGGAGATGAAGGGGCATTGTGGAAGGGGCAATGCTGAGATGAAGGGGGCATTGTGGAAGGTGCAATGTGGAGATGAAGGGAGCATTGTGGAGGTGAATATGTGGGCGGGGGCAGGGGACTGTGGTAAGGTCAGGGGGGGCAGGTGGATTGTGTCGGGGGGGGCATCAAAATGCACCTTCGCCTGTGTATATAAAAATCCTTGCACCGGCCCTGCTTACACTCTCACAGTATGTTACACTCTCAGTCTCACACAGTCTCTCACACAGTCTCTCACAGTCTCACACTTTCACACAGTCTCTCACTCTCAGTCTCACACTCTGTCTCACACTCTCACAGTCTCTCACAGTCTCTCTCGCAGTCTCACACAGTCTCTCTCGCAGTCTCACACAGTCCCTCACACTCTTAGTCCCTCACACTCTCAGTCTCACACACTCTCAGTCTCACACACTCTCAGTCTCACACTCTCAGTCTCACACTCTCACAGTCTCTCACAGTCTCACACAGTCTCTCTCGCAGTCTCACACAGTCTCTCTCGCAGTCTCTCACAGTCCCTCACACTCTCACAGTCTCTTACACTCTCACAGTATCTTACACTCTCAGTCTCACAGTCTCACACAGTCTCTCACACAGTCTCTCACAGTCTCACACTTTCACACAGTCTCTCACTCTCAGTCTCACACTCTCACAGTCTCTCTCGCAGTCTCACACAGTCTCTCTCGCAGTCTCACACACTCTCAGTCTCACACACTCTCAGTCTCACACACTCTCAGTCTCACACTCACAGTCTCTCACAGTCTCTCTCGCAGTCTCACACAGTCTCTCGCAGTCTCATACAGTCTCTCTTGCAGTCTCACACAGTCCCTCACACTCTCACAGTCCCTCACACTCTCAGTCTCACACACTCTCAGTCTCACACTCTCACAGTTTCTCTCGCAGTCTCACACAGTCTCTCTCGCAGTCTCACACAGTCTCTCACACTCTCACAGTCCCTCACACTCTCACAGTCTCTTACACTCTCACACTCTCTCACACACAGTCTCACAAAGTCTCTCACACAGTCACAGTCTCACACAGTCTCACACTCTCTCAGTCTCACACTCTCGCAGTCTCACACTCTCACAGTCTCACACTCTCGCAGTCTCACACTCTCGCAGTCTCACACAGTCTCAGTCTCACACTCTCACAGTCTCTCACAGTCTCTCTCCCAGTCTCACACAGTCTCTCTCGCAGTCTCACACAGTCTCTCTCGCAGTCTCACACAGTCTCTCTCGCAGTCTCTCACAGTCCCTCACACTCTCACAGTCCCTCACACTCTCACAGTCTCTTACACTCTCACACTCTCTCACATTCTCTCACACTCTCTCACACTCTCTCATACACACCGTCTCACAGTCTCACACAGTCTCTCACACAGTCTCACAGTCACAGTCTCACAGTCACAGTCTCACACAGTCTCAGTGTCTCTCACAGTCTCTCTGTCTCACACAGTCCCTCACACTGACACAGTCTCTCACAGTCCCTTACACTCTCACAGTCTCTCACACTCTCTTACACACACAGTCTCACACACACACAGTCTCACACTCACACACAGTCTCACACAGTCTCACACAGTCTCACTCTCACAGTCTCTCACTCTCACACTCTCTCACAGTCTCACACTATCTCTCACACTCTCTCAGTCTCACTCTCACACAGTCTCACTCTCACAGTCTCTCTCTCTCACACACAGTCTCACACACAGTCTCACAGTCTCTCTCACACTCTCAGTCACACAGTCTCTCACAGTCTCACACAGTCTCACACTCTCACACACAGTCTCACACTCACACTCTCTCAGTCTCACACTCTCTCAGTCTCTCACTCTCTCACAGTCTCACACTCTCTCACAGTCTCACACAGTCTCACACTCACACAGTCTCACACTCACACAGTCTCACAATCTCACACACAGTCTCACACTCACACAGTCTCACACAGTCTCACACGGTCTCACACGGTCTCACACAGTCTCACACACAGTTTCACACTCTCTCACACAGTCTCACACAGTGTCTCACACTCTCACACACAGTCTCACACTCTCACACACAGTCTCACACAGTCTCACACTCACACAGTCTCACACTCTCACACACAGTCTCACAGTCTCACACAGTGTCTCACACAGTGTCTCACACATTGTCTCACACTGTCTCACACTCTCACACACAGTCTCACACAGTCTCACACTCTCACACACAGTCTCACACTCTCACACACAGTCTCACACTCTCACACACAGTCTCACAGTCTCACACACTCACACACACAGTCTCACACACTCACACACACAGTCTCACACACTCTCACACACAGTCTCACACTCTCACACACAGTCTCACACTCTCAAACACAGTCTCACACTGTCTCACAGTCTTTTACTCCCACAGTCTCTCTCTCTCTCTCTCACTCTCACAGTCTCTCACTCTCACAGTCTCTCTCTCTCACTCTCACACTTTCACACAGTCTCTCTCTCTCACTCTCACAGTCTCTCTCTCTCACTCTCACACACTCTCACACTCACACAGTCTCACACTCACACAGTCTCACACTCTCAGTCTCACACACTCACAGTCTCACACACTCACAGTCTCACACTCTCACGGTCTCACACAGTCTCACACAGTGTCAGTCTCACACTTACACAGTCTCAGACTCACACTCGCACACACAGTCTCACACTCACACAGTCTCACACAGTTTCACACAGTCTCACACTCTCTCACACTCTCTCAGTCTCACACTCTCTCAGTCTCTCACACTCTCACAATCTCTCACACTCTGTCTCTCACACTCTCAGTCTCACACATTCTCAGTCTCACAGTCTCTCTCTCTCTCACTCTCACACTGTCTCACTCAGTCTCGCACTCACAGTCTCGCACTCACAGTCTCTCACTCACACAGTCTCTCTCACAGTCTCTCACACAGTCTCTCACACAGTCTCTCACACTCTCACAGTCTCTCACACAACCACACACACAGTCTCACACACACACACAGTCTCACACTCACACACAGTCTCACACTCTCTCAGTCTCACACTTTCTCAGTCTCACTCTCACACACTCTCACACACTCTCACAGTCTCACACTCTCACACACAGTCTCAGTCTCACACACAGTCTCACACACAGTCTCACACACAGTCTCACACACAGTCTCACAGTCTCACACTCACAGTCTCACACACACAGTCTCACAGTCTCACACTCACACAGTCTCACAGTCTCTTACTCTCACAGTCTCTCTCTCTCACTCTCACAGTCTCTCTCTCTCACAGTCTCTCTCTCACTCTCACACTGTCTCACTCATTCACACTCTCAGTCTCACACGCTCTCACACTCTCACAGTCTCTCTCTCTCACTCTCACAGTCTCTCTCTCTCACTCTCACACTGTCTCACTCATTCACACTCTCAGTCTCACACGCTCTCACAGTCTCTCTCTCTCACTCTCACAGTCTCTCACTCTCACACTGTCTCACTCATTCACACTCTCAGTCTCACACACTCGCACTCTCTCACAGTCTCACACGCTCTCACACTCTCACAGTCTCTCACTCTCACAGTCTCTCACTCTCACACTGTCTCACTCATTCACACTCTCAGTCTCACACACTCACACTCTCACACGCTCTCACACTCTCACACACTCACACACACACACACACACAGTCTCACACACACACAGTCTCTCTCACACTCTCTCTCACACTCTCTCTCACACTCTCACAGTCTCTCTCACACTCTCACAGTCTCACACTCTGTCAGTTTCACACTCTGTCAGTTTCACACTCTCTCAGTCTCACACTCTCTCACAGTCTCTCTCACAGTCTCTCTCACTCTCTCACAGTCTCACAGTCTCTCATACTCTCAGTCTCACAGTCTCTCACACTCTCAGTCTCACAGTCTCTCACACTCTCAGTCTCAGTCTCTCACACTCTCAGTCTCTCACACTCTCAGTCTCACAGTCTCTCACACTCTCAAAGTCTCTCTCACACTCTCACAGTCTCTCACAGTCTCACACACTCTCACAGTCTCACACACTCTCTCACACTCACATTCTCACACTCTCAGTCTCACACAGTCTCTCTCACTCTCTCAGTCTCACACCCAATCACTCACACACTCAATCACACTCTCACAGTCTCACTCAATCACACTCACACTCTCACACAGTCTCACTCTCACACTCAATCACTCAATCACACTCTCACAGTCTCACGCTCTCACAGTCTCACACTCAATCACACTCTCACACTTACAGTCTCGCAGTCACACTCAATCACAATCACACTCTCACACTCAATCACAATCACACTCAATCACACTCACACCCTCAATCACACTCTCACCCTCAATCACTCACACCCTCAATCACTCACACCCTCTCACTATCATACACACTCTCACTCACACATTCTCACTCAATCACACACACTCACTAACACACTCACTCAATCACTCACACGCAATCACTCAATCTCGCACTCAAACGCAATCACTCACACGTAATCACACCCCGGGAGCCAGCACGATCCACCTTCCACCATAGTCTCACTGTCACTCACACCCCGGGAGCCAGCACGATCCACCTTCCACCATAGTATGTGCAATTACCACACGCATTCCAATTACATGAATGAATGCCAGTCACTTACATCCCGGGAGCCAGCACGATCCACCTTCCACCATAGTATGTGCAATTGCCACATGCGTTTCAACTATATGAATGAATGCCACAGTGGAGGCATAAGTACAAACACAAACTCATACCAATAACACATAAGTCACCCCCTTATGACTCACTTCTGTGTGTGTGTGTCTCTGTGTGTGCCTGTGTGTTTCATGTCTGTATCACACTCTATGTGTCTGCATGTATGTGTGTATGACTGTCGCTCTTTAAGCATCTCAGTGCATGCGTGTGCATTTGCGTGTGTGTCTCTGTGTTTGTCTCGCATCCATGTGTGTGCATTAATTCCCTATATATCCTGACGGGCAACGCCGTCCCACATTGCTAGTATATATATATATATATATGTGTGTGTGTGTATGTATGTGTATATATATATATATATATATATATATATACACATAATATTTTTCAAGTACTCACCAATACAAATTACCAATACTTTTTTTTTGCGGTCATTTGCCAGTTTTCCAAGTACCTAAAACATGTAGGTACTTAGAAAACTGGCAAATGACCGCAAAAAAAAGGTATCGGTAATTGGTATCGGTGAGTACTTGAAAAAAGTATCGGTACTTGTACTCGGTCTTAAAAATTTGGTATTGGTGCATCTCTATTGAGGACTGTTTCAATCATCTCCTGATTAGATCAAGCAGGGACATATCACAGAGAATCTAAGAGTTAATATTTACAAGATCTCAGGGTCAGCTCATTTTGAAATCTCCCAGATATGGAGAGGGCTAAGCAGTGCACATCCTCACAATGCACTGCCTGCTCCTCTGGCTGTCAAAGGATTCAGTGTATATGACCCCATTTTCTTTTTTAAGATGATGTTGTTCCTTTAACTCCTTGAATGCTGCAAATGCCTTCTTCTTGTTCAATACGCTGGTCTATAGGATACTGTTAATTAATAAATTTACACTTTTTTTTTATTAACCCCTTGGAGACAAGCAACATTTCCTGGAGACATCTGTAGAATTCAGGGGGTTAATACAAAAAAGTGAAATATTTTTGGTATCTGTTGCACGTCCTGAGGACCAAAGGGGCAAGCAATGCATTGACTGACAATCATTTGGAGGAATGGGAATTAAAGCATATGTAAGACTGGGTTTTACGCCACAGAGACCAAATGGGTAAATGTTTCAGTGCTTAACATGATGTCCAGGATATTTTAGTGTACATGACCCCAAACATGTTGATTTATACATGTTGGTGAATTAATGAATATATTTATTTAGCTTCACAAGTGTACACAGCACTTTATAAGTCAAAGGTTTACAAGGTTACAAGCACTCTGCAAAGTGAAACACTGGAAGTGTGGTCCCTACCCAAAAGCTTACAATCTAAAGTTGTTGTCCCTGCTTGATTGCTTCAAATTATAAAAGATACTAGTCTACATGTAATTACTAATGGACAAAATTGGTTAGAGATGTATCCAGATGACATATCTAGCATCCAAGGGATAAACACAGAAAAGTGTAGTATGCCAAAGGGGTGCATAATATGTTGATTGATAAACAATCATTTGTAGCATGAATGGAATGGCTGCTCCCTGGTTTACATTTTAACACCTTTATAGCTTTTTCAATGCATCTGGGCTGTATGTTTCCATCTATGGTATTAGCAGTTTGACTTTAGACATGTCCAGCTTTTTTTGCAAATTTAGGGACTGTGTTATTATGTTGTATAAACTTGTACATATTTGGTACAAAAAAATTTGGATCATTCTTACTCTTTTGTTGGGGTGGAGCATAATTGCAGGTGGAGCATAATTTGGGCGGGCATGGAGGCCCTTCATGAGGGTTTGTGGGGGGGTGGCCTGCATTTTTCTGTTATGCTTCTGATTTCATTCGATCAAAGAATAAAAAGCCCACACTTCCCACCCTGCTAACAGTGTTCAGAGTTCCTTAGTGCCATATAGAGAGAAAAAATAGTGTGAAGCACAAAGACCAGTAGCAGATGCTGGAGGAGTTCTGCTGCTGTTGTGGAAGTGGAGGTCTACTTCTTTGTACGCTAGAGAGGTATAAACACACATTGCACATAATGTGTTGGACAACTCTCTAGCATCCAAGGGGGGTTAGAACCATCTGTGCATGATCATTGTTACACATCTAATTTCCTGATATTTTATAATCCCCAGGAATATGCATTAAGGGAAGTTAATAATACATAAAATGCATTATTGTTATGGTTTTCAGACGCTCAGACATGTTAGGTTTAGTAAAACACAGTTTTATTAAACAAAATTGAGTACGGTAGTACAGGCAAACAATAATAGTAGTAGTCTCAGTAATACATGATACAGATACGAGAATACAATGAGGCAGAGAGGTACCCCTGTGGACCCAGGATCAGGAATAGTGCAACTGTAGCGATTATTCTGGAACAGAAAAAGCAGATCCCACAGGGTGGTAGGAATGACAGGAGGAAGCCCAAACTGAATAGCAGGATCCCTAGAGCGCTAGGGAGGTCAGCAGGACTGACAGTAGCGAAGGCAGCAAATCAACTGGAAGCCAGATGAGGAGAATAGCTGACAGATGGGTAAGGCAACGCAACCAAATTCCTAGTATTCTAGGAGGAGGATTAGTACTGGCAGCAACAAGGCAAGGCAACCGAACCCCTGGTATGCTAGGTGGTATAGCAGTACTGGCTGTGACAATGCAAGGCAACTGGTCACCTAGTACGCTAGGTGGTAGCACAGTACTGGCAGTGACAAGGCAAGGTAACCGAATCAACCTGGGAGCAAAAGCAACGACAAGGTCACTAAACCACGCACCAGCCTGTAGACAGGCTTAGGATGCTAAGAGACCTCAGGACAGGCAGAACGGCCGCACAGATCGAGACTAGCGAGGTGCAACGGAGCAACAGACAACCTCGTGGAAATGGAGCGGACAACTGTGCCGGGTTAAGCGTACAGGTGCGGGTGACTCAGGAGGAGGAACACACCGTGCCAGACAGGCACTAATGGAGCGGAAAAGGCAACGTACCGAGTAGGAACTCGGACAGGCTAAATATCCAATTGGTTCGGTAACCAGAGCAGGATAGTCAGCCAAGCTGGGTCAGTACACAGAGCAGAATAGTCAGCCAAGCCAGGTTGGTACACAGAGCAGGATAGTCAGCCAAGCCGGATTGCAACGGAAGTCAGGAACAGAGGATCTCTTGGGAACGTAGTCAGTCGAGCTGGGTCATACACAGGATACCAGGAACCACAGGAACAAACACTAGATACTGGAACACCACAAAAGGGCATTGCCATAATGACAGCACTAGCATATAAAGGTAACCAGTGGGAGGAGTAATTACTGATTGCCAATAAGAATGCTAGAAGGAAATGACCAGGAAGTAGCAATGTCGCTAATGGAGAAATCACAGGCACCGTGATGATTATACCATTGCCTCTTCAATCAGGTAAAACATATCTTTGCCCATCATAGAAGGAAAACAATGGTCAATGATATATATCACATAAGGGAGCCACCTAGAGGACCACAGTTCAAGGTAGTGCATCAGATGTGCTGACCACACCCACAACTTGTTTTGTGGGCAGTGGCTAATGTGCAGCAGACAACAAATGCTTTATGGTGGCATGTTTATTTACCTTTTACTGAATATTATTTAACCCCTTGGATGCTAGATTGTAACAATGTGTTGGTGATCTTTAAAACTACCAAGGGGCTTAGGGTTCCTTGCCCAGGGAAGTCTGAAATGTAAATCTGGCATTGTCAGGTCTTGATAAAGGCTGAATATGTGATCTGTTTTCACTGCTGTACTACATCAGAAAAAATGAATTAAAAAAAAATGAATAACTTTTATTTTGTTTGTGGGTTGGGGAACTATAGGTCTCCTGCATCAGAAGAGAATATCCTTGCACTGGGAGACAGTTAGCATTATCTCTACGTACAGTACGTAGTAAACTGGACCTGTAGGGATGTTATATATCAACCTTTCAGACACAGCTCTGGCACTTAATGGGTAAACTAGTATTTGATGGCAGTTGGTCCATGCGGAGTGCCAGTTTCAGTAACCACATAAAGGGACCAGAGGTAGTATTGTTTCACAGTGTGTTACACACCCCACTGGTTGTTAAAGGCAGTAAACCCTTATGAAATGATATATGCATCAGGACTTTTGATATTAAAGGGATAGTAATACTTCGTTTTAACTTTATTTTATTTTGTAGGCATTAAAAAAACATGAAGAATGATATAAGTCTTATCTCTCAAACCTTTATGGTTTATGAGATATTCACAAGCAAAGTTCCCCTCCCCGCCCCTTTTTCCTAGTGTAAGCCATCTCTTCTCAGATGTGAGTCTGGTTGTATGACAGGACAGATAACAGAAGGGGACAATTTTCTTTGTATGAAAACAATGAAAGCCCTTCCCCCCTTGACAAGTTTTTCAGCTTTTTCCCTTATCTTAATTGAAGATTGTCCCTCTCTGCAGTCTACCTGGGCATCTCCCTTCTGATCTGTTTGAACAGGGGGGGGATACTTTGTTTGTGAATATCTCTTAAACCATAAAGGTTTCAGAGATAAGACTTATATCATTCTTCATGTTTTTTTAATGCCTACAAAATAAAATAAAGTTAAAATGAAGTATTAATATCCCTTTAAGTAAAACATGGGTACCTACCATAAACTGGAGAAGCTTCTTTCAAATGTTATTGTAGAATTATGGTGACTCTTTTCTGTTTGCCTGAGTTAAAGATGTGGTTCTATTGCTACATCAATCTATGAAAACCATGTGTGTAATAGTCAGTTTTTGACAGGTAATTGTTTGACAACAATACCACTCCACTGCAACAAAATCATGAACTCAAACTATTATCTATCAACTATATTGTTAAACTACATTTACCATCATCCACAGCTGGGAAGACTATGATGAGATTTGTAGGGAGCCATTGATTAACCAATTCTGATTTTACCAGTCTCTATGGTTTCTTCAGTGCTGGAAAGTCTTGTTACACATAGATTGGCATTCACCAAAAGTTGATTTGCCATTTTACATTCAGAACTGGAGATTTTGTATTTGCTTTTGTTTATTTATCGTATTTATCAATGTTACAGCTTGTTTTCCTATTGCTTATCTAGGTGAAAATCTAATTAATATCAGTTGTACTGACTACTTCAATATGAATGTGAACATGCAGACAGAATAGTGTCCTTTTCTGAGTATGGTGCCTGTTCACTTGTGGTCTCCACTGATAATTCTAAGGGCCATATTCAATAATATAAAGAGGAGTACAGCATAAGGAATTTATGAAAATTACATGTTATATAAATTGGGGGTTTTACCCCTTGAAAGCGAGAGAGGTCTCAAACACATTGATTTGGCCTCTTACATCTGTGGGGTTAAAAGCCCAATTTTTACTTGTTCCCTATGATGCAGCTGATGTATTCCAGAATTTTTCCTATTTAGTTATTCAAATCCAGCCCTTTGTGCCTGTGTGTTAGTAATTGGTTTGATTTCTTTGTCATGGCTTAGAGGCCTATCTTCAGAAAAAAAGATAAGTCCATTTGAGTCAAACCAACTTAAAGGGATAGTAATACTTCGTTTTAACTTTATTTTATTTTGTAGGCATTAAAAAAACATAAAGATTGATATAAGTCTTATCTCTCAAACCTTTATGGTTTATGAGATATTCACAAGCAAAGTTTCCCCCTCCCGCCCCTTTTACCTACTGTAAACAATCTCTTCTCAGATGTGGAATGCAGTCCATAGACTGGACAGATAACAGAAGGGGACACTCTTATTCCTATGAAAACAATGAAATCCCTGCCCCCCTTGACAAGCTTTTCAGGTTTTTCCATTATATTAATTGAAGATTGTCCCTCTCTGCAGTCTACCTGGGCACCTCCCTTCTGCCCTGGCTGAAAAGTGTTACACCAGTAAAAAGGGCGGGAGGGGGACACTTTGCTTGTGAATATCTCTTAAACCATAAAGGTTTGAGAGATAAGACTTATATCATTCTTCATGTTTTTTTAATGCCTACAAAATAAAATAAAGTTAAAACGAAGTATTACTATCCCTTTAACAATAGGAGGGAATGCAAATTTATTTTGCATTAAATGAGGCTTTTAACACCTTTTAATATAAGAGGTCTCCAATACATTGGATAACATTCAATGGCTTAGTAGCATTTTTAATATCAATGGGATTTTATATATCTGCTCTATAATGCAGCTGGTTTGTCCCAGAACGACTTCCCTTTTCTTTTGAACATAAGGACCAACAGTAATTGTTCCTAATGATGTAGGGAGGAATACAGCACATAGGAGTGAGATAAATTAGGAAAACACATGAAGAAGTGAATGGTAGTAATAAATGGGATAGATAAACTGGTCTCAGAAATGATTGCTAAAAACCTTTAGATACTTAAAGGGAAACTATCACACGGATAGTGTCCTATCAGCAGATCTGGGAGAAGGCATGCTAGTGAAGCTAGGGCACATTGGGAGATCAATGGGTGATAAAAATGAGTGTCAGAAAATAGATCTCTAGTGCTCACTCTCTGATCCTGAAAGAGATACTGGACTGGGAGACTTGTTCTTTTGAGCTGCGCTTTCAGCTCCCATAGCCTCTAGTGAAAAGTTTGGAAGCCCAACACTAGCACACTGCAGAAACTGCAAAGTTTGTGGCAGAGAGACGTACACTTCCGTGTTATGTTCCAGGCTGCTGCCAGCTAAGCAAGTCACCTTTTTTCCTGACAGGAACCATTTTGGGGCTATAAAGCACAGCCCTGGGCTTCTTACTAAGCTTGCTCTTATTGGAACATACTTAGTGATACATTATAATTGGCCTTTAGACACTGGACACATCTCTGTCATCAAAGAAGTAATGGTTGAGCCTGTTTGCCTGTGCTGTGTACAATATACATGGACAATTGAAAAGTGATGTGATTATAGCAGCAGTTCTCAACCTGTGGGTCGCGACCCCTTCGGGGGTCAAATGACGATTTGTCAGGGGTCACCTAAAACCATCAGAAAATTGACTTTTTGTCTATTTTAATCTGTAAAACTTGTAATTGTCTAGGCGACCTGGACTGACAGTGCAGGCACGCAGATAAGATGTCAGCGCTGGTGCCTGGCTTCGGGCCTCAGAACAGTCAAGATTTCTTTATAACGGAGTAATTCAGTAATTACAGCGATGAAGGAGCAACGAAAATAATTTTACTGTTAGGGGTCGCCACAACTTGGGAAATTTTATTAAAGGGTCACGGCACTGGAAAGGTTGAGAACCGTTGGATTAAAGGGATAGTATTACTTCATTTTAGGGATGTTTAAAATTGTGCATATTAAAAAAATAAATGAAAAGATGTCAGTCTCCTCTCTCAAAGTTGCTAGTGTAAGAGATATAAGCTTCTAAAGTTTTCCCCTCCTGCGAAGGTGGATTTGATAGAGAGCCTTTGTTAGATGACGCAGTCATGCCAGAGTACAGTATATCCCTAGTGGTCTAGTGAACTTATGGCTTGCTTCTGCCATCATCGTACATGTGTGCATTGATTTCCAGGTCCTCTGGGTTGTCTGCTGGGTTACTATATATTCATCACTGGAGGACCCAGGGAGTTGTTTTTACTTCCCTAGTCCCTTGAGAGCTTCCCCCTGCTGATCGCAACTAGGAATTATTGATAGACATTTTGGTTTATGTGCTGATCACAACTCCCATATGTCCCTATTAGTCAAGTGTAGCATTTTGGCAAGCGTACTTTGAAAACCACTGCTATATACAGATAATATTTGTACCCTAGGCTGTTGATTCCTTAGATCACTATTGAACCTAAATACAAACCAGGCTGTATGGTGAGAGAAGGGTAAAGTATGTTATGCACTTTATTACATAGTCTCCCTAGAGCATTATAAGATTTTATGATATCTCTCTCATTAGAGTTACTTACTTGATGTTAATGCATAACCTCCCAGGAGTCATATAATAGATGGTACAAACCAATAGTACTACACTTGCACAAACTGGAAGTATAAAAGTCAAAGGGCAGAGTCTAAATTAAGTTATCTAAAATAAGCTGGGCTTCTCTTTGTGTTTCTGCTTTAACCCTTTGCATGCCAGAAAAGCATCAGCAAATTGTGAAGCAGTCATTCATAAAAATATGCATTTATCTGTGATAGAATGATATGACTGTAATAATAATAAGACTATTATGAAATACAACTGAGACTATTGCTCATATTGTATGTCAACCAAAATGTTGCAAATTAATTTATTAATCCAACTAAAAAGTTAACATACATCATAAATAACAAGTAGTCTGGAAGAGAGGGACATAACTAGATTGGTATTGTCTATTAGTACAGTTGTCCAAAGGTTCTATAGAGGTCCTGTTAGAAAGTTAACAAGTTTAGCTCATGGTGAAAACTTCCAGTGGAAATCAATAACAGAAGTATTAACAGTATACCAGGAATAACAGAGAGCAATAACAGATTTACAGTTGTCATTGTTGGGACCCCATAGCATAGTAGAAGTTAAAGCTGCTATTAAATTCTCCATTTCAGGGGATAGTTTACCAATTTTTACTTTACATATTCTACAAGTCAATAACATGTAAATTAAAACTGCCTTTGTCTTATATTTTTTGTCTATAGAGGTGGAACTCTATATCTGGTCAGAAAAGCAGATGTAGTTGTGCAACATACCAATATTTCTTTTCTTGAAATATTGGAGGAAGGGAATTTTCCCTCTCCAATCCAATGATAAATTTAGCGCACCTCAGGAGCTAAATTTATCACCCATATGACCCCATCCTATATAATAATTCGCTAAGTTGTGTGTAACGCCCGACATGCGCAGTAGACACTGCTGCGCGTGCGGCAGTAATGCACAGTAGAGACTGCCCGCGCCGCGGCTGATACAGAGCTAGGCGCTCCGAAGGAGCGTCCAGTTCTGTATCAGCCGTGGCGAGTGCAGACTCTACTGCTCGCGACTGGCTGCCAGAGGCACTGTGGCCCGTGTAACGGGCTCTTCAACTAGTAGGAACATAAACAAAAGGGCAGAATTTGCCATTCAAATGAATGCTAGCACTAAGATCCGTAAATGTGCCCACTTTAACATGGGAAAATCTGCACCTAGTTTTTTGGAACGCAGAGTCCTTTAACGCATCTTTAAACAGCCAACACTTGATCATTCAATTAAAAAAAATCCTAAGGAAAAACACCAGTGAATGTATTGATATGTGGCCCGAAACCCCATATCAATACATCCAAAGCACACCCAAAATGTGTCAAATGTTAGTAGAATTAACCCTATGAGTGCCAGTGGGGCATGTTTACTCCACTGGCACTCACAGGGTTAATCCGGCTAAGTTACACAACAACAGCCCATGAAAAGAAACACCATTAATCCTGATGTCCAGTGGAGTCTTCAGCACCCTGGTTAGCTACTGTCTGTCTTCTTCTCCTCCTTGTCATTGCCCCCTCTTCCCCCTCTGGTTTTTGTTTCAGTCTTGATGCAAATAGCAAGGTCACTCTAGCCTCTTAAGCAAAAACAAAACCTTGGTAGACCAAGATTGTGAACAAGGTTGGAGGGAGGGAGGTAGGAGAGAGGATGCTGTTAAGTATGTGAAGTTTCATACTTCTATTAGACTGCAAAATGTACATGCTAACTCCGTGTTATATTTTAACCCATAATGCTTCATGTTTTTCCCATAATGCTTTGTTTTTAGGGTGTAGTACAATTATTTAAGTTGTAATATTTTGTCTTTAGATTCGGAACAGTTCTTGCAGACCTATATACCTGTTCTCCTTTATTCTGAAATAATGAAGATCCCTGCTTACCACTTCTCCATCTTGTCTGCTCATTGAAACAGGTGACAAGATGCTAAAATAATTTTGCTAATATATATATAATGTTGTGACAAAGTGTACAGGAGGATTGTAGAGTGATGGTATTTAGGACCCAGAATTCTACATGGCCTCTACCCATCCACCTGTCCTAATTAGCTGTAAATCCTAGGCTGCAGAGTTGTAGAGGGAATGGAGTTTGACTTGCTGTGAGCAAGAAGTGCAGAGGATAGCAATGCAACAAAGCAGGATTTGAAAAAGTTGGTTAAACCTGTGCTGTTCTTGTTAGTTTAGTACCCTGAAGTAGTAAGGGAAACTGTTGCATGTAAAGTTAGTGCTCAGATTGAGCTATGTTTTTGTTTGTATTGTTTTAATTTTGTTTTGTAAAACTCTGCCTTCTTATTGTGTTTGTTGCAATGTCAAATTAAATCTGCACTTCGTTTTAAGAAATGTGACCTTTGTGTGATACCCTAGAAGACCATGCTTTCTGCCTGGTCTGTACAAAGCCATAGACTATCTGACTGTATGGACAAATGGTCCCCCAGGCTTCTATCGCAGTCACAGAGCCAAACTGATGGGCACATAAAAAGCTTTAGGTGTAACGAAATGGGACATATGGCACGTAATTGCCAACAAACTGATGAGCCTATGGAATGTAACCTTGGGAAGGAGGTAAATGTGGTACACTGTTGGTATACACTAAACTGATGATTTGGTTAGTCACAGTACAGATCGGGAAACGCACCTCCCCATGAGTTCAGGCTGTACTGGATTAAATCCGGCATGCAGGCTTAACTGCCAACCCTGCTAAATGCACTCTAGGTTTAGAAGAGGCCAAGCACCATGGAAGATGTCTCCTTAAACCCGAGAAAAGTAAGGTATAGGAAAAGCTCAGTAATGATAAAATGGACTCCCAAAGCAGAGTATGTGTTTAAAGCCCTAAGGGAGGTGTTTGGACCAGGTTCTGGTAACCCCAGATTTGTGCTACAGAACGATGCATTTGATGTAGGCCTGGGGGCGGTTCTTTCTCAAGTACACAGGGGAGAACATCCTATCATATACTTGAACAAAAAGCTGAATCCCCATGAACGACGATACTCCTCTGGTTGAGTGTCTGACCATTTAAATGGGAACTAGAAACCCTAAAGTATTATCTGTTGGGGAGAAGGTTTGAATTAGATACAGACCATGCACCCTCAACATGGATGAGGCAAAACAAGAAAGAAACGCAAGGGTGACTCATGGTTTCTTAGCCTTCAACAAATGCAAATGGTCAGTCTCCAGAGTTCATTACTTGTGGACAAAGACCGCTAAGATCAATGGATCAAACTTTGGGGGGAGGGTGTTTGTTTGTATTGTTGCTTTAATTTTGTTTTGTAAAACACTGGCTGCTTATTGTGTTTGATGCAATGTCAAAATAAACCTATACATCTTATTAAGAACTGTGGACCGTGTGATACCCTGTAGACTGTGCTTACTGCCCATCCAAGGGCAGCCTGCTTATGGTTTATCATAAGGTGTGTGTGTATATATACAGTGATTAATATGGAGACTCAGAACTCCATGTTATTTCTTAACATTCTTCATCCTGATCTCTTCAGGATGGACAGAAGGAGGGATAATGTTACCCACCACATTTTGTTTAAAGCCATTTTGGCCTTAACCCTTTGAGTGTCAGAGGGGTACGCAATGCATTGCAAAGCAATGTGTTGCGTAGCTCTCTGGCACTCAAAGGTTTAAAAAAAATCAAGTGGCGTAATTCTGGAACAAACCAGCAGTGACAAATAAAAATGACAAAAGATCCAGTTGATTTTAATCCGTTAAATGCATTCAGTGGATTAAAAGCCCCATGTAAATCAATATTAATTTTTATTTTATGCCTATAGTGCACTTTAGCTTGTGCCAATATTGGTCCACTTTAACATTATACATAAGGCACAGGGTAATACATTCTACATATGTTGTGTGCGTATTCCCATATTAATTGAAATAAAATCCATGTATGCTTCCATTTTTGTTTAGTATGAACTATAATTGCTACAATAAATGACATGCTTGCAAATCAACACACACTGAGGATAATGTAAGAATACAATTCTTCTGTAAAACACACGCGTCTTCCGCGTTTCAGTGATCTAGTCACTTTTTCACTGTGACTTGATTTTATGATGTACTGACAAGGTGCACTATTTTCCTGTACATGTTATGCGGCAGATGTAAGGGTTTTGCCGGCATTAAAGTCTTTAACTGCAGTGGAATGTGTCCACTGGTATGCACCCTACAGTGTTCATAGTCCTTACAGCATACCCTACAGACCCAATGGAACTGGTTTGCCCCAGAATTATTCCACTTTTATTTTGAGCATAGGGCACAGTACCCGTCTTAATTGTAATTTTTTTGTAGACTTTCTTCTTATGTAAGAATGCACAGAGAATACCAAACATGAGTTGTCTTAGCTTTATTATGTGAAATACATCAGTAAGAATTCCAATACCATACATTCTTCTATATTCCACTCCAAACCATCAGCAGAAGTATATGTAGATCAATCCGTTGCTTAAAATGACAAGACTGTCCGAATGCTAAAATGAGGAAAGAAAAGCGCTGGGTCAATATTGCACAAATTCAATTTATAACTATTTGGTTTCATTTAGCTTATATAGGATAAGATAAAATATGCATACATTTATCAGAAACAAGGGTGTGGCCGAATGTAGGCCTTTGTTTTCCTAGTATAGATGCAATCCTGTGCATAACTTTATTTTATTGACTATTTCTTACTTTTATCAGTCGTAACAGGCCTTATTCAGGAAGCTAAAATTGAGCAATTCTTAGTACAAATGACAATTCTCAGTTACTTAAAAGGAGCATTTGACCACTTGAAAGGCAAAGAGGTCTCCATCACATTGTGACCGCTGAAGCAGTCAGTGGGTTAAAAGCTACACTTAACTCAATGTTAATTTGGGGAAATTATTAAAGCGGAACTTTTACCTGTGTGATTCCTGCTCCCAGGTGAAAGAGAAAGCTAAATGAAGTCTGAATTGTGGTTTTCTTTTTAAATTATATTATTGTGCTTACTGTGAAACTTGAAGATGCTCACATTGACAGGACATTTTCTGTGGTACAATCTGTACCGCAGACATCAAATTGCAGTGTTGTCTGTCCCCTTGACCATGGTATGCCCACCTACCACCCGATACAGAAAGCTGTGATCCTCCACGCTGAGCACCATCCCCAGAGAGAAGGGACAGGAGCAGAAAGGGATTAGGGTGGGGGAGCTCTTCCAATCATTCTGTACATAGTCAAGATGGCAGTGCTGTCCCTCACCAATGCCACACTCAATCAGGCAGTATAGGGAAGACAAACATTTCATAGTGGTTAAATCTGTTTTGGACTGCAACAATGTTTTAAAAGTACTGGTTTCAGTATAGGTGATAGTTCCGCGTTAATTGTTGAGTTAGCTATGGATTTTAACCCTTTACTTGCTGAAAAGGTTGAATGACTACGTATTCAGTCTGCCTCTTGCCCATGACCACTTCTATTTCAGTCTGCCACTGGCCATGACCACCCAGATATCTGTCCCTACTCCACCCTGTTACCAGTTCAAACATTTCAGAAACATAAAAGTATAAAAAAATAGGAGAAAATGAAAAAAATAAAATAAATAAGTATAGACAATTTGACTTTAATTATGATGTGTTTGCAGAATATGTAAATTCAAAAAGGACATTTACATTTTTGAATATGGAGTGTCATCCAATGTATTATGAAGACCTTTTCTAGCATTCATGTCATATAAAGTAGATCTTTGTTCAATATTTACCAAAAGCTGGACCCCATATGTAATATAGGAACAGCCAAGGAATACTCATGGTAGGAAGGCAAGCCACCATTTTTTTTTTCTTCATTCCATATCTTTTTTTTTTTTTTTTTTTTTTTTTTATAATAAAAAGGGACAATTTGAATAAAACAGCAATGCATAAATCTGAGCACAAAATAAAAGCAATATGCTCTTGCTTATTATTTGAAGTGGAACTGTCAGTTTGTAGCAAATAAGGGATTTTTCAAAATCCCCTGCATCTTTCGGTAGCCATGAGATACTTAACTTATTTATTTGTTAATATATGCAGATTAAGACTATCAGGCACGCCAGCCAGATACTAAGATTCCACACTGTTCTCCATCCTGCCTGCTCTTTTTTCTGACTATTAGCTCTTTTGCATAAATTGACAAACTGATAACCGTTAAAGCAGACCTTCTACCAACATTACATTTAACCCCAAATCCTTAATACAGTAGTGATATACATAGAAATACCTGTCATTTGCAATTTAAGTCTGGCATAAGTAAGAGAGAGAACGTTTTTGGCAGGCAGGCAGGCAGGCGCTGCTGGGATCTTGTAGTAGGCGATCTCTGCGCCTGCTCTGTCAGTCTCTTCTGGTGCCTTTCAGCACAGAAGCTTTCAACTCACCAGTCGTGGAGTTGAAGGGGATGGACAGCACAGACGCAGAGATGCTGTCTCTGCAAGATGTCTGTGCTGTTCCCCGCTGCTGCCTGCCGAAAACTTTCTCTCTTACTTATACCAGACTTATACTGCAAATGACAAGTGTATATTGCTACCATATTAAGGATTTTGGCCTAAATGTAACGTTGGTGAATGTTCTGCTTTAAAAAAATGTCAAGATGGATGATACCACTGAGTTGAAAATGTGGACAAGTAACGATGGCACCATTTTAATAATTATTATGGGGAAACCTTTTTTCATTGCTGAACAATGACCCTTTAAATCCTAGTGAGCTCTCCAACACAAGGGATTAAGGTAGACCGTAAAAAATACCTTTTGCCAGAGCGCAGAAGATCAAATCCTTCATTGATTTTCTGAAAAGGCAAGCGGTGTGTGATCAACTTCTCCAGGTCAAACTTCTTATTCATTGAATCAGACACTAACTGTGGAACACAGTTCTTACTCTTCCATCCTAGAAAGAGTTATTAATGTTTAATGTATATGTAACAAAGTACAGGTAAGGGTTGTCAATTTTTGGCTCCCTAGCTTCAATCATCCCCAACACGGTGTTCCCATAAGGGAAAAGGAGCCTCCACATCTGGTGATATTGGAGCTGGAATTAATGTCACAAGCCCCCTTAGATTCAGTACTCTTAGGCAAAGTTGAAATGTCATGGGATTTCTGCTCTGCACAAATAAGCTGGCACTATGGGGGCTAAATATGTCTGTCTCAGATCCCAATGTCACCTGTCACCAATCACAGAAAGGAAATGGAGGCTGCTTCTCCATAGATTTTAGGGCACATTATGGATCAGCCATGTGACTTGGTAAGTATTAACCCCAAAACTACAAGAGCAGGTTAGTGGCAGTCAGGAGTACAGGGTTATTTAAGTTATGTGGCAGGGGTTAGCAACCCTGGTCCTAAACAACCAACAGAGCATATTATCAGGATTACCCTGAATCAGCACAGGGAACTAAATTAACATGATTGAGCCACTATTACACCTGTGCTCCAGTTGGGATATCCTGTATTTATTCACTGTTGGTAGCTCTAGAGGAACAAATTTGGCAACCCCTGTTGGTTTACTGTTCCTTTAAATTCATTGCACCAGAAATGTCTGTGTAAAATAACCGCACTATAAGGAACAATAACAAATTCCTATTGATTTAGCTGGGGCTGTTAACTCTTTGATTGCTAAAATGTCTCCAACACGTTGCTGTGCAACATGTTGGAGACATTGTGGGCTCAATTCTATTACCAGCGCTAAAAATAAAACAGGTGTTTTTGCTATCCTGTTACCTGACTTGTGAAAACAAAACCAGAGGTAATTATACTTACCGCCAGTCTAAAAAAAATCCATAGAAAACAACTAAAAACAACGTGCAATCAGTATCCTATTACCCACGCTCAGTATTAGTGCCTGTTTTGTGGTTAACTTTAAGTTAGGAATTCTGCGCCTCAGAGGTTGAGGAGTAGAAGCCATAACATCGGTTTCAAAACCATTGTTGTTTGAACAAAAGCAGTGTATAATACAGTATACAGCATCGAAATCCGACATAAAGTGCCCCCCCTCGACATATTAACCCCCCCTTCTAAAAGTCGACTTACAGTGCTTTCTTCCACCACATTAATCCGACAAATATTGTTCATAGTCGACAATTAACCCTTCCCCTTCCAAAGTCGACTTACAGTGCTTTCTTTCAACATTTTTGATGACTATTATACATCTGACATTTTCAGCCCCCTTGAAAAGTTGACTACAGTGCTCCCATGACTTTCACCATTTTCATCCGACATTTTTCTTCTCCTATTGTACGCGACATGCCCTCGTATTTTGTATTGCAATATTAACCCTATGAGTGCCAGAGAGGTAATGTAGTGTTTGCTACCCCTCTGGTACTCATAGGGTTAATAGGCAACCTGTATATGTATACAAATAAGGTGTTTGTTTTTATTATAGATGTCATTTTTGTGAAAATGTAATTAAATATTTTATTGATGTGTAACAATGATTTTCTTTTACAAAATTATATATGTAACTTTTTATTACAAAAGTACTTCAGACCTCAAGAGGTCGTATCATGACCCCTCATGACACTCCCCCCTAGCATGGGGGCGACCCCTTTATTAACCCTTTGAGTGCCAGAGGTGTACGGAATGCATTGCAAAGGGTTAATTAAAGAGCATATAACCTATGTGAAACATAGGTTATATGCTCTTTAACCCTTTGAGTGCCAGAGGGGTACGCAACGCATTGCTTTGCGACTGTAGTCGACTTTTCAAGGGGGGGGTTAAAATGTTGATGTACAATATTCGTCGAATTAATATGTTGAAAGAAAGCACTGTAAGTCGACTTTGGAAGGGGAAGGGTTAGTTGTCGGCTATGAACAATATTTGTTGGATTAATGTGATGAAAGAAAGCACTGTAAGTCGACTTTTAGAAGAGGGGGTTAATATCTCGAGGGGGGGCACTCTGTTGGATTTGATTATGTGGAGAACACATCTAACACTGAACTTGATCTTTCTTTCGTCAGATGTACGCCTATTTCCTTGGACATTTTGAGCGTTTTTTTGTAGGCGGTAGTCAGTAAAAAGCACAGTGCCAGTTTTGTTACTGCTCTGAAAAGTGCTGTCTAGTTTTCTTTTACCGTGGTTCAGCAGTAGAATACCGACGTAACATATGTTTGAAAAATTCTCACTACTTGTTTTACTTGTAATGCCGGTTTTAGCGCAGGTAATAGAATCGAGCCCTGTGAGCAATCAAGGGATTCAAAGTCCCATCAAAATCAAAAGGAATTTTTCATTGTCCTCTTTGGAGCAGCTGGATGCCACAATAATTTATTTACTTTTCATTTGTGCTTAAGGCCCTGTGAATATAAAAAAATAAAGTTTAATTAACACTTTGAATTCCACTGCCAGAGAGGTACACTATGCATTGCAAAGCAATGCGTTCCATACCCCTCTGGCACTCAAAGGGTTAAGAAAAACAAGTGCAGAAAAACACAACTGAAATGGTGCTTGTATGATTCAATTTGAATTATAATGTTAAATGTTAGCATATCTGTAAGTAGTGAAAAAGAATGAATTATTTACCTCCAAAGACAGAGCCTTTTGCCGTACGTCCAGTTAAGAAGATCATTGGATCAATTGTGATAGTTGATGATACAGCAGAAACCCCAACTAGCACCGTTGTTCCATATGCAAAGTGACTTGAGTATAAGGCAGAAGTCTGTGAAAAAGTTAAAAATGTATAGATTTTTTTTAACCCTTTGAGTGCCAGAGGGGTATGTAGTGCTATGCATTATGTACCCCTCTGACTATCAAAGGGTTAAGTCTCTACATTAGCATTGTTTTACAAATCAAATATTGTCACAAAGAATTTTCCTCAAACTGTGAAAATTTATTTCTCTGTCATCAAATACAGGTTACTGGTAACTTTGGGTAGGTGATCCGCCCCTTTAATTGTAGGCAGGAACAATTCTAGAATTGTATGCAGGGGGTGGAGCCTACCTTCACTCCTTGGCTGCAGCTGGCCAACCAGCTCCAGAAAGTTTTGTTCCTTGGTGAAGATAACACAGGCAAGAGAACAGTTCTCCTATAGCTTTAGAAGTTTTTTTATTTTTCTGTTGGAAATGGAATACCACCATTAGACGGATTACCATAACTGACAATGCCCTTAGATGTGGCTAGCTCAGTAACCAGGTGCTTTTTTGGACCTTAAGCCCTGGGGGGAAAATCTTGGCTACAAGTACTTTCCTCAGGAGTTGCCCACCGAGGCTTTTTCTTAATACATGGTAGTCTGAAGACAAAAGATCTGCAGGAAAGTTGAGCAACCCTTTGAGTCCTGCAGGTCCACATGTCCCACAGTTCCCCTCCGCACAGGGGTTTTCCTTTGGCGTTCTTATTGCACACTCCTGCACTCATTGGGTCTATCTGTATGTCTATTGGGTGTTTTGGAGCAGGGTTATGTGGTACTTTAATACTTTAGCTGCTGGTTTTTGCATCTTTTGGGGGGTTTTCTGTTACTTTTCCTACTTGTTCAGTGTTTTTTGGGTATCCTAACATATTCTAGTGATGATTAATGCATTTTTGTTTTTCTATGTCAGTTCTGTAAAATTTGAATGCTTTACCGCATAGACACCATTGCTCTATTCACTCCTATGGGACTGTACAGTTTGGGACATATCTCTGCAACCGCTTAACCCAGCGAATTTAGAGATGGCTCATTTTTTTCTTTTCTGCGCTTGCTCTATCATCCGGTTCATGTTTCTAGTGTATTGGGGGTCTCAGGGGGCTTTGTGCACTATTGGGGTACTTTTTCTGGGAAAAATACATTTCCCATGAGTGCTTGCTTTGCACACTTGTTTCTGATTGGCTCCCGCCGTGGTAGCCATTTTGTGCCATTTCCAGAACGAGTATTCTATGTAAGGCTTGGACTCTCTTTCTCTCCTCTGCTGATTAACCCTTCGGCATGACTCACAGAACCCGGGTCCCCACTCTGCTTTGGGTGGTCGTCTGCATCACTACCACAGCATCTGGGAGGATTCAGTGGCGGACCCGTGGGTTTTACAAGTGGTGATGGAAGGGTACAGGATCCCTTTTGTCTCTCTTCCTCCCTTTCGCTTCTTTCCTTCCCATATGCCTCAGGGCGCCAAGAAAAGCAGTCTATTCAATAGTGCTATTCAGGCATTCCTGGACAAGGATGCTGTAGAGCCGGTTCCAGTTCAGGACAGAGGTATGGGTTTTTACTCAAACCCCTTTGTGGTCTCCAAGAAGGATGGCGGTTGTCATCCCATTTTGGATTTGAAGGATCTCAATTCCTTTGTGATCCAGACTCATCACCAGGAGTCTCTACGGACAGTGATTGCTGCTATGTCCCCGGGGGAATTCCTTGCATCTCTGGATCTTCAGGATGCGTATTTACACATCGCCATTCATCCAGAGAGCCGGCAGTATCTCCGATTTGCCTGCGACCGAGGGCATTTTCAGTTTTCAGCTCTTCCCTTTGGTCTGACTACAGCTCCTCAAGTTTTCAACCATCTCCTGGACGAAGGACACTAAGGCTTCCATCGGGACGGCATCAGTTACTCCATACATGGACAACCTGCTTCTGAAAGCCCCCTCTGTGGAACTTCTTCATTAGCGGGTTCAGCAATGCATTCACACTCTCGCCCATCATGGGTGGATAATCAACTTAGGCAAGTCAGACCTTGTCCCATCCCAGCGTCTGGTCTTTCTGGGCCTTCTCTTTGACACATAGAAGAGCATGGTGTTTCTCACGGACAAGGTAGCTTACCAGGTTGCCCACAGGGTTTCTGCGGTTCTGACTCAAGATCAAGTTCCAGCCAAGAAGCTGTCCTCTCTAGTGGGAAAATTCATCTCCACCATAGAAGTGGTCCCTTTTGACATGGTGCACACCAGGGAACTCCCAGAGGTTTGTGATCCAGGTGTGCAAGGGCCAGCCAGACCTTCTGAAGATGTCAGTGTCCCTCCCTCTTAATGTGGAACTGAGTTTGTCCTGGTGGCTCGACCTCTCCAATCTGCTGAAAGGCAACTCCTTCCTGGTATCTTTCTGGACCATGGTGACGACAGATGCCAGCCTCTCCGGCTGGGGAGCGGTCCTGGGTCGCCTGAGTGCTTAGGGTCGGTGGCCTCCAGAGGAATCTCTCCTTCCCATCAACGTGTGGGAGCTTCGGGTGATATTTCATGCCCTTTGTCATTGGACATCTCAGCTGAAGGACTGTCCAGTCTGGGTACAGCCTGACAAGGCTATGGCCGTGGCTTACATCAAAAAGCAGGGCGGAACAAGAAGTCTCGCTGCTTGGTTAGAGGTCAAGGCTATTTTGTCCTGGGCAGAAGAACACGTTCCTGCCATATCCACAGTGCACATTCCTGGCGTAGACAATGTCATGGTGGACTTCCTCAGTCGATACACAGTGGACAGCGGAGAGTGGGAACTGCACCCAGAGGTGTTCACCCTCATTGTTCAGAAGTGAGGTCTTCCTTACATCGACCTGATGGCGATAAGGCACAACAGGAAGGTTCCGAGGTTCTGCTGTCAGTGGAGAGAACATCTAGCTCTGGCGGTGGATACAATGTCCATTCCTTGGTTATTTCCTCTGGCCTACATCTTTCCTCCCCTCCCAGTTTTGCACAATATGTTAATGAAATTGCGACTGGTACGCTGTCCGGTCATTCAGATTGCTCCGTACTGGCCACTCCAAGCTTGGTTTCTGGAGCTCCTGGATCTGTCAGTGGCAGAGCAATTCCGGCTCCCTTACTGTCCGGATCTTCTTCTACAGGGTTGCCTGTGGACGTAGGATGTTCATGAGCTAGCTTTGTCGGCTTGGAAAATGAATCCTCAATTTTGAAGAAGAGGGTTTTTTCTGTTGTGGTGGATACTATGCTCAGTGCCCTCAAACCTGTTTCTTCCAAGATCTATCCTCATGTCTGGTCGACTTTTCTGTCTTGGTGTGCTGATAAGCACCTGTCTCAAGAATTTGATCTGCCTACGGTCTTGGCCTTCCTGCAGGACGGTGTGGATAAGGGCCTCGGTTTGAGTTCCCTTAAGGTTCAGATGTCTGCCCTCTCTGTTTTATTTCAGAGGTGCATTGCCATCCTTCATGATGTCAAGGTTTTCTTCCAGGGCGTTGCTTGTGCTCCTCCTGCATTCAAGAATCCCGTTCATCCATGGGATCTTAACTTGGTTTTGGGCATTCTTCAGCACCCTTCATTTGAATCCTTGGCTACTATTCCTCTACGCTTGCTGACGTGGAAAATGGCTTTTCTCCTGGCGATCGTGTCTGTTCGCCGTGTTGCTGAGTTACATGCTCTGTCCTGTAAACCACCTTATTTGGTGTTTCACAAGGAAAAGGCCGTGCTTCTCACTTCTCAGGAGTTTTTCCCGAAGGTGGTTTTGGAGTTCCACATCAATCAGGAGATTGTGGTGCCTTCTTTATGCCCTGACCCCACCTCTGACAAGGAGAGGATTCTCCACTTGTTAGTCGTGGTGCATTGTCTCAAGTTTTATGTGCATCACACTGAGTCTATCAGGCATTCTGACGCGCTGTTCGTCATTCCTGGGGGTCCCAGGGCAAGAAGACATGCATCCAAAGTGATTATTGCTTCTTGGATCAAGTCCACTATTTGTAAGGCCTACGAGCTGAGGAAGAAGTCTGTCCCCTTTCGGGTCACGGCTCATTCTACAAGATCTATTGGGGCTTCTTGGGCTTACAAGAAGCAAGCCTCTGCTGATCAGTTGTGCATGGCTGCCACTTGGTCGTCTGTGCACACCTTTTTGAAGCACTACCGTGTTGATGTGCTGGCATCGACTGATGCCAGCTTTGGGAGGAAAATCCTGGAGGTAGTCTTGCCTGTCTAGGATTTTCTTCGGTTCTTGGTGCTTCCTTCACTTTGAGTCCCATTGGCTCTAGCTTAGTGTGCTGTGTAACAGTTGGGGTGTTACCCCTGTTCAGTGTCCTTTGACACTTCAATGTTGTTGGGCTATGTCTGATCTGATGATTGCTATCTGCTCTGGTGACTCTGGGGGCCTTGCGCCTGGTCCTTGACTTACTTCCCGCCTCTGGGAAACTCAATGGTTGTAGATCCCAAAGTTAACAGTAACCTGTATTGGATGACCGAGAAAAGAGGATTTTAGTCTTACCTGTTAAATCCTTTTCTCTTAGTCCATACAGGTTACTGGTCTCCCACCCTGTCAAGGGTGGCAGACCGTGGGGGTCCTTCGGGGTCATGCTTACAGGAGTATTCTTTCCCTTCCACTATCTAGTCAATAGTTAATGTCTCAAATCTTTCTGGAGCTGGTTGGCTAGCTGCAGCTAAGGAGGAAAGGTAGGCTCCACCCCCTGCATACAATTGTCCCTGCCTACAATTAAAGGGGCTGATCGCCTACCCAAAGTTACCAGTAACCTGTATGGACTAAGAGAAAAGGACTTAACAGGTAGGACTAAAATCAGCTTGATACCACTTACACTTAATTCTTATATAATAAAACTTGCACCATAAATACTAAACTCATCTTTAACAGAGGCTACTGTACTGTTAACCCTTTCTGGCGCTCAGAAAGAATCAGAACAGCTCTGGAGCAAAGCAATTGCAGCTCAGGGAACAAATTAAAAAATCTCATTAATTTAAATGGGACTTTTAACCCCTAGAATGCTAGAGAGAACTCTCTCTATTTTGCTTACTACATCATTGACTACATATCAAAGAAATAAGTATATAGTTTTGGAGTGCCTAACTACTCGAGGATAACAAGGATTTGCATGGCTGACATTTTGAAAGAACATGAATACCTAAAAATTAAATGGAGTAATATAACCTGCTCAAGGCCAGTATGTTTACAATATTTCTGAGGCCTAATAATTGTCTCAGCTATGCATTATGGAGCTATTCTTTCATGCCTTGTGCAGGATTGTAGATCTCCATTAGAATAGTAATATGGGTTGGTGTCTCAGAATAAGTATTGTATGGAAACCTGTTGGGTTTTTCTTGTTTTTTGTTTTGTTTAAGGAATCAAATGGATCGGCTCACTCAGACTTTAAAGTGATAGTAATGTCTATTTAAAATTAGTTGCCCGAGTCTTCTGTATATTAAAATTAACATATTGCGCTATGTCTAAGTGCTTACTTCTTTGTAGTACAAAAGTTATGAAGCACTGAAGAGCCACCTCCAGCCCCTTCTCCCCATATCACTCAGAAGATGTAGGCTGCTTCAGACAGCTGCAGCGAGGGACAACTTCAAAGAAGTGCTTAGACATAGCAAAATCTGTTCCTTTTAATATACAGAAGACTCGGGCAACTAATTTTAAACACACATTGCTATCAATTTAATAAAAAAAGATAAATCAATCAAATAAAGTTATGGCCAACTGTGTAGATGGGCCTGTGTCAGAAATATAAGAAAATCCTTTCTGAATAGGAAAAAAGCTGGTGCTAATTTCTCTAAATTAACTGTTGTAGACCCTGTTACTTAACCTGAAAGTGGTAACAATGTAACACAAGCTACACATGCCTTAGCAAGACAATCTAGGTTTACATTTTAGGGATCTAGCATTAAATATATTTTTGTTATATACACAAATGTTGTCTTGGAGTATCTGCTTTTTAAATAAATATAGCAGCATTTCATTTTAGGTATCAGTGGTCTTATAAATAGTTGCCTGATAGATGTGCTTGAAGGCCAAAGTTGGACACCACTATTCTATATAATCATAAGTTTGTATATAATGAAAATATATCCTGAAGTGGAAGAGCGGCTTTTACTCTTAATGTTTTGGCCACTTACTATAGTCTCGATGTGACCAATGCATTCGAATACATAATCCACACCACCTCCAGTCTGCTCAACAAGCACTTGAGCAATAGGCTTGTCATAATCCTTGGGGTTCAAGCATTCAGTTACTCCTAATTCCTTAGCCTTTTCAAATTTGTCTGGGTTAACGTCCACACCAATGATACGGGTTGCACCAGCAACCTTACAGCCCATAACAACTGCCAGTCCAACACCACCCAAACCAAATATGGCACATGTTGATCCTGGATGAACCTGCATACAATATAACAGGATATATCATATTATTTTGATTATGAGCGGAATATTAGCTGTATATCAAAATCCTTTAGATAATATACATAGTGATAATTTACACTAAGACAAGACATTCTGAAAAGCAAATTCTAAATAATGTAAGCATGCAAATGTGAGTGTCTATAGGCTATGATATAGATTTAAGGCAAAAGGTAGTACCATGTAGCCACAGAAAAAGCAAGAGACTGGAAGAGTAAAATGATACATTTATTGGCTAACTGGGTACCTAGAGGATGCAAGCTTTCAAGACAACTTGGGCTTTTCTTCAGGCATATTTAGAATGAAAGCTGCATACAATATATATGGCAGGTTATAATAATAATAATAATAATAACTGGTACTCAAAGTGCTTTCAGCGCACGCTCTCGGAACTAACCAAATCGGCAGCTGAAATAATAGATGTTATACACTTATTCAAATTGTTTTTATGTTTAAATTCCACTAGAAGAGAATTTCTTATCATTAGTGGTGCTCTTAGGGTTAACCCATTCATTTAATAGATTTGGCCATCTCTGGCTATGTTTACTGGAGCAGCAACAGAACATCATTAAAAACTTACCAACATTTTTATAAGACACTACATATTTTCTAGAAAACTAGCTAGAAGTGATAGTCTGATGATTGTATATGTGTCTCTATTGAGGTTCAAAGCCTAAACACATCAACAATGAACTATATGCAGTAGAATTTTCACCTCATCTGCCTGATAATCCAGTCCTTCATTCTCTCCTGCACCCTGGCCACTCTTCTTCACAGCCCCCGTTCACTGTTTCACACCACTTGTTCCTCTTATGTTCCCTCTCTACTTTCCAACCCAATATTGTTCCCTCTGCTTGGCCTCCTCTGACTACAGATTCTTTGCTCCAGTTCCCCACTCAGTGACTCACACTATCTTGCTTTCCTGCACTCCATTACCTGAGCTTTATGTCTCCTCTTCACCCCCCCCCATCCCCCCCGCTGGGCCACCTTCCCTTCCTGATTCATTCAAGATTGATTTGGAATTATCTCCAGGTCCTCTGAATCAATCTTCGAAACAAATTGCGGATAGTTCACTCCTCTCTATTCTAAAGGATGGAATTCTTATTTCAATCACTAGAATCATTTCTAGTAGCCAGGGGATTAATTTGCCTTGTTTTTTTATGTACTGAAACATTTTTCTCTTCTAAAGGAAGATTTCACCTCAATCAAAGTTGTGTAAACATCCAATTTAAACTAATCATTGGCTAAGTAGTCCATTTGAGCTTGTTCAGAATATCAGAAAATAGAGCCAGAAATATGTTGTAAAGAAATACCTTGGCAGTGTTTAATGCAGATCCATATCCAGTGGAGAAGCCACATCCAATGAGAGCGACATTATCCATAGGTGCATGATCATCAATTTTCGAGAGTGCAATATCATCAACAACAGTATATTCTGTAAAAGTGCTGGTGTTCAAGAAATGGTGGATTGACTTCCCCTTGCAGGTAAATCTGGTGGTGCCATCAGCCATAAATCCACTGAGCTTGTTGATTCTGTTATAACATACATGTTTTTATAAACATTTTGAAGGAAGCTATTATGATTAATAGGCATGTCCCTTCTTTAGCATTGTTGTCTTAACTAAAGTAAGACACTGATTTACTCACCTGTATTCTAACAGATATTCCGAAAACAGACAATTGAGGATGGGTTGCTCAACCCTGCATTAAGGGATTAAATACATTTCAAGAGGAAAGCACACTGTAGTAAAACAGGAGTGTGAAAACAAGATATCCTATTCCTTTGGAATTTCTTGGAGACCTCTACAACAATTGTTTAAATCAGTGGGAATTAACATTTTTCCTTAATAGTGCAGCTGTCTGCCTAAGAATTGCACTTCTATAGCATCATAAATACAGCCAGTAGTACAGATTGCTCTTCCCTTGGAGTACGTGTCATTAAGGGGAGAATTGTCTGCTTAAGTAACTTAGTAAATTGACATTAGGCAAGTATAGGGCTAGAAAATCCGTTCCAGTTCCTGTTTTAGTGTTGAATTCTATCTGTACATTCCCCTCATCATCTCATCCCTCCAATTACAGGAAGGAGACAGGGCACCGAGAGTGGATGGATACAGGGCCGGCGCTGCCATTAAGGCAGAACAGGCAGCTGCCTTAGGGCGCCGCAATGGAGAGGCGCCGAAAAGAGGGAAGTTGTGTTTTTTTTTGTTTTTTTTTCTTCTGCGGTGTGTCACATAGACGCCACGAGGGAGCGCTTGGTAGTGTAAATCAGCGCTCCCTCGTAGCGTCTATGTTACACACCGCAGAGAGACCCAGGCTCTGTAGTAATACAGAGCGCTGAGAGATGACATCATCTCCCAGCGCTCTGCATTACTGAGAGCAGCGCGCGGGAGTCTCAGCTCTGTGCCGAAGGAGACACAGAGCTCTAAGCAGTGGCACGCCGCTAGACCACCAGGGACTCAAGGTAGGGAGATGAAGGGGAATTATGGAGATGAAGACTCATTGTGGAAGGGGAATTATGGAGATGAAGGGGCATTGTGGAAGGGGAATTATGGAGTTGAGGGGGCATTGTGGAAGGGGAATTATGGTGATGAAGGGGCATTGTGGAAGGGGAATTATGGAGTTGAGGGGGCATTGTGGAAGGGGCATTGTGGAGATGAAAGGAGCATTGTGGAAGGGGCAATGTGGAGGTGGGGAGAGTGTGGAGGTAAAGGGGATTGTGGCAAGGTCGGGGGGGGGCATCAAAATGCACCTTCGCCTGTGTATACAAAAATCCTTGCACCGGCCCTGGATGGATAGATATACAAACTATAAATAATAGATTGTAATTGCTTACAGAAAATTCACATTGTTCACAGAAATGTTGTTATTGCTAATAAAAATTGGCAATGCTAATAAAAATGTAAATTTTTAAGAAAAGTTAGCAATCCTAATGTGCATTTTTTCTAAAAAAAATTGGAATGAAAATAAAGGCAATACAATTTCTTACCGCTTCTAAATGTTAGCAATGTTAATGCAATGTATGAATGCATCTAAAGCTGCATGTGTTTCTATGCGAAAAAAGAAGCAATGCGTTTTTTTTGCTGATTAATAAAATTGCAGCCGGGGCTAAATACATTAATAAATTAAGCATATTACAAATTTCCTCTGTGATTTTCAGGCACACTTTTAATAAATAAGGTCATTTAGAGTCTTGAAATATTGGGCCTTGTGTATATAAAGATAAATGTTTGTGCTATGACCGAGCAGGGCACATTGGCTCTTGCACTTTATTTTGAATCATGTTATCTTCAGTGCTTATTATACTCCCTATATTTACAGTATGTGGATTATAACAATGCTGGGAGGCTTTCTTTAAACAGCAGACCTGTATAGTGTTTTTTTTTTCCTGCACCTTCAGTAAACCATCATGTTCGCTCACTCAGGACTGGAGGAAATAAGGTGATATTTGGCTAAAGGATCACGAAAAGGACACTATACAGCTTTTTGTTCAGATGAGGCAGGGAGAACATCTCCCTGCACCTTTATGTTTAACCCTTTGAATGCCAGAAGGGTGCACAGAGCATTTGCAATGTGTTGCGTACCCTCTGCCATTCATACGACAGTGTGCTGTTATAGAACTGGCTTGTTAAATAGACTCCAATGTTAAGCTATTCTGGAGGAAGCCAAATACTTCAGTGGGGACAAATGCAAATTCCACTTGATCGCCACTGATATATGTAGGAGTTTTTACTTCTTGAGTGATAGCGAGGTCTCTCCATAATTTCTGCATAATGTGTTAGAGAGCTCTCTAGCATTCAGTGTGTTAAAAGCCTTGTTAAATTCAGTAGGAATCAATGAGAATTCTGTTTGTCCCATACAGTACAATTGGTTTGCCTCAGAAGTGCTCCTCTTGATCCTTATACATAAGGCCCAATATGTTTGCAAGGCACCTGTTAGAAATGTGTTTAACTCTTTGAGTGCTAGAGGGGAATGCAATGCATTGCTTCATAATGCCATCTACATCCCTCTGGCACTCAAATTATTAACACACATAAAAATACAGTAATTTGGCAATAGTTATGTTAATGTTTTAATCAGGAGAGTTGCTAATGCACTGTTAGTGTACTGCGCAACTCAATTGTACCATTACTAGTAGGGAGGAGTTTAACATCAGGGACGTTGCTAGGGGGGTCTAAGGGGGCTGAAGCCCCAAGTGTTTCTGCGGCAGCCCCGAATCTGCTGCCTCTGCCCATTTATGACTTCAAGGGGTGTGACTCCCTGTACTTCTGGGTTGCTCTGTCAATGTCAGTGCAACCTGGAACTACCACTGGGGGCAGTGTGGTGCCCATGAGTCATCTCCATACTGTGTTACGCTGAGGATAGCACAGAGACAGGAGGGCAGTGGCATAACTATAAGGGTCAGAAGCTGCAGTTTTGAGTGCTCCTAGAAGAGTGCAAGGCATTTGGTCTACAATGCCTTGCAAACCACTTTGGCACTCACAGTGTTAATTAACTGTGGCCTTGGTAGAATAAGTGCATAACAGTTAAAACATTTCTGTCAGAAAGCAAAACTAATAAACATTGTGCTGCTGTGAGTGAATTGCTCAGCCTCTGGAACTCTTGATAAGATCATCTGCAGGACCATAGTCAGTTACACCCTTTCAATGCCAGAGCAGAGAGAGAGTCAGTGTGTGTGTGTGTTAGAGAATAAATTAATTTGTATAAGAGGAAATATGAGTGGATGTGTTAGTCTTGTATATTTAAAAGTGTATTATGAGTGTATGAGTTAAAACAGTTCTACATTTGGTGCCCTGACAATGTATATATAAACCCCAAGGACATGGCAATATAATAAACTTGAGGCTTAGTCTTCTCTATGTTTTTTTAACACATATTGATATATTTGAAAATTTACAGTTTTGTAGTTCAAGAGCTATTCAATCTAAAAGGATCCCCCTTCTACCCCTTTCCCTGCGTCACTCTGCCTTTCCATCTGGTCTGGATAGAGAGCAGCGGGAGACAATCTTCAGTAAAGAAAAGGAAAATACTGTCCTGCTTCATCAAGGGTGCAGGGTTTTCCTTATACTTACCATGTGAAGATTGTCCCTCACTGCATCTGTCTCGTCCCACGACCGGATTGCAGATCTGATAGGAGGCAAACAGAAGAGACCGGAGGGGGATCCTTTCTGATTGAATAGTGCTTGAAATACAAAACTGTAAGTATTCAAATGTAGCACTATGTGTTAAAAAGACAAAGAAAACTCTGACCTCATCTATCCCTTTAAAGTACAGAGTGCAGTAGTCCCTAGTACAGCGTGATACATTGTGCCACACAGCCCTTTTTTCTGTGCCCTGTATTCACTAACAACATGCACTACTGCTACAGCCCAGCTCCACTTTTCTCTCAACCCCCTGCACAATTTACGGTACCAAATATTGTTCTGCTCTTTTCTCTGTCCTCTCTCCCTCTTCTTCACTCATCAATCCATCTCCATGCCTCCCTTTTATCATCTCTACATCTTCTTACTTCCTTCCCTCAGCTTTTTCTACCCACCATCTCCAGCTTCTTCCACCCTTTTATTATTGTTATTATAAATTATTTATAATAAACCTACAAATTCCACACTAACTCTTTATCCTCCACTCATCCATCTTCCTCATTCCTCCCTCCTTTCATCATTCCTTCCCTCTACCTTCTTGCTTCTTTTGTTTACCTCCCTCCATCTAGGTAGGTTCCCTCTATACATATATTCCTACCTATGTAACTTCTTCTGTAGAACACAGTACTTATATAGATATACATAACTGCTATGTGATGGGCTACTACCTAGGTATGTCCTTCTGTCACATACACAGTAATTATATAGATACACCTGACTCCTGAATGATGGACTCCTACCTAGGTAGGTGCTTCTGTTGAACACAATAATTATATAGATATACCTAACTGCTGTATGATGGGCTCCTACCTAGTTAAGTCCTTCTGTTGAACACTAATTATATAGATATACCTAACTGCTGTGTGATGGGCTGCTACCTAAGTAAGTCCTTCTGTTACACACCCAGTAATTATATAGGTACACTTGACTCCTGTATGATGGACTCCTACCTAAGTAAGTGCTTCTGTTACACATAGTAATTATATAGATAAGCCTGACTCCTGTATGATGGACTCCTGCCTAGGTAAGTGCTTTTGTCACACATAGTAATTATACAGATACACCTGACTGCTGTGTGATGGACTCCTACCTAGGTAAGTGCTTCTGTTACACACCGTAATTATATAGATGCACCTGACTCCTGAATGATGGACTCCTACCTAGGTAGGTGCTTCTGTTGAACACAATAATTATATAGATATACCTAACTGCTGTATGATGGGCTCCTACCTAGTTAAGTCCTTCTGTTGAACACTAATTATATAGATATACCTAACTGCTGTGTGATGGGCTGCTACCTAAGTCCTTCTGTTACACACCCAGTAATTATATAGGTACACTTGACTCCTGTATGATGGACTCCTACCTAAGTAAGTGCTTCTGTTACACATAGTAATTATATAGATAAGCCTGACTCCTGTATGATGGACTCCTGCCTAGGTAAGTGCTTTTGTCACACATAGTAATTATACAGATACACCTGACTGCTGTGTGATGGACTCCTACCTAGGTAAGTGCTTCTGTTACACACCGTAATTATATAGATGCACCTGACTGCTGTATGATGGACTCCTACCTAGGTAAGTGCTTTTGTTACACATAGTAATTATATAGATATGCCTGACTGCTGTATGATGAACTCCTACATAGGTAAGATCTTCTCTTACACACAATAATTATATAGATACACCTGACTGCTGTATGATGGACTCCTTTCTAGGTAAGTGCTTCTGTTACACACAGTAATTTTACAGATACACCTGACTGCTGTGTGATGGACTCCTATCTAGATTCCTTCTGTTACACTCTGTTATATAGATTTACCTGACTGATGAATGATGGACTCCTACCTAGATAAGTCCTGTTGAACACAGTAATTATATATACCTGACTGCTGTATGACACAAAAACAGAATTATCTAGGGCCCCTATGCTCCTGACTAAAAATGGAATAAGACTGGGTAACTACCAGTGAACAGTGGAAAAGGCTGGGGTGTTTGACAGTGATTGTTTGGTTCTTTACCTACCAGGAAACAGTAGAACAAGTATGAGGTGTCAGAGTATGTGTACTTATGTACCTATCAGCGGATGGGAAACACAGCTGGAGTGTCGGTGTATGTGTGGTTTTGCGACTACTAATAGAACAAGGCTGGAATGGCAGACTGTGTGTGTGCGCAGTTCTGCAGCTACTAGTGGGCACTTTATGTTCAGTGGCATGGGGCCCTCTCAGAGTATGCAGGGGGCCCCAGCAATGTGTTATGCTGCTACCACCTCACTTAGTGTTGCAGCTCGCAGCATTGTGTGAAGAAGATGGCAATGTGCCATATGTGACCTCAAATCCTCAGGTAAACATCCTATATAATAATTCGCTAATGTATGTTTGTCAGAAGCTGTCATGCGCAGTACAAACGGCTGCGCGCGCTGCTGTCATGCACAGTACAGACTGCCCACGCCGTGGCCGATAATGGAGCAGGGCACTCCGAATTCAGGTGCGCAGAGAGGACTACGGTCTGAATTCGGAGGGCCCCACTCCATTATCAGCCGCGGCGCGGGCAGTCTCTACTGCACATGACTGCATCGCGGCCGTTGCTGACTGGCACTGTGGTGGTCTGTGTACATGGGCTGTTCAACTAGTATATATGTGTATGTACATATACATACAATATTAATGTGTGTACGTATGTTCATGTGGTTGTCATCATTGCCGTGGGATGTGGGCACGCTGTTGAATTTTGCAATGGGCTCTAGCACCAGATCTTTTTGGAACCTAGGAACGCCCCTGTTTAACATCATTACATGTCCTAAGCTGGAAACAAGACCTAGTACTCTAAGCTTTAGAACTGGGTCTTTTGTATTCTTAGCTAGTACCTATCAATGCCCCTGTTTTTATTACATAATGAAATTACAGAGTTAGTCATCAGTGGTTTGTAATAAGACCTCTTACTACCTCATCCCTTAAATTTTTTCTGAGCATTTTTATATTCCACAGAGATCTGCTGGTGTATGAAGATGTAAATTAAGTAACAAGCATCTGTAACTGAATAAAACCTTACGATACTGAGGTACTAGAACTGGCCCATGGGGGTAAATAAAAACTCCCCACATTCTCATTCATTTAAAGGGAAACTTTCATCTCATAAAAACTTTTTACCATATGTTTAAACAGTTAAGCAGTATTAGGAAACGTGTTTCTTATTTTTTAAGATCTTTGATGTCCAAGCTGTGCACTTCCACATTCTGCTGCACTGGTATCTGCGACACAGCTCTCAGGACTATTTCATTCTCCTCCCACCTCCCTCAGGGAGCACGTTCACGCTTCCCTTCCGTGCTGGGAAGTCCTGAGAGCTGTGCTGAAGATGCACGGTGCCGCAGAATGCGGAAGTGCACGGCTTGGACATCAAAGATCTTAAAAAGTACATAAAAATAAAAAATAAGAAGTGCATTTCCTAATACACTACAATGCTAGAGGTTTCTAAAAGCATTGCAGAACAATACATTTGGAGACCCTTCTAGCATTCAAGGGGTTACAGACACCACACAAATCAATGGGAATGTTAATTTGTCCCCTGTAGTATTCTCTGTTTTCTGCTGCTAGTGTTGAAATCACTGTTTATACTTGGTAAAACTAGGAAAAACTAATGATCAAACAAATTATTTGAACATTCCAATCACACAAACTTACCTGGCTGTAATGCAGATGTTGCTCCTTGGGTCCTTGCAACATGCACAATGTCCACATTGAGGAGCAAATAGCGGGATGACCTTGTCGCCTAAAGAAAGTATAATTATGATGGTGAGAGAACCTCTCATTAGTATTGTATTCTATGGGTTTTAACACTTTGAGTGCCATAGGGGGTGTCCAACAATGCTGGTGATATGTTGAGAAGGGCAAGTGGGGGAGAGCATAGGATGTGCTCAGACTTAAGCACAAAAAACACCACCAACCCCCCCTTAACCCTTTGATTATCATAGGGATGTGCAACACATTGCTCTGCAATGTGTTTCATGCCCTTGCAGCTCCCTTTAGTAGTGTGAAGGTGCAGAAAATTAGCTACTCTGGAGGCTTCACACATCCCCACCATGTCTCTTTATATATAATTTTTATGAAGAAGAGTTTACTGAACCTGTAACCCTTTGAGTACCAGAGAGGCATCCAAAGCATTGGGATGTGATTATTTATTAAACTATTACCTGATAGGCCAGTCTGTTCTATATTATTATGTATTATATTTATTGATATGCAGTTAAATGTGATATTATTTATTAGATTTACTTATAGGCTGGTAAGTGTGACATTATTACTTATTAGATATACTGATAGGCCAGTATGAGAGACATTAATATTTATATTTATAAATGGACAAGTCTGTGTGGTATTTTTTTTTAATTATTTGTTTATAGGCCAGAATGTGCTATATTATTATTTATTATGGTATTTACTAAGTACTTCTTAGCGGCCAAAAATTCTGTTTTATTTAAATTCGTCTTTTGATCTCTTGGATGTTAGCGACATCTTGAATGCACTGCAGATCAAAGTGTTGGTGACCTCTCTAGAATTTGAAGGTTTAACGCTCCTTTTGGAAGAATGGGAAATTGTTTTTGTCATCTGTGGTGCAGTTGGGTTGCCCCAGAATTGCACCACTGTTCCTTAGTACACCATTCCCAGAGTGCTTGTGAGACAAATAAAGAGCAGGAGAGAGAAACAGAGGCACAGAGCAAGACTAAGAAAAGAGTAAGTGACAAACAAAGAGAGAGCATGAAAGAGAAACCAAGAGAACTTTTATTCAATGCAAATACAAATACCTCTCTGGGTAACTGTTTACTCAAAGCGGTTAACAAACTATGCAGCATATGTTAAGACTGTAAAAATAGCATTTCAAACTATAGCAAAGGCAAGGATTTTTTTCTAGCATTAAGTGCAGTACGGTTGTGGAATTCTTTGCCTCCCAAAGCTGTGTTGGAGGATACTGTAGATGCTTCCTAAAAAGGTACTGGATACCTTTTTAGCTAAGAATATAGAGAATAATTTCCTCCTTTCCTTTCTTTCATCCATCGTTTTTCTTCCTTACTGCTTCCTACTTCTCTCCATCCATCATCTTCTTTCTTCCATCCCTCTACTTTCCTCCTTCACTCCCTCTGTTCATCTGTCTTCCTTCAGCTTCTCTCACTCCCACCCTCCTTTTCCACTATGCCTCCATCTCCTTTCTTTGTTACTCCTTCCCTCGCCTCAGCTTCTTCCTTTACACCCTCCAGCTTCTCTCTCCATCCCTCCATTGTTTTTTCCTTTATCCTGAAGATGTCTTTCTTCTTCCCACCTCATCCATCCTTTTCTGGCTCCCTCCCTTCCTCAGTATTTTTTCAATATATGTTGAGATCTGTGACTACTAGGGACACTGAAACCAGAATGGGGGATAAGGGTATGTGTGTATCTTTAACTGCCAGAGGGCAATGGAACCAGGCTGGGATCAGACAGTGCATGTGGGGATCTATGACTACCAGTGGGCAGTGGAACCAGGTTGGGGGTCAGGTAACTGTGACTAGCAGTGGACAATGGAACCAGGCTGAGGGGTCAGACAATGTATGTGATGATCTGTATTTCTCAGTGGGCAATGGAAACATGGTGGTGGGGGGGGTCACACAGTGTTTGTGGGGATATTTGAGTACCAGTGGGCAGTGGAACCATGATTTGGTGGGGGTCAGAGAGTATACTTTGGGATATGTGACTTCCAGCGGAAGGTAGAGCAAAGCTGTGGTGTCAGATAGTACATGTAGAGATTTGTCACTACCAATTTGCAGTGGAACAAGGCTGGGGTGTCAGGCAGTGTTTGTGAGTATCTGTGACAACCATTTGGCAGGGGAACCAGGATGGGGGGATGATACAATATATGTGGGAATTTGTGATTACCAGTGGATAGTGGAACCAGGCTGAGGGATCAGACATTGTATGTGTTGTTATATTACTACTAGTGGACAGTGGAAAAAGCCTGGGGTGAATATGTGATAGGTGGCTTCCAGTGGAACAAGGCTGGATTTTGTTACACTGGCTAACAGGACAAGAGGTGGACCCACAGGGCAGAGGGGGGTTATTAGACAGAAAAGATGCAGAAACCACAACCAGTAACTGTCACTGAGAGCTTGGAATCAGAGAATGAAAAGTACAACTAGCAGATGAAAGTTGGATGGTGGATGGCCACAGGTTGGCAGACAAAAATAACTCTCAAAGCTGTAGCTGAGAGCTACTTGAGAGCAAAGCTAGGGTGCAGAGTCAACTGTAATTAGCTCACACAGGTGAATTACAGGATTAGGGGCTCACAAGGTCTCAGAATCCTAATCAGCAAACAGAATATTATCTGGAACAAAGCAGAAATTCTGGACTTGGCAGCAAATAGGTGTGATCAGAATTCAAAGCCAATATCATACACAGGAAACAGGTATTTCAGCACTGGAACACTAGTTGGTGAGACACTATACAGGAGCAATGAAGTGCCTGGAAGACAGACGATAGCAGAGCTGGAGTGAATGGTGTGGCAGCCTGTGACCAGGAAAACAGGCAGAGCTGCAGATAACAACAGAGTGGGACTGTTTGGACCGGATTCTTACAGGTTTTCAGACATCCTATGTATGTCTCTGACTAAAAGTGGAATGAGGCTGGGGTGTTATACATTGTATGTGTGGTTCTGAGGCAGCCAGTGTATAATGGAACAAGGTTGGTGTGTCAAATAATTTTCCTGGGGTTCTGTGTCTTAACGGTGGACAGTGGAACAAGGCTGGGGTTAGACAGGGTATGTGTAATTCTGTAACTGCCATTGAACAAACTGTATGTATGGAATTCTGCAACTAACAGTGGGCCCTTTATGTCCCAGCAGAGTGGGGTCCCCTCAACAGAGTTTTCAGAGTGTGTGTGGGGGGGCAGCTTTTTTTTTTTTTTTAAGGTCGCTGCATGTGAAGTAGCTTACAACTTGTTAATCATTTAATTAACAAGCACATACAATATGGGATTGAAGTTCAGGTGAGGGACAGCAGGATCCTGGAACAGGGAGACAAGACAAGGGACTGTATCTGGGACATTAGGCAAGTAGTTGAATATTATTTTGTCCAATAGATTAACTACAGGTTTGAAAGTGCCTTACATACCTGGCTTGAATTCTGTTACTCCTTCTCCAACACTCTCCACAATTCCAACTCCTTCATGGCCAAGGATGACTGGAAATTTTCCATCTTTGAGTTTTCCAGCAATTCCATGGTCATCTGACCGACAGATGCCAGTAGACACCATCTACAGACAGAAATATATATGGGGTACTGAGGGACATATTGGCATACATCCTAACTGTCCCTCTTTAGGAGGGACAGTGCTTCTTTGAGACCCAAGTCCTTCTGTCCCTCTTTCTCACTATGGTGTCAGTGTTTTTAGGAGATCAGACTATGTAGTAATATGTATATATGTGTGTCCCACTGCTCCACAGCAAGACAACTCACTTTAATGTTTGTTTTAACTTCAGTAATGTGTGACTCTGTGTAAATAAAATGCTTTGGTATTGCTCTAAATCATTTATTCATTTACACAAAGAGGTGTCAATGGGTCATAAATTAACCTAAACAATCTTGGTAATGCACTAACTATCAGCAACATCATCTAAAACAAAAGTGTTTCTCTTGGGCCATTTGAAATATTGGGAAGTACACAGGGCTCAAGTCTGGCAGGAACGCGTGGGAACAGCGTTCCTATACGTTTTCCAGAGCAGGAACGCGGTTTCCGCTAGCAGGACTCCCCCACCCGGCACAGCAACACAGTCAGGTCTGTGCCTTCTTCGGTACAGACTTGTAGCTACTTAGCTCCCTTGTCTCTGTCGGCACTTTAGTAATGCAGAGCGTGCTGGGAAATTACATCATCTCCCAATGCTCTGAATTACTGAAGAGAAGACTGCGTGGGAGCTACAGGTCTGTGCCAAAGGAGGCACAGACCTCTCCTGCCAGGCCTCTGGACCACCAGGGAGGTAGGAAACGAACACCGGTGGGCAAGTTGGAGCTGATGGGGGCAAGTTGGAGCTGGGATGGGGCAAAGTGGAGCTGATGGGGGACAAATTGGAGCTGATGAGGGGAAATGTGAGGGCAATGTGGAGATGATGGGGGTAAGTTGGAGTTGATGGGGGAGATGTGGAGATGATGGTGGCAAGTAGGAGCAGATGGGGGAAAATGTGAAGGCAGCGTGGAGATGATGGGGGCCATGTGGAGATGATAGAGACAATATGGAGCCGGTGGGAGGAAATAATGGGGGGCAATGTGTAGATGATGGAGGCAATGTGGAGATGATGGAGGGCAATGTGAGGGCTATGTGGAGATGGGGAGGTAACGTGAGGGCAATGTGGAGATGCTGGAGGCAATGTGGAGATGATGGGGAGCAATCTGGAGATGATGGGGGGGCAATGTGTAGATGATGGGGGTAATGTGAAGGCAATGTGGAGATGCTGGGGGGCAATGTGGAGATGATGGGGGGTAATGTGAGGGCAGTGTGGAGATGATGGGGGGGCAATGTGTGTGCATGCATGTAACAGTGATAGAGACAAAGTCACATGCAACAAACATGCACACATATAGACACAGAAACTCCCACACATGCACTGACATACATAGAGTGAGATAGACACACTCATGCATGCAATGATACACACACACACATGTATAGAGAGAGACACATTGACGTGAGCCATACATATTTTTTCCCAGGACTTGACCCCTGGAAGTACACATTGAAAACAAAGTCAAACAGCCTGAAAATGTAGGAATCGCAGGCACCTAAAAATTAAATATATTTGACCTTAAAAAAAAATAATAAATAAATAATGGCTTTATGCTAAAATGAAAAGAGGAGAAACTCTGGGGCAAACCAACTGCACTATAGGGGATACCAAAAATTCCCAGGAATTTTAATGCCTTGAATACTAGCAAAATCTCATTCTCTTTACCGCTTTTCATCCACTCTATTTCCAGAGGAGGTTAATAATTACTACAATTCTTATATACCAAGTGCCCCTGTGATATATAAGAGTATATAATAGACCATTACAAGTGACATGTTTAAAAAGGGTCTTCGTTTTACTGGGCTATGTTTGTTTGTAGCAAAATATGTTGATTGTTTTTGTGTCTTGTGCTTCTAATCTGTTTTTTTTCCTATTAAAAGTTTAAAAAATGTTAATGCATTTGAGACCTCTTTAGTATTCAAGAAGTTAAAAGCCCCATTTAAATCAATGAGCGTTTTCATTTTGAACCCTGTGATGCCACTGATTTGTTGCAGAATTGCACCTGTTTTGTTTCCTGAATAAGACACATGGGCCCATATTTATAAAAGCAAACGGGAGTTATTCTGGGGGAAAAATAAAAATTTGTACATTTCCATACAGTGGAATAGTGCTTTATACCCCTTGAATGCTAAGCAATGCGTAGGAGACCTCTCTATCATTCAAGAGGTAAAAAGCCCAATTTAATAAAGGAAGTATATTTAATTTATGAAAGGAGAGGCTTTTTCCACACAGCCAAGGAAGCTGATACAGTCTTAAGTTTAAGGGTGCCAATATATTTTCATAAGTGCCTGGCTCCAAATCCTCCCTAGTTTTCCATTTGTCTCAAGTATATCCTCTCCCTTTGTCTGAATTTTGAACAATTATATACAGATTGATGAGTTGATAAGGCCTTTTTAAAGGGATAGTAATACTTCATTTTATCTTTATTTTGTTTTGTAGGCATTAAAAAAAACATGAAGAATGATATGTCTTATCTCCCAAACCTTTATGGTTTGAGAGATATTCACAAGCAAAGCTTCCCCTCCCGCCCCTTTTACCTAGTGTAAGCCATCTCTTCTCAGATGTGGAATGCAGTCTATAGACCAGCAGATAACAGCAGGGGACAATCTTCTTCCTATGAGAATGAGAGCCCTGCCCCCCTTGACAAGTTTTTCAGGTTTTTTTCCCTTATCTTAATTGAAGATGGTCCCTCTCTGCAGTCTACCTGGGCACCTCCCTTCTGATCTGGCTGAGCAGTGTTACATCAGTAAAAGGGGCGGGAGGGGGATATTTTGTCATTGAATTACTCTTGAACTACAACTCTGACAGAATTGAAATAACACTCTCCAAAGTCAAATACTATGATGATTAATTAGAGCTGCTTTTATTATGAAACATTACTATCCCTTTAAATTGGCAACAAAATGGCAAGCTTTTGGTTACTCGTATCTTAGATAAATTATTGACTGTTACCAAATTACAACAAAAATGTAATCTTTCTCCATCCGAAAAAATGAATTGTGATAAATTGTAGCATATCAAATCATCCCCAGAGACCAGCTAATTAGGAAGCTGACAATGTTTGAAGTTTGATGTACAAGCATCAGCCTTCCTTGACAATGTTTCTCTTTATTATAGAATGTGTTAGAAACACAAAATGATATATTTTTTTTCTTCTCAAAAATATAACTGTAGTACCAAATTGTACATTTCCATGTATGAGGGAATGGCTTCAGGCCTTTTGAAATTATCTTACTATATCTAAAAACATATTGATTATAGAAAAAAAAATTTAATTATTTCATGATGGTACAAAACTCTGGCTTCCTTAAATGTTTTCTTACATGACATCAACTCAACTTGCTGGAGATGAAATAACTCCATAGGGGACATGTTCTACATCTGGTGGAATTGTCCATTAATGCAAACCTTCAGGTTATCAATCATTAATTTTACTAACAATATAACAAAATTATATATTCCACTCCACATTCCTGCTCAACATTGCTACTAAGATAATTCCCAAAAAGGGTCATCTTGGCTAATCATCTAATAAATGCAATGAAATTAACTATTCATTCTCACTGAAAATATTTCAAAAGCCCCTTAAACTTAGAATAGAAAATAAGAGTGAAACTCAACTCAATGTGATCAAAGAATTGTTTTTATTTAGAGATATATGGTAACAGTGGCTATCATATATAAAGTCACATTGATCAATTTCTCTACACTTAGATTAATCTTTGTATTACTGTTTGCAAACCTAGTTGTCCTCTTGCCTTTCCCTCAATCTTTTTCTATCGTAAGCAAATTTACAACCTTATGGGATTATGGTTCCTTCAATGTATAAACATATTCTAAAACATGCACCATATTTCTTCTCCTTCCTTTCGTTCTCTTTCTTCTTCAAACTCTCTTTTCTTATTACCTCTTTTATTGGGCTAAACAAACATTTTGGGAAAATAAGGGGGACATTTTACCGGGGAAAGGAAGAGTGTATAATTTTATTGATTTTATGTACTTATTTGCTACATTGTGATGTACTAATTTTGCTGTGATTAAAAGGCAACAATAATAATTTACAGAGGGGGAGCAATGGTCCTTGCTGGATTTTTCATATCAAGGGGAAAAGAGCCTTAAGCAGAAAGCAAAAGGGGAATTCTGGAGCAAACTAAGTGCACCATAGCGGAGGATAAAAATTACAATTGTTTTAAATGGGATATTTTTCCGATTGAATGCTAGAGAGGTATCGTTGGAGACTTCTATAGCATTCAAGGGGTCAAAAGCCCAATTTAAATAAATGAAAATTTTATAAATATTTCTCTGTTTCCTATAGGGCAATTGGTTTGCTCCACAATTGCTCCTTTTTCTTTCTGATTAAAGCCCATAGACTGTTATGTTTGCTTCAAATCCATCACCATGAGATGGCTATATATTCAACATGCTGGTAACAAATGACCTGCAGTAGGATATGGTAGTGGTTCTCGAGCTTTGTTACCTCAAGGCACCACTAAAATGCAATCTGGAATTTGCAGTGCACCCCTAAAACTTTACGGGTCATTTCGCAAAGACTTAATGAAGGTTATGAAGGTTACAGTTATTCTTAGGTCTCACAGTCAGTTTAACTTTAAAGTTTAATATGTAAGTATAGAATGTATTATGCACTGTATGCTCTTTAAAGTTTTTGTTAAAGTCTTCATAGAAAAAGTAGACCACCCTGAGGATATGCCCACGACACACTAAAGTGCTGCAACACCCTTTTGACAACCCCTGGAATAAGGCCTTTAGTTTAAAATGTATTGTGGAAAGCCACAAAATTGCAGTCCAATATAGTCCTCGCCAGAATGTGGGCTCAGGTGTAGAGGCCAAGTCCTACTAAAAACTGCAGGAAATGTATTACCAGACTGAATTCATAATCTTCCATTCATGTATATTTTATGCCTGTCAAAATTACTGCTGAGTACTAGATGCCATATTTAATAAAGCTTGAATGCTAGAGAGGTCGCCAAAGCACTCCTTTGCAATACATTAGAGAACGCTCATATTCATTCAAGGGGTTAAAGGTTCCATTTAAACCAATGAACATACTGGGAACTTTAATTTGTTCCCTGCAGTGTTTATGCAGGGCTGTGTTGGAATAACAGATGTACCATGCTGACCTGCTCAGTTTTAATGAATATTTTTTTAACTGCGTGCTGAGTTGCTCACCTTAGAGGGAACACTGGACTCCTGTGGAGCAGTTGGTTTGCTCAGTAATTGCTCCTTTTTAAATAAAGTATGGCTCTAGAAGAATTCAACACTTACCTTAATTCGGACCTCATGGGCTTTTGGAGGGGACACCTCGACATCCTCAATAGAAAAGGGTGTGTTTGCTTCCCATGTAACAGCTGCCTTACATTTGATAACCTAAAATAATCATAATCATGAAAACATTTTTATTTTGTTTTGGGGTTTTTTTGTGCATAAAAAATAGTTGTGTATAAATATAGAGGATTTATAGCACCAGAAGAAAAGCTTATTCTATTCTGAATGTAAACCATGTATAGTGTGCATGAGTACACTAAAAAAATATACTGGTGAAACCTAATTAGTAAATGCAGAACAAAAAAGGTGATGAGTAAAAGTTGGTAAACCCCCAATGATAATTGCATAAATTCCATAGATGGATCAAACCAGTCCTTATCTAAATATCCAACAGGGTTAATATTAACCACATTCTTTTTTTTTTTTTAAACAAAATGATGAAAAAATAGGAAAACAATGAGTACTTAAGAGGCAGGGTATGGAAAAAAATAAGTGAACCCTCAAGTTCCATCAGCCCAATTAAAGGGAGTAATCAGAATCAGGTGTTAAAGTAAATAGGTAGAACTGCAGGGGTGAGTTTGGGAGGCCCCACCCTGTAAAATCAGAACCTGTGTGAGCTTGGACTTCACCATACAGTTGTGTGGAAGAAAATCATGCCTCAATTACAAGACATCTTTGAGGACCTCAAAAAAAGGCAGTTATTGCTTCTCATCTGAAAGAGCTACAGAACTATTGCTAAGGATTTGGGACTTCAGCCATCCACTTTCAGACAGACAGTCTACGAATGAAAAAGGTTCAAGACCACAGTCACTTTACCCAGGAGTGGTCATCCTAGAAAAATCTCTCCAAGAGCAACCTGGCGTATCATCCAAGAAGTTACAAAGAACCCCAGGGTAACATCCAACATTCACGATGCAAAAGTCATACAGACTTAAAGCAGAACATTCACCTTATATAAAGTCACCCTTCAGTAATTAAGCAGATGGCAACTAGCTTTATAATATGTCTATTACCTCTCAGAAGTAGACTGTTGTAAAGTAATCCTTAATCTTCTGAGACTGACGGCCAGGTTAATGCAGTCTGCGTGCCTGCGACATGAGTCCCTTCCAGTTACCTTGTGGCACACTGCAAGGCTTCTTAGAGGAGACCAGAACTGACAGGGCAGGGCCTGACTTCCGGTCTAGAAGATTAAGGATTTCTTTACACTCGGCTACTTCTGAGAGGTAAAAGGCGTATTCTAAAGCTAGTCACCATCTGCTTAATTATTGCAGGGCGACTTTGCATAAGGTGAAAGTTCTGCTTTAACAGGAACAGTTCCATGTCCATGAAACAGTAGCCAGGAGAAAACCACCACTCTCTAAAAAAAGAACATTGCTGCCTGTTCGTAGTCCACCAAAGAGTACACTAATGATCTACAACCTGCAGCAATGTTCTCTGGAAAGAATAGTCAAACATAGAACTTTATGACCTTTATGAGAAAAGTCATATTTGGTGAAAATCAAACACTGTGCTCAAACAGAAGAACATCATCCCTCCCTTCAAGCATGGTAGTGGGAATGTGACAATTTGAGACTCTTTGCTACCTCAAAACCTAGATGGCTTGCTATCCTCCCGTCTGGAAGACCTTTTACAACAGGGGAGACGTTGAAACATCAGAATTAAGGACTTTCTTGAATCTGTGCCAGCGAAAGACCTAGTGCCCTCCTTGCAAAAGCTGTTTGCTGAAGTCCTCGGCATATCTGATGATCCCCCCCTCAAAATTGAGCGGGAACACCGTCCCCGTGGTCCCCTCAGATCCCACTCGAGGGATGTCATCTGATGTATGCACGACTACGCCGATAAGGACCGGATCATGCTGCGGAGCAGGAACATTCCTGAAATTAAATTTGCTGGTTGTGTGGTCCATTTCTTCAACAATCTCTCGCCCGACATGCTACAGAAACAATGGGCCTTCCACTCTCTCACTGATCATCTCTGAAATATGGGAGTAAAATATTGTTGGGGCTTTCAGTTTCAACTATCCGCCTCGTACAATGGCACTTCAGCTCTCCTATGTGACTCTTCAGAGATCCCTGAATTCTGTTGCCTATTGGGTCTAGAGCCTCTGACCATGGGACTATCATTTGCGACCCCTTCAGCATTTGGAGAGGAGCTCCAACGGGAGAAGATGGACCGTTGGAGTTCTACACTAGGCCCTGATAATAAGAGGAGCAAGACATCTGTCTCTACCCCTGGTGCAACTGCTGCTGCCGCATCTTCCACTGCTTGGAACTGACCTGCATTGCTTGAAAGATGGTTCTTCTGTTTCTGTGCCTCTACAAGCGACTTGTCTACTTTGCAGATGGGTATTTGTAAACATTCAAAGTGCATATCTATTGACTCTTTGTTTGCTCTCTCATATAGCCCTTTTTGGCTTAAAGTATTTTGGGTCTCTCTCGATCAGCTCATATCTGTCCCTCTTTGACAGACGGATCGAGTCAATGTCTTTAGTTCTTTTTTCTCCCCTGTTGGGAGTTATTTAGCCCTTATATATGTATTTGAGACATTGTGTTCTCATACGACAGATTTACAATGGTGCACCTACTGGCTTTCTCAAATTTTGTAATGCTGGTGTTTTGCTAATCCCTGGATAGTGCGATGTTTACATTGTGCTGTTCCACGTGATACTTTGTGAGTCCTGGGTCTCACCTACAGCTCATTGTCCTATTCCATCATCTGGAGGGCCTGCCTGGGACTATCTCATTATTGTGGTTCCTCCGGGCCGGGCCAGGTGATGCAGCCATGGCACTATATGATGGGCCGTGATTGTACATTGACTTTGCATGTGTGTATGCTGAGGGAGGGTTTGTACTGAGAGGGTGGCTCTTGTTTCCCTGTGTGGACCTGGCTGGGCTCGCCCCCTGGGAGCCTGTGGTTTCCGGGGCTGACTCTGGCGAAGTGTGGACGGGGATGCAACTCTTTTATCTAGACTAAAGGTGGCCATGTTACTCTTATATATGGCAATGTTATTATATACTGGTGGGGGTGCCCACCTCTTCCCCTTTGCTCCCCATGCTCAGAGGGTGGGCCTCCCATGCTCAGAGGGAACGGGGGGTGCTACGCCTTAATCGGGTGGTGTGGCAGCTTGTTGTGGCCCTGGCCTTTGTCTTCATCTTTTCATCTCCAGTTGGGGGCCGCAGGTCGCCTGTTCCGCTGCCGATGAGTTGGCTGCGGGTCAGACGGGACGGGGTTCCAGCGCTGGGCTTGGGCGGGCCATGGCGGCTGTCTAGCTGGCCGATTTGAATATGTTATATTTTATGCATGTGTATTCACATTCTTTCTGTGCAGTTATGTAGCATGAACATGACTGGAGCCTGCTTTCTCTAACGTAGTATGTTACTCCTATATCATGATTGATTTGCTTTGATTGTCATGGGACTGATGTTTTGGTTTTATTATTATCTATGTCCCCACTCACTGACCCTACCTGAAACTTTTGATCTACCGCTCACGCGCACAGACGCAAACCCACCCTATGACATTGGATACTACATATATCACCTCCATTCTCAGCCCCGTGATTTTCCTCCCCCCATCAGTTGTGATTCAGACTGCTGATGGTTGACCTACATTACATTGGCCTACGCAACTTGTATAACCTTTCCCTATTTAGGGTCTTCATACGTTCTTCCCCTACGACTGCCCTTTCATAACACCCATTGAGCCTGATGTCCAGACATGTCATTTTGATTTTCCTTCTTTGGCAAATTTCGAGATTGTACCACTTTCTCGACTTACACCTGATTTGCATTCCACCCCCACTAGACTCACGGTTTTTCCGTGGCATTGGCATTCCCTAGTTTCTTCTCCTGGTGACTTCTACTTTTATTTTGTATTCCTTCCACCTCTCTTCTCTTCTTTTCTTATTTCCTTTCTGAATCCTTGAACCCTCTCCTCTCTTCTTTACCTAGTCTCAGGCCCTGGAGGAGATCTTGAGTTAATTGCCAGGTTTGTGCTTTAATTTCCTTCCTTCCTACCTCCTCTAGGCACCTCTTCTGTCTAAGTGATGCCTTCAACTACCCCTAAAATAAAATTTATCTCTCTGAATGTTAGAGGTCTAAATGTACCAGAAAAGAGATCCTCCTTGTTGAGGGAAGCTCGCACACTCCGTACGAATATCCTTTTCTTGCAAGATACCCACGTAGCCACTCCTGGTCATCCTTCTCTTTCGTCCTTATACTATCCATGTTGTTGGTATTTCTCCGCGAACATCAAAAAGAAAGGTGTTGCTATACATATAGATAGTCAGAATAGATAGGCAGAATTAGCGGACCCTGAGGGCAGATATCTCTTGCTTTTTGATCTTTAGCTGGGATTTTAACCTGTCCATAGATCCTGTTGTTGACACATACACAGGCAAATCTCAATATTCCTCTTCCATGTTGACTAAGATCTGTGCTTTATGGGACAATTCTTGTCTTGCGGATGTGTGGCGACTTCTCAACCCTACTGCTAAAGATTTTACTTATTACTCCTCTAGTCCTCATTCATTTTCCAGAATAGATTATCTACTGCTGGACCAAGCTCTCCTACATTCTGTCTGTGACACCTCTATTTAACCTATCATGTTCACACTTTCCTTCCCGTCTGTTTTTTCTGGAACTCCTATATGGAAATTCAACGATGCAATCTTGCAGGACCCTCATTGCAAACCACAGATTTTGTCTACCTTGACAGAGTACTTCAGTCTTAATAGCACACCAGAGATGCAGGGGACTACTATATGGGAGGCCCATAAGTGTGTCCTCAGAGGAGAATGCATCCATCTAGGCTCTCATCGTAAATATCTTTGCAAAAATATATAGATGACCTGATCACTGATATTCGCATCCTTGAACTTTCGCACAAAATGGCACAGACGCCGCAGAACTGGGCTGTACTGTCTTAAGCCCGCAATACCCTCTCAAGCCACTTGCACAATGGCTACCTTAAATCTTACCACTGGTATAAGTATAAATCCTACATCAATGATAATAAATGCAGCTGGTCTTTAGCGAGACTTGTTAAGATCAAGAGATCACATTTTGTGACAAGTGTGAGGGGTGGTGTTGGTTCGCTTTGCAAGTCCCTTCCGGGTATATCCGCAGCTTTTCGTTCCTTTTACGACGACTTATATAATATTCCTCTGACCCCCTCTCAAGCAGATCCAGAGACCTGAAAGAACAAAATACGAGACTTCTTGGACCATTTGGGCTCTTCCTGTCTCACCATAGAGTCCATCTCTGCTCTGGAATCTCCATTTACTGATACAGAGGTACTTTGTGCTGTGCAATCTTTAAAACTAGGCAAAAGTCCAGGTCCAGATGGCTTTACTCCGCTTTACTACCGCTCAGTTCTGACTCCCCACTTGACAGCGATTTGTAATAGCATTATGCGTGGTCAGCTTGGCCCACACAGGCCTTAGAAGCTCATATCACTGTGATCCCTAAGCCTGGCAAGGACCCCCAATTGTGTGGTAGCTACCGACCTATCTCTCACTTAAACATTGATGAGAAATTGATAGCCAAAATTCTAGCTCACAGGCATTTCCTGCCGGATCTTATGCATCCGAATCAAGCAGGTTTTGTTCCCTGTAGGGAGGTGCGGGACAATACATAGAAGGCTGAAGCTCTTATCCATACAGCTCTTATCCATACAGCTCTCTTGAAAAAGATACCTTCTCCGCTTCTATCGATAGATGCAGAGAAGGCCTTCAACCGTATCGCCTGGCGTTACCTGTTTGAAGTTTTTTCTCGCCTTGGCCTAGGCATCAACTGCTTAACTGCCATACGTAGCTTCTATGTTTCACCTTCCGCAACAGTTTGTGTCAATTGACTTCTTTCTTCCCCCTTTGTTATCTCGAATGGGACGAGACAGGGATGTCCTCTATCCACCATTTTTTGTCCTTGTCTTGGAACCCATATTACAATCCATTCGACTCTCTCCTCATATTCGTGGCCTCCCCACTTCAAAAACCGAAACAAAACTGGCATGCTTTGCCAATGATATCTTCTTTTTTTCTTTCAACACCCCTATACTCCTTAAATCACCTACTACCGCTTCTCTCCTTTATAGCTCGATCTCACATTTTAAAGTAAATTTTTATAAGTCGGAAATTCTCAACTTAAATCTTCTCTTTGAGACTGTTGCACGGTTACGTTGTAAATTTGCTTTTCGCTGACCGCCTTCTGGTATTAAATATTTGGGTGTCATTCTTACCCCCAAGCCGAGGGATCTTGTTTCAGCCAACCTACAACACCTCATTCTCTCTCTCTGTTCCAAAACCGTATGTTGGAACACCCTATATATTTCATGTTTTAGTAGGATTAACTTATCCAAGATGGTTTTACTCCTGAAAATCTTATATTTCTTTAACGCCTTGCCTTGTCAGGATTCCTTCCAATGTTGTTGTCTCTCTTCAGCGTATTCTTAATTCATTTATTTGGAGGTTTCATAGACTGTGGTTTACTCTATCCTATCTTCGACGAATCCCTAGTAGAGGAGGTCTGGATGCTTCTGATCTACTCTTATACTACAGAGCTTCTACACTCCTGAAAATATCAGACCTCTCTCGCACCCCTTCCAAGGAATGGGTGGATTGTATACAAGTGTTCTCCCCTTGAATAGATCTGAGCAGCCTCTATTGGTTCAACCCGACTACTCCCCCCCCCCCCCGTGCTGAATAGCGCCCTGAGGGAGTCTCAGCAGGTGCATCTATTTGGGCGTCCTGTATTCTCTCCCCGAGGGGAGAGGTTATGCTGGTACGTATGGTGGCCAGTACTTGGTCCGGAGAAATAATAGGACTAGCAAGACTCTCCTCCTTAGAACCTGAAAATTGTCTAGATGGGGCATCAGCCTGCCTCATATTTACCACTGCAACTAGGAGTATTGCTGGCACTGTCAAGTGGAACCTGTCCTAGTCCCGCATCAGTTGTTGACTATGTCCACGGAGGTCTGTGGCACACTAGTTTTCTCCTCAGCATTCTGCTGTCCTTGCATCTCAGCAGCAGCAGGAATTAGAGCAGTTGCAAATTCCTCAAATTACAAAATCTCACTGCTTGTGGTGGTGATGCCCGTCCTCATCCTTGTCCCCCATAACCTCAGTTTCTGCTAAAAAGGACATCAATGTCTCTTCCACCCCAGCTTCTCTACCATCATCATAACCACCACCATTTGTCTCTACATGCTGCTGCTGCTCTATTACACACATCTCACTGTTGCTGGGAGGAGGTGATGAGCAATGTGATAGAGGGTCCCCTAATGTCACACTTGCCATTTCTTTTTGACCTGAAGAAGGCAGACTGGCAGCAGTAGCAGCAGTCACAGGCAGCTGATCTGTGCTCCTGCTGTTGGTGGTGGTATTAATTCTGAGCCTGCTGTCCCCCAGCAAAACTTCTGGTCTCTTAGTCTTCAGGATCATGTTCCACGTGGACACTTTAGTGAAGGGAAGGGGAGGTCTCCCAGCATCAGAAGAATGTGTGGGCTCCCTTGACATCTAGTCTGGATGCTATGTTTCCCCTACAACTCTGGCTACATCACCATTACTGCAACTACTACTAACAACCACCATATCAAGTTCAGCTGCAGAGTCTTCCTCCTCAGTCTCACACTCATTAGTAATAAGAGGATATTGTTGATTACCCCCACCTTTATTCCTAATGCTAACAAGCTGCTGGACCTTTGTAGTAGTAGTACTCGCACTGGTGGGAATGGCAAGTGTGACTTAGGGTCCCTTGCTGTCACACTTGGCATCATCTCCCCCCCCCCTCGAGTATTACAAGACACTAGCAGCAGGTTCAGCACTGGTGGCAGCAGGGGCAGCACATCTGACAGCAGCAGGCACAGTACTGGTGGCAGCAGGTTCAGCACTGGCAGGCATAGCACAGGTGGCAGCAGGGGCGGTCTCGTCTGACAGCTGGCACAGCAGTGGTGGTAGCAGTAGCATGGGCAGCATGTCTGACAGCAGGCACAGCACTAGTGGCAGCAGGAGCAGCATGCTTTCCTGCTTCAGTTTTTCAAACAGATCACAGCAGAACACAGCACGTCTACCTTACTCTGTAGCTGCTTGTTTTGTGTTTCGCTTCCGCAAATATGTCAAGTTTTTATAGCAAAAAGGCAAAAACAATGTAAATCAATTGGTGGAAACATTCTAACCAATGAAAAATTGGCTGGCAATTTTGGCCAATGGGCTAAAATCGCAAAGAGTTGAATCGCTGTTTTAAATGTGGATTTTCCCATGAAAAAGTGGACAATAACATGATTTTCATGGGATTTCTCGCGGGAACACGGTGACAACTTTCTCCCATCCCTAGTGACTACAACTTGGTCAGGATGAAGGATGAGACAAGTGGAAGACTGCATTTAATTCCAGGTTTGGTCCTTACAAGTAACTGGTCATGCCCTCCACAGCATCAGAAACTAAATTTGCAAATACTATAATGTCACTGGGGCATGGCATATAATATTCCTGGTGGTGGTGGCTTACCTGGATATCCGTCTAAAAACTATATTTTCAACTCTTGCCTTGCTGTAAGCCTGCTAACAGCTGTTTTCAAGGTTTGCCTTGCTCTAGACCTGGGAACATTTTTTCAAGGCTTTCCTTGCCTTAGTAAGTTGTTCTAACAATTTCTCCATACATTTTACCTGCAATTATGATTTTTCTTTCAAAGGCTTATCAACACTTAAGACACTCTTATCATTTATGGAACTGTTTATGTATCCTGTAGGATATGTGATTTAAGGGCCTGTGGTAGTGGCTAACCCTTAAGTAAATTTTTTATATGCTTGTTTATGAAAAAAGCCCTAATTTTATATAAAGGTGTACCTAGTGCACCCATCCTCCACCACCTCCATACTCCTGTAGGCCTGTTAATCTTTTTTTAGAAAGGCATACTAGCTATATGTGTCACATGAATGTGGATAGTTTGTATTGCTATCTGAATAAAAACATAGTGTAATTTTAAAATGGATATAAAAAGTACAAATGTATACTCTAAATTTAAATATATAATAAATCATGTACGATTCCAATATAAAACTATTATTTATCAATCATTCATTATTGTTCTTAGCACTGTAGTAGATGGTAACAAGTGCACAAATCCTCCTCCTCCTCCGTGCTGCTGTTTAAACATGTATACTTTTCAGTATTGTGGGTTTTTTTTTCCACCTATGCAATAAAATACTATGGTAATAGAATCTTCTTCATATATACTCTGCTTCATTTTTAAAAATGTAAGTCTATCTACACTGATACTGTATCCTATAGTCATAAACAACATAACCAGCTGCACTGAAATCCCAGTCTGAGTGTGCGCTTGCTGGTGGGAAACAATGTGTTTCCACAGCAGTACTCACAACTGCAGGCCACACACTGTTTTGTGTGCTAATACTCAATATAGTTAACATAATTATCCTGCAAACCTGCACATATGATATAACCATTGCACATGCAGGGTGGCCACTCCTTGGAGATAGATTGTATTCATGTGCATCAGTTACTAAGTCATATCCTGGGAGCAAGTCCCATATAGAAACATTTGAAAAATTCCACTTTTAACTTTGTGTAGTATTTCCCACTTACAGTGCAGTTAGTCTGCTTTTTTCATGCACTGAAATCAATGATAATAAAATAATTCCCTTCCACGTGTAGAGTTTCTCACATGTATTCTGCCAAATAATAGAAAACTAATACCAAACACACTGACCCCCCCCCCCCCAGTATCTCCCACTACAGGGGTAGACATAAAACCAAACATACGGAGTCTTCCCCATCCCCCCCTCCCAGTATTGTTACAAAAATTCTCTCGCCATAGAAATCATATGCAGAAAATGGCAATATTATTGCTGGAAATGTATTGATGTTAGAAAAAAAAAAAATCTATGGTTTTTCTACATTCAGGAATTTCCACTGACACATGCTACCTTCAAATATCTCAGTAATCCTTCTGTGTGATTTTCATTTGCACAACAGCAGTAGGAGATATGGGTGTTACTGTTACCGAAGTAATGGTTGTTGCACTCTGAAACATCTACATCGCTAATATGTGCCTTGGGTCCTGTGCACTTTTATGAGTGCTTCTATTGCTGCTAGTTGTTGTATGCCTGACATGCTGCTAGTTTGCTTCCTAATCTGACTTCTGGCTGTGCTTTAGGTGGGATTTCAATGATGATGTGGCTAGACATGATCCTGCTTTCCCCCTGCTCATATGTTTTTTACTGAGACAAGAGATAGCAACATATTTCACCTACCTATGGGTGCGCCTTCAGCTCCTATGGCTGCTTTTGAAGTGCAACTACTGCTAGAACTAGTGTACACTTGTTACTGCACATACGTGTCAGAGCAGGGACATTACTATCATTGATTTCAAAGCAAGAAAAAGTGGAAGAAAGGCAGAAAACCACTATTCACTGGAATTCCCATGGAAGAGCATAAGGGCTGTTTTTTTTTTTTTTTTTTTTTTTTTTTTTTTAAACTTTACTTTTGAGGCAAAATATTTTGTCCATTCTTAACCTACAGGCATTTCTAGCCAGCTAGGGACTGGTAGTTTAAATGCTGGCACATGCATGACCATGTACCTTACATAAAAAGTATATAAATATTTATGTTGAATTCACACATTTCCGTTACACACATATAGAGAGAATACCTTTTGACTAACATTCAGTTTTCAGGATGAACTTTGAAGAGTAATACTTGATAATGGGATATGGTTACCTTTTGAAAATTCATCTTGAAAATTGAATGTTAGCCAATAAAAAAGGTATTATCACATATAATACAAATTCACTTTACATCTGCAGGTAGAGGGTGTACAGAATTGTTTAACCCTTTGAGTGCCAGAGGGTACAGAACACATTGCTTTGCAATGCATTGTGTACCCCTCTGGTACTCAAAGGGTTAACTAACATTAAACTTTTGAATTGATGCATGTTCCACAAGGGGTTACAAGTGGACACATTTACATGTTACAGTAACTAAAAAGGCAAAATAACAAGCATTGCATCACTTATGGAGTAAACAGCTGCATCATGGGGGACAAATCAAAATTTTCAAGGATTTAAGAGACATTTAAAGCCCGCTTAAATCAATTACTTTTTTTTTTAATTTGCTCCAGTAGTGCCCAAGTACTCAGCCTCATGGAGTATGTAAAATAACATCCTTAACCCTTTGAATGCCAGAGGAGTATGCAACATTGCATCTGTCACTCAAATGGTTAAAATACAGTTTGAAATTATAAGCACAAAACCAAACACTTACTTTCCCTGCTGTCTCCATTTATATTTGTTATATTTTCAAGTCTCAGAAGTTCAAACAAAGTAAAACTGAGCTGATAAACCATCTAAGTCCAAAATGCGTTAAATATGTATATATATTGACAAACATACACACAAGGTTAATCATTTGCATAGAAAGGTAACAATGAGGCAGTCCTACAAGTTTGCAGTAATACACAGACCAAGAAACCTTTGGACTGATTTTCAAATTTTGTAAACTAAGAAGTGTCAGCACATCTAAATGATTTGTCCTCGCTGATACAATCATATAATGATTATCTAAATCAGTGTTTCTCAACTCAGGACCCACTAACAGGCCAGGACTTAGAGATTTCTCTGCTAGAGCACAGGTGTGGTGATCAGAGGCTCATTCACACTGATCAATTCACCTGTGTTCTAACAAGGAAATCATCAAATCCTGGCCTGTTAGTGGGTCCTGAGGACAGAAGTTGAGAAACACTGATCTAAATCATATTGTTTATTAACTAGCCACCCAAGGAGCCATATGCTAGCAATGGACATGTGTCAAGATCAGGGTGAGCAACCTGCGACTCTCCAGCTTTTATTGGCTTACAATGCACATCACCTTTACATAGCCAATGGGAGATGTGGTATGAAAACAGTTGCAGAGCCAGAGGTGGCCAAGCCCTTGTTTAAGTAGGCACAATAGCCATTTTTCAGTTTAGTGCCTATGCATGGGTGAAACTGTTCATCTCACAAGAGAAACATGCAATGAACAGCACTTTCCGTCATACTGAGAAATTCCAGTGAAAATTTCAAAATTCCAACCTTTTTCATTACACTGAAATCAATCATAATACTGTATTTCTCTCACACATGTAGAGTTTACCTCATGCATTAATACAGTGCTAGCATAAAAGTGGTATCAGCATTCTGTATGTTGTCAATCTGTGCTTTGGAGAGTGAGAAAGCAGATGGATTTTGAATGCTAACTATGGTAGGCATAATAGGCAAAGAGAGTGAGCTGGAGTTGCTTGATAGGAGTGCTAGTGGTAGCTATTGCCAGTTGTTCCCTGGAAGTGGGTGTTTTAAATACCTAACCGCTTATCCAATATATGTATATGAATCATCTTATATGTATATAGGTGTGTGTCCTATATGCACAAATACAAATATTACATGCGCACGTGTATAACAAACTCCTATATCATTTATTGTGTGCAAGATTGGTAGTGTGATGCTCTGCAGTATTTTGCATAGCATGTCTTCTTAAAAGCATATCTTTGTAGAGCATTCACTGTTAAGGTTTTTTTGCGTTTAAATCCCATTACATAGACAGAGATGTCCATATAACTGATAGACCCCTGAAAGTGCCCACGTATGTGGACATAGGGTCTTGTGCTATCATAAGCAGGCAAAGCTTGAGAAGCAGACATTGAGGTTTGACTATCTTAATTGCCTTGCTGTTTTTAGAAAATGTTTTAAATGACACAAACTTATATGGGATAAGTCTGAGGTTCCTTGATAAATGGGTGACCCCATAGTGCATAAGGCAGTAGTAGGTGGGATTCCCTAACCTGACAGAGGTATGTATGATATGAGAAATGTTAATTGTATAATGAATAGAATAGCCCACATGTTTACGTTTGACCCTAAGGGCCACATTGTATTTGGCAGTCTGTATGGAGACAGTGCCAGTTGATAAATTGCAACTGTGTAATCACAGAGCAGGTAAAAGAGTGGGATATATAAATTGAGGGCAAGATTTCTTCACTTGCTGCTATAAAAGAGGAATGAATGCTAATCAAAGGCTGCATGCTGCACCTGGTGTTTCTCAAGTTAGAACATACTGCCCTAGACTCATTCCTTATAAGTGTGAGTGAACATCTGGTAAATTGTGCTCACACTTGGTTGGAAGCATGGATGTTTATAATGGGTAAGGAGCAGGACCGTTTGCCCGAGGATGATAGAAAACAGTGTGTAATTGAGGTTAATCAAACGTTGTCCAGTGTGCATAAAAGCTGCCCCTAATGTTCTTGCTATGGTGAGCATGTTATAGACAGCGAAATTGGTCCTTCAGACCAAACAGAAGAATGAATTGCTTGCCTGAGTTAGCAATATGAGGAGGAGATGGGACAGAAAGGGGGCATAGAGGGAAAGTGAATGCACTCAATGACTATTCCCCATCCCCAGAGACTAACAAGACCCACTCCTAGGACACTAACCTCTCCCAGATTTGGGCTCCACCTTACTTGTGTTTATATGTTTTCTACACTCTTGGGGAGTTTTAAATGCATGGCAGATGCTTTCTGTGTATTATTCACCAACAGTGAGATACAGATCACGGTGCCAAGTACCTTGAGATTTGGGATGGAACACTGATCGTCCAAATAAAATGATTTGGGGAACAGAAAGAAGACAAACCCAAGCTAATTGTGACTAGTAATATAGTTGGGACCCATAGATGCAGTTATTGAAAATGGGAAGGACATTGCCCCTTTTGAGGCAGCCCCCTTTCTAGATAGCTAAGTTCCCTATGGTCTGTGTTAGCTTTGTGGGAAACTGTGGAGTAACCCATCACTGCCCAATATATTTTGAACAAAAGGTGAGAGATGCTCAACTAGGCTCATGAGCTAGCAAATACTTGCAAGAAGCTCACTGGGACTGTGTTCTCGCGCCCAGGGTGCAATCTCTTTTAGCTCACCAGTGCCATACACAGAGAGGAAATCTTCTGAAGCATATCATACTGGTCCTGCCAAATGATAGTCCAGCCACGAAATGCCAGACAATTTCTCTCTGTACAAGGGAAACAGCTAACCCCAGACGTACGTTTCGGCCTTCTTGGGCCTCGTCGGTGAGGTGCAGCTGATCCCTCTAGGCACTGTGAGCAAGGGGTCCACGTCTGGATTACCCTCATTACTCTTAGGGTGACCAACCCCAAGAGCAATTTGCATATGTAGAACAAAAGGTGAGAGATGCTCAACTAGGCTTATGAGCTAGCAAATACTTGTAAGAAGCTCACTGGGACTGCTTGGGGTTGGTCACACTAAGAGTAATGAGGGTAATCCAGACGTGGACCCCTTGCTCACAGTGCCTAGAGGGATCAGCTGCACCTCACCGACGAGGCCCAAGAAGGCCGAAACGTATGTCTGGGTTTAGCTGTTTCCCTTGTTCAGAGAGGAATTGTCTGGCATTTCGTGGCTGGACTGTCATTTGGCAGGACCAGTATGATATGCTTCAGAGGATTTCCTCTCTGTGTATGGCACTGGTGAGCTAAAAGAGATTGCACCCTGGGCGCGAGGACACAGTCCCAGTGAGCTTCTTGCAAGTATTTGCTAGCTCATGAGCCTAGTTGAGCATCTCTCACCTTTTGTTCCCAATATATTTTGAAAATCATCTGCAAAATAACAGTCAGTTATGGAAGGATGTGGGACTGTGGAAAGGGGTGTCCAGCCTCACACTTCTTTGGGAAACACAGACGATTTTTCTCTTTTTTCACAAAAGTTTTTTCTTTTTTGCATATTGCAAAATGTTCCTCCTTTTCGCCTATTCCAGCAAATTGTTTGCCTATTCCAGCACATTCTTCTCCTATTCAACACATTTTCATCTGTTTCCTATGGTGCAACATTTCCCAGCCTAACATTCCTTCTTCTGAGGGCTGTAGTGGAGAAATAAGTACCTGAAAGTCAAAGTTGTGAGTCCTATAGCAACATATATTTTGAAAAATGTGTTAGCATGGAAGTACAACCTATAAAGTGGAAGCTGTATATGGTAGGTGGGGGACTGGCGTGGTTGGTTGGTGGTGTCATTGGTGGGACCTTGACAAACTGCATCCACCCCAGGAGGAGAGGGATCATCATTACTTATTGCACATGCTGCAGCAACCATTGCTGCAGTTAGTTTTTGAACTACCACTTTACTTCCAGGTCCCTGCACTGCTCCTCCTGCCCCTTGTGTGTTTGCTGGACATTACGAACTACTGTGTGTGCTTTTACTCACTACAGTACACAACTAATAGAGTGTGATGTCTTGCCTTAGCCCTCAACAAAATTATCAATATCGTGTACTGTCTATCAAGTCTGCCTCACTCACAGAGCTCACATAAGGCTCCCAGTCAGCTGTCTGTCATCTAATATATTTATTTGTTCAATTATTTCAGTATTACTTTTTACATTTTTTATTTTTATTTACTTTTTTATGTTGTCCACCCTATCTTATCCGTAAAAAAAAAAAAACAATAACTAAAAAACAAAATCAACAACTTCTTTCCCCAGACTTCCCTAGCACATAGACAATAAAAGCAAGATCAGCAAACAAAGTGGACCCCAGCTGCCTGTGTTTTGCCAGTCACACCGAATTTTGCGTCATGTGGCGTCAACCTCCTTCTTCCCTTCTTCTCCCCCAAAGTGCCCCCAGACTCCCCTAATACAGAGAAAAATTTCCTCCTTAAAAGATCCCTAAACTAAGCTTCAAATTCCCCTTTATTTGCTTATATTCTCTATCTCAAAAACATGCTGCTTTCTCCTCTCACAATCACAGAATGGCATGCTGCGAGAGCCTGACAGCCTTTTATATGGCTGTAGAAAAGTAGAGAAAACTTTCCTGATGTGGGGAAAACTTTTTCTTGCTACTGATTTCAATGTAATGAGCTAGACGAAAAAAGCAGAAAAACAGCACTTTTCCTGGGAAATTATTCACCAAACAGGAAGTGCCAATTTTAGCCGATTTTGGTTTGAGGCAACAGTTTTCACCCATCCCTACTCATTGCATTGAAATGCATGACTGAATTGAAATGAATGAAGACTGAATTTCTCCCCACCATGTGGCAAGTTTACCTTCTTTTCCCTCAGGCATAGTATAAAAGGGGTGTCAGGTTCCCTCAGCATGCCATTCTGTGTTTGTGAGAGGAAGAGAAAGCATAACATTTTTTAGACAGAGAAGACAGACTAATAAAGTAGAGTTGAAGCTTAGTTTAGGGCATCTTTTATGCTTTGTTTTCTGTAATGGTGAGTCTGGGGTACTGTGGGGTACATGAAGGGAGAAAGGAAGTTCACCAAAAATACCACAACATTCTGTGTGCCTGATGGGGAAGACACAGGCAGCAGTGATCTAAGTTTCTTCCTTATCTGGTTATCTCTGTCCTAGGGGAGTCTGGTGGTATGAGAAGGGAACAAAGGAGATTTACCCCAAATACCCCAAAATCTTGCAAGACTGATTCATAAAATGCAGGCAGTTGTAATCCAATTTCCTTCCTGATCTGACTGTTATCTCTATGTGTCAGGATAGTGTGGGGTGTGAGAAGGGAGCAAAAGAGTTTTACCCCTAATGCCTCAAAATTCTGTGTGACTGTTTTAAAAGACACAGGTAGCTGTGATCCAAGTTCCTTCCTGATCTTGCTATTTTTCTGTTCTAGAGGAGTCTGGGGAATGAAGCAGTTGAACAGAGAGTGTGTTTTCATTTTTTTTAACTGTGATAGAGATAGAGGGGCAATTTAAAGAAAGAGAAATTGATAGGTGACAGAGACAGGGACCCTGACATGAGCTGTGCTTGAGGCAGACTAACACTAGACGAGCTAGAGAATTTTGTAGTGGGACAAGGAAAGACATCACAGTGCAGGGACATGCAAATAAAATGGTCACCCAAAAACTGACTGCAGCCATGGTTGCTGCAGCGTGTGCAATAATTGATGGTGATCCCTCTCCTCCCAAGGAGGATGCAGTGTGTCAAAGTCCCACCAAACTTTCACTCAGCACTCAGTATTTTTTCTGAGGGGGTAAAAAAAATAGGGAAAATAACTAGGGAGGAACAATGGGCAATTGATCGAAGGGGACAAAAAATAAGGAAATTGACTAGGGGGTACATGGTAAATTAATTTGGGTGGGGGGAGGAATAGAAATTCTATACCTTTTGGGGAAATTAACCTGTGGGGTGGGGGGGAAGAAAATAAGAACAAAAGAATTAGTGGCTCCAGTTTAAAGTGGACAGTCCATATAGTCCTTGTTATTTGTGACTGTGTAAATCTAAATAGATTTTCTTTAAAAGAGTGTATAAAAGGTCTGTAAGGTGAAATGGCAAATGTGATGGTTGGCTCTCCAGACCTATTAGAAACCTATAATCTAAAAGTATTAACCACACCTTCTTTGAATAACACCAATTCAGACGTATTGAAATAAAAATTTCTATACCTTTATTTCTTCGTTTAATATCACTTTCTTCCAAGACCACATCAGATGTTAAGGGCAGCAAACAGGTTACATTTGGATTAATAGAGTCACAGATTTGATCAACATGTTTCGTGTTATGGACGCTTAATCATGATACTCAATCTGTCACTAACCATTTCCGTTTGTTTAAAAGACCATTCAGAAACACAATAACAATTCACTTTCTAAATTGATTCTCCAATTGGTTAAAGAATTCGATATTGCATGATCCAAAGTTTACAGCACTAGACGGACCCGACAATATGAGTCTATAATATAATAATATCCATTATTAACCTTGTTGCATAAGGTACAACCTCTCCATTACAAAAGAGTAACCCACCTCATACAGCTTGCTAATGCTAGATCTTAACCCCTAGAGTGCCAGCTACTTACGGCGTATGAGTGGACACAGCTGTACCTGCTGTGCCACGCTCGTACGCCGTAAGAGTGAAATGCGGTCACTGCATAAGCCGGTATAACCGGCATGCAGTGGCCGCATTTAAAAAAAAAAAAAAAATGCAAGGCACTCGTGGGGAGGCATGAGGATCACTCCTCATGCCTCCCCAGTTATTGATCTCCCAGCCGATTGTGCTGGAAGATCAATAAACACAAAGGAGAAACGGAGTTTCTCCTTCCCTCTCTCTCCTGCCCGAACTTCCGGGTAGGAGTGGGCGGGACCGGGGGAAGCCTCCCAAAGTCATCGGTGACATGGTCACCGATGACGTTAGGGAAGTTTCCCCGGTCCTGTTCACTCCTACCGGTGGTAGGAGAGAAGGACAGGAGAGCTTTTGCTCTCCTGCGGTCGCCTCATTGATCTCCCAGCCTATCGGCTGGGAAATCAATGACTGAGGGGACACCAGGAGGGGTCCTGATGTCCCCCACGAGGTCTGAAGAGTTGAAATAAATTAAAAAAAATAATAATAATAATAAAAGTAACCCTGTGAGTGCCGCAGGGGTCCCCTAGCACATTGCAAAGCAATGTGGCACTGACAGGGTCACTTCCTTTGGGGGTATTTTTTTTTTTCTTTCAAAGACCTCATTGGGGGGATCGGGGGTGGGGGTCCTGATGCCCCTCAATGAGGTCTATAATTAAAAAATATATATATATAAAAAAAAATGTAACCCTGTGTGTGCCACAGGGGGGGTCCAATGCACCCCCCCCCATGGCACACACAGGGCTTTAATCATTACTTTGTTACCAGATATTGTTGGGGGCCATCAGGATTGGTCCTGATGGCCCCCCAAAAAGCTCTGATTACAAAGTAATGATAAAAAATTAACCCTCTGAGTGCCACACGGGTCCAATGCATTGCTTTGCAATGCACTGGAGACCCCTGTGTCACTAACAGGGACATTTATTTTTATTTTATTATTTTTTTTTTTTTTGGTAAGACCTCATTGGGGGGATCAGGGGGGTCCTGATACCCCTCAATGAGGTCTATAATAAAAAAAAAGTAAAAAAAAAAAATTAACACTGTGTGTGCCACGGGGGGGCAATGCAGCCCCTCTTCTGCGGCACACACAGGGCTTTTATCATTACTTTATCAGAGATTGTTGGGAGGTCATCAGGATTGGTCCTAATGGCCCCCCAACAAGCTCTGATTACCAAGTAATTATAAAAAAAAATTAACCCTCTGAGTGCCACAAGGATCCAATGCATTGCTTTGCAATGCGCTGGAGACCCCTGTGGCACTCACAGGGTCACTCTGTTTGTGGACATATATTTTTTTTTTTTTTTACTAAGACCTCATTGGGGAGGGATCAGTGGGTCCTGATGCCCCTCAATGAGGTATATAATAAAAAAAAAAATTTAAACAAAAATTAACCCTGTGTGTGCCACTGGGAGGGGGGTTCAATGCAGACCCCCTTCCTGTGGCACACACAGGACTTTTTATCATTACTTTGTGATCAGAGCTTGTTTGGTGGCCATCTGAATACAAAGTAACGATTTAAAAAAATTAACCCTTTGTGTGCTGGACACCCCTGTGGCACACACAGGATTTTTTTCCCCCTTTATTTTTTATTTAGACCTCATTGTATGGGTTCTGATGCCCCCAACGAGGTCTACACAAAAATATTGGGGGAATAAGCCCCAAAAAATGCACGTGCAACAGGAATGGGGTCCAACGCAGTGCTTTGTATGAGGGGACATACAGTGCACACTGGTAGTCACAGATCTCCCATACACACTATCAGACACTGCCCCACCATCACCACCATCCTTGCTCCTCTGCTCATACCCACACACACTGCCTAATCCCTCACCCTCCCACACACTTTGTTACACTTGTAGTCACAGGTCCGCACGTACACCGGCTGACGCCCTAGCTTCTTTCATCTGTTAGCCATAAAATCACACATACACTGTTTGCTTTCCCATTTCTGTTTCAATGGTAGCTACGCTCCTGTAGCGTAAATTGGTATGTCAACCCAGAGCAGTGGGGTACCATTTTTCTTAGGCTGGCAAGAAGTCTTCCTAGGAAATCCCACGCCATTGAACCATTTTAGTATCTTTGAAGTGACTGATGTGTAAAAAAAAAAAAAAGTTTGTTTTTTTTTCCTGTAGCACCACATTCTGGAAATAGTTGTGCCAACTAACTTAGGGGTAAAAAGGCAAGTGACCCCTCATTAGATGCGACAGGTTATCTTCTTTCCAAAATGGTATGGTTTATCTACCTTTTCTTCAATTCTGAAGGTGTTATAGCCATTTTCGTACAGGCAAGTCAGGTTTGAGAAAATGTTAGAAACATCAGAGTTTGTAGTAGGTGTAGTTTTCTACTTCTAGCACCCCCTAAGGTAGTTCAACTCATACCAGTGGGGTGTCGTTTGACTCCTAAGAGCACTAGCAAACAAATGCAGTTGAAAATTCCATGGTTTTCACAGAGCTCCATACATTTGAAGGGGCAGAAATGTACAAAAATGCAATTTTTTTCCTATATCGCCTCCTTCTGGAAACATTTATGCAAACCAGTATTGGGGTAAGAAGGCAAGTGACCCCTCATTAGATGCGGTGGTTGTCTTTTTTCCAAAATGGTATGGTTTATCTACCTTTTCTTCAATTCTGAAGGTGTTATAGCCATTTTCGTACAGGCAAGTCAGGTTTGAGAAAATGTTAGAAACATCAGAGTTTGTAGTAGGTGTAGTTTTCTACTTCTAGCACCCCCTAAGGTAGTTCAACTCATACCAATGGGGTGTCGTTTGACTCCTAAGAGCACTAGCAAACAAATGCAGTTGAAAATTCCATGGTTTTCACAGAGCTCCATACATTTGCAGGGGCAGAAATGTACAAAAATGCCTCTTTTTTCATTAGCGCCACCTCCTGGAAGCATTTGTGCATACCAGCCTTTCGGAAAGAAGGCAAGTGACCCCTCATTAGATGCGGCAGGTTGTTTCCTTTCCAAAATGGCATTGTTTCTCTACCTTTCCTGCATATCTATTATGGTTATAACCATTTTAGTGCAAGTAGATAATTTAAAAAACAAAAGTGTCAGGTTTACGTACGTGTCCCTAGCACCTACATATTGTATGTTAACCCACACAAATGGGCTACCATTTTTCTCATGTTGGTAGCAGGTACTGAATACAGCAGGAAATGTTATGGTTTTCAAAGATTTTAGTATCTTTGAAGTGGTGGAAATGTAAAAAAAACATGAATTTATTCCCATAGCGCCACCTTTTGGAACTATTTGTGCACTTCAGCCCAGGGGTTAGAAAGGCAAGTGACCCCTCACTTGATGCGTGAGAATGTCTACTTTCCAAAATGGTATACCTTTTATACCTTTCCTTCATGTCTCTAACAGTTATGAACATTTTAGTACAAGCAGCCATTTTCGAAGAAGCAAACAGGTAGGTGTAGTTATGTACTTCTGGCACCCCTAAGGTAGGTCGACTCATTCCAATAGGGTGTTATTTTTCTCCTAAGAGCACTAGCTAATGAATACAGTTGGAAATTCCATGCTTTTCACAGATTTCCATACAGATGAAGGGGCAGAAATGTAAGAAAATGCCATTTTTTCCTAAAGTGCTACCTTCTGGAAGCATTTGGGCACAACAGGCTTGGGGTAATAAGGAAATTCACCCCTCATTAGATGCGGCAGGTTGTCTTCTTTCCAAAATGGTATAGTTTGTGTAGCCTTTCTTCACTTCTCTAGTTGTTATAACCATTTCACTGTCGTCCAATACAGGTCACTGGTACTCTGGGAGGCGTAAGTCCCCTTTAATAGGCAGGAACAACTATGCAAATGATTTGCAAGGGGCGGAGCCTCCCCTCTTACTTAAGCCACCTTCTGGCCAGAGCCACTTAGATTGATTTGTTCCTGGTGTGCTTGCACACCAGGTAGAGAACATCTTTGCATCTTAGTGTTTTATTATTTTTTTATTCAAATATGGAATACCACCATTAGGAGGGTGACCATGGCTGTGAATTGCCCTCTTTAAAGTGGCTGGTGCAGCTTCCAGGGATTTTCTGTGGACCTTATGCCCTGAAGAGGGGACAGCTTGTGTTAAGCAGCTCCCCTACTGGGGAATTTACCTCTGGTTCTTTCCCACCTTATCATGGTCACCTGAAGACAGAAGTCCTGCAGGAAAGGTGAGTCACCCATTGAGTGCTGAAGGTCCACTTGTCCCCACAGTGTCCCTTTGATGGGCTTGTATTTGGGAGTTTTAATACACTCCAGCACTCATAGGGTGTTTCTATTGCATTATTACTGTTTTATGCAATTTCTGTGGTATTCTCTGGGTTTTGGAGCTTTGGGTATTCATTTATTTATGTTTCTCATGTGTTTCATGCTTGTTTGGGCACTTTTTATTGTTTTCCTAAACTTTATTAAAAATGGTGTTCCGCGCCTTTAAGCGCGGCTTTTTCCCGCTCAGACGCAAGGGCTCCTTTACTCTCTATGAGAATTCACAGTGTGGGACATATCTCTGGAACCGCTTGTCACAGCAACTTCAGAGAGGGCTCATTTTAATGCTAGGCTCCTGCTCTATCATCCGGAATGTGTTTTATTTATGTGGGGTGTTCAGGGGGGCTTCGGGCACTGTTTGGGGTACTTGTAAGGGAAAACTACATTTCCCATGAGCGCTTGGTTCGCGCTCGTTTCTGATTGGCTGTCATGACGGCCGCCATTTTGTGGTACTTTTCCTTGGCGAGTACACTACGCAGGGACCGAGCCTTCTCTCTCCTCAACAGATTAACCCTTCGCTGGCCAGATAAGTCCGATTTTAGACATTTCTGGGGTGAAACTTTAATCATTTACACTTTTTCTGGGTGATAGTGTTATTAGTGGGGTATATTGACGCTGTGAGCATGTCTACTTCACTGGAGCTAGGGGCTAGACCCAAGTCTAAGGAGGATGGGGGGTCTGCTACCCCCATGGCGTTTTGCTCCTCTTGCCACATTGGGCTGGCTAGCGATAATGTGGGGGATCTATGCCCTAATTGTACTGGTCAAGATAGCAACCCTGGGCTTCCCAGCCACGCTATTGAGCCATCTTGGGTGAGGGAGTTTAAAGCTGCCACTAGGGATCTCAGATCCACGCTTCAACTCTTTCCCTCTCAGATTCAGGGGGCTCTCCAGGTCTGGCAGACCCCCTCTACCATCAGGACCTCCCTGCCTAAGCCACAGGGAGCTCCTGATGTCACTGATTCTTCTGAAGAAGAACTCTTACAGGATTCTGATGCTGAGGAACGTACTGTTATTGAATCTAACAGGTCCATTGGGGACCCCTATGAGTGTGACCCCGAAGTTTCGGCTGAGGGTCTGATCAGAGCGGTTCTGAATACGCTCAACCTTCCTCTGACTCAGGAATCCACTTATGATCCTACTGATGTTTTTCAGAAAAAGCCATCTAAGCCAGTTGTTTGTTTTCCAACTAACCCTACTCTTGCCCGTCTGGTCTCTGAGGCATGGAAGAATCCTGATAGATCTTCCTCTGTCTCCAAAAAGTTTGCTAAACTTTACCCTTTTCCTGAGGCTGAGCTGGCAAAATGGGTTCATCCTCCCAAGGTGGATGCTCCTGTTTCTAGACTATCCAAATCTACCGCTTTGGCTGTCTCAGATGCCTCTGCCCTGCAGGATTGGACGGATAAAAAGCTAGAGCTTTCTCTTAAATCTATTTTTGCCTCCATTGGCACTGCCATGCGCCCAACCTTTGCTGTGGCATGGGTTAATAGAGCCATTGCGGCCTGGACTGAACGACTGACTGAAGCAGTTCGCCAGGATGCACCAGTATCTGAACAGTTACAGCTACTTGCTAATATCACTGAAGCTCAGAACTATGTTGCTGACGCTGCTTTTGATGCTGTGCGCATGATGGCGAGGGCCTCCACTTCTTCTGTGGTGGCTAGACGCGCCCTTTGGCTGAAAATTTGGTCTGCTGATACAGCCTCTAAGAAAGCCTTGCTTTCCTTGCCCTTTCAGGGGAATTTGCTTTTTGGGTCTGAACTCAAAGAAATGATCAGTGAGGCTACTGGCGGTAAAAGTACTCTTCTACCCTCAGTTTTTAAGAAGAAGTTTCCAGCCAAACGCAATCGGTCCTTTCGTTCCTTTCAGACTGAGACACGCTCCTCGGCCCAAACGGGTCCTCCCACTACGCGCTCCTCCTCCAAGCCCAAACAGTCCTGGAAGCCCAAAGTTGCCCCCAAGGCCAAGACCTCCAAGACTGCTTCGGCATGACTCGCCGAACCCGGGTCCGCATCCGGCGGTAGGCGGTCGTCTCCGCATCTTTCGCCTGACTTGGGAGGAGTCAGTGGCGGACCCATGGGTTCTTCAGGTGGTGTCAGAGGGATACAGGATCCCTTTCTCTTCCCTTCCTCCTTTTCGGTTCCATTTTACTCGTCCTTCTCAGGAACCCACAAAAAGGCGTCTGTTCGACGACGCTATTCAGGATCTCTTGGACAAAGAGGTCCTGGAGGCGGTTCCTCAAGGGGACACAGGTTCAGGATTTTATTCCAACCTGTTTGTGGTAGCCAAAAAGGACGGAGGAGCTCGTCCCATTTTGGATCTCAAAGATCTCAATGCCTATGTGGTGACTTCCCACTTCCGCCAGGAGTCCCTGCGCTCTGTGATTGCAGCAATGTCTCCAGGGGAGTTTCTTGCCTCCCTGGACCTTCAGGATGCTTATCTTCACATCCCTATTCATCCAGAGAGCAGGCGGTATCTCAGGATTGCCTGCCACAGGGGACACTTTCAGTTTGCAGCGCTCCCCTTTGGGCTGACTTCAGCCCCTCAGGTCTTCCAGAGAGTGTTGGGCTCCTTGATAGCGGTGCTCCATCAGGATGGGATCAGAGTGACCCCCTACATGGACGATCTCCTACTGAAGGCCTCCTCAGCGGAGCTTCTCCATCAGCAATTACAGATGTGCATGCACACCCTGAACCGTCATGGCTGGATCCTGAATCTGGACAAGTCGGACTTGGTTCCATCTCAGAGGCTTCTGTTCCTGGGTCTCCTGTTCGACACTCGCCAATGTATGGTGTTTCTTCCAGAGGACGTGGCTCACCAGATAGCCGTCAGAGTGTCTGGGATTCTGGACATGGACGAAATTCCAGTACCGAAGTTGTCGTCCTTAGTGGGGAAGTTCATTTCCACGATCGAAGCAGTACCATTTGCCATGGCCCACTCCAGGGATCTTCAGAGATTTGTGATCCAGACGTGCAAGAATCATCCAGATCATCAACATCTGTCTGTTTCTCTTCCTCCTCATGTCGAGTCGAGTCTGCACTGGTGGTTAGATCTCTCTCATCTCCTAAAAGGGAGATCCTTTCTAGTTCCTCATTGGACCACAGTCACCACGGATGCCAGCCTTCGGGGCTGGGGTGCAGTCTGGGGTCGCTTCAGTGCTCAGGGGAAATGGGGTCTGGAGGAATCCATGCTCTCCATCAATGTTCTGGAACTTCGAGCTGTCCGGCTAGCCCTGAGGCACTGGGAGTCTCAATTGACCGGTCTTCCGATCAGAGTGGAGTCCGACAACGCCACGGCTGTGGCTTACATCAACAGGCAAGGCGGCACAAGAAGCGGTTCCGCTTGGTGGGAGGTCAAGGATATTTTGTCTTGGGCAGAAGATCACGTACCTGTCATCTCTGCAGTTCATATTCCAGGCGTGGACAACGTCATGGCAGACTTCCTCAGTCGTCACACCGTCGACAGCGGAGAATGGGCTCTTCACCCAGAGGTGTTTCACATGCTCACTCAACGGTGGGGGATGCCTGTGGTGGATCTGATGGCTACCAGACACAACAGGAAGGTTCCGGTGTTTTGCTCCCGGTTGAGGGACTCCCTTGCTCTAGCAGTGGATGCCTTGTCGATCCCTTGGGACTTCCCCCTGGCTTACATCTTCCCTCCTCTTCCTCTATTGGTCAGAGTTATCCAGAAGTTGAAGAGAGAACACTGTCCTGTCATCCTGATCGCTCCAAACTGGCCTCGCCAGTCCTGGTATCCGGAGTTGATGGCCATGTCAGTGACGGATCCGATCCCGCTTCCTGCCCGTCCGGACCTACTTCTTCAGGGGTATCTGTGGAAGGAGGATGTTCACTCTCTCCATTTGATGGCATGGCGGTTGAATCCTCGATTCTAGCAAAGAAAGGATTTTCTCCTTCTGTGGTGTCGACTATGCTCAGTGCTCGTAAGCCTGTGTCTTCCAAGATCTATCATCGCATATGGTCAACTTTTGTGACATGGTGTTCTGATAAGAAGTTATCCCTTGAATTCCATCTTCCCACTGTCCTGGCCTTCTTGCAGGACGGTGTGGATAAGGGGCTCAGTCTGAGTTCCCTCAAAGTTCAGACTTCTGCCTTGTCTGTGTTTTTCCAGGAAAGGATTGCTATCCTTCCTGATGTGAAAGTTTTCTTCCAAGGTGTGACTCATGTTCGACCTGCCTTCAAGAGTCCTGCTCCCCAGTGGGACCTCAATTTGGTGCTGGGAGTTCTCCAGCGACCACCGTTTGAATCCTTGGCTTCCATTCCATTACGTCTTGTGACTTGGAAGATGGCCTTCCTTTTGGCTGTTGTGTCAGTACGCCGGGTAGCAGAGTTACAGGCCTTGTCTTGTAAACCTCTTTACCTGGTGTTCCACAAGGATAAGGCTGTGCTTCGCACTACCAAGGAATTCTTACCCAAGGTTGTGTCCGAGTTTCACATCAATCAGGAGATTGTGGTTCCCTCTTTCTGCCCTAATCCTTCATCTGACAAGGAAAGAGATCTCCATCTGTTGGATGTGGTGCGTTGCCTCAAGTTTTATGTTCATCGCACCGAGTCTATCAGGAAGTCTGACGCTCTGTTCGTCATTCCTGAGGGGCCTAGGGCAGGGAGACCGGCTTCCAAAGTTACCATTGCCTCTTGGATTAAGGCTACTATCCGTGAAGCCTACAAGTTGAGGAATAAGCATGTTCCCTTTCGGGTGACTGCCCATTCCACCAGATCTATTGGGGCCTCTTGGGCCTACAAGAATCAAGCTTCTGCTGATCAACTGTGCAGAGCGGCCACTTGGTCCTCTGTGCACACTTTTTCTAAGCACTATCGAGTTGATGTACTGGCTTCGGCTGATGCCAGTTTTGGAAGGAAGGTCCTGGAGGCAGTCTTGCCTGTGTAGGTCTTCCGCTCTGTGATCCTTAGTGCTTCCTTACTGTTGAGCCCGGTTGGCTCTGGTTCTGTGTGCTGTTAGTTCAGGGATTGTTCCCTTGGTTGGTGTCCGTTGACACTTACAGTTTGGGCTATGTTATTAACTGGTCATAGCAGTTCTAGTGACTTGGGCCTTGCGCCTGGTCCTTGCCTTACTTCCCGCCTCTGGATCAGCTCAATGTTTGTACATCCCAGAGTACCAGTGACCTGTATTGGACGACAGTGAAAATAGGATTTTAGTCTTACCTGTTAAATCCTTTTCACTTAGTCCATACAGGTCACTGGTCTCCCACCCTGTCAAGGGACCAGTCTTGGCTCTCCTGTGGCATCCAGTGGGAGACCGTTCGGGCATGCTCACAGGAGTCTTTCTGCTTACCTGAGGTCAGTTTTAGGGTCTCAAATCAATCTAAGTGGCTCTGGCCAGAAGGTGGCTTAAGTAAGAGGGGAGGCTCCGCCCCTTGCAAATCATTTGCATAGTTGTTCCTGCCTATTAAAGGGGACTTACGCCTCCCAGAGTACCAGTGACCTGTATGGACTAAGTGAAAAGGATTTAACAGGTAAGACTAAAATCCTATTTTTTGTACAGACAAGTAATGTTTGAGAAAATGTTAGCAAAATTACAGGTTGCAATAGGTGTAGTTTGGTACTTGTAGCGCCCCCTAAGGTAGGTGAACTCATACCAATGAGGTATCATTTTTCTCCTAAGAGCACTAGCTAATGAATACATTTGGAAATTCCATGGTTTTCACAAATTTCAGAACATTTGAAGGGGCAGAAATGTAAGAAAATGCCTTTTTTTTCATTAGCGCCACCTTCTGGAGGCATTTGTGCACTCCAGGCTTGGGATAACAAGGCAAGTCACCCATCATTAAATGCAGCAGGGTGTCTTCTTTTCAAAATGGTATGGTTTGTGTACCCTTTCTTCACTTCTGTAATTGTTATAACCATTTTTGTACAGATGAGTAATGTTTGAGAAAATGTTAGAACAATTAGAGGTTGCAATAGGTGTAGTTTTGTACTTGTAGATCCCCCTGAGGTAGGTGAACTCATACCAATGGGGTGTCATTTTTCTCCTAAGAGCACTAGCTAATGAATACAGTTGGAAATGCCATGGTTTTCACACATTTTAGTACATTTGAAGGGGCAGAAATGTAAGAAAATGCCTTTTTTTTTCATTAGCGACACATTCTGGAGGCATTTGTGCACTCCAGGCTTGGGGTAACAAGGAAAGTCACCCCTCATTAGATGCAGCAGGTTGTCTACTTTCCAGAAATATATAGTTTTATATAGTTATTCCACTGTTTTAGGGTAGATTTACCACAAAAACCCTAGAATGCGCATTTTAGTTTATAAAGTTGAAAATGTCATTTTGCGCTGCTGGTGATTAGGGCTCTACGCTAGCCATGGACGTAGGTAAAACTATACAAATTTGGTATTTTTTTATTCGGGGGACTCAGGGCTTTTTCAAATAATTGAAACTTTTTCAGTCAAGGTAAATGTTTTTGATACATAGTATGTGATTTTAGCAAAATGAGTAAATTTTCACTTTTTTTTGTATTTATGACATCATAGCTTTTTGCACAATGTAAAATTCTCTTCATGTAAGGTACCACAAGAAAGCGCAATTCGTTCTGAAAAAAACAATATATAGTTTTCCATATTTAACTAAAAATCCCCAGAGGAAATCAAGCCTAAACAGAAGGATAGCAAAAATGCTGAAAAAGTGTCTGGCCTGCAGGGTAGAGGAAATGGCCCAAGCCTCTGGCACTGAAGGGGTTAAAGCCCAGATCACTGCTGCACGGTCAGTACTCTATTCAACTGAGCTATGTAACCCCCTGCAACACTGCTTGCAAACTTGTCAGCCAAACCTACTTCAATTAAAGGCAAATTCTATTTTCCATCAAGCAGTGCTGACGGTCACACAATTAAGTATATATGCGTTTCTCACTCACCCAATGATCTCAAAACTAACTTAATGAATCGGTGAAGGATATATAGCCCTGGAAAGTTAAAACATTTAAAGTAAATTACTATGATGATACTACATAAGTGAAGGAAATAAATGAAAACATTTTTTTTTTTATTTTAGCAGTATATGCTTCAAAAAAATCTAATTTAGGCATATCTCCTATCCTATAGTTCACTGGAACATACATCTACTAATTTTAAATCTTGTTCCAAGTGTGAAGATGCAGAATGCTTCACGTCGCAATAACAGACTATCTAGATCTCCACAATGCACACCTAGTGTAAATCTCTCAACTATCTGGACTGACAGCATGCCTGTATCTCCCCTATGTCTTTCCTTGAAATTGCTAGCTAGCTCTGATTTAAAACCTGGGTTTCTTATATCGCTTAGATGTTCGTTGAGCCTCGCTCTCATATTTCTTAAGGTTTTACCCACATATTGGATCTTGCAGCACGGCACGTCAGCAGATAGACCACTCCACGTGTAGCACAGTTTGCAGAGGTTCTGTTCTTATACTCTATGCTTGTTACACATGTGGAGAATTTAGATGAAACATTAATAAAATTGCAACAATTACATCTACCATCACCGCACCTGTACGTTCCAACTGTGGATAACCAGGTTCTAGGGCCTTTCTTTCTATCCCCTATGTAAATACTTGGTGAGATGGAATTACCCAAAGTGGTTTCTCTCCTGGATACAAATTTAAATCCTTCATCCACAAGTTTCTGTAATAGGGGATCTGCATTCAAAACTGGTGTATGGTTCTTAACAATATTACATATCTTAAGATATTACATACTGTATTCTACTGAAAAAATAATTTTATTAGTTTGTTTTGCCATCTGCCTCGATGTCTTATTATATTCCAATAGTTGTTTTCTATCATCTTTATTTGCTAGATCATATGCCCTATCTAGCATCCATGTCGGATAGCCTCTTTGCAGGAACCTATTATACAGCTTCATAGGATGTACTTCAAAAGAATCCTCTGAACATTTTTGTCTAAGACGTTTAAACTGTCCAACAGGGATTCCCCTAATTGTAAATTGATAAAGATGAAACTGAGATAGCAGACAGTGACATTGGCAATGCTGATGAGGTCAAAAACAAAATGAATGACTTTACCTTCAAAGATTTATGTTGTTTGACAGACTTAGATAGTATTGATGCTGAACAGGAGTTGAGTTTGGAGACAGGTACTAAAATACAGGTCCTGTGTGTCCATTTGGTCAAAAAATCATTCTTCTACCACTATTCTGGTGTATTATGTTGGCCCTGATTGTGCTTGGACTTTTTTCATGTAAACATTCTTTTCCATTGGAGAAATCTGAATATGCTATATCTGCCTTAGTACTTTTGTACAATCACGTGGTTGATGTACTTATGCTGATTTTTCCTAATAAAGCTTTATAAAATGAAAAAGAAAAAATATTCTTCTATCCAGTAGGCTGTAGGGGATATATTTTAGAACAAATATGTCTCCAATCTCAATGAAGATGAGTCAGCAATCAAACATTTAAATAGACTGGAAGAGATAGTGATTAAGAACTCCGACAAGGGGGGGAGCATTTGTTGCCATGGATACACAAGATTATCATAGTGAAGCCATCAGATAGCTTGAGGATCAGGAATCCTATGTGAAATTAAAGAAAGGGATTTTAGTTTGGTGATCCAGTCCCTGAGAGATGAAGGTGTTTCCTTGGGGGTGGTCAGTGTGAGGGATGTGGATGCTGAAGGTTTCTAGCCCCGTTATCCCCATATTTCACCACCTCCCAAAGGTGCACAAATCCATCACAGAATTCAAAGGTAGACCTATTGTCTCAGGGATTGGATCACTTAATGAGTCCCTGGGAAATGGATTGATTTACATTTTCAACCACTAGTTGTTAGGCTTTATAGCCATTTAAAAGATACAATGCAGGTGCAGCAGTGGGTCACATAGGGCAGCCCAGGCAGAGCAGGTACAAACCAACTGGAAGGAATATTTTCTATTGCACAAAAGTGCCCTTGCTGTCACACTGGGCGAGCGAGCAAAGGATTATGTGCATTCACATTATAAAGTGGGCGGGAGTGTGGGCATGACAGGGCCATTCCCAGGTGCCCCTGAAAATCGGGCACCCTAGGCAAGTGCCTTGTCTGCCTATTGACAAATCTGGGCCTGGACATGGGATTTCTATGGGAGCAAAATTCAAGCCCTCCTACTCAAACCTATTTATGGGTTAGTCGGAGAAGTCCTGCTTCTTTGGGGCTGGTAACCCACACAGGGGAGATATAGTGATGTTTGGCAGGTACATTGATGACCTCTTGTTCATTTGGCAAGGAGATGCCTCAGAGATAAAGACTTTTGTGTCCTATCTTGATGATGTTCTAAATTTGGATTTTACCTTTGAAACTGATAGGACACAAGATTAAATTTTGGGACTTGATATTGTGTGATAACCCCATTTCAGGTGTTATTGAGACAGAGGTATACAGAAAAACAATAGCAGTATAACCTTCTGAGAGCAGACAGTTGTCACCCTAGACATACAATTAGGAGAATTCCTGTTGGACAGTTTAAATGTCTTAGACGAAACTGTTCAACAGAGGATTCTTTTGAAGTACATTCTGTGAAGCTGTATAATAGATTCCTGCAAAGAGACTATCTGACATGGATGCTAGATAGGGCATATGATCTAGCAAAGAAAGATGATAAAAAACAACTATTGGAATATAATAAGACATTGAGGAAGATGGCAAAACAAACTAATAAAATTATTTTTTCAACAGACTACAGTATGGACTATCTTAAGATATGTAATATTGTAAAGAAACATATACCAGTTTTGAATGCAGATCCCCTGTTAAAGAAACTTGTGGATGAAGGATTTACATTTGTATCCAGGAGAGGAACCGCTTTGGGTAATTCCATCTCACCAAGTATGTACATAGGGGATAGAAAGAAAGGCCCTAGAACCTGGTTATCCATGGTTGGAACGTACAGGTGCGATGCTGGTAAATGTCATTGTTACAATTTTATTAATGTTTCATCTAAATTCTTATGTGTAACAAGCATAGAGTATAAAAACAGAACCTCTGCAAACTGTGCTACACGTGGAGTGGTCTATCTGCTGACGTGCCGGGATTGCAAGATCCAATATGTGGGTAAAACATTAAGAAATATGAAAGCGAGGCTCAACGAACATCTAAGCGATATAATAAACCCAGGTTTTAAATTGGGACTAGCTAGTAATTTCAAGGAAAGACATATGGGAGATACAGGCATGCTGTCAGTTCAGATAGTTGAGAGATTTACAATAGGTATGCGTTGTAGAGATCTAGATATTCGGTTTTTGCAATGTGAAGCATTCTTCACACTTGGAACAAGATTTCCCAAGGGGCTAAATAAGAGTTATGATGTTTCTTGCTTCTTCTAAGATTGTGCATATTTAAAATTAGTAGATGTATGTTCCAGTGCACTATAGGATAGAGGAGAAATGCTTAAATTTAGATTTTTTTTAAGCATATACTGATAAAATAAAACAGATTTTTTTTTCATTTATTTCCTTTACTTATGTAGTATCGTCATAGTGATTTATTTTAAATGTTTTAGGTTTGGCCAACAAGTTTGTAAGCAATGTTGCATGGGGTTACATAGCTCTGTTGAATAGAGTACTGACCGTGCAGCAGTGATTTTGGCTCTAGCGTTAGCAAGCTGTTTGAGGTGGGTTTTTCTTTGTAATGGAGTGGTTGTACCTTATGCAACGAGGTTAATAATTGATATTATTATTATATTATAGACTCATTTTGTTGAATACGCCTAGCGCTATATACTTTGGTTCACACAATATGGAATTCTTTAACCAATTGGAGAATCAATTTAGAAAGTGAATAGTTATTTTGTTTCTGGTTGGCCACTTGATCTTTCAAACAAACGGAAACGGTTAGTGACAGATTGAGTATCACAATTAAGCGTCCATAACGCGAAACATGTTGATTGAATCTGTCACTCTATTACTCCGAATGTAACCTGTTTGCTGCCCTGATGTGGTCTTGGAAGAAATTGATATTAAACGAAGAAATAAAGGTATAGAAATTTTGATTTTATTACGTCTGAATTGGTGTTATTCAAAGAAGGTACGGTTAATACTTTGAAGATGGGAAGAAAATAGGGAAATTAGGGGGAGACAATAGAAATGAGGATAATTAACTAGGGGTGGAAAATAATAGAAAAATAAGGAAATTAGGGGACAATTGAAACCAACAGGGGAAAACAGTGAAATTAATTAGGGGGAACAATATAAATTAGGAAAATTGACTAGGGCGGACAATAGAAAATAGGGAAATCAATTGGGGGGACAGAAGAAAATAGGGAGATTGACTAGAGGGACAATAGCAAATGGGGACATTGACTAGAGGGGAACAATAAAAAATAGGAAAATTAAGTAGGGGTATAATAGAACATAGAAAAATTAATTTGGGGGAACAATAGAAAATAGGGAAAATCACTGGAGGGGAGACAACAGAACATAGGGAAATAGATGGGAAGAAAAGAGAAAGGGGTACTAAATGGCAGACATAGAAAAAAACAGGAGGATGTTAATACATGGAAAGAATAATACCCACTTTTTAATACCATCCCTCTTTTTCTATTTCTTTGTTTTCTTTTAATTTCACCCTCTTTTTCTACAATCCTCTTGTTTCATGGCCCAACTTTGATTCTCTTCGTCTTTACACCGAGCTCTTATTTTCTTTCTCTTTAAATAATCACAAAAGAGACGATATATGGGGCTACTACGCCTTCTATCAAACAAACTAATGTAATATACAAGCAGTAAACAGGGACTCACCACTGTACAGCAGACTGGGTGCTCCAAAGCCAATTCGAGTTCTCCAATCCCGTATAGAATTGCAATAATTGTAGTGATGGCGGCACTCCAAACAAAAGCAATAGTCCGCTTGTAAAATCAGACAAAGCTTTATTAATCCTCCATTAAAAAACATAAAGAATCTTCAAGCGACATGTAACAATTGCAGAGATGGTATATAACAATGTTGCTAAAACAGTTGCTCCATCATTGTCTCACGCGTTTCGCGCTTTGTATGCGCTTATTCATAGACACGTGTCTATGAAGAAGCTCATACAAAGCGCGAAACGCGTGAGACAATGATGGAGCAACTGTTTTAGCAACATTGTTATATACCATCTCTGCAATTGTTACATGTCGCTTGAAGATTCTATATGTTTTTTAATGGAGGATTAATAAAGCTTTGTCAGATTTTACAAGCGGTCTATTGCTTTTGTTTGGAGTGCCGCCATCACTATGACTTTTAATAATCACCTCCACATTTCCTCTTCCCCTACCATTCAATACCCGTGGATTTCCCCCCTCCAATTGCCTCATTCTCTTCCCCATTACTAATCTCATCCTCTTTTTCCCCAATTTTACATTCCCATGCCAGTCCTGCCTCCCCTGCCCCCTTACATTACTATACAATTCCTGCCCATTATCAATTTGCCCATATTGCAGTATGCTCCATCTCCTGTTTATTACATTGCAAGCTATACCCTGTGACCCACCTAATGTCCATCAGCAGCGATGTTGCCCATCTAGTTTATGTTTTCACATGCTTAGTGTATTATTATTATTAGGATTTTTGAGGGCTTTCCTCTGGGGGGACTTCAACTGTCACGTAGATGATCCCTCTGTCACCTAGGCATCCCGTTTTCTTTTTCTAACATCTGCATTTGGCCAAAACCAGTGGACCAATGCTAATACTCACAAGGGCGGTCATTTCCTAGACCTTGTGTATACTAGAGGCTGTGCACTTTCTGATTTTGATATCTATCCTCTTCCACTATCCGATCACCATCTTCTAACATTCAGCACTGCTTCTACATCTTCTGCAATACCTGCTTCCTCTCCCCGCTTCACCCGTAACCTCAAATCACTTAATTATTATTAGGATTTTTGAGGGCTTTAACCCAGGACTTACCATTCTTTGCACAGCAGAAGAGGACACTTTACCACCGAATCCCAGGCTGGAGTCGACTTTTGCCTTTTCCTGTATTCATTTTCTTAGTTACTCTAGACTACACAGCAATACACAGACATATGTCAAGGCAAATATTTACTATTTTTCCTCGAATCCCTTGAGGATTAAACCCTAGCATCTTCCTGACACCCACTATCGTGTGTCATACCACATCAATGGGTACAATTTTTTTTCTTAGGCTGCCAGTAGCTAATGAATATACTAAGAAATTCTACGCTGTTGAATTATTTTTTTGTAAATACAAATTTATTGAGTTTTTATGACAGTAACAAATAGGGACAGAAATAATATAAAAGAACAAATGGGCGATACAGAGGAAATGGGAAACTCCCCTGTACATCAGTAAAATGAGCAAAGCATAACATTGCACAAAATAGTGTAGCAGGCATCAACACAATTCAGAAAAGGCTATGTGGCCCCAGATGCAAGAGCTAAACCCTAGGGTGGTAGAGAAAGCTTCAAAGGCTCAGTAAGAGAGTGGGTAAGAGATCTGGGAGAGAGAGAGAAAAAAAGGGGGGTGATTGAGGAGAAGGGAAAACGAAAGTGTCCCCACTCCCTGTGCTCAAAGGGTCCCCAAAGGGGAAGTATGCATCAGAGGCAGACCCCATCATCACTGACCCGCAGCATCCAGGAGAGGCTGCGATGCCGGGTCCTCCAAAAATTGCATCCAAGCTAACCATGTGGCAGTAAATCGGTCTGAGTTCTCGTCCACCGTCAGGGCCAGCTCCTGCAAACTCCGAATGTCCTTCACTCTCGCGGCCCATTCCCAAATCGTCGGGGTTGAGGGTTTACCCCAGTGTAAAGGGATAAGTGCCTTAGCTGCATTTAACAGGAGTTGAACAACCGATTTCCTATACCGTGAGACGGGCAAAGGGGTGTGATATAAAAGGAGAGGAGCAGGTAGAAAAGGGGGAGGGTTATCTGTAAGTTTCACCAAGATGGAATGGACCATCTTCCAAAAGGGAGAGAGAATGGGGCAGTTCCACCATATCTGGATCTGGGAACACTTGGAATGCAGCGCACATGACAAAAAAGAAGAAAGAGCAGTCTAAGTGTAATATGTTTAATAAAGTAAAAAACAAAGTAACAACAAGTTGCACTTACAATAGCCCTACTTGGGCTGTATGCTCATCAAGCGGGTCTCACTCCCATTGTAGCCAACGAACTGCGTCCTCCTACCGTCCTGTATACTGGTCCAGATGTTATCCGCTGTGTGCCACAATGCTGTCTTTCCAGTTGTAAAAGTTAGAGAAAAAGTGCTGGTCCGCACAAAATAGTATCCATCAAAGTGAAGTTGTTACCATGATAGAATGTAGGAAACAAAGTAACAGTAAAGTATGCACAACCGGCTTGAATGAAAGGCGACCTCGTGGTGAGGTGCGTTCAAGACGCCAAGCGGGCCGGTGTAAGGGCCTGTCAGGGGCGGAGGCAATCTCGCAGGGGGCGTGGATGAGACCCGGTACAGTAAGGCAAAAGACCTGAAAGTCTCCCAAATGTTTTCGCAGACTCAGTCTGCTTTCTCAAGGGAAGTAACAGGGAGGCGGGATCAAATCTTTAAATACCCCATTCCTAATCGTCCACAAAATAGCGTGCCCATTAATTGACAAGTACATGTAAATAACATTAAAAACATGAAAACATAAGAAGACATAAAAGACCTCTAATTACATAATATTGAAAACATGACGACTCAAAATGCATATTTAAATAAAACATGGAATTTGTGTTATTAGTGTGATGTGGAAAAAGATTGTGCAATAAAATAAATGATACCGATAGTGTGGGAATGTATGAGAACATGTGGTTGGGGCTTGTGGTGATATGTGAATACTTTGTAAGTGTAACGTGATATGTGAATATGATGCAAACAAGAAAGAAAAGGAAATGGTTAGAATAATGATAATAATGATGCGTGGAATATCTAGTTGTGTAGAGCTGTGCAATGTGTGGGTGATGTTGTAGTGAGTGTGTGAGAATGCTACGATGAGCAAAATGAAAGATGCAATAAAAAATGGGATGCGCTCCAAAATAAACCATATATAGGTATAAGTAAGTGTGTGCGCTGTGTGTTTGGGAAGTAACATGTGGAAAATTAAAATGATGCTAAAAAACAAAACGTCTGTGTGTATGGTGCTGTGCGATGTATGAATGAGCTGATGTGAATATATGGCGTGATGTGTGTACTAGAAGGTGTAAGGAAATGAATAAATGATGTACTGAATGGTGCGGTGCGCTCTATGATGTGGACGTGTGAATGAATGAAGTGTGAGTGCTGTGTGACTCTGTATGACAAGTGAAAGGCGTGGAGAGCTGAAATATTTCTCCAATCGCTGAGGAATGATGAATTCTGATATTGTAATATTTTTTGTGTCGTGATGTCCAATGGAATAAAAAAGAAAAAAAAAAAAATTTTTTGTCTCAAATAAAAATAAACAATGTGACATATGAATTTTGCAATAAAATATGGTATGGTAAGTACAACATGACAATATGATATTAAAACCTCTTAAAAAAAAAAAAAATGAATAAATAAATAATACCTTCAGATTTAAAAGAATTGTTGGAATAGTTGGCCTAGACATAAAAGATATTATTAGTATACTTGTGAATTAAATTAGTTTGCCTATATCTTAATTTGATTATGATCATTGATCTAAAATTGAAACAATAATAAAAAAATACTAATCCATCAAACCTTAATGACATAGACAGAAATTAATAAACTGATACATCGGAAGACCGTTAATAGATATTATGTTGTCTAGTTCATTAGAGATTCCTTCCTCACAGTGGGAATTATTTGTATATTGCAGGTGAGCTACAGGAAGGCTGCAAAGTCAAAATCAACATTGAGCCCCCTTGGATGCAGAGTTTTCAACTCATAGATCCAATACGATTCTCTTTGTCTCAGTTTTAAAAGATGATCACCTCCCCTGTGGCCCAACTGCACTTGTTCAGTGCCCACAATGGTGAGGCTTTCATGTTTACAATTGTGTACCGATTTACAATGATCAGAAACACTGTGGTTTTCAAAGCCTCTTTTGATGTTATATAAATGTTCATTAAATCTCACTTTTAATTTTCTTTTAGTTCGACCCACATATTGGATTCCACAGACACAGGTAATTAAGTACACTACATATGTGCTTGAACATGTAACATAATTTCTGATTTTATATTGTTTCTTTGTGATTGAGGATATGAACTCAATATTTTTAGATTTCAGTAGGTGGGAGCAACAGTTGCAGCCAGTGTGTCCACATCTATACATACCCTGCCTATTAAGAAAAGATCTCCCAGAGGGCTTGGTATTTTTTGAGTGGATATCACTGGGCGCAACCAGACTCGCTACATTTCTGTTTTTTCTATATATTATCTTTGGACGATTCCCTAGGATAGGTTTTAATAGGGGGTCTTCCATTAACACATGCCAATGTTAATAAAGTATATGATTAATTTGTTAAGATTGAGCACTGTAAGTTGTACAAAAAATTGGTAAAGTATTTGCAGACTTGTCAGTTTTGGGTTTGTATTGTAATAAATCCTTCCTTTGTAATTGTGAACTTTTCTGTCTGGCTTGTTTTTATAATTTCATGGTTGTATTTTTTTGTCTTTAAATTTCTTAGTGAGTATTTGTGATTCTTTTGTAAAATCTTCCTCCCTAGAGCAGTTTCGTCTGATTCTTTGAAACTGCCCAAAGGGGACATTGTCGATCCATCGCCGATTGTGACTACTGGAAGCATGCAGATGGCTGTTTCCATCTACATTTTTCCGATGGTTTTTAGAAAGTATATCCCCATCGGGGCCTATAAATAGAACAACGTCAAGGAATTTGATATGTTCAGAATGTATGTTGTTGGTAAAAGATAAGTTCATGGAATTATTATTCATATACATAAAAAATTCCTTGCATTGCTCCTTGGTGCCGTCCCATATCAGCAACAGGTCGTCAATATACCTTCTATAATAAATTATATGTTTGGAAAATGGATTATTGTTATATATATATTCAAGTTCCCATTTACCCATATATAAATTTGCATAAGATGGTGCAAAAGCTGAGCCCATGGCTACTCCTGAGGTTTGACGGTAAAATTGTTTATCAAATAGGAAATAGTTGTGATATAGAATGAAATCTATACAATTAATGATGAATTGTATTTGTGAAGGTGGCAAAACTTGGTGTGTATTGAGAATTGATTGGACAGCTTTGATGCCTAAAGCATGTGGTATGCATGTATTTAGACTGGTAACATCACATGTGACCCAAAAAAACTCAGGCCTCCATGTGATGCATTCCAGACTATTTAGTACTTTAATTGTATCTTTAAGATAAGATGGTAAGGTGAATACTAATGGTTGTAGAAATTCGTCAATGTATTGTGAAATTGGATAGGTTAATGAATTGATTCCAGAAATGATTGGTCTCCCTGGTGGGTGATCAAGAGATTTATGCAGCTTTGGAAGGTGGTAAAAAATTGCTATTGTGGGATTATTGTTGAAGAGAAATAAATTCATATTCTGTTGTGGTAATTATACTATCTTGAATAGCTTGTTTCAAAAGAGTATCTAACTTTTGGGAAAATTTAATAGTGGGATCTTTCTTTAAAATAGTATATGTGTTAGTATCACTCAGAAGTCTATAAGCTTCTTTTAGATAATCTGTTTTATTTTGTATACAAATACCCCCACCCTTGTCTGCCTGTCTAATCACAATATTATAATTTTTTTGTAGATTTTTTAAAGATTCTTTCTCAAGTTTGTTTAGATTTTGACAGGATTTGGGAATATTGGGAGTGATATTTTCTAGGTCCCTGCTGACCAATTGATTAAATACTTTTATTTGTTCTGACTGACAGAAAGTGGGATAAAAAGAGGATTTATTCTTTTTACTACTGTGTATTGGTTCCCATAGGTCTGGCAAATCGACATCTTTTTCTAACATTTGTAATGAACGAATATTAAATTTATCTTGCATGGAGGAGGTAATAGTTTGATGTTTTTGTTCTTCTGGTTTTGAAACAAAAAAATCTCTTCAGTGTAATAGATCTAATGTATGTGTTAAGATCTATATATGTGTCAAATTTGTTAAGAGGCTGTGCTGGAGCAAAGGATAAACCCTTGCTCAAGACACTCAATTCAGGTTTTGTAAGTACATGATCACTGAGATTGTATATAGAGGAATTTGAAGAGTTTATTGATTGACTTCTATTCTTGTGTATTTTTATGTGCCCCTCCTCTGCACCCTCTTCTGTAGATAAAGTTCTTTTTTGAGGTTTGGGTATTGGTACTTGCGGTATTTTATGGACTATTGTTGGATGTGTTACTATTGGTTGGTGAAGTTCCTCTATTGTTTGATTTATCGTTGTTTCTGGTTGAGTATTTGTTGTGTTTGTTGGATTCCCCTGTAATGTTGTTATTTGTGAATTGGAGGGTGTGAACAAAGGATGGGTGTTCTGTGATGGTGTTATTTGTGTTTGTCGTTTTGGGTTTCTGCCTCTCCATAAAAAAGACTGGCACGTTGTTTTGGGTATAGCTCCATTATTGTATGTAGGTAATGGTTGAAACTGGTTGGTGGTTGTTATGTTGGAAGTGGAGTGATGATTGTTCTGTGATGTTTGATATTGGTTGTATGAGTGGTGTGTATTCGTAGTATGTCTACTGTTGTTAGGTGTTCTATGTTGATAGGTTGAATGATATTGATTGTATCTGAAATAGTAATTTTTATGCTTATATTTATTGGATCTTGAATTACAAAAACCATGATGGTTAGTGATTTTGGATCTATTTTCATAGTCATATTTGTCTCTTATGAATTTTCGTTGTTTAGTATGTATTATATTCTTTTCTAGTATGTTTACATTTTTGTTAATGTTACTTTGTAGTTTCTTGTGATCATTTGTAAGGGTAACACCATTGATAGATCTTTCCATATCCTCTATTTCCTTTTTTGTTTTATTCAACCTGTTTTCTCTGTACTTTATCAATAACTCTTAATTTAAGTGAACAATTTTCCAGGATAGTGTCCCATTCTGTTTGGTATTCAATTTCATCCATTTCAAAGGATGGGGCCTTTTGGATTCTAAGACCTCTAGGTACAATTTTGTGTTTGTGGTAGTTTTCCAATGCAATGAGGTCAAACCAATCTTTGGTTTCTTTAATTAATAATCTTTCTAGGTCCCTAATTAATTGTAAAGGGTCACAAATCCTGGTAGGTTGTTCATATTCTGCCTGTAAAAAATCTAATGTTCTGTTTCTATGATTCCTTATATATTGATACGTATTCGGTTCAGTCATGTTCAACTGTGCTGAACATGCCCCACAAGCCCCAACCACATGTTCTCATACATTCCCACACTATCGGTATCATTTATTTTATTTTATTGCACGATCTTTTTCCACATCACACTAATAACACAAATTCCATGTTTTATTTAAATATGCATTTTGAGTCGTCATGTTTTCAATATTACGTAATTAGAGGTCTTTTATGTCTACTTATGTTTTCATGTTTTTAATGTTATTTACATGTACTTGTCAATTAATGGGCACGCTATTTTGCGGACGATTAGGAATGGGGTATTTAAAGATTTGATCCCGCCTCCCTGTTACTTCCCTTGAGAAAGCAGACTGAGTCTGCGAAAACATTTGTGAGACTTTCAGGTCTTTTGCCTTACTGTACCGGGTCTCATCCAAGCCCCCTGCGAGATTGCCTCCGCCCCCTGACAGGCCCTTACACCGGCCCGCTTGGCGTCTTGAACGCACCTCACCACGAGGTCGCCTTTCATTCAAGCCGGTTGTGCATACTTTACTGTTACTTTGTTTCCTACGTTCTATCATGGTAACAACTTCACTTTGATGGATACTATTTTGTGCGGACCAGCACTTTTTCTCTAACTTTTACAACTGGAAAGACCGCATTGTGGCACACAGCGGATAACATCTGGACTAGTATACAGGACGGTAGGAGGACGCAGTTCGTTGGCTACAACGGGAGTGAGACCCGCTTGATGAGCATACAGCCCAAGTAGGGCTATTGTAAGTGCAACTTGTTGTTACTTTGTTTTTTACTTTATTAAACATATTACACTTAGACTGCTCTTTCTTCTTTTTTGTCATGTGCGCTGCATTCCAAGTGTTCCCAGACCCAGACTTGCATTCGGTGGACAAGGCCACCTTACACTGACTCCTGCTGCATTGACTTAAAGAAGATTGACTCACTTTCATCATTTTCATCATTCATTATCATCATTTCAACTATTTTCATTATCCATTGACTGATCATTACATCTCCATCTTGTCATCCTCATTTTATCTTGACTGTGGGTACTCATAGATCTACTTATCTCCATTACAGTTTGTATTGTTTATGGTATATCTTTTTGTTTCCTTATTATCTACCCACTTATATTATATCTCTTTTATACACTTCTCATCATATTTGCATTACTCATTGTAGTTAATAATATAGTCATATTATTAGATCATTCCACACTATTCTGTATTTTCAGTCCTAGGTTAGATTGCCCCTGGAGCGCTCCATTCTTGGGATATTATATACGTATCAGTTCCACCATATACAGAGCAGGGTGCCAGAGGACTCGCCACATCTCCAGCAGACATCTGGCTTTCCGGGATAAAAGGAGTGTAAGAGAGCAGGTTTGCAATACCAGTGAGAAAGAAATTTGTATGACATTTCCTGAATCTTGTAGTCCAAGGAGCATTTGTGAGTCAAAGTTAAAATCTTCTCCCACTGCCCCTCACTCAAAGAAATCTGAAGGGTAGATTCCCATTTACCCACAAACGATGGGGGAGCAGTGGTTGCAGAGTCTAGAAACAGAAAATATAGGAAAGAAATGCCATGACGGGGGAGTGTATCCCCAGTACATAGGTTTTCAAAGGGTGTAGTAGAGGAAAAGAGGGCTGTAGGTTGGGGTAAGGAGCGAACAAAATAACCCAGGTGGGTATAGTGGAATCTATCGAACATCGTCAAAGGACGAGATGGCAAAATCTCCTCCAGGGGTCGAAGCCCACCTGCTGCAGTCAGTAAAGATCCCAGCCTTGATGAACCGTTGAGGAAGGTATCCATAAAGGGACCAGTGGACTGCCCAGGAACAAAAGCCGGGTTCCGGAGGAGAGGTGTTAAGGGAGAAGGAAAGGTGGTGAGTCGAAATCAATCGCAAGAGCTATGGAATGCTGAAAGTGTGGCCAAGACAAGCGAATGAGTCCTCGAAAGCGAACGAGCATGGTGCGGTTGCAGCCAAGGTAGCAAATGCAATGGAACCTCCACCCCATCCTCCTCGATGGAGATCCACAACTTCTGGGGCGGGCAGAAGGACCCCTCTAGGATACAGAGAAGGTGACAGGCTCAGTAATAGGTATGAGGGCAGCGGAAAGCTAAGCCTGCTTCTGATTTGTGTCGCATCAACAAATCAAACCGCAATAGAGGCTTCTTCCGAGTCCACAGGAACTTCAGCCACAGAGATCGGATAGAGGTGAAGAAGGCAACTGGAAGGTGAATAGGGAGCGTTTGAAAAAGATAGAGTAGAAACAGAAGAACAATCATTTTCAGAGCATTGACTCGACCCATGCACGAGACATGCAATGGAGCCCAGGAGCTAAAATCCCACCACATAGCTGCCAGGAATGGGGGGAAGTGGTAGGCATAGAGCTGTGATAAATCTCTAGACAACCACACCCCTAGATACCGAAGTTTATCACGGCACCATTTAAAAGGTAAGGAAGTCGACAGACCCCTTGCCTGGTTCTCAGGGAGAGATATGTTCAAGATTTCTGATTTGCCAGTGTTGATTTTGAAATTCGCAAGCTTCCTGTAGATTTGAAATTCCTCGAGGAGCACCGGGAGTGACACTCCCAGAGTGGAGAGAGGGAAGAGGAGATCATCAGCAAAGCCCAGGACCTTGTGTTGAGTACCCTTCACAGTCAAGCCCTGGATGTTACCATTAGTCCGAACTGCTTCCAGGAAAGGCTCTAAGGCCAAGACAAACAGCAACAGGGAAAGTGGGCACCCCTGCCACGTGCCGTTGGAGATCTGAAATGAGTCCGAGAGGGCACAGTTAATTCAGATCCTAGCCGAGGGGAGGGAGTACAGGGACGAGATCCATGCCATCATATGGGGGCCAAAACCTACTTGTCTCAGGACTTCAAACAAGAAGCCCCAACTCAGACGGTCAAAGGCCTTTTCTGCGTCAACAGAGAGCAAGAGCAATGGAGATGAGGCAGCACGCTCCTGATGAATCAAGCCTATTGCTTGGATGGTGCAATCTCTGTCCTCCCTCCCCGGAATGAATCCCACCTGGTCAGAATGGACCAGAGAGGGCATAAATGGGGTGAGATGAGTGTGTAGGACCTTTGAGAACACCTTCAAATCAATGTTGAGTAAAGAAATTGGCCTATAGCTGCCAAGTGCTCCGTGTCCCTCCCCTCCTTCGGAATCAGGGAAATTGTGGCAGCTAGCGTGTGCGGATGGATGGCGTGGCCCTCTAGGATTGAGTTAAAGACCATATGAGGGCCAAGAATAGTCAGGAAGTGTTTGTAATGCTGAAGGGAGAGTCCATCGGGGCCCAGGCATTTGCCCGACTTAGAGTTCTGTATTGCTAAGGTCAGCTCCTCCAGAGACAAAGGGCAGTCCAGCAAAGTAGCATTGTCACGAGGAAGCTTGAGTTTTAAGTGCTGACAAATGTACTCAGAGATTTTAGGATCTGGCGATAAATTATAAAGCTTAGAATAGTAGGACACAAACGTCTGGAGTCAGTCGCTTAAGAGCCCCACGTGGATCTCTGATTTTCAGGATGTAAGTAAGTTGCCGACGTTTCCTGATAGCTCCCACCAGGTATTTCCCTGGCTTATTGCCATGTTCATAATAGATGGCTTTCAATCTAGTGAACTGTCTCTGGGCTAGTGAGTTGAGTGCCGAAGAAAGCTTGCGCCGTAACAGCAGGAGTTGTTGAAAATCATTAGCATGCAAAGAGGTCTTATGGGTTTGCTCGAGGACCACAATTTGGGACTATAGCTCGCGCAACCGAGCGGACCGTGTCCTCTTGGCTTCAGAGGCAAGCTTGAGATAATGGCCATGGACCACACACTTGTACACTTCCCAAACTGTAAGCTCAGGCACGCTACACGCCGAGTTATCAGTGAAATAGTTGACAGGAAAATTCCTAGTGGACAGCAAAATATTTGGGTTGGTCAACAAAGTCATGAAACCTCCAAGAACACTGAGCAGGATGAACAAGCGGCAGAGCAAGATACCATGAGTGGTCCGACCAGGTCGTGAGACCGTACAAGGCCGACTGCAGCATGGGGAGGTGATAGTGGGTGACAAGCAAATAATCTATGCGTGAGTAATGAGCGTGAGGGGCAGAATAAAAGCTATAGTCACAATTCTCTGGGTGCAAGGCCTGCCAGCAATCAACAAGTTGTTTGTCCACAAGCAGTCTCTTAAATTTCCGCAAAACATTCGGCAGGGTACGAGCAGTACCCATGGAAGTATCAATGCCGGGATCAAGGGCGACGTTAAAGTCACCACCTCTGATCGTGAAGCCCTCCTGACGAAGGGAAGCCAGCATATTAGCTAAAGAAGTATGTTGTCGAGTATTCGGGAGGTATATTGATGCAAGGGTGTATGTATGACCAGCAATCATACCCTTCAAAAAGACATATCTGCCCTCGAGGTCCAGGAGACGAGCAGTCTCAACAAAAGGAGTAAATTTAGAGATAAGAATCGCAGTCCGCTTTCGTTTGGAAAGAGGGTCATTGCTGTAGCAACATTGTGGATAGTCCCAAGAAGTCAAACTGGGCAGAGAAGCACCACAGAAATAGGTTTCCTGCAGAAAAGCAATGGAATTTCGGTGGGACCTGAGATCACGAAGCAGATGAGACTGTTTCTCAGGAATGTTAAGACCCTTACCATTCCAGGTCATCACCCGAAGGTCAGCTGGTGCAAAAGATGAAGTAGTTGGCATAACTACGCAAAGATCAGGGAGAGAGAGCCCTCAGGGCCCAGAGGATCAGGGAAGGTAAAAAAAAAAAAAAGGGGGAGGGAGATGGAAAAGAAGAGCGGGGGAAGAAAAAGGGGGGAGAGGAAAAACTGAGAGTTCAAAGTATACTCTGAAATATGAATTGGTGAAAGAAGGCAGTCACAAGACACCGAATAAGGCATGGGTCGCGTTAACACCAATATAACAGAGGGTTCCGGTATAAGGGGGAAGAGTCAACTGGAGGAAGATACCCAAGTATCCTTGATCAAAAGAACACATGGGTGTGAAAAATCAAGGAGCTAAGTCAAAAAAAAAATAAATCAGCTATTATAAAGTATAATAAACAGCAAACCGCCACCCCCCAATAAGAACAGAGTAAACAATATCAGTATTGCAAAACAGAGCAATCAATAATGATAACAGAAGCTTAGGGGTTGGGAGGACAAAGAGGCCTCAAGCAGCAATCCCCACACCACCGATCGAATGCCAGGGCACCCAACATACACACTACCCACTGGAAAACTCAGCCAAACCCACCTTCCTAGTTCCCAACTATGATCCCCCACCAAGGCAGGGACAGGTGGGGGGGGGGGGCAGGAGGGAAATACAAAGAGGCAGCCCCACAGTAATAGCAACAGTCCCAGAAGTGAGCGGAGGCCCAAACCCCTCCCCCCTGGACCAACCCCTGGCCAGAACCTCCACAAAGGCCTGCCAATGCCATGGACATCCACCTCTCCACCTGGAGTACATGAACCAGATACAAATCCAATAAATGGCACAGAGCAGAGGCATCAGATGAAATAATCCTGAGCAACTCATGCCAACCCACCGTGTACCCGGGGGTCGCCGTGCCCCAGGGCTCCACCTCAACCATAAGAGGCCACACGAACAGGGCTGTCAGCGGGGCAGGGTGGCCAGGATTATACATGGTAACAGCATAACCCAACAGAAAACATAATGCCCAAAGAGCACATTGCATAAAGCTCTGGGGTAAGAGCACGCCAGGGCAGTGCCAGGGGGAAGGGAAGGCTTGACCCAAAGGGTCAGGGAAGGCTGGACAATAGGGACATGGGCAATAGACCTAAGAGAGCCAGAGGAGGGAGAGAGGGCAAAAGCAGAGGAGGGAGCCAGGGCCTCCCATCCGCATCCCCAGCAAGATGAAACCCCGGACCTTTCATCACCAAGGCCAGATATGAGACAAGGTGCTCAAAGTAAGACCAGTGCACCCAAACCCAGCCCAACCTCACAGTCCGCCGTGGCATGGAGACTGGGGCACCCCAGCGAACAGCACGACTGATGCACTCCGAACATCCAGGAAACCACGGACCCCAGAACAGGGCCCAAAATGAAGAGGAGAGCAGCCACACAGGGACTACCCAGGAAGCTACATCCTGGGAGAGAGGGCAACAGCCCATGCAAGGGATAATGGCCCTGGGAGCCCCAGAAGTCTCCCAAGACAAGGAGGGGGGTAGCGCGGGACAGGGCAGCCATAGGGATGCACAAGGGAGGGGAAAGGACAAGCGGGACAGAGCACAGAAGGCCCAGGAAAGCCATAGGGAAACGCAAACCCCAAGAGCCATAAAGTGGGCCACAAATCAGGAAGGGGACAGGAGTTGGGGGGGCAGAAAATGCAGGCAGCAAGTTTGCAATGGTACAGGTACAGAAAAGGCTACTGCCAGGGATCAGCATGCATAGGACACAGAGGGGTATAACACTGGTTTAAAGTCACTAGCTATCCCCGGTGGGGGGACGTGATACTGCAGTCAGGGACGCATGTCACATAAAGAGTAAACCCGGAGGTTGGGAAGGTGCAGACACAGCTCTTCAGTACCCAAGGCAGACGAACAAATCAGCAAAGCAAGGTTAAGGCCGGTGGAGCAAATTCCAGTCTGATAGACAGTGCAAGGTGGAGAGCGGGTCACAGACAAGGGACCAGGCACGTCACTCCTCAATGTCAACATCCCTCCGGACACGAATGACATAAAAATCCCGGGGTACATGGGAGCAGTCCAAACCTCTGGAAGGGCGTCGAGAGCGGAGTGTCATCGGCCCATGGAGCTCTGGAAGGCTCCAGTCCCGGATCTGGACATCAGGAAGCCCCAATTTTTCCAGGAAAGCAGGTAGGTCTTGGTAGTACTGCAGCACCGTAAGGCTAAAGGGATGGCCCCAGAAGTAACATATGTTCCGTTGTTGAAGTACTGAGGTCAGAGGCATCAAGGCTTGCCTGGCTTGAAGTGTAAGGTCATAAAGGTCCTAGAAGAAAGACACCGGGTGGCAGTTGTGAGACCAGGAGCCGAACTCCCGGGCCCTCTGCAAAATCTCCTCTTTCAACCCAAAATCAGGTAAGCAACAGATAATGTTCCACGGAGGACTTGTAGGAGGACCTTGCAGGCGTAGAGCCCAATGTGCTCTATTAAACGCCACTGCCGAGCCTACAGGGCACCTCAGCATAGCAGTAAAGATTTCAGTCAACAGCTGCGGGATATTCTCCTCGGTGCCAGCAGATACCTCAGGAACCCCACAGATGCGAATATTGTGCCTGCAGCCATGGTTATCAAGGTCTTCAATCCTATTACAATATTATGCCAGGTACAATGTGTGTTGCACTTAGGTCTGGGAAAGTGCAGCAAGCTTGCGAGACTGGGCAATTGAAGATTCCTCCTGCGCAACAATCCACTGATGCAGGCCCTGCAGGTCTGTGCGTAACTTGGAGACCTCATCCTGGACCGTGTGCTTGAGCTCTGATATCAGGTTGTTGAAGTCGGTATGCCAGGGAGCGGAGAAGAAGAGAAGTGCTACAGGGTCAGGCGCAGCTGACTTGGAGCGAGCCCCAGCAACCTGGTCCAGTGCATCATCTCCGGATGAGAGTGAACATGATGGCGAGTCCACCTCGCACTCATCAACCATCGGGCATTCAACCGATGTCTGGGTTTGAAAAAAGTCCCTGAGAGAGCCAGTGGGAGTCTTTCCCCTGCCTCCAGGGGTAGAGGACCCAGAGGAATTCTTCTTTTCTCTGTCAACCAATACAGGTTACTGGTAACTCCGGGTAGGTGATCCACCCCTTTAAGTAGGCAGGAACAATTCTAGAATTGATTGCAGGAGGTGGAGCCTGCCTTCCCTTCTTGGCTGCAGCTAGCCAACCAGCTCCAGAAAGAATTGTTCCTTGGTGAAGATAACACAGGCAAGAGAACAGTTCTGCTATAGCTTTAGAAGTTTTTTATTTTTCTGTTAGAAATGGAATACCACCATTAGGCGTATTACCATAACTGACAATGCCCTTAGATGTGGCTACCTCAGTGACCAGGCGCTTTTTGTGGACCTTAAGCCCTAGGGGGAAAATCTTGGCTACAATTCCTTTCCTCACCAAGGCTGCTTCTTTAAACATGCTAATCTGAAGACAGGAGATCTGCAAGGTCCACTTGTCCCACAGTGCCCCTCCGCACAGGGTTTTTTAATTTGGAGCTCCTATTGCACACTCCTGCACTCATTGGGTCTATCTGTATATCTGTTGGGTGTTTGGAGCAGGTTTATGTGGTAATTAACCCTTTAGCTGCTGGTTTGAAAATTTTTTTGGGGGGGGTTCTAACACTTTTCCTACTGGTTCAGTGTTTTTTGGGTATCCTAATATGTTCTAGTGATGTTTCATGTCTTTTAGTTTATACTTCCAATGCTCTCTTTACCGCATAGGCGCCATTGCTCCATTCACTTCTATGGGACTGTACAGTTTGGGACATATCTCTGCAACCGTTTAACCTAGTGACTTCAGAGATGGCTCATTTTACTTTGCTCTATCATCCAGTTCATGTTTCTAATGTGTTGGGGAGGCTCCCGCCGTGGCAGCCATTTTGTGCTATTTCCAGAATGAGTATCCTACTCAGGGCTGGGACTCTCCTTCTCTCCTCTGCTGATTAAGCCTTTGCCTTCCAGATACTTTTATATTAACGATTTCTGGGGTGAAACTTTAATCCTACACACTGTAATTGGGTGATTTCTTATACAGTAAGGTTATTTGACACTGTGAGAATACCTATACCGCTGGAGCTTGGGGCCAGACCAAAGACTTAAGGATTCTGGGATCCCTGTATCCCCCATTGTTCATTGCTTTTCTTGTCATTCAGGGTTACTTAGAGAATTCTCAGGTCATTTATGCCCAACATGTTCTGAGAGTATTCCAGGGACCTCCAGCCATGCATTAGAGCCAGCTTGGGTGCAAGAGTTCAAGGCTGCTACTAGGAACCTCCTTAGGTCCACATTGCAACTCTTTCCATCCCAGTTATAGGGGGTCTTTCATTCTGTTTGGCAGACCCCCTCCTCCGTCAAGTCTTCCTTGCCCAAACCTCAGGGAGTACCTGATGTGTCAGATTCCTCTGAGGAGGAACTGCTGGTGGATTCAGATGTTGAGGAATGTTCTGTGGTGGACTCCTCTCAGTTTTTTGGGGACCCTTTTGAGGCTGATCCTTAAATATTCCCTTGGAGGAGGTTCCTTCTGACCCTTCTGATGTATTTCAGGAGCCTAAAAAAGCCCTTTACATGCTTTCCATCTAACTCCACTCTTGACTGCCTTGTGTGCGAAGAGTAGAAGTCTCTGGACAAGAAACCTTCTATCTCCAAGAAATTTGCAGAGCTTTATCCCTTTTCTGAGGCTGCGCTTGCTCAGTGGGTTCATCCTCCCAAAGTGGATGCTCCTATCTCCAGGCTATCCAAGTCTCCTGCCCTGCCATTATCTGATGCGTCTGCTCTAAAGGACTGGGCTGACAAGAAACTTGAGGTCTCCCTCAAGTCCATCTTTGCCACTGCTGGCTCTGCCATGCGTCCAGCATTCAATGCATCATGGGTAAACCGGGCCATTGCGGTCTGGACTGAACAACTCACCCTGGCTGTCCATCAGGGTGCTCCTACTTCGGATATGTTGAGCCTTCTTGCCAACATTTCTGTATTTGATGCCATCCGTTTGGTGACTAGGGTTTCCACCATGTCTGTGGTTGCCATACGGGATCTTTGGCTCAAGATCTGGTCTGCTGACACTGCTTCTAAGAAAGCATTGCTCTCCTTGCCTTTTCAAAGCACTTCTTTGTTTGTGCCAGATCTTAAGGATCTGATCAATGAGGCCACAGCGGGTAAGAGTACACTTTTACCCTTGGTTCCTAGGAAGAAAACATCGCTTAAGCGTAACCGGTATTTTCGTTCCTTTCGGAATGAGACACGTCCGACGAACCAGATGGTTCCCTCAGCTCTGTGCACCTCCTCCAAGCCCAAACAGCAATGGAAGCCCAAGGCCTCCTCCAAGCCCAAGGCTTCGAAGCCTTCTTTGGCATGACTCACCGAACCTGGGTCCACACTCTGCTGTGGGTGGTTGTCTGCGACAGTATCACAGCATTTGGGAGGATTCTATGATGGACCCATGGGTTTTACAGGTGGTGACCGAAGGGTACAGGATCCCTTTCGTATCTCTTCCTCCTTTTCGCTTCTTTCCTTCTCGTGTGCCTCAGGGCGCAGAGAAACGCGTTTGTTCGACGGTGCTGTTCAGGCTCTTCTGGACAAGGACATTCTAGAGCCGGTTCCAGTTCAGTACAGATGTATGGGTTTTTACTCAAGCCTCTTTGTGGTCTCCAAGAAGGATGGCGGCTGTCGTCCCATTTTGGATTTAAAGGATCTCAATTCCTTTGTGATCCAGACTCATTATCACCAGGAGTCTCTACACATGGTGATTGCTGCCATGTCCCCAGGGGAATTCCTTGCATCTCTGGATCTTCAGGACATGTACTTACACATTTCCAATCATCCAGGGAGCCGGAAGTACCTCCGATTTGCATGTGACAGGGGACATTTTCAGTTTTCAGCTGTTCCATTTGGTCTGACTACAGCTCCTCCAGTCTTCAACAGTGTCCTGGGAGCCTTAGTATCCATCCTGCACCGTAACGGCATCAGAGTTACTCCATACATGGACAATCTGCTTCTGAAAGCCCCTTCTGTGGAACTCCTTCATCAGCAGGTTCAGCAATGCATTCATGCTCTCACCCATTACGGGTGGATCATCAGCTTGGACAAGCGTCTGGTCTTCCTGGGCCTTCTCTTTGAAACTCAGAAGAGCTTGGTGTTTCTCACAGACGAGGTAGCTCACCAGATCGCCCACAAGGTTTCTGCAGTTCTGGCTGAATATCCAGTTCCAGCCAAGAAGCTGTCATTTCTAGTGGGGAAATTCATCTCCACCATAGAAGTGGTCCTGTTTGCCATGGCGCACACCAGGGAGCTCCAGAGGTTTGTGATCCAGGTGTGCAAGGATCAGCCGGACCTTCTGAAGATGTCAGTGTCCCTCCCTCTTCATGTGGAACTGAGTTTGTCATGGTGGCTCGACCTCTCCCATCTGCTGAAAGGCAAGTCCTTCCTGGTATCCTTCTGGACCATGGTATTATCACGGTGCAGTGATTCCCCTCCTGTCACTCACTTGTGCTGCGCTCCAATTGGTTGAGCCTGTTTGGCCCCTGGTGACCTTTTTATACTGGGCCATTGGTACCTGTCAGGTGGTGTTCCTGAGCCAGATTTGCTGTGCTGTGTTCCTGCGTTCCTGATTTCCGGTGTACCGACTTGGCTTGCTCTGACTACGTTCCTGTGTTCCTGCTCCGTGATTTGACCCAGCCTGGCTGACGTTCCTGCTCGTATCCTGATCTGGCTTGTCTGAGAACCTACTCCGTGATTTGACCCGACCTGGCTGACGTTCCTACTCGTATCTTGATCTGGCTTGTCTGAGAACCTGCTCCGTGATTCGACCCGGCTTGTATGACGTTCCAGCTCCGTGACCTGCACCGGTTACTTCTGCCCAGACTACGTTCCAGCTTCCCACTGTCGCCGAGGCGACATTTTGACTTCCTCCAACTACTGTCCTTATACGGCTGCAGTTGTTAACCCATGCTGAGTTGAGATCCTGCTACCGAGCTGTTCCCTACTGAGCTGTACTCCTCTTTCGAGCCATTAACCCGTGCAGAGCTGTGTTCCAACTATCGAGCCGTTAACCCGTGCAGAGCTCTGTTCCCGGTTCTGAGCCTCCAGTCTGGTACAGAGCGTTGCTATTGTGCTGAGCCGTTTCTCTCATACCACTATTACTGCTGAGCCGGTCTGCTAGGCCTTGCAGGAGACGGTTCATATCACTTCTTGCAGTATAGTGAAGTTTGTTACCGCGCCCAGTAGGCACCACGGCTTTGGCTGCTATTATGCAAGTCTCTGTTGTTACGCCCATGGGGGCTATTGCCTCAAGCTCTTGCAATCCAGTTGCTTCCGTTATCACGCCCGTGGGGGCTATTGGCTCAAGCTGTTGCAATCCAGTTGCTTCCGTTATCATGCCCGTGGGGGCTATTGGCTCAAGCTCTTGCAATCCAGTTGCTTCCGTTATCACACCCGTGGGGGCTATTGGCTCAAGTTCTTGCAATCCAGTTGCTCCGTTATCATGCCCTTGGGGGCTATTGGCTCAAGCTCTTGCAATCCATTTGCTTCTGTTATCACGCCCGTGGGGGATATTGGCTCAAGCTCTGGCAGTCTACTTGCTCCGTTATTACGCCCGTGGGGGCTACTGTTCAAGTGCAGCAGGTTCTGGGTTGCAGGTTCCTCTTTGCTGGACAGTTATCTCAGTATTATGAACATTTGATGTTGAGTCCTCTCCACCATTTACTGGCTTTATCACCTTGGGCGTGCCAAACAACACAACTGAGACGGACTGATAACTGTGTTTACCCTTGTATCTGTACTCAGTATCTGCCATTTGCCTGTGCTGTTTAAATCTATACCTGTATATTGGTCATACTATTGCCTTCCTGCTGCTACGCAGTGCTGCCTATAGGGGGCGATCTTTGTCATTCATTTTGTTCTTAATAAAACTGTGTTTTCTTTCACCTACTGGTCTGAGTGTCTTGAAAACCGTGACAGGTATCGATGGATGCCAGCCTCTCCAGCTGGGGAGTGGTTCTGGGTCGCCTGGGCACTCAGGGTGGGTGCTCTCCAGAGGAATCTCTCCTTTTTATCAACATTGAAGCTTTGGGCGATATGTCATGCCCTTTGTCATTGGACATCTCAGCTGTAAGACTGTCCGAGTGAAGTCCGCCATGGCTTATATCAACAAGCAGGGCGGAACAAGAAGTCTCACCGCTTGATTAGAGGTCAAGGCTATTTTGTCTTAGGCAGAAGAACACGTTCCTGCCATATCCGCAGTGCACATTCCAGGTGTAGACAACATCATGGCGGGCTTCCTCAGTCAGCACACAGTGGACAGCGGAGACTGGGAACTGCACCCAGAGGTGTTCACCCTCATAGTTCAGAAATGGGGTCTTCCTTACATCAACCTGATGGCGACCCTTTACCTCTGGCGGTGGATGCAGTGTCCATTTCTTGGTTATTCCCTCTGGCCTGCATTTTTCCTCCTGTTCCAATGTTGCACAGGGTGTTAAGGAAATTACGACTGGAGCGTTGTCCAGTCATTCTGATTGCTCCATACTGGCCTTGACAGGCTTGGTTTCCAGAGCTTCTGGATCTTTCAGTGGCGGAGCCATTCCGGCTTCCTTGCCATCCAGATCTTCTTCTACAGGGTTACCTGTGGAAGGAGGATGTTCACTAGCTAGCTTTGATGGCTTGGAAATTGAATCCTCAATATTGATGAAGAAGGGCTTTTTTTCTGGTGTGGTGGTTACTATGCTTAGTGCCTGCAAACCTATTTTTCCCAAAATCTACCATCGTATCTGCACAACCTTTCTATCTTGGTGTGCTGACAAGGACCTGTCTCAGGAATTTGATCTGCCTACAGTCCTGGCCTTTTTGCAAGACGGTGTGGATAAGGGCCTCAGTTTGAGTTCCCTTAAGGTTTGATGTCTGCCCTCTCTGTTTTCTTTCAGAGGCTCATTGCCATCCTTCCTGTTGTCAAGGTTTTCTTTTAGGGCATTGCTCATACTCATCCTGCCTTCAACAATCCTGCTCCTCTGTGGGATCTTAACTTGGTTTTGGGCATCCTTCAGCGCCCTCCATTTGAGTCTTTGGCTAATACACCTGTTGATGTGGAAAATGGCCTTTCTCCTGGCGATCGTCTGTCGCCGTGGCGCGGAGTTACATACTCTGTACTGTAAACCACCTTTTTTGTTGTTTCACAAGGACAAGGTGGTGCTTCGCACTTCTCAGGAGTTTCTTCCGAAGGTGGTTTCGGAGTTTCACATCAATCAGGAGATTGTGGTGCCCTCTTTCTGCCCTGACCCCACCTCTGACAAGGAGAGGGATCTCCACTTGTTAGACGTGGTGCGTTGTCTCAAGTTTTATGTGCATCGCACTGAGTCTATCAGGCAATCTGATGCGCTGTTCTTCATTCCTGAGGGTCCTAGGGCAGGAAGACCTGCATTCAAGGTGACTATTGCTTCTTGGATAAAATCCACTATTTGTAAGGGTTATGAGCTGAGGAAGAAGCCTGTCCCTTTCAGGATCACGTCTCATTCTACACAATCTACAGTATTGGGGCCTCTTGGGCTTACAAGAATCACACCTCCGCTGATCAGTTGTGCAAGGCGGCCACCTGGTCATCTGTGCACACTTTTTCAAAGCACTACCGTGTTGATGTGCTTGCATCGGCTGATGCCAGCTTTGGGAGGAAAATCCTGGAGGCAGTCTTGCCTGTCTAGGATCTCCTTCGGCTCTTAGTGCTTACTTCACTTTGGAGCCCTGTTGGCTCTACTTCAGCGCGCTCTGTAACAGTTCCTGGGGTGGGGTTACCCCTGTTCAGTGTCCGTTGACACTTCATTGTTTTGTTGGGCTATCTCTGATCTGATGGTTCATATCTGCTCTAGTGACTTTGGGGGCCTTATGTCTGGTCCTTGCCTTTCTTCCCGCCTCTGGGAAACTCAATGGTTGGACATCCCAAAGTTACCAGTAACCTGTATTGGATGACAGAGAAAAGAGGATTTTAGCCTTATCTGTTAAATCCTTTTCTCTTAGTCCATACAGGTTACTGGTCTCCCACCCTGTCAAGGGACCATGCTTGGCAGACTGTGGGGGTCCTTCGGGGTCATGCTCACGGGAGTCTTCTTTTCCTTCCACTATCTAATCAATGGTGTCTAAAATCTTTCTGGAGCTGGTTGGCTAGCTGCAGCCAAGGAGGGAAGGTAAACTCCACCCCTTGCAATCAATTCTAGAATTGTTCCTGCCAACTTAAAGTGTTAGTAATGTCCAACAAAAAGTTTTTTGCATTTAGAAGAGCTTAAAAAGCTGAGCTAAATGCAAAAAACCGTATCTCTTAAACTGTCCGCTTTTACTGCTGAGCTGTTCTCTCCTATACCGAACCTATATTAACCCGTGCAGTGCCTGTAGTCTCCGTTTATGTGCCTATCCTATACACTTGCCAAGCCTCTGGTTTTCCTTAGAGCCTTTAACCGTCCTGAGCCTGTGCTGTAAGACCTAGCTATCACGGTGCCCGTGATCCCCTGTCAGTCACACTGATGGTACCTGTGCATTGGTGCAGGTTGTTTGGCCCGCCCAGGATGTTCCTTTTTATACTGGGCCTATGACATCTATCTGGTGCCCTTTCGTGGTGTTCCTGAAGTTGAGCCCTCTTGCTGAGTTGCTGTGTTCCTGTGTACCGATTCGGCTCGTCTGACTATTCTCCGTTCCTGCTCTCTGATTGGATCCTGCGCTGGCTGACGTTCCTGTTCCGTTACCGACCTGGCTGTGGCTGACGTTCCTGCTCCGTTACCGACCTGGCTGTGGCTGACGTTCCTGCTCCGTTACCGACCTGGCTGTGGCTGACGTTCCTGCTCCGTTACCGACCTGGCTGTGGCTGACTTTCCGGCTCCGTGATTTACCCAGCTTGTTTGACGTTCCTGATCGAGAGGGTCCTGGTTCCGATCATCGCTCCCTGTTCCTCATCAGTTTCCTGAGTTCCAGTGTTTCCAGGTCGCCCAACGGCGACATTCTGAACTGTAGTAGTGGGGCTCCGTTCATTCACTCTCATTGGCGCTATGCGGTGGCCTTCGTTTACCGAGCTGTTGTAACCTTGCGGAGCTGCCTCTCCGTGGCCGTACCTGCCCGATTCCCTTACTGTGTGTGTGTGTTGCCTCCGTTATTGAGCCTAATACACTTGCCAAGCTATATCATACTATCCGAGCCGTTTATACAATCTGAGCTGCGCTTCGTACCTAGTCTGTCCATTACACGAGCAGAGCAGTTTAGTCCCGGTACGTGGTGTACCGTGCTTGCACCTCCCGGTGTTGTGGCCTCCGTTTGCTCTCGCTGTATGGTACTGATACGGCACCGGAAGGGTGTCTGGGCGCTAGTCATTGCTCGTGTGTAGTATCATTCATCGCACTCCTGTGCGAGGCTCGTTGTTTCTGGTACAGTGTTACTCCTGTTGGCACCACGTGGGTGGCCTGGCTCTAATCTCCTTTGGCACACAACAGTATTCCTGTACGTATCAAGGGCTTGACAGGTTCCGTTAACCAACTCTGCTAACGGCTCTTTCTATCACTCCTCCTGGAGTTTATACTCAGCTCTGGTTGCATTGTGCAGTCTCCTTGGGCGTCCTTTTGTAACAGCTACATGAGAGTGATTTGTGCAAGCCTACTACTGATCGTGAATACTTTCAGAGACTTATTGGTTCAACTGGGCGTTGTCAGCCTACCATCATTGTGACTGATCAGTGGGTTATTTCTTAACCCTTGTCCATCCTGTTATACAGTGCAATTCAGCATTCATTGTACTAGCTACTGCTTTCTACCTGTCTGTCTATGCCATACCTGGCCCCCAGGGGCGCTATTCCTGATTTTCATTTCAAATAAAACTGTGTTTTTACTTAAAACCTTGTCTGAGTGTCATAAAACCGTAACAGTACGAAAGGGCCATGACCTCTGACGGTAAAGGTGACAGTAATACACAGAACCTCCACTGGAGGATGGATGTGCACGAGCAGCGCTTGGACCAGTTGGCACTGGCCATGCAAACCTTGCTAGAACGTACGGTACACCTTGATAAACCTAACCAAAATCCGGTGGTCCCCCCAGTTGTGACACCGGATCACGTTGCTGGGCAAATGGTTGCCGTTCCCAGAAGTTTAACGGCGGCGGCGCCATTACCGTTGAGATACAATGGCGAACCCACCCTGTGTAGAGGGTTTATTAACCAACTAGAGATATTTCTAGAACTAACACCTCACGCTTTTCCGAACGACCGTAGCAAGGTGGGGTTCATGATATCTCTATTAACGGGTAAATCCTTGGCATGGGCTATCCCACTATGGGAGAAGGCCAAACCATGTACATTAGACTTTGAAGAATTTGTCAAGCAGTTTCGGAGAGTATTCGAGCTGCCTGGGAGAACCTCCTCTGCTGCCAAAAGATTAATGGAGATTCAGATGGGCGAACGCACCGCAGGCGATTACGCCATAGAATTTCGGATACTGGCAGCAGAGGTAGGGTGGAATAATGAGGCTCTAGTGGCAGCTTTTTCCCAGGGATTATCAGACGCTATTAAAGATGAGATTGCAGCCAGAGAGGTACCTACCGATTTGGATGATTACATAGATTTTGTATTGCTCATTGATGCACGCATACGAGAAAGGCGCTTGGCTAAAAGGGCAAGATCCAGAATCCATGGGCACGATGGCCCTTTAAACCCACCCTCGCCTCCCAATCCTCCTGATCGAGTTCACGAACTGGGGGAACCCATGCAACTCGGGTTCACCAGGCTGTCTAAGGAGGCAGAAGGCAGGGCTTATGCTTATATTGTGGCAAAAATGGGCACATACTACGTAATTGTCCGGTACGGCCGGGAAACGCACGCACCTAGGGTACCTTGGGGGACAGGCCCTAGGTGGTGTACAATCGTCCCCAGATCCCTGTTCCAAGAAACCCATCATTCCGGTGTGCTTTCCGGTAGGTGATCAAGCGGTTGAGGCACTAGCATTAATAGATTCTGGCACTGCAGGCTATTTTATGGACAAGACATTTGCTGAGACACACAGTATTCTGCTGTCCAAAAAAGATACGCCTTTAGCCATTGAAGCCATTGATGGCAGACTTCTAGAACCCGCATTCATCACCATGGAAACTACACCTATCTCTATGACTATTGGGGCTCTCCACGAGGAGAGGGTCTATTTCCAGATTATACATTCACCCCATCACGCGGTCATATTGGGGTTCCCTTGGTTATTCTTACACAACCCCCAGTTTTACTGGCAAAGATGCGAGGTCAAGTCGTGGTCTGAATACTGTTCTGGGCATTGTTTGTCTCATCCAGTTAAGATTTTATGTACCTCTCCCTCCGTGCCAGCTGAATACAGCAGATTCAGTGACGTATTCAGTAAGGGAGAGGCTAGCGCATTGACGCAGCATAGGCCGTATGATTGCGCTATTGATTTGCCCCCGGGTGTGGTGCCACCGAGGGGCAGGACATACCAATTGTCCTGTGAGGAGAATCAGGCCATGGAGGAATACATTGAGGATGCCCTCACTCGAGGGATAATTCGTAAATCTTCATCTCCGGCAGGTGCAGGATTTTTTTTTGTAAAAAAGAAAAGTGGCGAGTTACGACCCTGTATTGATTATCGAGGACTTAATAAGTTGATGCCTAAAAACGCATATCTTATTCCACTCATTACAGAGCTGTTTGACAGGTTGAAAGGCTCATCTATATTTACTAAACTCGATTTACGTGCTGCGTAGAACCTGATACGGATAAGGGCCGGAGATGAGTGGAAAACGGCATTCAATACTAGGTCGGGTCACTATGAATATTTAGTCATGCCATTCGGCTTATGTAATGCACCTGCCGTGTTTCAAGAGTTTATCAATGATATCCTCTGTGACTTATTACAGTCCTGTGTTGTCGTTTACCTCGATGATATATTGATTCACTCTGCCAACTTAACCCAACACATTCTGGATGTGTCTGAAGTCCTGCTACGGTTACGCAAGAACAAATTGTTCTGTAAATTGGAGAAATGCGAATTTCATTGTTCCAAAGTACCCTTTCTGGGATTCGTCATTTCTATTGATGGCATTGCCATGGATGAGGGTAAATTGGCAGCAGTCCTACAATGGCCACAACCTAAAGGGTTGAAAGCAATACAAAGGTTTTTGGGTTTTGCCAATTATTACAGAAAATTCATTCAGAATTTTTCCACCATTGTTAAACCCCTCTCTGACCTCACGCATAAGGGAGCTAATCCCTCTCAATGGTCTGATGCAGCTGAAAGGGCCTTCGATACTCTCAAATCTGCATTCGCCTCCGCTCCTATACTTTCCCACCCTAACCCCTCCCTGCCTTTTACGTTGGAGGCCGATGCCTCTGAGGTTGGGGTAGGGGCAGTTCTCTCTCAACGTCCCAAAGAAGGGGGCAACCTGAGACCATGCGGGTTCTTTTCTAAGAAATTATCCAGTGCCCAAAGCCATTACGAAATTGGTGACAGGGAATTGTTGGCTATAATTTTGTCACTGAAAGAATGGCGACATTTATTAGAGGGCACAAGAACCCCAGTATTAATTCTTACGGACCACAAAAATTTGATTTACCTTTCAGAGGCGAAAAGGTTGTCATCTCGCCAGGGTAGGTGGGCACTGTTTTTGTCAAGGTTTAACTTTATAGTGTCCTACTTGCCTGGATCTAAAAACGTGAGAGCTGATGCCCTTTCCAGGCAATTTTGCACAGACATTGAGAGGGATGAAACCCCGGTTCCTATTATTCAGCCTGACAGAATTGTGGCCACGATACGTACCAGTATCACTTCGCCATTGGGGGAACAAATATTGGCATCCCAGGCTAGGGCACCTCCGGAAACCCAAGTTGGCAAGTGTTTTGTGGATGAGCCTTTCCGTGTCCAATTACTTGAGACCTATCACTCCTCGAAGGCAGCTGGGCATATTGGCAGAGATCAGCTGGTATGGTCTCTATCACAAATGTTTTGGTGGCCTTCTCTAAGAGCTGACTGTGCGGAATTTACGTCTGCTTGTGCCACATGTGCCCGTAGTAAGTCTCCCAGACATCTCCCAGTGGGCTTGCTCCAACCAGTACCTAATGGCGAACGCCCATGGTTTCACATCTCCATTGATTTTCTGGGAGAACTGCCATCATCCAAGGGCTATACCTTTATTCTAATGGTGGTGGATAGGTTCTCTAAGATGGCTCATTTCGTACCCCTCTCTGGTCTTCCTTCGGCCCAGGAATTGGCAACAGTTTTTGCCAAAGAGGTATTTCGCTGTCACGGGGTTCCCAGAGTAATAGTATCAGACCGAGGGAGTCAATTCGTGTCGAGATTCTGGAGGGCATTCTGTAGCCAAATGGGCATTCAATTGTCCTTTTCCTCCGCCTACTATCCCCAGACCAACGGGGCCGCTGAGCGTGCCAATCAGGGACTGGAGCAGTTTATGCGTTGCTTTGTGACTGATCATCATGACAATTGGGCCGACCTGTTGCCGTGGGCAGAGTTCGCCAGGAACTCTGCGGTCAATTCATAGTCTGGGAGCTCCCCATTTCTTGTCAACTATGGGTTCCAGCCTTTTCTGATCCCAGACTCATTTCAGTCACAACAGATTCCGGCTCTGGATGAGCACATTGAGCAACTCCGCTCCACATGGGCACAGGTGCAAAGGTCCCTCAGCCAGTCCTTCCAGCGACAACAGCGGCATGCTAATCGCAGACGGTTGCCAGCGGTCTCATTTCAGGTTGGGGACAGGGTATGGCTCTCCTCCAGGAATCTTATTTTGCAAGTACCATCCAACAAATTGGCTCCCCGGTTCATTGGTCCGTTTAAAATTATCCGTAAAGTTAACCCCGTGGCATACGCACTGGAACTTCCTACGCCTATGCGCATTCACAATGTGTTCCATGTGTCACTACTGAAACCCTTGGTTTGCAACCGCTATACTACCACTCCGGTGGTTCCTGGGCCGGTGGATGTTCAAGGTCAAGAGGAATACGAAGTACAGAGTATTATTGACTCCAGGAGATTTAGAGGCAAATTGCAATATTTGGTCCACTGGAGAGGCTACGGGCCTGAGGAACGTTCATGGGTGAACCAAAAGGACCTACATGCTCCACGTTTGTTGCGCAATTTTCACTCTAAATATCCGCACAAACCCAAACCAGCAGGCAGGAGAGGGGGTCTTTGAGAGGGGGGTACTATCACGGTGCCCGTGATCCTCTGTCAGTCACACTGATGGTACCTGTGCATTGGTGCAGGTTGTTTGGCCCGCCCAGGATGTTCCTTTTTATACTGAGCCTATGACATCTATCTGGTGCCCTTTCGTGGTGTTCCTGAAGTTGAGCCCTCTTGCTGAGTTGCTGTGTTCCTGTGTACCGATTCGGCTCGTCTGACTATTCTCCGTTCCTGCTCTCTGATTGGATCCTGCACTGGCTGACGTTCCTGCTCCGTTACCGACCTGGCTGTGGCTGACGTTCCTGCTCCGTTACTGACCTGGCTGTGGCTGACGTTCCTGCTTCGTTACCGACCTGGCTGTGGCTGACGTTCCTGCTCCGTTACCGACCTGGCTGTGGCTGACGTTCCTGCTTCGTTACCGACCTGGCTGTGGCTGACGTTCCTGCTCCGTTACCGACCTGGCTGTGGCTGACGTTCCGGCTCCGTGATTTACCCGGCTTGTTTGACGTACCTGATCGAGAGGGTCCTGGTTCCGGTCATCGCTCCCTGTTCCTCATCAGTTTCCTGAGTTACAGTGTTTACAGGTCGCCCGACGGCGACATTCTGAACTGTAGTAGTGGGGCTCCGTTCATTCACTCTCATTGGCGCTATGCGGTGGCCTTCGTTTACCGAGCTGTTGTAACCTTGCGGAGCTGCCTCTCCGTGGCCGTACCTGCCCGATTCCCTTACTGTGTGTGTGTGTGTTGCCTCCGTTATTGAGCCTAATACACTTGCCAAGCTATATCATACTATCCGAGCCGTTTACACAATCTGAGCTGCGCTTCGTACCTAGTCTGTCCATTACACGAGCAGAGCAGTTTAGTCCCGGTACTTGGTGTACCATGCTTGCACCTCCCGGTGTTGTGGCCTCCGTTTGCTCTCGCTGTATGGTACTGATACGGCACCGGAAGGGTGTCTGGGCGCTAGTCATTGCTCGTGTGTAGTATCATTCATCGCACTCCTGTGCGAGGCTCGTTGTTGCTGGTACAGTGTTACTCCTGTTGGCACCATGTGGGTGGCCTGACTCTAATCTCCTTTGGCACACAACAGTATTCCTGTACGTATCAAGGGCTTGACAGGTTCCGTTAACCAGCTCTGCTAACGGCTCTTTCTATCACTCCTCCTGGAGTTTATACTCAGCTCTGGTTGCATTGTGCAGTCTCCTTGGGCGTCCTTTTGTAACAGCTACATGAGAGTGATTTGTGCAAGCCTACTACTGATCGTGAATACTTTCAGAGACTTATTGGTTCAGCTGGGCGTTGTCAGCCTACCATCATTGTGACTGATCAGTGGGTTATTTCTTAACCCTTGTCCATCCTGTTATACAGTGCAATTCAGCATTCATTGTACTAGCTACTGCTTTCTACCTGTCTGTCTATGCCATACCTGGCCCCCAGGGGCGCTATTCCTGATTTTCATTTCAAATAAAACTGTGTTTTTACTTAAAACCTTGTCTGAGTGTCATAAAACCGTAACAGTACGAAAGGGCCATGACCTCTGACGGTAAAGGTGACAGTAATACACAGAACCTCCACTGGAGGATGGATGTGCACGAGCAGCGCTTGGACCAGTTGGCACTGGCCATGCAAACCTTGCTAGAACGTACGGTACACCTTGATAAACCTAACCAAAATCCGGTGGTCCCCCCAGTTGTGACACCGGATCACGTTGCTGGGCAAATGGTTGCCGTTCCCAGAAGTTTAACGGCGGCGCCGCCGCTACCTATCACACTTGCATAGTAGTGTCCGTTCTGGTGTTCGGTGTGCACCGTGGCCGCGCTGGTTGGAGCTGGTAGCCTGTCCGCTCTTGCAGTGTGTGTTCTGTGCGGCACCGGAAGGGTGTCCTGGCTCAGGTTTCCTTGCGCTCAAGGTGTTACGTTATCCTCCGCACTACCCAGTGCTCCGGCTCTCAGATACCTTGTGCAGTGTCAGTCTATGTTGGCACCCTAGGGGTGTTTGGGCGCTATCCCGTTGGCACACGCAGGGTTACTACCGAGTGTATGTTAAGGGCGATTCAGGTTCTGATCTCGTCAGCTCTTGCAGTAGCTCTCCTCCGAGAATCCCACTGTGGTGGTATCGGCTCAGCTCTGGTCTGTTGGTGCGCTCCATCTTACTACCTTTGAGAGTGATTCAGTGCAGACACTATATTTCTGCTTCTCGCCATCAAGAGACTGTTATAATATCCTGGGCGTTGGCTAATCAATGACTGAGTTGCTTCAGTTTCTCCTCTTTAACCCTGTATGGCATTTTACTAGTCTATGTATTGCATTATCCTTACTTGGTCTGTATTTTGCCAATACTGATTATACCTGTACTGGCCCCTAGGGGCACTGTTCTTTATCATTTTCTCAAATAAAACTGTGTTTTTACTTTCTACCGTGGTCTGAGTGTCAGAAAACCGTAACAGTACGTAAGGGCCATGACCTCAGACGGGAAAGGTGACGGTAATACACAGAACCTCCACTGGAGGATGGATGTTCACGAGCAACATCTAGACCAGTTGGCACTGGCCATGCAAACCTTACTAGAACGTACGGTACACCTTGACAAAATCCGGTGGTCCCCCCAGTTATGACACCGGATAACACTGCTGGGCAAATGGTGGCACCCTCCAGAAGTTTAACGGCGGCGGCGCCGTTACTGCTAAGATATGATGGCGAACCCACACTGTGCAGGGGGTTCATTAACCAACTAGAGATGTTCTTAGAACGAACACCTCATGCCTTTCTGAATGACCGTAGCAAGGTGGGGTTCGTGATATCTGTATTAACTGGCAAAGCCCTGGCATGGGCTAATCCTTTATGGGAGCAGGCAAAACCATGTACTCTGAAATTCCACGAATTTGTAAGAAAGTTTCGGAGAGTATTCGAGACGCCTAGGAGAGCCACCTCTGCTGCCAAAAGATTGATGGAAATTCAGATGGGCAATCGTACTGTAGGTGATTATGCTATAGAATTTCGGATACTGGCAGCAGAGGTAGCTTGGAATAATGAGGCACTGCTGGCAGCCTTTGCCCAAGGGTTATAGGACCCCATTAAAGATGAGATTGCAGCCAGGGATGTGCCTACCGATTTGGATGAATATATAGATTATGTGATTCTCATCGATACCTGCATGCGAGAGGTGCCTGGCAAAAAGGGCAAGTTCCAGAACCTATGGGCACGATAGGTCTTTAAACCCACCCTCGCCTCCCATTCCTCCTGACCGGGTACCTGAAACAGGTGAGCCTATGCAAATCGGGTTCACTAGGCTTTCTAAGGAGGAGCGGGCATACTGCAAACACAGGGGCTATGTCTATATAATGGTAAAAATGGGCACTTATTACATACATGTCTGGTACGGCCGGGAAACGCACGCACCTAGGGTACATTGGGGGACAGGCCCTAGGTGGTGTACAGTCGTCCCCAGATCCCTGTTCCAAGAAACCCACCATACCGGTGAGTTTTTTCCTAGGTGACCAAGCTGTGGAGGTACTAGCTCTGGTAGATTCTGGCGCAGCAGCCTATTTCATGGACCGGGCGTTTGCTGAGACACACAATATTCCTCTGTCTAAAAGAGATACTCCGCTAGCCATTGAGGCTATTGATGGCAGACCTCTAGAACCAGCTCTCATCACTATGGAAACTACTCTTATCACTATGTCTATTGGGGTTCTCCACAAGGAGGAGGTACGTTTCCAAATTATACACTCACCCCATCATGCGGTCATTCTGGGGTTCCCTTGGTTGTTGCTGCACAATCCCCAGTTTGACTGGCAAAGATGTGAGATTAAATCTTGGTCTGATTACTGCACTGGTCACTGTCTATCCCATCCAGTCAAGATTATGTGTACCTCTCCTTCTGTGCCAGCTGAATACAGCAAGTTCAGCGACGTATTCAGTAAAGGTGAGGCTAGCACATTGCCGCAACATAGACCGTATGATTGTGCTATTGATTTGCCCCCAGGGGTGGTGCTACCGAGGGTTAGGACATACCCATTGTCCTGTGAGGAAAATAGGGCCATGGAGGAGTACATTGAGGATGCCCTCGAATGGGGAATCATTCGTAAATAATCCTCCCACGGCAGGTGCAGGGTTCTTTTTGTGAAAAAGAAAAGTGGCGAATTACGACCATGTATTGACTACCGTGGACTTAATAAGCTCATGTCCAAGAATGCGTGCCCCATTCCACTCGTTACAGAGTTATTTGACAGGTTGAAAGGCTCTTCTATTTTTACAAAACTCGATTTACGTGCCGCCTAAAACCTAATAAGGATCAGGGCCGGAGATGAGTGGAAAACGGCGTTCAATACTAGGTCTGGCCACTACAAATATCTAGTAATGCCATTTGGATTATGTAATGCACCTGCCGTATTTCAAGAGTTCATCAATGATATCCTCCGCGATATGTTACAGTCTTGTGTAGTCGTGTACCTTGACGATATATTGATTCACTCTGCCAATTTAACTCAGCACATCCAGGATGTTTCTGAGGTGTTGCTCCGGTTACTTAAGAACAAATTGTTCTGTAAACTAGAAAAATGTGAATTTCATTGTTCCAAAGTACCCTTCTTGGGTTTTGTTATATCTAAGGACGGCATCGCTATGGACCAAGAGAAGTTGGCTGCAGTCCTACAAGGACCACGACCCAAGGGGTTAAAAGCTATCCAACAGTTCTTGGGCTTTGCCAATTATTACAGAAAATCTATTCAGAACTTTTCCACCATTGTAAAACCTCTCTCTGACCTTACGCACAAGGGCGCAAATCCCTCTCAATGGTCTGAGGCAGCTGTGAAGGCCTTTGAAACCCTCAAAAGTGCATTTGCTTCTGCTCCTATACTATCCCACCCTAATCCCACCCTGCCATTTACATTAGAGGTTGATGCCTCTGAGGTTGGGGTAGGGGCAGTTCTCTCCCAACGCCCCAAGGAGGGTGGTAACCTGAGACCGTGTGGGTTCTTTTCCAAAAAAATCTAGTGCCCAAAGCCATTACGAAATCGGTGATAGGGAATTGTTGGCTATCATCTTGGCATTAAAGGAATGGCGACATCTTCTGGAGGGCACAAGAACCCTGGTATTAATTCTTACGGATCATAAGAACTTGATTTACCTGTCAGAGGCTAAAAGGCTGTCATCTCGCCAGGCTAGGTGGGCCCAATTCTTGTCAAGATTTAACTTCATAGTATCATACTTGCCTGGGTCCAAGAACATTAGGGCAGATGCTCTATCTAGACAGTTTTGCACGGACATTGAGAGGGATGAGGCCCCGGTTCCTATAATTCAGCCAGATAGGATCCTGGCTACGATTCGCACCAGTATCACTTCACCACTGGGGGAGCAAATCTTGGCATCGCAAGCTCGGGCACCTCCGGAAACCCCAGTTGGCAAGTGCTTTGTGGATGAGCCTTTCCGTACCCGGTTACTCGAGACCTATCACTCATCTAAGGCAGCTGGGCATATTGGCAGGGATCAGCTGGCATGGTCATTATCACGAACATTCTGGTGTCCCTCTCTGAAAGCTGACTTTTCTGCCTTTACTGCCACCTGTGCCCGTGCTAAAGCTCCCAGACATCTCCCAGTGGGGCTGCTCCAACCAGTGCCTAATGGCGAACGCCCTTGGTCCCACATATCTATTGACTTTTTGGGAGAGTTGCCGGTATCCAAGGGCTATACGTTTATCCTGATGGTGGTAGATAGGTTCTCTAAAATGGCTCATTTGGTGCCCCTCTCTGGCCTTCCTTCGGCCCAGGAATTAGCAATAGTTTTTGCTAGAGAAGTATTCCGCTTGCACGGGGTTCCCAGAGTGATCGTGTCGGACCGAGGGAGTCAATTCGTGTCAAGATTCTGGAGGGCATTCTGTGGCCAGATGGGCATACAACTATCATTCTCTTCCGCCTACCATCCCCAGACCAACGGGGCCGCTGAGCGTGCCAATCATGGACTGGAGCAGTTTTTGCGTTGTTTTGTGACTGATCATCATGATAATTGGGCCGACCTGTTGCTGTGGACAGAGTTTGCCAGGAACTGTGCGGTTAATTCATCGTCTGGGAGCTCTCCTTTTCTCGTTAATTGGGTTCCAGCCCTGCCTGCTCCCAGACTCATTCCAGTCACAACAGATTCCGGCTCTTGATGAGTAAATGGAGCAACTCTGTTCCACTTGGGCACAGGTACAAAGGTCCCTCAGCCAGTCCTTGCAGAGACATCAGCGGCATGCCAATCGCAGACGGCTGCCAGCGGTTTCCTTCCAGGTTGGGGACAGGGTGTGGCTTTCCTCCAGGAATCTCAACCTACAAGTGCCTTCAAACAAATTGGCTCCCCGGTTCATTGGGCCGTTCAAAATTATCCACAAGGTTAACCCCGTGGCATACGCATTGGAGCTTCCAAATACTATGCGCATTCACAATGTGTTCCATGTGTCACTATTGAAGCCCTTGGTTTGCAACCACTATACTACCACTCCGGTGGTTCCTGGGCCGGTGGATGTGCAAGGCCAAGAGGAATACGAAGTACAGAGTATTATTGACTCCAGGAGATTTAGAGGCAAGTTGCAATATTTGGTCCACTGGAAAGGTTACGGGCCTGAGGAGCGCTCTTGGGTTGACCAGAGGAACCTCCATGCTCCACAATTACTGCGCAACTTTCACTCTAAATATCCTCAGAAACCAAGACCCTCTGCCAGGGGAGGGGGTCTTTGAGAGGGGGGTACTATCACGGTCCCCGTGATTCCCTGTCAATCTTTGCTGTGTTACCTGTGCATTGGAGGAGGCTGATTGGCCCGCCCAGGATGTTATTTTATATACTGGGGTTTGGGCACTTGTCAGTTGCCCTTTCGTGGTGTTCCTGATCCTGCGCCTCGTTGCTGAGTTCCTGAGTATCCTGTGTACCGATCCGGCTTGTCTGACTACTCTCTGTTCCTGCTCCGTGATTGACCCGGTTCTGGCTGACGACCCTGCTCCGTGATCGACCCGGTTCTGGCTGACGACCCTGCTCCGTGATCGATCCGGTTCTGGATGACGACTCTGCTCCGTGATTGACCCAGTTCTGGCTGACGACCCTGCTCGGTGATTGACCCGATTCCAGCTGACGTTCCTGCTTCGTGTATTGATCCGGTTCCGGTTGACGTTCTCGTCCTGTGTGCTGTTCCAGTGTTCCTGTGTGGCTCCGGTCTCTCCCGACGACATTCTGAACTGTCTTGTGTCACGCTGATGAATAATCTCTCTATACCAAGCTGTTGCCGGAGGTTGCAGTAGTCTGTTCGCTTTTACTGCTGAGCTGTTCTCTCCTATACCGAACCTATATTAACCCGTGCAGTGCCTGTAGTCTCTGTTTATGTGCCTATCCTATACACATGGCAAGCCTCTGGTTTTCCTTAGAGCCTTTAACCGTCCTGAGCCTGTGCTGTAAGACCTAGCCTACCTATCACACTTGCAGAGCAGTGTCCGTTCCAGTGTTCGGTGTGCACCGCTGCCGCGCTGGTTGGCGCTGGTAGCCTGTCCGCTCTTGCAGTGTGTGTTCTGTGCGGCACCGGAAGGGTGTCCTGGCTCAGGTTTCCTTGCGCTCAAGGTGTTACGTTATCCTCCGCACTACCCAGTGCTCCGGCTCTCAAATACCTTGTTCAGTGTCAGTCTATGTTGGCACCCTAGGGATGTTTGGGCGCTATCCCGTTGGCACACGCAGGGTTACTATCGAGTGTATGTTAAGGGCGATTCAGGTTCTGGTCTCGTCAGCTCTTGCAGTAGCTCTCCTCCGAGAATCCCACTGTGGTGGTATCGGCTCAGCTCTGGTCTGTTGGTGCGCTCCATCTTACTACCTTTGAGAGTGATTCAGTGCAGACACTATATTTCTGCTTCTCACCATCAAGAGACTGTTATCATATCCTGGACGTTGGCTAATCAAGGACTGAGTTGCTTCAGTTTCTCCTCTTTAACCCTGTATGGCATTTTACTAGTCTATGTATTGCATTATCCTTACTTGGTCTGTATTTTGCCAATACTGATTATACCTGTACTGGCCCCTAGGGGCACTGTTCTTTATCATTTTCTCAAATAAAACTGTGTTTTTACTTTCTACCGTGGTCTGAGTGTCAGAAAACCCGTAACAACACATTCTATTCCTCTGGGGGTCTGCCACATGGATGATCCCTCTGTCTCCTAGGCATCCCGTTTTCTTTCTCTGCATTTGGCCTAAACCAGTGGACAAATGCTAGTACTCACAAGGATGATCATTTCCTAGACCTTGTGTTTACTAGAGGCTGTGCACTTTCTGATTTTAATATCTCTCCTCTTCCTCTATCCGATCACCATATTCTAACATTCAGCACTGCTTCTACATCTTGTGCAATACCCGCTTCCTCTCCCCGCTTCACCTGTAACCTCAAATCACTTAATTTCACTATTCTCCAGTCCTCTCTAGCTACTGGACTTTCATCTATTCCCATTAATCCTGACACTAACAGCCTTGTCAAAACACACAACTCAGTCCTATCCTTATCTTTAAACCTGCATGCGCCTCTCTCTCACCGATGTACCCATAAAACTAACCTGCGGCCATGGCTTAATAAAGACACCAGCTTCCTCTGCTCCTGTACTCGGTCAGCTGAACAACTCTGGAGAAAGTCTGGTTCTCTGGCAGACTATCTCCACTTCAGGTTCCTCCCTCCATTACATGCGCACTTGATCCACTCCCCTCTCACCTCATACTGTCCCTCTCCCCCCACACTAATCCCTATCCTGTTACAGATCTTTAACTCCTCCTGTGCCACTGCTACCTTTCCAGACGACTTCAAACGTGCCTTAGTAACACCCATCCTCAAAAATAACTCCTCTGACAGCAACACACCCTTTAGCTATCTACCCATTTCTGTCCTGCCTTTTGCCTCTGTTCTAGGACCACTTCTGTTCTCTCTTTACAGAATAACACTTAGTGATCTTATTAAAGGGATAGTAATATTTTGTTTTATCTTTATTTTATTTTGTAGCCGTTAAAAAAACATGAAGAATATGTCTTATGGTTTGAGAGATATTCACAAGCAAAGTTTTCCCTCCCGCCCCTTTTACCTAGTGTAAGCCACCTCTTCTCAGATGTGGAATGCAGTCCACAGACCAGACAGATAACAGCAGTGGACAATCTTCTTCCTATGAGAACAATTAAAGCCCTGTCCCCCTTGACAAGTTTTTCAGGTTTTTCCCTTATCTTAATTGAAGATTGTCCCTCTCTGCAATCTACCTGGGCACCTCCCCTCTGCTCTGGCTGAGCAGTGTTACATCAGTAAAAGGGGCAGGAGGGGGGAACTTTGTCATTGAATTACTCTTGGACTACAACTCTGACAGGATTGAAATAACACTCTCCAAAGTCCAAATACTATGGTTATTAATTGGAGCTGCTTTTATTATGAAACATTACTATCCCTTTAACTCCTTTGGTCTCAGATATCACATCTATGCAGATGACACCCAGATTTACTTATCTGCACCTCAACTTCTGATATTCAGGCTTAAGTCACAGATTGCCTCTTGGCTATCTCAGACAAGATGGCTTATAGGCACCTCAAACTCAATATGTCTAAAACAGAGCTACTCCTCAACCCATCTAGGCTTGGCCCTATAGCTCCCTTCCAGGTGACTGTAAACTGCACTACCATAAATACAGTATCAGAAGTACAGTGTTTATGGGTGATAACTGACACTTCTCTCTCATCCTCTCCTCATATTAAAGCCATTGCTAAATCCTGTCACTTTCTGTTCCGCAATATTGCTAAATTCCGTCCCTTCCTCTATTCCTCCACAGCTAAAATTCTTATACAAGCACTCATTCTCTCACGCATGGACTACTGCAACCTTCTGCTGTCTGGCATTCCTGCCTCCCATCTCTATCCACTTCAAGCCATGCAGAATGCTGCAGCACTAATTAGTCTTTTGTCACCTAGGTTTGTCCCTGCCCTGATCCTCCTCAAATCTCTCCAAAGGCTGCCTATGAAACTCCAGATATCTTACAAAATCTTACTTCTGTCATTCCAGACCCATCTCTCCTCTACTGCTTCTTACATTTCCATCTTATCTCCCACTATTCCCCATCCTGCCACTTAACGTTCAGCCAATAACTGTCTTCTCTCAGCTCCTTTTGTGTCTACAGCCCTCTAATGTATCAAAGCTTTTACTCTCATTGCTCCATATCTATGAAATGATCTACCTTTCCTCCTGCTCCACTGCACCTCTCTGGTGATTAAGTCACGCTTAAAAATACACCTCCTGGATAAAACCTCAATGTGCCAGAAGGCACTGATGTACAACAAAAGCTCTTATAAATGATTTACTTGTGCCCCCATCATCATCAGAGCTCTATCACTGTATTCAGCATTTGACCCTTATGTACTTCGCATGTCTCCCATTACCACTGTAGATTGTAAGCTTTCGGGCAGGAACCTCGCACCCAGTGTTAAACTCTACAAGGCACTTTTCTCTGTTGTCCAATACAGGTTACTGGTATCTTTGGGTAGGTGATCCGTCCCTTTAATTGTAGGCAGGAACAATTCTATAATTGTATGCAGGGGGTGGAGCCTACCTTCCCTCCTTGGCTGCAGCTAGCTAACCAGCTCCAGAAAGATTTGTTCCTTGGTGAAAACACAGGCAAGAGAACAGTTCTGCTATAGTTTGAGAAGTTTATTTATTTTTATGTTAGAAATGTAATACCACCATTAGGCAGATTACCATAACTGACAATGCACTTAGATGTGGCTAGCTCAGTAACCAGGTGCTTTTTGTGAACCTTAAGCCCTGGGGGGGAAAATCTTGGCTCCATGTTCTTTCTCAGGAGTTGTCCACCGAGGCTTCTTCTTAATACATGGTAGTCTGAAGACAGAAGATCTGCAGGAAAGGTGAGCAACCCTTTGAGTGCTGCAGGTCCACATGTCCCACAGTGCCCCTCAGCACAGGGGTTTTCCCTTGGAGTTCTTATTGCACACTCCTGCACTCATTGGGTGTATCTGTATGTCTGTTGGGTGTTTTGGAGCAAGTTTATGTGGTACTTTAACCCTTTAGCTGCTGGTTTTGCACCTTTTGGTGGTTTTCTGACACTTTTCCTACTGGTTCAGTGTTTTCTGGGTATACTAACATGAGTGATGTTTCATGCACTTTTATTTTGCTATGTCAATTTTGTAAAATTTGAGTTAACCGGAGAGGTGCCATTGCTCCATTCACTCCTATGGGACTGTACAGTTTGGGACATATTTCTGCAACCGTTTAACCCAGCAACTTCAGAGATGGCTCATTTTTTTTGTCTGCCCTTGCTCTATCATCCGGTTCATGTTTCTAGTGTGTTGGGGGGCTCAGGAGGCTTCAGGCACTGTTGGGGTTCTTTTTCTGGGAAAACTACATTTCCCATGGGCGATTGCTTCACTTTCTCGTTTCTGATTGGCTCACGCCGTGGCAGCCATTTTGTGCCATTTCCAGAACGAGTATCCTACGCAGGGCTTGGACTCTCCTTTGCTGATTAACCCTTCGCCTGCCAGATAAGTCTAGTTTAGCGATTTCTGTGGTGAATCTTTAATCCTACACACTATACTTGGGTGATTTCTTATACTGTAAGGTTATTTGACACTGTGAGAATGTCTATAAGACTAAGGATGCTGGGGTCTCTCTGTATCCCCCATTCCGGGTTGCTTTTCCTGTCATTCAGTGTTACCTAGAGAATTCTCATCATCATTAACGTCATTTATGCCCAGCATGTTCTGATGTCCCTGAGAGTCTCCCAGGGACCTCCAGCCATGCATTAGAGCCAGTTTGGGTGCAAGAATTCAAGGCTGCTACCAGGGACCTTAGGACTACATTACAACTTTTTCCATCCCAGTTACAGGGGGTCTTCCAGTCTTGGCAGACCCCCCCCCCCCCGTCAAGTCTTCCCTGCACAAACCTCAGGGAGTACCTGATGTGTCAGATTCCTCTGAAGAGGATAGACCATATTAGGACCAGCCGGTTGAAAGCCTTGATGGTCGGATTCTTGTATTGGCGTGTTTGTATTTGTGGAGTGTGGCGGAGGAGCGCATTGAGTCTATGTGCGCTATCGCGATTACATTTCACACTGATATATTATTATTATTGAGATTCATCTACTGTCTCTAGCTCTCGCTCTGGTGTGGATCGACATTCATGAGAACTCAATAGACATAGTGTTGTCTTGTTGTTTTTAGCATATTCCCTAGCCTTAGGATTTAAAAATCCTTTTTTACCAATTATTAAAAGTTAAGTTTTATTTTTGATAATCCTGCCTGATTATATTTACGTACAAGAAGTATCAGACCTGAGTGCTAGTACTGCAGGGTTGTCTGTTTTTGTCTTTAGTGTTATTATCATTAATTCCCCTGTAGCACCAGGTTTTCTTCATATCACGGGTAGTTAGTAAATATTTCAGGTATTGTGTGTAGAGTAGAGTGCGTTGGGTGTTCTTTTTGTTTTATCCTCTGAAGAGGAACTGCTGGTGGATTCAGATGTTGAGGAATGTTCTTTTCTGGGCTCCTCTCAGTTTTTTGGGGATCCTTTTGAGGTTAATCCTGAGCCCTCCGCTGAGGGCCTGATCAGGGCTGTTTTGAATACGCTTACCATTCCCTTAGTTCAGGAGGTTCCTTCTGACCCCTCTGATGTGTTTCAGGAGCCTAAAAAAACCCTTATGTGCTTTCCACCTATCCCCACTCTTGACCTCCTTGTGTCTGAGGAGTGGAAATCCCCAGACAGGAAACCTTCTGTGTCCAAGAAATTTGCCAAGCTTTAGCCCTTCTCTGAGGCAGCACTTGTGCAGTGGGTTCACCCTCCCAAAGTGGATGCTCCTATCTCCAGGCTATCTAAGTCTGCTGCCTTGCCAATTTCTGATGACACTTCTCTGAAGGACTGAACTGACAAGAAACTTGAGGTCTCCCTCAAGTCCATTTTTGCCACTGCTAGTACTGCCATGCGTCCAGCTTTCGCTGCAGCATGGGTGAACTGGGCCATTGTGGTCTGGACTGAACAGCTCACCCTGGCTGTCCATCAGGGTGCTCCTACTTTGGATATGTTACGCCTTCTTGCCAACATTTCTGAGGCACAGCACTATGTTTCTGCTGCCTTATTTGAGCCATCCCTTTGGTGGCCAGGGTTTTCACCATGTCTGTGGTTGCCAGACGAGCTCTTTGGCTCAAGATCTGGTCTGCTGACACTGCTTCCAAGAAAGCATTGCTCTCTTTACCTTTTCAAGGTACTTCTTTGTTTGGGCCTGATCTTAAAGATCTGATCAGTGGGGCCACAGGGGGACCTTCTACCCTTGGTCCCCAGGAAGAAAACGCTGCTTAAACGTAACCGGTATTTTCATTCCTTTCAGACAGAGACACCTCCGGCGAACCAGAAGGTTCCCTCAGCTCCACTTACCTCCTCCAAAGCCCAAACAGCAATGGAAGCCCAAGGTTTCCTCCAAGCCCAAGGCTTCCAAGCCTTCTTCAGCATGACTCACCGAACCCAGGTCCACACTCTGCTATGGGTGGTCGTCTGCATCACTATCTCAGCATCTGGGAGGATTCAGTGGCAGACCCGTGGGTTTTGGTGGTGACGGAAGGGTACAGGATCCTTTTTGTCTCTCTTCCTCCCTTTCGCTTCTTTCCATCTCATATGCCTCAGGGCGCCGAGAAACGCCGGCTGTTCAACAGCTTTATTCAGGCTCTTCTGGACAAGGATGTTCTAAAGCCGGTTCCAGTTCAGGACAGAGGTATGTTTTTTACTCAAACTTCTTTGTGGTCTCCAAGAAGGGCGGCGGTTGTCGTTCCATTTTGGATTTGAATGATCTCAATTCCTTTGTGATCCAGACTCATTATCACCAGGAGTCTCTACGCATGGTGAATGCTGCCATGTCCCAGGGGAATTTCCTTGCATCCCTGGATCTTCAAGACGCGTATTTACAAATCTCCATACATCCAGAGAGCTGGCAGTATCTCCGACTTGCCTGCGACCGAGGGCATTTTCAGTTTTCGGCTCTTCCCTTTGGTCTGACTACTGCTCCTCAAGTTTTCAACAGTGTCCTGGGAGCCTTAGTGTCCGTCCTCCACCGGGACAGCATCAGAGTTACTCCATATATGGACGACCTGCTTCTTAAAGCCCCCTCTGCGGAACTTCTTCATCAGCAGGTTCAGCAATGCATTCATGCTCTCACCCATCATGGGTGGATCATCAAAATGGACAAGTCAGATCTTGTCCCATCCCAGCGTCTGGTCTTCCTGGGCCTTCTCTTCGACACTCAGAAGAGCATGGTGTTTCTCAGGGATGAGGTAGCTCACCAGTTTGACCACAGGGTTTGGCTCAAGATCCAGTTCCAGCCAAGCAGCGGTCTCCTCTAGTGGGAAAATTCATCTCCACCATAGAAGCGGTCACGTTTGCCATGGCACAAACCAGGGAACTCCAGAGGTTTGTGATCCAGGTGTGTAAGGGTCAGCCGGACCATCTGAAGATGTCAGTGTCCCTCCCTCTTCATGTGGAACTCAGTTTGTCATGGTGGCTCGACCTCTCCAATCTGCTGAAAGGCAAGTCCTTCCTGATATCCTTCTGGACCACGGTGACGATGGATGCCAGCCTCTCCTGCTGGGAAGCGGCCCTGGGTCGCCTGAGTGCTCAGGGTCAGTGGTCTTCAGTGGAATCTTTCTTTCCCATCAATGTGTTGGAGCTTCGGGCAATATTTCATGCCCTTCGTAATTGGACATCTCAGCTGAAATACTGTCCAGTCCGGGTACAGTCCGACAACACCTGGGTCATGGCTTACATCAACAAGCAGGGCGGAACAAGAAGTCTCACCGCATGGTTAGAGGTCAAGACTATTTTGTCCTGGGCAGAAGAACACGTTCCTGCTATATCCGCAGTACACATTCCTGGCGTCGACAACGTCATGGCGGACTTCCTCAGTTGACACACAGTGGACAACGGAGAGCGGGAACTGCACCCAGAGGTGTTCACCCTCATTATTCAGAAGTGGGGTCTTCCTTACATTGACCTGATAGTGAGAAGACACAATAAGAAGGTTCCAAGGTTCTGCTCTCGGTGGAGAGACCCTCTAGCTCTGGCAGTGGATGCAGTGTCCATTCCTTGGTTATTTCCTCTGCCCTACATCTTTCCTCCTCTCCCAGTCTTGCACAGGGTGTTGCGGAAATTGCAACTGGAATACTGTCCAGTCATTCCTGTTGCTCCATACTGGCCTCGCCAAGCTTGGTTTTTGGAGCTCCTGGATCTATCAGTGGGGGAGTCATTCCAGCTCCCTTACCGTCCGGATCTTCCTCTACAGGGTTACCTGTGGAAGGAGGATGTTCAACGGCTAGCTTTGACTACTTGGAAATTGAATCCTCAATACTGAAGAAGAAAGGTTTTTCTTCTGGTGTGGTGACTACTATGCTCAGTGCCAGCAAGCCTGTTTCTTCCAAGATCTACCATCATGTCTGGTCGAGTTTTATGTCTTGGTGTGCTGACAAGGACCTGTCTCAGGAATTTGATCTGCCTACGGTCCTGGCCTTCTTGCAGGATGTTGTTAAGGGTCTCAGTTTGAGTTCCCTTAAGGTTCAGACTATCACGGTGCCCGTGATTGGTGCTGTTCAGTGTCAGTCACTTGCTGAGTATCATGATTGGCTGTCTGTGATTAGCCCTCCTCACACGGCCTTTTTAAACCCAGGCTGAGCACTTCCAGGTTGCCCTTTCGTGGTGTTTCTGACTTCACTCTGCCTGACCTGCTTGTCAGGCTTCTGGGCCTGTTCCTGCTGTACTTGCTGATCCTGTGTTCCAGTGTTCCTGTATGCTAGTGTTCCTGTGTTCCAGAGTTCCAGTGTTCCTGTGTTCCAGCACCTCGCAGGTTAATTGTACTGAGTTCCTGAATCTCCTGCTCCAGCCGTCGCTCTGGCGACATTGTTCTTCTCGCTGCTGATCATACTTTGTTGGTTCCAGCGTGCGGACGCTGTTTTACTCCACTAAACCTGGCTGCGATATACATTGTTGGTCCCAGCGTGCGGACGCTGGTTTACTCCACTGAACCTGGTTGCGATATACATTGTTGGTCCCAGCGTGCGGACGCTGGTTTACTCCACTGAACCTGGTTGCGATATACATTTTTGGTCCCAGCGTGCGGACGCTGGTTTACTCCACTAAACCTGGTTGCGATATACATTGTTGGTCCCAGTGTGCGGACGCTGGTTTACTCCACTAAACTGGTTGCGAGATACATTATTGGCTCCAGTGTGCGGACGGTGGTTTGCTCCACTAAACCTGGTTGCGATATACATTGTTGGTTCCAGCGTGCGGACGCTGGTTTACTCCATTAAACCTGGTGGCGCTATTACCATTAGTCCCAACGTGCGGACGTTGGTTTGCTCCTGAACATCCAGTACTGTGGTCAGTCGCTGTCCAATTCCTTGCAGTTGTCTGAGTATCCCTGGCAATAGACTCCTGCTGAGTAAGACCTCTATACTTATTCTCTATGCTGTCTTAGTCACCTGACAGCTGGTCTACTTGCTCAGGCTGCCCTGCCCGGTATTGGTGAGGCCAGTAGAACCTTGATGATACCATCCTGTAGGTTGCCTCACCCGGTATTGACAGGGCCGGTAGAGCCTACTCCAGTACTCCTTTGGGCTGCCCTGCCCGGTATTGGTAAGGCCGGTAGAACCTTGTAATTCACCATCTTTAAGGTTGCCTTACCCGGTATTGGCAGGGCCGGTAGAGCCTACATTCAGCATTCCGTGGGGGCTGCCTCGCCCGGTATTGGTAAGACCGGTAGAACCGGTATATGTCATCTCACGGTTGCCTTACCCGGTATAGGCAAGGCCGGTAGAGCCTGTCATTAAAACTGTCACTTGGGTTGCCTTGCCCGGTATTTAGGCAAGGCCGGTAGAACCTATTATATGTTCTATTACTGTTGTATTGTTATGTATGTTTACCCTACGGGGACTGCCTTTAACTTTTAATAAAGTTAAGTTATTTTACCAAACCTTAAGCCTGAGAGTCTTTAAAAACCGTTACACAGACGTCTGCCCTCTCTGTTTTCTTTCAGAAGCACATTGCCATCCATTCTGATGTCAAGGTTTTCTTCCAGGGCGTTGCTCATGCTCGTCCTGCCTTCAAGAATCCCGCTCCTGTGTGGGATCTTAACTTGGTTTTGGGCATTCTTCAACTCCCTCCATTTGAATTCTTTGCTACTATTCCTCTACGTCTGCTGATGTGGAAAATGGCTCTTCTCCTGGTGATCGTGTCTGTTCTCCGTGTTGCAAAGTTACACGGTCTGTCCTGTAAACCACCCTATTTGGTGTTTCACAAGGACAAGGCGGTGCTTCGCAATTCTCAGGAGTTTCTCCCGAAGGTGGTTTCGGAATTCCACATCAATCAGGAGATTGTGGTGCCCTCTTTCTGCCCTGACGTGGTGCGTTGTCTCAAGTTTTAGGAGCATCACACTGAGTCTATCAGGCATTCTGATGTGCTGTTTATCATTCCTGAGGGTCCCAGGGCAGGGAGACCTGCTTCCAAAGTGACTGTTATGTCCTGGATCAAATCCATCATTTGTAAGGCTTACGAGCTGAGGAAAAAAGCCTGTCCCCTTTCGGGTCATGGCTTATTCTATAAGGTCTATTGGGGCCTCTTGGTCTTACAAGAATCAGGCCTTCGCTTATCAGTTGTGCAAGGCGGCCACTTGGTCGTCTGTGCACACCTTTTTGAAACCCTACCGTGTTGTTGTGCTGGCATCGGTTGATGCCAGGTTTGGGAGCTAAATCCTGGAGGCAGTCTTGCCTGTCTAGGATCTTCTTTGGTTCTTGGTGCTTCCTTCACTTTTGAGCCCTGTTGGCTCTAGTTCAGTGCTCTGTGTAACAGTTTGGGGTGTTTTTACCCCTGTTCAGTGTCCGTTGACACTTCATTGTTTTGTTGGGCTATCTCTGATCTGATGGTTCATATCTACTCTGGTGAATTTGGGGGCCTTGCGCCTGGTCCTTGCCTTACTGCCCACCTCTGGGAAACTCAATGGTTGGACATCCCAAAGTTACCAGTAACCTCTATTGGATGACTGAGAAAAGAGGATTTTAGCCTTATCTGTTAAATCCTTTTCTCTTAGTCCATACAGGTTACTGGTCTCCCACCCTGTCAAGGAACCATGCTTGTCTCTCCTGTAGAAGACCGTGGGGGTCCTTCGGGGTCATTCTCACAGGAGTCTTCTTTTCCTTCCACTATCTAGTCAATAGTTAGTGTCTGAAATCTTTCTGGAGCTGGTTGGCTAGCTGCAGCCAAGGAGGGAAGGTAGGCTCCACCCCCTGCATACAATTCTAGAATTGTTCCTTCCTACAATTAAAGGGGCAGATCGCCTACCCAAAGTTACCAGTAACCTAGATGGACTAAGAGAAAAGGATTTAACAGGTAAGACTAAAATCCTCTTATAACCCTGTAATGTCTAAAGCCTTAAATTGTAATGCGCATGTCCTTGAATTGTAAAGTGCTGCGAACGCTTAAACATTTTCACTCATTCACCCTGCAAAAGTTTGATTTATTAGAGAGAAATATATATCTATCTATATATATATAGCTATCTATATATATATATATATATATATATATATATATATATATATATATATATAAAAACACAAAAACAGACCAGCGCTCATCTATATCAAAAATGAATATGTGCCCTGTATAAGCATATATAATATTTCTTAGTGAAATAAGTGAGATTTTAGTTGTCACAAATTGGCCAAGTTGTGGGTAAGCTTGCCACCTCGCCAATGTATCTTATCATCCGGCAAGTCATACTCTAATACACCTTTGATGCTCTATCTAAAATTAAAATAACATTTCCTGATGAGATATTATACTGAACACATTGAAGAGAAGGGGACCCTTTAAATATGCTCTTTTTGTTGCTTTTGGGTCCCAGTGTAGTGCAATTAAAAACAAATGACATACATTATAATAAAAAAGGATTAATGAGAGAACTTAATCCAAAAATAGGGTCTGCATATTGGGAGTATGAGAGATGGTGAATTCAACAGTCCCCTCCATATCTCAAACCTTTATATCAACCCCCACAGGTCATGTGAGGAATTGATTGTAAAAGGCCAGGATCCAGCAAGCTAGAACAGGCTTATGGCCTGTTCTTAAAGGCAAAGTATAAAAAAGAAAATACTGTGATGATATAAGTGCAATAATATTAGTGTAATACGTGAAAGTATTTTTATATAAAGTGGGACTGGTGACAAGGCTGCTAAAATTAGCGAAGGAGAACTACAAACAATAAAAAAAGAAAAAAAGCTCACAGCGCCAAATCATCATAACATGTCCATGTGATAAGAACATTTTAATGTGAATATAATTAGTGTATATATAGATAGCAACTAGGAATGAGAGGGTTCTCCAGTCCCCCAGACATGCGGCTGAAAACCAAAGCGCTGTGAGCTTTTTTCCTTTTTTTTCTTGTTTGCACTTCAGGAGTTTACGGACACCGCCACTTGTTTGCTAGAGTGTAAGTTTAGTAGTCACCATGTTGCAAATGTCTTTGGGATCCGGTGTTGGGACGATATGGTCTTTGACTTCATCCCATTTCCACCGAAAAGTGGTACCGTCAGACAACAATACCAAAATCAGTCATACAGGAGAGAAAAAGGTAGCGGGGATTTTTTATACCAGCGCCTGGGCCGGTGTGGGGAAATTTGTATTTAGTGTACCTTCAGGTATTAGGGTAAGGGTTTTTGGTTATGACTTTTCTTAGAATAGAGTTAGACTACAAAACTGAGGAAGCCTGGAGCAGGCAGGACTCATAGACATATGACTTTTTCTTAGATTCGAGTTAGACTACAAAACTGAGGAAGCCTGGAGCAGGCAGGACTCAAAACACATACAATTTTTTTAGAATAGAATTAGACTACAAAACTGAGGATGACAGCAACACTGTAGATGTGATGAGCAGTGAATACCCACAAATCTGACATCACGAGAGAGCCTTTATCATGTTAGCAACACTAGCTGTAGCCAGCAGCAAACTACAGAACACTGGAGCAGACAGGGCTCAGTAGATAGATACCTATATGACTTTTCTTAGAATAGAGTTAAGCTACAAAACTGAGGATGACTGGAACAGGCAGGACTCAATAGATAAATACACAACTTTTCTTAGATTAGAGTTAGACTACAAAACTGAGGAAGCCAGGAGCAGGCAGGACTCAGTCAGTAGATGGATACAGCAACTGAGGATGACTGGTGTGAGTCAGACTCGGGATGACAGCACCACTGGAGATGTAGCCAGAACTGCAGAACACTGGAGCAGGCAGGACTGAGTCAGTAGATGGATATAGCAACTGAGTATGACGGGTACGAGGCAGACTCAGGATGGCAGCAACACTGGAGATATAGCCAGCAGCAAACTACAGAACACTGGAGCAGGCAGGACTCCATAAATAGATGCCGCAGACTTTTTTTTAAAAGAGATAAAAAACAATAGAGCCAGACTGAACAACCTGTATATTGGGACAACAATGTAGACTTTAAATTCCCCCCTGTGTCCCACCAAGTCAGGGGGGTGTCCTCTGCCCAACCACTGTTCTAGAGCTGGGTAAGCTGGAGCGCTCAGCTTATTATGGTACTATAGATTAAGTCTTTTTTTTTTCTAATCTGCATCGATCCTAAGAGCAGAGTAACCCAACTTTGGCAAAAAGTAATTTGCTCCATGAGCTGGGGAGCCAATTGAAGAGCGCTGGGGGCTAAGTATATTTCCAGTTACAAAAAATACCCGTTCACTCTGGACATTGGTTGGGGGGCAAAAAAGCAACTCCTGGTCTACCAGGGACAAAGAAGGCCACACAGCCCTCTTGTTCTCCAAGAAAATGAAGGGATCTGTATTTGGGGGCAAAGAAGGTTCCGCAAGGTAAGCCTTAACCTCAAACTCAGAACTTTTTCTACTGATGGGGAGCTGTTTGTTTTGTCTGAAGCATAATCTGTCCATTGTCTCAGCATAAAAAGCAGCAGTTGCTCCACGGGAACAAGATGACATGCTACTGGCGCTGCTACTGATAGGTCCTGGAAGACCACCACACTCCTCCAGCTCATCTGCGGAATCTTCTCCTGCTTCCTGTGACTGCATCCTGTTTCTTTGCCTCTCACACACCCTTGCTATCAATTGTTCCCTCCAGGCAGTGAGTGAATTGGAAGTAAGTGCCATCTTGCCTTTGAATCGTGGATCGCAAATTGTGGCAAACATTAAGTCGGGACAGTTGTCCATTCGCTCTTCCATGCACAGAGTCAATTCCTTCTTCAGCCTTGTTAGAAGGGCGGCAACATCAGGATGTATATTAACCTCCGCACCAGGCAAGCTTTTTCTATGGGCAAGGAAATCAACCAATTTTAAGGAGAGGTGCGTGAAGATGGGAATTACTTCTGCCAGGCTAGCATTCTCTTTGCTCAAAATTTCCATCAAAACACAGAAAGGTGTAAGAACTGTCACTACATATTCCATCAGAGCCCAGTCAGTCCTACCCAGTGTTCTGTTACTGCCAATGAAATGGTGACATGACATTGCGTGAATTGCCTTTATCTGCTCCAGAATATGCTCTAGCATATCTTTGGTGGAGTTCCACCTGGTCCCAACATCTTGTTTTAGGCGGTGCTCTGGGAGGTCTGCCTTTTTCTATTCCTCCCTGAGGAGCTGGCTATCTTTGACGGTCTGATGGAAGTGGCCAGCAATTTGGCGGCACAACTCCAGCAGTGTTGGCAACCTTCCAGTGTTAGTGCCATCCTTGAGAGCAGCCTTCACTACTAGATACAGAACATGCTGTGAGCAGCGCACACCCACAAATCTGCCATCCCGGAGAGCCTTGATCACGTTAGCTGCGCCATCAGTAACCACAAACCCTATTTGCACCTGTGTGCCTGCCTGCTCCCCGAGCCACTGCTCCACCATGTTCTGAAGTGCTTTGCAAGTGTTATCTGATGTGAGCTGTTGATCCATTACCACAGCATGGAGAAGGAAAGAGCGGTGCCCTGCCTGCTTGGCTACTGCAACAGAACTTGTTGTTGCTATCGGTGTGTCTTGCAACACATTGGGCTGCCATCAATGCGCCGTCAATGACTGGAAGCCATGCTGGCCACTCGGAGCACTCCATAAGTCCGTGCAAACGTGCACTGACTGGCCACCAGTCCTAGCAGGTCCTTCAATAACCCAATGCATGAATGGTACAGTGAGGGCACTATTGTTCTACTAAATGTGGTGTGGGATGGAACTTTATATCTTGGTGCAACAGCCTCCATAATTTGGTGGAAGGTCTCCCCGTCCACCAAATTAAAAGTAACACCCCCAACAGCTATGAGCTGTGCAATGAGGTTTGTGATTTTCCTGGCCTGCTGTCTGCACACCCCCTTGGAATGAAACCAAAATCTTCCAGTGTGGCCTGTACTGATTTTGGGATGGCCTGTGACTGTCTGCTGCTGTTACTAGGACCAGATGTGGCATGATCCCCCTGTCCTTTCTCCTGCTGCCTACTGGTGGTGGGTGTGACACTGGTATATGCAGTACTAGTACTGCCATCTTCTGCACTTATCAGCACCGACTTGTGGTAGTTGTTCAGGTGTTGGTTCTTCCCAGAGGTGGTCAGATGACCCAACACCCGCCAACGGCTGAATTCTCTGCCACACAATTTACATTTTGCTAGCCAGCTACCGCCAACTGCCACAAAATGGTCCCACAGTTTGGAGTGACGGATGACTCTGGAAGATGATGGAGAAGAAGAAACTGAGGTGACACTTTCTTCATCTTCACATGCTGGAGCAACCTCACTTTGATTTTTCTTTCTACATACTGTTACAGGGATACCCGCAGACCTAAAGTTGGTAGCAGGGATGTTGGGACTGGGATTGGAGGAGGATAGTGGAGTAACAGTGTTACTGGTGGCGGAGACACTAGCAGCTACTACCTGGCTGGGAGACTCAATGGAACTGGAGAGGCGGGTGCTGAGTTGTCAATAGAAGACACAAGTGTAACTGGAGAAACAGGAGGAGTACTATGGGAAACAGGGGCAAAATTAAGCTCAGGGGACAAATCAATCTTAGGAGGCTTTGATCCCTCAGATTCTTCTTCTACCTCTTATAGGTTTTGACAGGAAGAAAAATCATCATCAGCAGCAGATTTTGTGGAAACCTGCAGAATTCCCTCTTCTGCATGGTGGCTACTGGGAATTTGTAAACTATCTCCCTCAATAACATTTTCTGTAGTAGATATGCTCTCAGTGGCAGTGACAGTGGTGGCGGGGAAAAATGTTATCCAAATACTGCAGTCATTTCCGTTTTGGCTGCTTACACGGATGTTCGCTGTAAAAATCATGCGTTGCTACTGCCCACAGTGTCTGACCACCAGTAATGTTACAGACGCTAGGTGTCCCCATGTTTATTCAACTGGCTGTAGTGGAGGACTAAACTGCCAGTGGCACTAGACATTGTGCAGGTGGTTCTAGGGAGATCATCACCAAACAGCTGATGAGACACAGGTGACGGCTGCTTTGTGGGCTTAGAGGAGGACCTGGACCTCTCTACCCTGCTAGTAGAGGTAGAATGACCTGCAGTTCCCTTCTTATTTTTATTTTTTTGTTTGGAGTGCTGCTGCTGAGTCTGACTAGTACTAATCAAAGTACTCTTCTTTCCCCACCTGCTGCTGCTGCTAGCTCTCCTTGAAAACAACTGCACTGTGGTGCTTTTGGTGGTTGCTGGGTCACTGCAGCTGATGCCAGGGTGAAGAACATCAGGTTGTTCACTAGGATTCAAATCCATTACAGATAGGTAGGTAGTGTACTGTATTTGACAATCTGACAATTTTACAACCTGTCCACACAACAACTGTCAGACTGGCTGTGTCACTCTTCAAATTATTCAGACAAACTCCTAAGCTGAATTTTAAAATTTAACACTGGAACAATGATGAATCTCCCTTGTGGTGGCAGTAGGGTACTAGGCCTCCCAGTCCCTACACAACTGTTAGATTGTGTCATTCTGCAAGTTATTCAAACAAACTCCTAAGTTTAATTTTTATATTTAACACTGGAGCAATGTTGATTCTCCCTTGCGGTGGCAGTAAGGTACTGGACCTCCTAGTCCTTACACAACTGTGAGATTGTGTCCCTCTGCAAATTATTCAAATAAACGCCTAATTTTAATTGTCAGATTTTAAACAGGATCAAAGGTGACTCTCCATCGCAGTGGCAATAACTGGCACTAATGCTGGCAGTCTGCCTATGCCTATCTGCCTGCCTACACAACAAGTGAACAGTCACTTTCTCTATCTCTCTATCTTTTCTTCTCTCTCTGAGCTCCAGCAACGCAGTATGCACTAACAGGAAATTCAGGAGCTTTCTGGGTGTCTGTGATATCTTTAGTCCAACCTCCATCATGAAACAAAGAAGCTAATTTGGACTAAAGAGGGAGGGAAAGAAGCGTGCGGGGAGCACATCATCCGAATCTTTACATGAATGTCTGCCCAGTGCTGTTCCAATTCAGCTTTTTAAAAACGAATGGCTCTAGGCTTTCAACAGGTCTGAATGACCCTTATTCATGCGAATTCCGAATGTGGACGAAACAATTCTAGTCTAATATATACACTTTGTTGCATTCAAGACTTCAACAGCTTGTGTTATAATGTTATTGACTCTGCCTGCTTATGTTAAGTCCAGTGTTCCAATTGCAAGGATTTTTTCCTGCTTTATTTATTGCTTTGTTGATTTTACTCATTTATTTTTGCACAGCTAGCCCGCTAGCTTTATTGAGTCCATTTTTCTTCGTTCCTATGGGGGGGGTAAAAACTGAAAAGGCGATCATCATCATCATCATGGACCGAATTTCTGGCAATGGTGAAACCTGAAGCACCAGTCTGCTTCTCCCTACTTCGACATTTATCCTACTAGTTATATCTTCCCCGTACCTTAATCCCACTTCACCTGCCTTACTTTTGATAACTTCATACATCTCCTCTTCTAACTATGATACCTTTATTGATTAAATAGATCTGCCTCAGCATCTTCCTCTTCATTATTTGTACCTCCCACTTTCCCTCTACTGCCTATGTCTCTACTCAAAAGACAAAGACCACTGATTTAGGTTAATTTCCAAATTTTCTATTATCCCCCCAGTCAATTTTCCTATTTTCTAATGTACCCCCTAGTCAGTCTCCCTACTTGCTACCCCCAATCAAGCTCCCTATTTTCTTTTGTCCACCTAATTGATTTCCTTATTTTCTATCATCCCCCTAGTCAATTTGTCCGTGCTTAGGCAGGTTCGGTCAGGTTTTGCTGGACAGCCACGTTGGCATCTTCACGTGTCCTCGCACTTTGCCGTTGTGACGTCAGCCACCTCTAGTATACAGTCTGGCGCCACAGTTGAGCTGGTACTCTGTTCATTGAGTCCTTCCCAAGGGTAGCTTCATCTGGTTATTTCTACATCTACTGTGTATGACCTTGGCTACTCTACTGGACCTTGCTACTAGTAACGCCTGCCCTGACCTGTATTCTGCCTACTGGACTCTACTACTTGAGCAGCCTGCCCTGACCACTGGCCTAGATTCTGACCCTGCTACTTGAGCCACCTGCCCTGACCTGTTTTCTGGACACTTGACCCTGCTTCTGGAGCCTCTTGCCCTCCTGCAGTTCCTGTCATATAGCTGAGAACTCTGCTCCCTGTGAACTCCTGCTAGTTCATTTCCGGCTGTTCCTGTCCCATCAGGCTGAGAACTCTGCTCCCTGTGGACTCCATGTACCCCAGCCTGTTTGTTTATATATATATATATATTATATGTGTATATACTGGGCTTGTTTGGGTTTTCTCATTCCTGCCTTGGGTATACTTTCTCTTGCCTTTGAGATCCTATATCTATTTTCAGACTATACTAGAGCTGCTTGCACATACTCCCTGTAGCCCACTCTGCACTGAGTGCGGTTACTCAAAGCGCACAAAATACCATCTTGCAGGGTGAGCCAACACAATCTCCCTTTCTTCTTTTGTCCCCCTAAATGATTTCCTTATTTTCCTTTGTCCCCCTAGTCAATGTCCCTATTTTCTATTACCCCTGGTCAATCTCCCTATTTTCTTTTGTCCCCCTAATTCATTTCCCTATGTTCTATTGTTCCCCTGTTAATTTCCCTAATTTTAATTGTCCCCCTAATTAATTTCCTTATTTTTCCATTATTTTCCACCCCAGTTAAATACCCTCGTTTCTATTGTCCCCCATAATTAATTTGCCTATTTTCTATTGTTTCCACACCTAGTTAATTACCCTCATTTCTGTTTCCCCCGTAATTAAGGTCCCTATTTCCCCCCCACACTGGTTAATTTCCTCAAAAGAAATTTCTATTCCTCCCCAAATTGATTTCTCATGTACCCTCTAGTCAATTTCCTTAATTTCTTTTGTCCCCCAATCAATTTCCCCTATTTTTTTACCACCTCAGACTCATTCCCCTATGCCCCCCGTTTTATCCCCTCCCAGTTAATCATCTTTTTGTGCCACCCCCTGTTTTATCCCCTCCTTCTTATTTTATCTTTTCCCCCATGGGGCCACCCCCTTATTTTATCTCCTTCCCTCTGTCAACCCCTTCACCATTTATTCCCCCCCTATAGTGCCACCACTCCTATTTTATCCCCTCCCCATTAATTCCCCCTATGGTACCACTCCCATTTAATTACCTCCCCTATGTTAGTCCCTTCCTATTAATTTCCCTCCCCTAAGATAGCCCCTCCCCATTAATTCCACAATAGTGCCACCCCCCATTTTATCTCTTCCCCTATGTTATCCCCTCCAACTTAACTCCTCTATGATGCCACCCCTCCTATTTTATCCCCTCCCTATTAATCCTCATATGGTGCCAGCCCCCCTATTTTATCCCCTCCCCAATAACTCCCCTATGCTAGGCCTTCCTATTAATTCCCCAACTCCATTAATTCCCCTAGGGTGCTTCCCCCTGTTTTAGTCCCTCCCCTATGTTAGCTCCTCTCAGTTAATTTGCCATATTAGTTATCCAATTATTACATTATATGGCACAGTTATTCAATTATACCCACCCCTTATTTTTACCAATGTGCCATTTTATACCCAGGTTAATGTTAGATCACAGGCACTTGGAATTAGGTAGATTAGAACCCAGAACTTACCATTTCGTAGGCAGATGCTTTAACCACAGGATGACAGGCTGGAGATGATACTGGAGGCTGCTTCGTAGTAATCTTGTTCTTCATTACAACACTGTAATGCAGTATTATTATTATTACTATTAGTCACTGTAATGATTAATAAAGAAACCCAGAGCTTACCACTCCACAGGCAGATGCTTTAACCACATGACCATAAGCTTGGACACAATACAGGAATCTGCTCCATAGTAATTTTGTTATTCATTACAACACTGTAATGCACTGCCATATCTCATGGACTACTTACAACTCTCTTTTTCCGCATGTTGCCCAGGTAAAGAAAAGTATAAGTGGGCCTTCAGATCTGCCAATGCATTACAGTGTTGTAATGATTAATAAAGAAAATTAAAATGGAGGATGCACAGGGAATTAGGTAGACTTGAATCCAGAGCTTACCCCTCAAAAGCCAGATGCTTTCACCACACAACCATAAGCTGGAGACAGTACTGGAGCTTGCTCCGTAGTAATTTTGTTCTTCATTACTGCACTGTAATCCATTACAGTGTTGTAATGAAGAACAAAGAAAATTACTACAGAAGAGCTTCTAGTGTTATCTCCAGCTTACGGTCATGTGGTTAACACATCTGCCTGTGGAGTGGTAAGTCTTGGATCTAGTCTACCTAACTCCATTTTCTTCTTCTATATTAATTTTCTTTATTAATCATTACAACACTGTAATGCATTGTCAGATCTGAAAGCCCACTTATACTTCTCTTTACCTGGGCAACATGCTGAACAAGAGAGATGTAAGTAGGCTTTGAGATCTGGCAATACATTACAGTGTTGTAATTAAGAATATATAAAATTACTATGGAACAGCCTCCAGTATTGTCTCCAGCCTGTGGTTTTGAGGTGAAAGCATCTGGCTGTTGAGTGGTAAGCTCTTGCTTCAAGTCTACCTAATGCCACGTGCAGCCTCCTTTTTAATTTTCTTTATTAATCATTACAGTGATTAATAATAACAATGCATGACAGTGTTGTAATGAAGAACAAGATTATTACGGAGCAGCCTTTAGTATTTTTTCCAGTCTGTCGTCATGTGATTAAAGTGTCTGCCTGCAAAGTGGTAAATACAGTAGGTTCTGGGTTCTAATCTACCTAATTCCATATGCCTGTGATCTAACCTTAATCTGAGTATAAAATGGCACATTGGTAAAAGGGGTGGGTATAATTGAATAACTGTCATATAATGTATTAACTAAGTAATAGTTGGAATTAACTGGGAGGAGCTAAAATAGGGGGTAACACCATAGGGAGGGGCTAACATAGGGGAGGAGATAAAATAGGAGGGGCGGCTCCACTGGGGAAAAAAGGGGTAGGGGCCAACAAGGGAAGGTGGCACCATTGGGGAATTAATTGGGAGGGGTTAATATAGGAAAGGAGATAAAATGGGGGCTGCTCCATAGGGGAATAAATGGGGAGGGGCTAAAAGGGGGGGTTTGCACAATAGGGGAATAAATGGGGAGTGGCAAACATAAGGGGAGGAGATAAAAGGGGGCACCTTAGGGGAATGGGAAGGGGCTAACATAGGGGAGGAGACAAAAATGGGGGGGTGACACCATAGGGGAATTAATAGGGAGGGGTTAACATAGGGGAGGAGATAAAATAGGGGGCAAGCAACATAAGGGACTTAATAGGGATGGGCTGGGGAGGAGAACAAATTGGGGGAGGCACCATAGCAGAATTAATTGGGAGGGGCTAACACAGAGGAGGGTTGGCACCATAGGGGAATAAATGGGGAGGGGATAAAATAAGGTGGTAGTACCATGGTGGAATGAATGGGGAGAGGCTAAAATAGGGGTGGTGACACTATAGGGGAATTAGTAGGGAGGGGCTAACATAGGGGAAGGGCTCCAATAGTGGGATTAAGAGGGAGGGGATAAAATAGGTGGGTAGAATAGGGGGATTAAGAGGGAGGGGATAAAATAGGTGGGTAGAGTAGAGGGATTAAGAGGGAGGGGATTAAGGAGGAGGTGGCACAATAGGAAGATTAACTGGAAGGAGAAAAAATAGGGGGGCATAGGGGAATGAATCTCATGGGGTAAAAAAATAGTAAAACAATTAGGTGGAACAATGGGAAATTGATGGGGGGGGCAAAATAATATCAGGAAATTGACTATGGGGTACATGGGAAATTCATTTGGGGTGGGTGGAGAAATTCTATACTTTTGGGGGAAATAACCAGTGAGGAACATAGAGAAATTAATTGGGGGGACAAAAGAGAATAGGGAGAATCACTGGGGGACAATAGAATATAGGGACATACAGAGAAAAGAGAAGGGGGTACTAAATGGCAGACATAGAAACGGGAAGAGCAATACCCCCATTTTTTTCCTCTTCCCATACCATTCAATACCCATGTATCTCCCCGTCCAATTGCCTTGTTCTCTTCCCCATTACTAATGTCCTCCAATCCTGCTTCCCCACATTACTATACATTTCCTGCCCATTATCATTTTGCCCATATTACAGTATTCTCCAACTCTTGTTTATCACATTGCTAGCTGTACCCCATGACCCGCCCAATGTCCATCAGCAGCGATATTGCCCATCTAGTTTATATTTTCACATGCTTAGTATTTTATTATTAGGCTTTTTGAGGGCTTGAACCCAGGACTTACCATTCTTTGAACAGCAGAAGAGAACACTTCACAACCGAACTGCAGGCTGGAGTCAACTTTTTGTCTCTTCCTGTAGTCGTTTTCTTGATTTACACTAGACTACACTGCAATACACAGACTGTAAGGATTTCTGTCGCTTCGCTGTGCCTCTTCCTTACCAGGGCTTGGCATCTCTGTTTCATTGGGCGAGCACCCTTTATTTGTTGGCCGGCCTGTTTCATCGGTGCTCGATTATTCGTGCTTGTGCTGTGGTAGTTGGAGGTTTCAGTGTATTTTTCATTTCATCTCTCGAATCTGACTTGGCCCATTCCTGACTCTGCTTTAGCCTACTGTTTCTGACTCCCGACGCTCCCGGTGACCTTGGCTGCCTCCTGACCATTCATTGTATTTCCTCCACTGTCCTTGTTTGCTCCCGATTATCGGCTCATTTTGACTGTTCTCCCTGGATTACCCTGATCCTAAGCCATAGGCTTGTGGCCTGCTCCTCGTGGTACCTCCGCTTCGTATCCATACCCGGACTGAGCTCACTGTTGGAAGTAGGCCACCCTCCTCTGTTTTTCACAGGCTACTCTCCAGCGCTTCCGGTTCTCACCGGTCTTCTCCTTAGCTGTCTCTGCTCTCGCTTTCTCCTCCTCGACCGTTCTGCCTGGGTCCAGGAGTGGGTTGTCCCTTGTGTCAGGCCCTCTCTGGATTGGTGGCGTGCCTGGTCATTGCTCGTGGGCCGTGCGTGATTGGGCCACTGGTGGCAGCTAGCCTCTCTACTTTGGGCCTATAGTCTCCTAGGGCTTCAGATCCAGCGTTGTAGTGGTTCCCTGGTACTCTAGTCTTCCTTGGTCTGCCCTTTAGAGTTTCCTCCTGCCTACTGTTGGCGGTCTCTTCCTGCTAGTTTCTGGATCAGTGGGTGATTCTAGGTGGGTTTTCACTCTTAGCCTGTCGGGTTTGCAGGGGTATTTCCTCTCCTTGGAATTACCCCCCAGGACTGGGTGTACACCTCTAGCCACTCGAAGAGAGTAGTCTTTGATTTCTGTCCCTCTGAGTGGTCTTGCAGTTCCTTCTGCTGTTGGTGGCTTGCTGGGGGTCCGCTGCGTCTTGGGGTGTTCAGTCTCGTCCACTGGGGGTTCTCCTGTTTCACCCTTCTTCGGTTGCTCCGTTAAGCTGCAGTTTTGGGTTCAGGGTCCTTGTCAGTGTCTTTGAGCTATTCTTCCAGTTCCATTGGTATCCTGATTCCTGCCCGTGTCTATTCTGGTTCATCCTCTGCAGTTGGATTCCCGGCTCAACCGGGATCGGACATCTGGCTTTGCAGCCAGCACCTTTAACGCAAAGGGGCCTCTCTCTTGGCCTATGCCTTTATTGCGGTACTAAGGGACACTTTCTTTGGCAATGCCCCACCCACCCATCCCCATCCCGGTCGGGAAACTTCCTTGCTTAGGGATTGCGGGAGGTAATTCCTTAAGTCAGACGATCCACCTCCCCTCCGATCAATCTAGATTATTGGTTCCGGTCTACCTTCAGTGGGCCTCTAGCAAAATTTTGGTGATGGCATTTATTGACTCATGGACTTCTGTTTTATTTATTGATCGCTAGTGGGCTGCATTACATCACATTCCTTGCCCCCCCAAGCAAGCAACATTAATTGTATCCGCCATTGATGGCAAACCACTCGGACAAGGGCTTATCTTGGAAGAAACAGTACCCATTAAGCTCACTACTGGTATATTGCACTCAGAAACCATCAGCCTGGATGTTATTACAGATCCCCGTACTCCAGTCATATTGGGCTTACCCTGGTTGAAACAACATAACCCATCTATTGATTGGTGCAAGGGACAAATCAGGGCCTGCAGCCCATCCTGCTTTAACTCCTGTCTACTATGGATTCACCCAGCCCTTCGGACAGTAGCAGGTGCATCTCTGACATCCAACATCAATGTTCCGGAACCTTACCTATCATTCCAGGATGTCTTTTCCTTGGGTCTTAGGCTTCGGTTACCTCCTCATCGCATCTCTGACTGTGCTATAGATCACCTTCCAGGTACTATTCCTCCCAAGGGTCGCACTTTCCTTCTTTCCCCTCAGGAAAATGAAGCATTAGCTACCTATATTCAAGAGAATTTATCCAGGTGCTTCATTTGTCCCTCATTCTCCCCGGTTGGGGCTGGATTTTTCTTTGTACAGAAGAAGGATAAAACATTGCGGCCTTGCATCAATTATAGAGGTCTAAATAAAATAACTATTAAGAACAGCTACCCTCTCCCCCTGATTACGGAATTATTGGACCAACTAAAGGACTCTTCCATTTTCACTAAAATTGATTTACAGAAAGCCTATAATTTAATCTGCATTAAAAAGGGGGATGAGTGGAAAACGGCCTTCAACACGATACATGACCACTACGAATATTTGGTAATGCCATTCGGTCTCTGCCATGCCCCAGCAGTGTTTCAAGGTTTCATAAATATTTTCAGAGACATGCTGCTTACGCATGTCATCATCTATTTGGACGTTATTTTGGTCCATTCCTCCAGTATGACTCAACATCGAAGATATGTCAGTGAGGTACTACGTTTACAAGAACATTTTTTGTTTGCCAAATTGAACAAATGCGAATTTGAAAAAGACAAGGTTTCCTTTCTTGGATATATAATTTCTAAAGACGGGCTGGAGATGGATCTGGGCAAAGTTCAAGCAGTCACCCAATGGACCATTCCACAGGACACTCGGGCTATCCAACGATTTATCGGATTTGCAAATTACTACAGAAAGTTTATTCTCAAATTCTCTCATATCATCTCCCCTATTACTGCACTAACCAAGACTGGAGCTGATCCTTGAAATTGGCCTACAGCAGCTAGGCAGGCATTCGACTCCCTAAAGTCAGCCTTCACTACTGCCCCCATCTTACGGTTTCCAGACACATCTCGTAAATTTACTCTGGAGGTCGATGCCTCCAAACTAGCAGCAGGGGCAGTATTTTCGCAATATCACCCTAAATCAGCTAAACTCCACCCATGCTTTTTTTTTCAGGCGGTTCTTGGAGGCAGAGCGTAACTATGATGTAGGTAATAGAGAACTCCTTGCCATTAAACTAGCACTTGAAGAATTGCAACACTTACATGAGGGCTCTCTTCTATCGGTTCTGATCTTCACTGACCACAAAAATCGACAATTTTTAGAGTCCGCCAAACACCTGAACCCTAGACAAGCCCGGTGGGCATTGTTCTTTAATTGTTTCAATTTCATAATTTCTTATCCCTCAGGATCCAAAAACACTAAAGCTGATGCCCTCTCCCGACAATTCGAACCCGGTCCGGTTCCCGAACCTATCATTCTGCCTTCTTGTCTTATCAATTCCTTGTCCTCAGCCACTCTGGAAAAGATTGGCAAACTTCAGAAACCTCCAGTTCATCATCTACCCAACAACACATTGTTTGTCCCTCCTCGTTTTAGACCAGAAATCCTTGCTTGGTCACATGGCTCCGCCTTTTCCGGACGGGTGTTAGGAAGACTGTGGACTTACTGCACCGCCAATTCTGGTGGCCCTCTATACGCAGTGACATGAAAGAATTTGTGGCCGCTTGTCAGGTCTGCGCACGCCACAAAATACCCAGGCATCGTCCCACAGGACTGCTTTGTCCACTTCCTATTCCCTCCTCTCCATGGACTCATGTAGCCATGGATTTTGTGGTAGACCATCCAACTTCTCAAGGCTGCACTACCATTTTGGTAGTAGTGGATTGATTCACGAAGCAAGGTCACTTCATTCCCTTGGCTAAACGCCCCTCTGTTTCTGAACTGGCTTCAATTTTTCTGAAATAAATCTTCTGTCTTCACAGCTCCCCTACTCACATTGTATCTGATAGAGGGGTACAATTTGTGTCTAAATTCTGGCAGGCATTTTGCCCCCGATTAGGGATTTCTCCCCAGTTCTCCACAGCATATCATCCTCAGATTAATGGTCAGTGTGAACATACCAATGTCACGGTTTTTTAGGACTTTCAGACCAAATAAGTGAAAATAAAACACGCTTTATTAAAGTGAATAAGGCACAAGTATGCCCTCTAGGGGCGGTAGGTAATACACAGGTAAGTAAACTGAGATATTTACAATGGTAATAGCACAAAAGACATAAATGCAAAACAGTATGCACTAGGATGATATTGACCCCCAAGGGGTTAATGTCCATATAACAGTCTGTCTCAGATGTGGAGGTTTAACACGCCCTGGATGTTAAAAGGGCTGTGCTGTATAGACAAAGTTCATCAAGTGCTGAGGATAGAGCTGCCTTGCCAAGGTGTTGGATAGTAAGCAGAAAGGGAAACAACTTAGCCCCCACGGGCGTAGTTACAGGAACTGCTTTCGTTTGTGCAAGTGCCAATAGCCCCCACGGGCGTAACGGAAACCGGCTGGCGGTGCAAGAGCTAACAGCCTCCTGAAGTGTAATCGAATGCTGGAATAAGAGAGCAAGAGCCACTAGCCCCCTCAGGCGTAGTACCGGATAAGCCAACACTGAAGCCTTTCTGCCAACACTCTGTGTCAAATGATATCGTCGGTAGCCAATACCGGAGAGCCTTAAGCGCCCAAACGGCCCAACTATGTGAACACTCTGCAATGGTGGACTAGAGTTGCCGACGGAGAGCGGCTAACTCAGCAGCAGTATCACGGGTAACGAGGCTCGTACAGGAGATAGCGAGAGTGAATTCGAGGCAGCACTGCAAGAGTTAAAATGCACGTTTACTCGAGGCTTCAGCGCTACTGCAAGGCTCTGCACAGGGAGGAAGGCCCACAGCATACACACAACTCTGCACAAAGAACGAGGCACAGCACTAAATCGAGGGAAGCACCAGGCAAGGCAGTCACTCTGACGCGGGCAGCAGAGACTGGAAATGTCGCGGCGGCGACAACTGAAACGCAGGTCACTGGAACAAGCTGGAAGTCGATCTTCGGAGCAGGAAGTCAGCCGGGCCGGGTCGGAGCACGTAGGAGGCAGTCATACAAGCCGGGTCATACACGAGCAGGAACGTCAGTCTAGCCGGGTCAGGATCCAAGGGTGGTACGCAGACGAGCCGGGTCATACACAAGCAGGTACACTGGAGAATGGTCAGGACAAGCCGAATCGGTACACAGGAACTCAGAATACAGGAACACAGCAACAGCACTACTGGCTCAGGAACACCACGAAAGGGTATCTGACAGATGTGATAGCCCGGTATAAAAAGGTCATCAGGAGGCGGGTCAAACTCAGTTAGCAAATCAGTGCCAGCCACAACTGAGAGTGACAGGAATCACAGGCACTGTGATAGTACCCCCCTCTCAAAGACCCCCTCTCCCAGCCTGAGGTCTGGGTTTCAAAGGATATTTAGAGTGAAAGCTGCCTACTAATCTCGGAGCATGGAGATCCCCCTGATCAACCCAAGAACGTTCCTCAGGGCCATAGCCCTTCCAATGAACAAAATATTGCAGCTTTCCTCTAAATCTCCTGGAATCAATAATACTCTGGACTTCATATTCTTCTTGGCCCTGGACGTCCACCGGCCCAGGAATCACTGGCGTAGTAGTATAACAATTGCACACCAAGGGTTTCAGGAGTGACACGTGGAACACATTATGAATGTGCATAGAGGGTGGAAGCTCCAGAGCATAAGAAACCGGATTAATCTTGCGGATAATCTTAAAAGGACCAATGAACCGGGGAGCCAGTTTATTGGATGGCACTTGTAAATTGAGGTTTCTGGATGACAGCCATACCCTGTCCCCAACCTGAAATGAGACCGCTGGAAGGAGTCTGCGATTAGCGTGCCTTTGCTGCCGCCTGAAAGACTGACTGAGGGACCTTTGAACCTGTGCCCAAGTGGAACGGAGTCGTGCCAAATGCTCGTCTAGAGCAGGAATCTGCTGCGCCTGAAAGGAGTCCGGGAGCAGACAAAGCTGGAAACCATAATTCACAAGAAACGGGGAGCTCCCGGACGATGAGTTAACCGCACAGTTTCTGGCAAACTCTGCCCATGTCAACAGGTCAGCCCAATTATCATGATGATCGGTGACAAAGCAGCGCAGGAACTGTTCCAGTCCCTGATTGGCACGCTCAGCGGCCCCATTCGTCTGGGGATGGTAGGCAGAGGAAAATGACAATTGGATGCCCATCTGACCACAAAATGCCCCCCAGAACCTAGACACGAACTGGCTCCCACGGTCGGAGACAATCACTCTGGGCTCTCCGTGCAGACGGAACACCTCTCTGGCAAAAACTATAGCCAATTCCTGAGCCGATGGAAGGCCAGTCAGAGGCACAAAATGTGCCATCTTAGAGAATCTATCGACCACCATAAGAATGAACGTGTAACCTCTAGATGCCGGTAGTTCTCCCAAGAAGTCAATGGATATATGAGACCACGGACGGTCTCCGTTAGGGACCGGTTGCAATAAGCCCACGGGGAGATGCCTAGGGGTCTTGGCACGGGCACAAGTGGTACAAGCTGCCTTAAAAGCGGCGCAGTCAGCTCTCAACGTAGGCCACCAAAATAACTGTGAGAGGGACCATACTAGTTGGTCCCTACCAATATGCCCAGCCGCTTTAGAGGCGTGATAAGTCTCCAACAGACGGACACGGAATGACTCATCTACGAAACACTTCCCCACTGGGGTTTCAGGAGGTGCCCGTGATTGTGATGCTAGTATTTCTTCCCCTAGTGGCGAGGTTATGGTGGTACGAATAGTAGCCAGGATCTGATCTGGCTGAATGATGGGTACCGGTACTTCCTCCCTCTCAGTGTCAGAGGCGAACTGACGTGACAACGCATCAGCCTTGATATTCTTTGAACCAGGAAGATAGGATACTAGGAAATTGAACCGGAACAAAAACAGCGCCCACCTGGCCTGTCTAGATGACAGCCTTTTGGCCTCAGAGAGATAGGTTAAATTCTTATGGTCAGTAAGAATTAGTACTGGAGTCTGAGTGCCCTCCAAGAGGTGTCGCCATTCCTTAAGTGCAAGTATGATGGCCAAAATTTCTCTGTCGCCAATCTCGTAATGACTCTGGGCGCTGGACAATTTCTTAGAGAAGAACCCACAAGGCATTAAAGTGCCACCTCCCACAGGACGTTGGGAGAGCACCGCCCCAACCCCAACCTCTGAAGCGTCCACCTCCAAAGTAAACGGCAGGGAGGGATTAGGGTGGGACAGTATAGGAGCAGATGCAAAGGCAGATTTCAGGGTAACAAATGCGTCTTCAGCTGCCTCAGACCACTGAGAGGGAGAAACGCCCTTATGAGTCAAATCTGACAGTGGTTTTACAATCGTAGAAAAGTTCTTGATGAACTTCCTATAATAGTTCACAAAACCTAGGAATCGTTGAATGGCCTTTAACCCCTTAGGCCGAGGCCAATGCAGAACCGCTGCCAACTTTTCCTGATCCATGGCAATGCCACTTTTGGATATTACGAACCCCAGGAACGGTACTTGAGATGTATGGAATTCGCATTTTTCTAGTTTACAGAATAACTTGTGCTTACGAAGTCGGAGCAGGACTTCAGAGACATCTTTAATATGTTGAGCAAGGTTAGCAGAGTGAATCAGTATATCGTCTAGATATACTACCACACAGGACTGGAGCAAGTCACGTAAAATATCGTTAATCAATTCCTGAAATACTGCAGGCGCATTGCATAAGCCGAATGGCATCACCAGATATTCATAATGCCCTGTTCTGGTATTAAACGCCGTTTTCCACTCGTCACCCTCTTTAATTCTGACTAGATTATAGGCGGCTCGCAAATCAAGTTTAGTAAAGATCGAAGAGCCCTTTAATCTGTCGAATAATTCTGTAATAAGTGGAATGGGATAGGCGTTCTTGGGCATCAGCTTATTCAGCCCACGGTAGTCAATGCAAGGCCTGAGTTCCCCATTCTTCTTTTTGACAAAAAAAAATCCGGCACCAGCCGGAGATGTAGATTTACGAATGATTCCCCTTTCCAGGGCATCTGTGATATACTCCTCCATTGCCTTATTTTCCTCACATGACAGGGGGTAAGTACGTCCCCTGGGGGGCACAGCACCTGGAGGCAAATCAATGGCGCAATCGTATGGCCTATGGTCAGGTAATGCGCTGGCCTCTCCTTTGCTAAACACGTCACTGAATTGCCTATATTCTGTTGGCACAGCTGGAGAGGTACACATAATCTTAACAGGAAGGGAGAGACAATTCTTGTTACAGTACTCAGACCAAGAGTTAACTTCACACCTTTGCCAGTCGAATTGGGGATTGTGTGTTTGCATCCATGGGAACCCCAAAATAACTGAATGATGCGGGGAACGAATGATCTGAAATTGTATCTGCTCCCTGTGACAAGCCCCCACGGTCATTGTCACTGGGATTGTCTCGAACGTAATGAAAGCAGGATCCAGGGGTCTGCCATCAATGGCCTCTATAGCCACAGGAGAGTCCTTTTTACATAACAGAATGCCCTGCAACTCAGCAAAGGACTGATCCATGAAGTATCCGGCTGCCCCGGAGTCCACCAATGCTAGGACTTCTATGACCTTATCAGTCCAAGCAAATGCCACCTGGATGGTGGGTTTAGTGGTGCAAGTATCTAGGGACTGTTCAACACCACCTAGGGCCTGTCCCCCAAGGTACCCTAGGTGCGTTCGTTTCCCGGCCTTACAGGACAATTGCGTAATACATGACCCGGTTTGCCAAAGTATAGGCATAAGCCTTGCCTTCTACGATACAGCTTCTCCTCCTTCGTGAGCTTAGTAAAACCTACTTGCATAGGTTCAGTGCTGTCAGCTGTTCGCTCAGGTAGAACGGGTGGTGTGGGTGGGTTAAGGAACTGGTTCTGGCCATAACTCTTTGCTTTGGCCCTCTTAGCCAAGCGTCTCTCCCGGATGCGAGAGTCTATCAACATGACATAGTCAATGTACTCATCCAGCTCGCTGGGTACATCTCGAGCTGCTATCTCGTCCTTAATCTGTTCAGCAAGACCCTGAGTAAAGGCAGCAAGTAAGGCCTCATCGTTCCAGCCTACCTCTGCTGCCAAGGTCCGGAATTCGATAGCATACTCGCCCAGAGTGCGTTCGCCCTGCTGAATCTCCATCAGCCTTTTGGCAGCAGAGGCAGACCTGCCAGGAACCTCAAACACACGTCTGAACTTAACCACGAAATCTCTAAAGTTCAGTGTGCAGGGTCTGGCATTCTCCCATAACGGATTTGCCCATGCCAAAGCTTTGCCCGTCAACAGAGATATCATAAAGCCGACCTTGCTACGGTCATTCGGAAATGCCTGGGGTGCCAACTCCCAAAATATCTCCAACTGATTAATAAAACCTCTGCATAGGGAGGGTTCGCCATCATATCTTAGGGGTAATGGTACCGCTGCCGTTAACCCTCTAGTGTTAGCACTGGGAGATACAGAGGGATTCCCCGGTGTCACGACTGGGGGGACCACCGGATTAGGACCAGACTTGTCCAAATGTACTGTACGTTCAAGTAACGTTTGTAGAGCCAGTGCCAATTGGTCCAGGCGCTGCTCATGGACATCCATTCTCCAGTGGATGTTCTGAGTATTACTTTCACCCTTACCGTCTGAGGTCAAGGCCCTTTCGTACTGTCACGTTTTTTTAGGACTCTCAGACCAAATAAGTGAAAATAAAGCACACTTTATTAAAGTGAATAAGGCACAAGTACGCCCTCTAGGGGCGGTAGGTAATACACAGGTAAGTAAACTGAGATATTTACAATGGTAATAGCACAAAAGACATAAATGCAAAACAGTATGCACTAGGATGATATTGACCCCCAAGGGGTTAATGTCCATATAACAGTCTGTCTCAGATGTGGAGGTTTAACACGCCCTGGATGTTAAAAGGGCTGTGCTGTATAGACAAAGCTCATCAAGTGCTGAGGATAGAGCTGCCTTGCCAAGGTGTTGGATAGTAAGCAGAAAGGGAAACAACTTAGCCCCCACGGGCGTAGTTACAGCAACTGCTTTCATTTGTGCAAGTGCCAATAGCCCCCACGGGCGTAACGGAAACCGGCCGGCGGTGCAAGAGCTAACAGCCTCCTGAAGTGTAATCGAATGCTGGAATAAGAGAGCAAGAGCCACTAGCCCCCTCGGGCGTAGTACCGGATAAGCCAACACTGAAGCCTTTCTGCCAACACTCTGTGTCAAATGATATCGTCGGTAGCCAATACCGGAGAGCCTTAAGCGCCCAAACGGCCCAACTATGTGAACACTCTGCAATGGTGGACTAGAGTTGCCGACGGAGAGCGGCCAACTCAGCAGCAGTATCACGGGTAACGAGGCTCGTACAGGAGATAGCGAGAGTGAATTCGAGGCAGCACTGCAAGAGTTAAAATGCATGTTTACTCGAGGCTTCAGCGCTACTGCAAGGCTCTGCACAGGGAGGAAGGCCCACAGCATACACACAACTCTGCACAAAGAACGAGGCACAGCACTAAATCGAGGGAAGCACCAGGCAAGGCAGTCACTCTGACGCGGGCAGCAGAGACTGGAAATGTCGCGGCGGCGACAACTGAAACGCAGGTCACTGGAACAAGCTGGAAGTCGATCTTCGGAGCAGGAAGTCAGCCGGGCCGGGTCGGAGCACGTAGGAGGCAGTCATACAAGCCGGGTCATACACGAGCAGGAACGTCAGTCTAGCCGGGTCAGGATCTAAGGGTGGTACACAGACGAGCCGGGTCATACACAAGCAGGTACACTGGAGAATGGTCAGGACAAGCCGAATCGGTACACAGGAACTCAGAATACAGGAACACAGCAACAGCACTACTGGCTCAGGAACACCACGAAAGGGCATCTGACAGATGTGATAGCCCGGTATAAAAAGGTCATCAGGAGGCGGGTCAAGCTCAGTTAGCAAATCAGTGCCAGCCACAACTGAGAGTGACAGGAATCACAGGCACTGTGATAACCAACCAGTCCTTAGAAACATTTATTCACCTATACATGACTGCTGATCTCTCTAATTGGGTTAATTTACTACCTCTAGCGGAATTTTCATTTAACAATCGTCTTCATGACTTATGGGTACAATCCTCGCACAATTCCCTGGGGAGTTCCTACAGACGAACCCGCTGCGGATAGTTTTACGGATGACCTTCAGTCATTATGGTCCACTATTCAGAGACAACTATCCCTAACCTCGGCCACAAAAAAGAAAGCTGCTGATCAAAGATGTAGAAGAGGTTCCACTCTGCGGCCTGGCGACAAGGTTTGGTTGTCCACCAAAAATATCCATCTCCAAATCCCTTCTTTGAAATTCAGGACCTCATTTTGTGGGGCCATACCAGATCCTTCGATCAGTTATCCCGGTCACCTTTGCATTAGCCTTGCCTCCATCTTGGCACATTTCCAACAACTTCCACGTCTCTCTGCTAAAACCCTTTGTTCAAAATCGATATTCTCATCTGTCACGACCACCTCCCCCAGTACTGGTACAAGGTAAGCCAGAATTTGAGGTTCATGGTATTCTTGACTCCCGGCAGGTGCAAAGGTCTATTCAGTACCTGATCGACTGGAAAGGCTATGGCCCAGAGGAATGGTCATAGGTCCCTGTTAAGGATGTGCATGCTCCATCCCTTATTTCTGCCTTCCATCGGGCTTTTCCCAATAAGCCTGGTCACCCGGTGGACTCCTCTTGAGGTGGGGGATAATGTAAGTATTTCTGTCGCTTCACTGTGCCTCTTCCTTACCGGGGCTTGGCATCTCTGTTTTATTGGGCCAGAACCCTTTATCTATTGGCCGGCCTGTTTCATCGGTGCTCAATTATTCGTGCTTGTCCTGTTTTAGTTGGAGGTTCCAGTGTATTTTTCGTTTGCTCTCTCGTATCTGACTTGGCCCGTTCCTGACTCCTGGCTTTAGCCTACCAATTCTGACTCTCGACGCTCCCTGTGACCTCGGCTGCCTCCTGACCATTCTTTGTGTTTCCTCAGAGGTCCTTGTTTGCTCCCAGTTATCGGCTCATTTTGACTACTCTCCCTGGATTACCCTGATCCTCTGCCACATGCTTGTGGCCTGCTCCTTCCCCTACCTTGGGCCTTGGAGTCTCTCTAGTGCTGGCGTCCTCTTGCAGTTCCTCCGCTTCGTATCCATACCCGGACTGAGCTCATTGCTGGAAGTAGGCCACCCTCCTCTCTTTTTCGCAGAGCTACTCTCCAGCATTTCCGGTTCTCACCAGTCTTCTCCTTAGCTGTCTCTGCTCTCGCTTCCTCCTCCTCCACTGTTCTACCTGGGTCCAGGAGTGGGTGGTCCCTTGTGTCAGGCCCTCTCTGGATCAGTGGCATGCCTGGTCATTGCTCGTGGGCCATGCGTGATTGGGGCACTGGTGGCAGCTACCCTCTCTGCTTTGGGCCTATAGTCTCCTAGGACTTCAGATCCAGTGTTGTAGTGGTTCCCTGGTTCCCTAGTCTTCCTAGGTCTGCCCTCTAGAGTTTCCTTCTGCCTACCGTTGGCTTCCCGCTAGTTTCTGGATCAGTAGGTGATTCTAGGTGGGTTTTCAGTCTTAGCCTGTCAGGTTTGCAGGGGTATTTCCTCTCCTTGGAATTACCCCCCAGGACTGGGTGTACACCTCTAGCCGCTTGTAGACGGTAGTCTTTGCTTCCTGTCCCTCTGAGTGGTCTTGCAGTTCCTTCCGCTGTTGGTGGCTTGCTCAGGGGCCTGCTGCGTCTTGGTGTGTTCAGTCTCATCTGCTTGGGGTTCTCCTGTCTCACCCTTCTTCAGTTGCCCCGTTAAGCTGCTGTTTTGGGTTCAGGGTCCTTGTCAGTGTCTTTGAGCTATTCTCCAGTTCCAGTGTTATCCTGATTCTTGCCCGTGTCTATTCTGGTTCATCCTCTGTAGTTCGATTCATGATAGGAAGACCTAGGTATTGTGTTCGGTACGTCTTGATCCCTATCCAGGTCAGGGTCCTGGCTTAACCGGGATCGGACATCTGGCTTTCTGGCCAGCACCTTTAACTCGGCTTCAGCCACAGCAAAGGAACCAGATTCTACTGCCTTCCTACCCGAGCCACGCTATCATGGTGCCCACGCTTTTTCCTGTCAGTCTCTGAAGGCTGCGCTCCCATTGGCTGAGCTTGATTTGGCCCGCCCAGTATGGCCTTTTTATACTGGGCCTCTGGCACCTGTCTAGTGCTCTTTCGTGGTGTTCCTGTACCAGTACTTACTTGTGTTGCTGTGTTCCCGTGTACCAACTTGGCCCGTCTGACTATTCCGCTTCTGTTTCCCGCTACGTGATTCGACCCGGCCTGGCTGACGTTCCTGCTCCGTGACCTGACCCGGGTTGTCTGACGTTCCTGCTCCGTGATTCGACCTGGCTTGTCCTGACTACGCTCCAGTGTTCCTGATCGTGTCTGACCCGGCTTGTCTGCGAACCACCTCTGCTTCCTGACCCGGCCTGGCTGACGTTCCTGTTTGTGTATGACCCGGCTTGTATGACTACCTCCTGCGTGCTCCGACCCGGCTGACTTCCTGCTCTGAGATCGACTTCCAGCCTGTTCCAGTGACCTCTGTTCCTGTTGACGCCGCCGCAACATTCTTCACCTGCTGTTGCCAGCTGCCGTGTGACCACCCTCCCTTGTGTTGCCTTGATCAGTGCAGTGTACCGTTGTCTTGCAGAGCTGTGCGTACCTCCGTGAGCCTCACTTACTTGCAGAGCCTCGTTACCTTGCTGAGCCTTGTGTGTAAACGTGCATATTAACCCTTGTAGTGCTGCTTTACTCTCGCTACTTCGATTCCCAGTATACAGCCTCTTTCGTTGTGCTACGTCTGCTGAGTTGGCCGCTTACCGACGGCGACTCTATCTATCCACTGCAGAGTAGTCACTTTATGTTGGTCCGGTAGGGCGTCATAGGCTCTCATTCCTCATTGTTTACTGGGCGATATCTACTGTGGTAGTGTGGCAGTAGAGGGAAGGCTCAAGCTCTGGCAGGTTCCCGTTGCATACGCCCGTGGGGGCTATTGGCTCTAGAGCTACTATTGCTGGTATCCGGTTAACGCCTGTGGAGGCTATAGCCAGCTCTTGCATTGCAGGCCGGTTTCCGTTATGCCCGTGGGGGCTATACACACTTGCAGAAGTAGTCCACCTGTACGTACGCCCGCGGGGGCTATTTGGATTTCTCTTCTGCTTAACTATTTGGTCACTTCGACTAGGCATTTGCGTTTCCAGAACACTGTGAACTGTCTCTATCAGCACCTCCTTTTAACATCTAGGGCGTGCTAAACCACCACATCTGAGACTGATTGATTTATGCTCTTAACCCTTTGGGTACTGAACACCATTCTCTGTGAAGAGATCTTGTATGTCAACTAAATTGTGCATTGTCTCTCTGTACTAAATCAGTCATCACTGTGTGTTTATTGCTGCCGCCTCTAGAGGGCGCTCGTTTGCATTATTGCTATTAAAATAAAATTGTGTTTTATTTTACCTACTGGTCTGAGTGTCCTAAAAACCGTTACACTCCTTTGGTCTAAAATATCCCCTCTATGCAGATGTCACCCAAATTTACTTATCTGCACTTCGACTTACTTCTGATATTCAGGCTCAAGTCAGATTGTCCCTCGGCTATCTCAGACAGGATGGCTCATAGGCACCTCAAACTCAATAGGTCTAAAACAGAGCTACCCCTCTTCCCACCTAGGCCTGGCCCTGTAGCGCCCTTCCAGGTGACTGTAAACTACACTACCAGAAGTACAGTGTCTAGGGGAGATAATTGACACTTCTCTCTCATCCTCGCCTCATATTAATGCCATCTCTAAATCCTGTCGCTTTCTGCTGCGTAACATTGCTAAATTCCATCCCTTCCTCTGTTCCTCCACAGCTAAAATTCTTATACAAGCACTGTTCCTCTCACGCATAGACTATTGCAACCTTCTACTGTCTGGCATTCCTGCCTCCCATCTCCATCCACTTCAATCCATACAGAATGCTGCAGCACTAATTAGTGTTTTGTCACCTAGGTTTGTCCCTGCCCCGATCCTCCTCAAATCTCTCCAAAGGCTGCCTATCAAATTCCAGATATCTTACAAAATCTTACTTCTCTCATTCCAGAACCTTCTTACATTTCCACTCTGATCTCCCACTATACCCCATCCCGCCACTTACGTTCAGCCAACGACTGTCTTCTCTCAGCTCCTTTTGCATCTACAGCCCTCTCACGTAACAAAGCTTTTACTCTCATTGCTCCGGAACTCTCTACCTCACATCCTGCGCCACTGCACCTTTCTGATGGTCTTCAAGTCACGCTTAAAAATACTCCTCCTGGATAAAACCTCAGCATGCTAGAAGGCACTGATGTACAACAAACGCTCTTATAAATGATTTACTTTACTTGTGTCCCCATCATCATTAGAGCTCTAGCATTGTCTTCAGCACTTGACCCTTATGTACTCTGTATGTCTCCCATCACCACTGTAGATTGTAAGCTTTCGGGCAGGGACCTCGCACCCAGTGTTTCACTCTACGAAGCACTTATAACCCTGTATTGTCTAAAGCCTTAAATTATAAAGCGCTGCGTACACTTAAACATATTCATTCATTCATTCACCCTGCAAAAGCTCAATGTATTAGTGATATCTATCTATCTAGCTAATGTAGATAAAGGTACCAGTGACTATATACTACATATTACTCGTAAGGTAACGGTGGAAATCATAGCTAAACAGATGAATAGCAAAAATGCTGAAAATGTGACCGGACTCCACGGGTAACGAAATGGCTCAAGCCCCTGGCATGCAAAAGGTTAAATGACGGCACAAAACCAGTATTCACTGTGCTTGGTTTGAATCAAGATACAAGCAGTCAATATGATAAGTACACTTTGTTGCATTCAAGACTTCAACAGCCTGTGTTATAATGTTATTGACTCTGCCTGCTTATGTTAAGCCCAATGTTCCAATTGCAAGGATTTTTTTCCTGCTTTATTTATTGCTTTGTTGATTTACTCTTTTTTTTTTTTTGCTCAGCTTTATTGAGTCTATTTTTTGCTTTGTTCCTGGGGGGGGGGGGGGATAAAAACTGAAAAGGTCGATCATCATAATCATCATCGTCATCATCATCATCATCATCATCATCATGGGCCAAATCTATGGCAATGGTTAAACCTGAAGCACCAGTCTGCTTCTCCCTACTTTGACATTTATCCTACTAGTTATATCTTCCCCGTATTTTCATCCCACTTCTGCCTCGGCATCTTCCCCTTCATTATATGTACCTCCTACTTTTCCTCTACTGCCAGTGTCTCTACTCAAAAGACAAAGACCACTGATTTAGGTTAATTTCCATATTTTCTATTAATTACCCCCCCTAGTCGATCTCCCTTTTTTCTATTATCCCCCCAAGTCAATTTCCCTATCTTCTATTGTACCATCCTAGTCAATCTCCCTACTTGCTATTATACCCCCAATCAAGCTCCCTATTTTCTTTTGTTCCCCCTAATTGATTTCCTTATTTTCTAACATCCCCCTAGTCAATTTGTCGGCGCTTCGGCAGGTCCGGTCAGGTTTTGCTGGACAACCACATTGGCGTCTTCACGTGTCCTCGCGAGTATATAGTGTGGCGCCGCAGTAGAGCCGGTTGGTTCTTCGAGTCCTTCCCAAGTGTAGCTTCATCTGGTTATTCCTGCGTTTACTGTGTATGACCTTGGCTACTCTACTGGACCTTGCTACTAGTGCTGCCTTCCCTGACCTGTATTCTGCCTCCTGGACCCTGCTACTTGTGCCACCTGCCCTGACCTGTTTTCTGGACACTTGACCCTACTTCTGGAGCCTCTTGCCCTCCTGCAGTTCCTGTCATTATATAGCTGAGAACTCTGCTCCCTGTGAACTCCTGCTAGTTCAGTTCCGGCTGTTCCTGTCTCATCAGGTTGAGAACTCTGCTCCCTGTGGACTCCAGGTACCCCAGCCTGTATATATATATATATATCCTTGTATGTGGGCTTGTTTGGGATCTTTCATTCCTGCCTTGGGTATACTATCTCTTGCCTTTGAGATCCTATATCTATTTTTAGACTATACTAGAGCTGCTTGCACATACTCCTTGTAGCCCTCTCTGCACTGAGTGGGGTTACTCAAAGCTCACAAAACATCCTCTTGCAGGATGAGCCAACATAATCTCCCTATTTTCTTTTGTCCCCCCTAAATGATTTCCTTATTTTCCTTTGTCCCCCTAGTCAATGTCCCAATTTTGTACTTTATTATCCCCCTAGTCAATCTCCCTATTTTCTTTTGTCCCCCTAATTACTTTCCCTATTTTCTATTGTTCCCCTGTTAATTTCCCTAATTTTAATTTTCCCCCTAATTAATTTCCTTATTTTTCTATTATTTTCCACTCCTAGTTAATTACCGTTATTTCTAATGTCCCCCCCCAATTAATTTCCCTATTTTCTCCCCCCCTCCCCACTTGTTAATTTCCCCAAAAGTATAGAATTTCTATTCTTCCCCCCCACCCCAAAACCCCTAGTCAATTTCCTTATAATCTTTTGCCCCCCCCATCAATTTCCCATTGTCCCCCTAATTATTTTCCTATTTTGTTTACCATTGAGATTCATTCTCTATTCCCCCCTATTTTTCCCCCTTCCAGTTAATCATCCTCTTGTGTCACCCCCTCTTTAATCCCCCTACTGTACCCACCTATTTTATCCCTTCCCCTTAAATTCTCTCTTCTGCTACCCCACCATTTTATCCCCTCCCTCTTAATCCCTCTATTGTAGCCCGTCCCCTATGTTAGCCCCTCCCCATTAATTCCCCAATGGTGCCTACCCCCCCTTTTTATCTCCTTCCCCTATGGTATCCCCTCCCCCTTACCGGCCCTATAGTGCCACCCCTCCTCTTTTATTTCCTCCCCTATGTTAGCCCCATTTATTCCCCTATTGTGCCTCCTCCTCCATCTCCTCCCCTTTTGTGCAACCCCCCCACCACATTTTAGCCCCTCCCCTTTTTTTCCCCTTAGGGTGCCTGCCCCCCCCCTTTTAACCCCTCCCCATTTATTCCTCTAGGGAGCGACCCCCCCCCCATTTTACCTCCGCCCCTGCCACACCTCCCCTAGCTTTGCCCCTACTCTTTGCTCCCCCAGGGTTCCTGCCCCCCCCTTTTATCCCCTCCCCATTTTATCTCCTCCCCCCAGCTTAGCTCCATCCCCTTTTATTCCGTTAGGGGGTCCACCTCCCATTTCATCTCCTCCTCTAACTCCACCCCTCCTATTTTATCTCCTCCCCTAGCTTAGCCCCTCCTCTTTACACCCCTAGAGGGCCTGCCCCCCTTTTATCTCCTCCCCCTCCGTGCCACCCATCCTTGGTTAGGCCCACCCCCTATCTTCCCCACTATTATATCCTCCCCTATTGTGCAACCCCCCATTTCCTCTCCTTCCCCAGCTTAGCCCCTCCCCTCTGCGGTTTGCCCCACCCTTTTGCCCCCTCCCATCATCCCCTATGGCGCTAACCCTCCCCTTTTATCTCCTCCCTGTGTTAGCCCCTCCCCCTCCCCATTAACTCCCCTATATTTTAGTTAACGCCCAATATTACTTACTTATGCAGTTATTACATTATATGACACAGTTATTCAATTATACCCTTACCTTTATCAATGTGCCATTTTATACTCAGATTAATGTTTGATCACAGGCACGTGGAATTAGGTAGACTAGAACCCAGAACTTACCGTACTTACCACTTCACAGGCGGACGCTTTAACCACTGGACCATCGGCTGGAGACGATAGTGGAGGCTGCTCCGTAGTAATCTTGTTCTTCATTACAACACTGTCATGCAGTACAGTGTTGTAATAAATAACAAAATTACTACTGAGCAGCTTCAACAAATGTCTCCTGCTTCTGGTCGTGTGGTAAAATTGTCTGCCTGTGGAGTCAAAATCTCTGTGTTCGAGTCTACGTAGCTCCATGTATATCCACTATTTTAATTTTCTTTATTAATCATTACAACACTGTAATGCTTTGCCAGACCCGAAGGCCCAATCATACTTTTCTTTACCTGGGCAACATGCTGAACAAGAGAGGTGTAAGTAGGCCATGAGATCTGGCAGTGCATTACAGTGCTATAACGAATAATAAAATTACTATGGAGCAGCCCCCTGTATCATCTCCAGCTAATGGTCATGTGGTTAAAACAGCTGCCTGGGGAGTGGTAAGTCTGGGTTCTAGTCTCCTTACCTCTCTGTCTCTCTTCTATTTTAATTTTCTTTATTAAACATTACAACACTGTAATGCATTGCCAGATCTGAAGGCCCACTTACCCTTTTCTTTACCTGGGCAACATGCTGAACAAGAGAGGTGTAAGTAGGCTATGAAATTTGGCAGTGCATTACAGTGTTGTAATGAATAACAAAATTACTACGGAGCAACCTCTTCTACAGTCTCAGGCTTGTGGTGTTGTGGTGAAAGCGTCTGCCAGAGGAGTCTTAAGCTCTGTGTTTGAGTCTACCTAGTTCCACGTGCATCCATTTTTTAAATTTTCTTTATTAATCATTACAACAGTGTAATGCATTGCCAGATCTGAAGGCCCACTTACCCTTTTCTTTACCTGGGCAACATGCTGAACAAGAGAGGTGTAAGTAGGCCATGAAATTTGGCAGTGCATTACAGTGTTGTAATGAATAACAAAATTACTACGGAGCAGCTTTGCCTAACATCTCCAGCTTCTGGTCGTGTGGTGAAACCGTCTGCCAGTGGTGTCTTGAGTTCTGTGTTTAAGTCTACCTAATTCCACATGTGTCCATTTTTTTTATTTTTCTTTATTAATCATTACAACACTGTAATGCATTGCCAGACCTGAAGGCCCACTTACATTTTTGTTTACCTGGGCAACTTGCAGAACAAGAGAGTTGTAAGCAGTCCATGAGATCTGGCAGTGCATTACAGTGTTGTAATAAATCACAAAATTACTACTGAGCAGCTTCAGCAAATGTCTCCTGCTTCTGGTCGTGTGGTAAAAGTGTCTGCCTATGGAGTCAAAAGCTCTGTGTTTGAGTCTAAGTAGCTCCATGTATATCCACCATTTCAATTTTGTTTATTAATCATTACAACACTGTAATGCTTTGCCAGACTCGAAGGCCCAATCATACTTTTCTTTACCTGGGCAACATGCTGAACAAGAGAGGTGTAAGTAGGCTATGAGATCTGGCAGTGCATTACAGTGCTATAACGAATAATAAAATTACTATGGAGCACCCCCTGTATCATCTCCAGCTAACGGTCATGTGGTTAAAGCAGCTGCCTGGGGAGTGGTAAGTCTGGGTTCTAGTCTCCTTAAATCTGTGTGTTTCTTCTATTTTAATTTTCTTTATTAAACATTACAACACTGTAATGCATTGCCAGATCTGAAGGCCCACTTACCCTTTTCTTTACCTGGGCAAAATGCTGAACAAGAGAGGTGTAAGTAGGCCATGAGATCGGGCAGTGCATTACAGTGCTAAAACGAATAATAAAATTACTATGGAGCATCCCCCTGTATCATCTCCAGCTAATGGTCTTGTGGTTAAAGCAGCTGTCTGGGGAGTGATAAGTCTGGGTTCTAGTCTCCTTAACTCTGTGTGCCTCTTCTATTTTAATTTTCTTTATTAAACATTACAACACTGTAATGCATTGCCAGATCTGAAGGCCCACTTACCCTTTTCTTTACCTGGGCAACATGCTGAACAAGAGAGGTGTAAGTAGGCCATGAAATTTGGCAGTGCATTACAGTGTTGTAATGAATAACAAAATTACTACGGAGCAGCTTTGCTTAGCATCTCCAGCTTCTGGTCGTGTGGTGCAAGCGTCTGCCAGTGGTGTCATGAGCTCTGTGTTCGAGTCTACCTAATTCCACATGTGACCTTTTTTTTTTAATTTTCTTTATTAATCATTACAACACTGTAATGCATTGCCAGACCTGAAGGCCCACTTATATTTTTGTTTACCTGGGCATCTTGCAGAACAAGAGAGTTGTAAGCAGTCCATGAGATCTGGCAGTGCATTACAGTGTTGTCATAAATCACAAAATTACTACTGAGCAGCTTCAACAAATGTCTCCTGCTTCTGGTCGTGTGGTAAAAGTGTCTGCCTGTGGAGTGGTAAGTCTGGGTTCTAGTCTCCTTAAATCTGTGTGTCTCTTCTATTTTAATTCTCTTTATTAAACATTACAACACTGTAATGCATTGCCAGATCTGAAGGCCCACTTACCCTTTTCTTTACCTGGGCAAAATGCTGAACAAGAGAGGTGTAAGTAGGCCATGAGAGCGGGCAGTGCATTACAGTGCTATAACGAATAATAAAATTACTATGGAGCAGTCCCCTGTATCATCTCCAGCTAACGGTAATATGGTTAAAGCAGCTGTCTGGGGAGTGGTAACTCTGGGTTCTAGTCTCCTTAACTCTGTGTGCCTCTTCTATTTTAATTTTCTTTATTAAACATTACAACACTGTAATGCATTGCCAGATCTGAAGGCCCACTTACCCTTTTCTTTACCTGGGCAACATGCTGAACAAGAGAGGTGTAAGTAGGCCATGAAATTTGGCAGTGCATTACAGTGTTGTAATGAATAACAAAATTACTACGGAGCAGCTTTGCCTAACATCTCCAGCTTCTGGTCGTGTGGTGAAAGCGTCTGCCAGTGGTGTCATGAGCTCTGTGTTCGAGTCTACCTAATTCCACATGTGACTATTTTTTTTTAATTTTCTTTATTAATCATTACAACACTGTAATGCATTGCCAGACCTGAACGCCCACTTATATTTTTGTTTACCTGGGCAACTTGCAGAACAAGAGAGTTGTAAGCAGTCCATGAGATCTGGCAGTGCATTACAGTGTTGTCATAAATCACAAAATTACTACTGAGCAGCTTCAACAAATGTCTCCTGCTTCTGGTTGTGTGGTAAAAGTGTCTGCCTGTGGAGTCAAAAGCTCTGTGTTCGAGTCTAAGTAGCTCCATGTATATCCACCATTTTAATTTTGTTTATTAATTATTACAACACTGTAATGCTTTGCCAGACCCGAAGGCCCAATCATACTTTTCTTTACCTGGGCAACATGCTGAGCAAGAGAGGTGTAAGTAGGCCATGAGATCTGGCAGTGCATTACAGTGCTAAAACGAATAATAAAATTACTATGGAGCACCCCCTGTATCATCTCCAGCTAACGGTCATGTGGTTAAAGCAGCTGCCTGTTGAGTGGTAAGTCTGGGTTCTAGTCTCCTTAAATCTGTGTGTCTCTTCTATTTTAATTTTCTTTATTAAACATTACAACACTGTAATGCATTGCCAGATCTGAAGGCCCACTTACCCTTTTCTTTACCTGGGCAAAATGCTGAACAAGAGAGGTGTAAGTAGGCCATGAGATCGGGCAGTGAATTACAGTGCTATAACGAATAATAAAATTACTATGGAGCAGCCCCCTGTATCATCTCCAGCTAATGGTCATGTGGTTAAAGCAGCTGTCTGGGGAGTGGTAAATCTGGGTTCTAGTCTCCTTAACTCTGTGTGCCTCTTCTATTTTAATTTTCTTTATTAAACATTACAACACTGTAATGCATTGCCAGATCTGAAGGCCCACTTACCCTTTTCTTTACCTGGGCAACATGCTGAACAAGAGAGGTGTAAGTAGGCCATGAGATCGGGCAGTGAATTACAGTGCTATAACGAATAATAAAATTACTATGGAGCAGCCCCCTGTATCATCTCCAGCTAATGGTCATGTGGTTAAAGCAGCTGTCTGGGGAGTGGTAAATCTGGGTTCTAGTCTCCTTAACTCTGTGTGCCTCTTCTATTTTAATTTTCTTTATTAAACATTACAACACTGTAATGCATTGCCAGATCTGAAGGCCCACTTACCCTTTTCTTTACCTGGGCAACATGCTGAACAAGAGAGGTGTAAGTAGGCCATGAGATCTGGCAGTGCATTACAGTGCTATAACGAATAATAAAAATACTATGGAGCAGCCCCCTGTATCATCTCCAGCTAACGGTCATGTGGTTAAAGCAGCTGCCTGGGGAGTGGTAAGCTGTGGGTTTGAGTCTACCTAATTCCACGTGCATCCTCCCTTTTATTTTTCTTTATTAATCATTACAGTGACTAATAATAATAATAATGCATTACAGTGTTGTAATGAAGAACAAGATTACTACGGAGCAGCCTCCACTATCTTCTCCAGCCGATGGTCCAGTGGTTAAAGCGTCCGCCTGCGAAGTGGTAAGTACGGTAAGTTCTGGGTTCTAGTCTACCTAATTCCACGTGCCTGTGATCAAACATTAATCTGAGTATATAAAATGGCACATTGATAAAAGTAAGGGGATAATTGAATAACTGTGTCATATAATGTAATAACTGCATAACTAAGTAATATTGGGAGTTAACTGCCAGGGGCTAAGATAGAGGGGTAGCACCATATGGGAATTAATGAGGAGGGGCTAACACAGGGGAGGATACAAAAGGGGAGGGGCTAAAAGGGTGGGACATGGAGGGGAGGGGCTAGGGGAGGAGATAAAATGGGGGGGAGTAAAGAGGAGAGGCTAAGCTTGGGGAGGAGATAAAATGGAGGGGGAGGAGTTAAAGAAGAGGGGTGGCACCATAGGGGGAGAGGCTAATATAGGAGAGTAAAGGGGAGTGGCTAAAATAGGAGGGTTGGGAGGGGTTAGGGGAGGAGATAAAATGGGGGGGTGGCCCCTCTGCGAATGAAAAGGGAGGGGCTAACATAGGGGAGGAGTTAACAAGGGGGTGGCCTAACAATGGGTGAGGAGTTAATGAGGAGTTAATGAGAAGGGTCAGCAGAGTAAAGGGGAGGGGCTAAGCTGAGGGAGGACATAAAATGGGGGAGGGGCTAAAATAGGAGGGGTGGCAAGATAGGGGGAGTTAACAGGGAGAGGCCACGGTGGGAAAGGAGATGAAATGGGGGGGGCGGCACCAGGGGGGAATAAATGGGGAGGGGCTAAAATAGGAGGGGTGGCACCATAGGGGGAGTTAAGGGGGAGAGGCCACGGGGGTAAAGGAGATGAAATGGGGGGGGCTAAAATAGTAGGGGTGGCACTGTAGGGGGAGTTAAGGGGGAGAGGCCACGGGGGTAAAGGAGATGAAATGGGGGGTGGTGGCACCAGGGGGGAATAAATGGGGAGGGGCTAAAATAGGAGGGGTGGCAACATAGGGGGAGTTAACAGGGAGAGGCCACGGTGGGAAAGGAGATGAAATGGAGGGGGGTGGCACCAGGGGGGAATAAATGGGGAGGGGCTAAAATAGGAGGGGTGGCACCATAGGGGGAGTTAAGGGGGAGAGGCCATGGGGGTAAAGGAGATGACATGGGGGGGGTGGCACCAGGGGGAAATAAATGGGGAGGGGCTAAAATAGTAGGGGTGGCACTGTAGGGGACAGAAGGGGCTAAGCTAGGAGAGGCGATAAAAGGTAGGGCAGGCACCATAGGGGAGCAACGAGAAGGGGCTAAGTAAGGGGAGGGCATAAAATAGGAAGGGTGGCAGTAAATGGGACTGGTTAAGGGAGGAAATAAAATGGGGGGTGGCCCCCTAGGGGAAACAAAGGGGAGGGGCTAACATAGTGGAAGAGTTAATGAGGAGGGGTGGCACCAGAGGAGAGTGAAAGGGAGGGGTGGCACTGTAGGGGGGAATGGGCTAAGCTCGGGGGAGGAGATAAAATGGGGGGCTGGCACTAGAGCAGAGTAAAGGTTAGGAGCTAAGCTGGGGGAGGAGATTAAATGGGGAGCGGCTAAAATAGGAGGGGTGGCAGTAAAGGGGAGGAGATGAAATGGGGGTTGGCCCCATAAGGGAATGAAAGGGGAAGGGCTAACATAGGGAAGGTGTTAACAAGGAGGGGTGGCACCATAGGAGAGTAGAGGGGAGGGGCCAAGCTGGGGGAGGAGATAAAATGGGGGGGTGGCACCATAGGGGAATTTATAGGGAGGGGCTAAGCTAGGGAAGGATATAAAATGGGGGCAGGCACCATAGGGGGCATTAATAGGGAGGGGCTAGGGGAGGAGAAAAAAAATGTGTGTGTGGGGGGGGGGTCAGGCACCATTGCAGAATTAATGGGAAGGGACTAACATAGAGGCGGTCTGGCACCATAGGGGATTAAAGGGGAGGGGCTAAAATAAGGGGTGGTAACACTATAGGGGAATTAGTAGGGAGTGGCTAACATAGGGGAAGGGCTACAATAGGGGGATTAAGAGGGAGAGGATAAAATAGGTGGGTACAGTAGGGGGATTAAAGAGGGGGTGGCATAATAGGATGATCAACTGGAATGGGGAAAAAAATAAGGGCGCATAGGGGAATGAATCTCAAGGGAAAAAAAATATATGAAACGAATTAGGGGGAACAATGAGAAATTGATGGGGGTGGCAAAAGAATATAAGGAAATTGACTAGGGGGTACATTTGTGGTGGGAGGGGGAGGAATAGAAATTCTGCACTTTTGGGGAAATTAACCGGTGGGGTGGTGGTGGGGGAGAAAATAGGGAAATTATTTATTTTCTTATTTTTACACTCCTAGTTAATAACCCTCATAGAAATGAGGGTTATTAACTAGGAGTGGAAAAATAAGGAAATTATTTGGGGGGGGGGGGTCAGGCACCATTGCAGAATTAATGGGAAGGGACTAACATAGAGGCGGTCTGGCACCATAGGGGATTAAAGGGGAGGGGCTAAAATAAGGGGTGGTAACACTATAGGGGAATTAGTAGGGAGTGGCTAACATAGGGGAAGGGCTACAATAGGGGGATTAAGAGGGAGAGGATAAAATAGGTGGGTACAGTAGGGGGATTAAAGAGGGGGTGGCATAATAGGATGATCAACTGGAATGGGGAAAAAAATAAGGGCGCATAGGGGAATGAATCTCAAGGGAAAAAAAATATATGAAACGAATTAGGGGGAACAATGAGAAATTGATGGGGGTGGCAAAAGAATATAAGGAAATTGACTAGGGGGTACATTTGTGGTGGGAGGGGGAGGAATAGAAATTCTGCACTTTTGGGGAAATTAACCGGTGGGGTGGTGGTGGGGGAGAAAATAGGGAAATTATTTATTTTCTTATTTTTCCACTCCTAGTTAATAACCCTCATAGAAATGAGGGTTATTAACTAGGAGTGGAAAAATAAGGAAATTATTTAGGGGGGGGGGCAATTGAAACTAGGGAAATTAACAGGGAACAATATCAATTAGGGAAATTAACTGGAGTGGACAATAGAAAATATGGAAATTAATTAGGAGGGGAGAAAAGAAAATAGGGAAATTGACTAGGGCAGACAATAGGGAATAGGGAAAATAGGGAAATCAATTGGCAGGACAAAAGAATATAGGGAGATTGACTAGGGGGGACAATAGAAAATAGGGAAAATCACTGGGGGGACAATAGAACATAGGGACATAGATGGGGAGAAAAGAGATGGGGGTACTAAATGGTAGACATAGAAAAACAGGAGGATGTTAATAAATGGGAAGAGAAATACCCACTTTTTAATACCATCCCTCTTTTTCTACTTCCTTGTATTCTTTTAATTGCACCCTCTTTTTCTACAGTCCTCTTGTTTCATGGCCCAACTTTTGTTTTCTTTCTCTTTTAATAATCGCCTCCATTTTTTCTCTTCCCCTACCATTCAATACTCATGGATCTCCCCCCTCCAATTGCCTCGTTCTCTTCCCCATTACTACTCTCCTCCTCTTTTTCCCCAATTTTACATTCCCACGCCATTCCTGTCTCCCCTGCCCCCTTACATTACTATACACTTCCTGCCCATTATCATTTTGCCCATATTACAGTATGCTCCAACTCCTGTTTATCACATTGCTAGCTATACCCCGTGACCCACCCAATGTCCATCAGCAGCGATATTGCCCATCTAGTTTATGTTTTCACATGCTTAGTGTAGTATTATTATTATTATTAGGATTTTTGAGGGCTTTTCTCTGGGGGGGGACTTCAACTGTCACGTAGATGGATCCCTCTGTCACCTAGGCATCCCGTTTTCTTTCTCTAACATCTGCATTTGGCCAAAGCCAGTGGACCAATGCTAATACTCACAAGGACGGTCATTTCCTAGACCTTGTGTATACTAGAGGCTGTGCACTTTCTGATTTTGATATCTATCCTCTTCCACTATCCGATCACCATCTTCTAACATTCAGCACTGCTTCTACATCTTCTGCAATACCTGCTTCCTCTCCCCGCTTCACCCGTAAACTCAAATCACTTAATTTCACTATTCTCCAGTCCTCACTGGCTACTGGACCTTTATCTATTCCCATTAATCCTGACACTAACAGCCTTGTCAAAACATACAACTCAGTCCTATCCTCCTCTTTGAACCTGCATGCGCCTCTCTCTCACCGATGTACCCGTAAAACTAACCCACTATCACGGTGCCCGTGATTGCCTCCAGTGTTTAGTTGCTGTAACAGCGACCTTGTTACTTCCTGGCTGTCGCTCTGTGCAAGTCGCTGTTCTTATAGGTCACTGGTTTATTGATGTCATCTCTCCGCCCACCTACTAGCCCTTAAAAGCCTCAGCATTTCCAGTTACCAGTGCCCTTTGGTGGTGTACCTGAGCCTAGTGCTGTGTTGGTCCATTAACTAGTTCATGTGTATTACTCCTGGCTTTGTCTGACCACCCAATCCGGCTCTGACTCCTGGCTTCTTATGACTACCCGATCCAGCTCTGACTACTGGCTTCATCTGACTTCTCTTCCTCTGTTGCGCTCCGGCTTGTTTACTAGTAGCCTCGGCTACCCAGCCCCAGCTATTGATATCCTTGTTGCCTGGGCCTACCGTTATCACCGCGCTCGCTACCCCTGTAGCAGTGCTTGTCAGTCAGTCCGTGTCACTGACCTCCTGTGGTCTAAGTCCGGTTGGGTTGTTGCCTCACCTAGCATTCTAGGTGCCGTTTTACCTTGCCTCTGGTATACCCTAGCGGTAGGGTATAGTTGCGCTATTCTTAACCTGCCTGGTGAGAGATCGAGGACGTGTCGTGCACTGTCCTCCTATCTCGTCTTGTGAAGGTTACTAAGGGCCATCCGAATACTAGCTACACCTGCCTAGTGAAGGGTTGAGGAATTGTCTTGCACTGTCCTCACACCTGACCTCAAGAAGGTGGTGGAGTTTGAGTCAATACAGTGTTGCTCCAGCATTCTGGAGTTCCTCGCTCCTGTTGCCTGGGTTTACCCAAGCGTTAGCGTACCGACGTGGGTCATATCACACTTGCCTAGTGAAGGGTGAAGAAAGCGTTTCGCTACCATTGACTCCCTCCTCCGCCCTCCATCTGCCTCCATACAGCCACAAGACTTTGCTGAATTCTTCAAAGCCACTTTTTTTCACTAGTCACGGAGTAAGAATCGAGTAACCTGCTACCCTCCGCTCCCTCCATGACACGCGCACTTGATCCGCTCCCTTCTCACCTCGTACAGTCCCTCTCCCCCACACTAATCAATATCCTATTACAGATGTTTAACTTCTCCTTTGCCACTGCTACCTTTCCTGACAACTTCAAACGTGCCTTAGTAACACCCATCCTCAAGAACAACTCCTCTGACAGCAACACACCTCTAGCTATCGACCTGTTTCTCTCCTGCCTTTTGCCTCTGTTCTAGGACCACTTCTGTTCTCTCTTTACAGAATAACACTTGATAATCTTATTAACTCCTTTGGTCTCAAATATTACCTCTATGCAGATGTCACCCAAATGTACTTATCTGCACTTCGACTTACTTCTGATATTCAGGCTCAAGTCACAGATTGTCTCTCGGCTATCTCAGACAGGATGGCTCATAGGCACCTCAAACTCAATATGTCTAAAACAGAGCTACCCCTCATCCCACCTAGGCCTGGCCCTGTAGCGCCCTTCCAGGTGACTGTAAACTGCACTACCATAAATCCGGTATCAGAAGTACAGTGTCTAGGGGAGATAATTGACACTTCTCTCTCATCCTCGCCTCATATTAACTCCATCTCTAAATCCTGTCGCTTTCTGCTGCGTAACATTGCTAAATTCCATCCCTTCCTCTGTTCCTCCACAGCTAAAATTCTTATACAAGCACACATCCTCTCACTCATGGACTACTGCAACCTTTTGCTGTCTGGCATTCCTGCCTCCCATCTCCATCCACTTCAATCCATACAGAATGCTGCAGCACTAATTAGTCTTTTGTCACCTAGGTTTGTCCCTGCCCCGATCCTCCTCAAATCTCTCCAAAGGCTGCCTATCAAATTCCAGATATCTTACAAAATCTTACTTCTCTCATTCCAGAACCTTCTTACATTTCCACTCTGATCTCCCACTATACCCCATCCCGCCACTTACGTTCAGCCAACGACTGTCTTCTCTCAGCTCCTTTTGCATCTACAGTCCTCTCACGTATCAAAGCTTTTACTCTCATTGCTCCGGAACTCTCTACCTCACATCCTGCGCCACTGCACCTTTCTGATGGTCTTCAAGTCACGCTTAAAAATACTCCTCCTGGATAAAACCTCAGCATGCTAGAAGGCACTGATGTACAACAAACGCTCTTATAAATGATTTACTTTACTTGTGTCCCCATCATCATTAGAGCTCTAGCATTGTCTTCAGCACTTGACCCTTATGTACTCTGTATGTCTCCCATCACCACTGTAGATTGTAAGCTTTCGGGCAGGGACCTCGCACCCAGTGTTTCACTCTACGAAGCACTTATAACCCTGTATTGTCTAAAGCCTTAAATTATAAAGCGCTGCGTACACTTAAACATATTCATTCATTCATTCACCCTGCAAAAGCTCAATGTATTAGTGATATCTATCTATCTAGCTAATGTAGATAAAGGTACCAGTGACTATATACTACATATTACTCGTAAGGTAACGGTGGAAATCATAGCTAAACAGATGAATAGCAAAAATGCTGAAAATGTGACCGGACTCCACGGGTAACGAAATGGCTCAAGCCCCTGGCATGCAAAAGGTTAAATGACGGCACAAAACCAGTATTCACAGTGCTTGGTTTGAATCAAGATACAAGCAGTCAATATGATAAGTACACTTTGTTGCATTCAAGACTTCAACAGCCTGTGTTATAATGTTATTGACTCTGCCTGCTTATGTTAAGCCCAATGTTCCAATTGCAAGGATTTTTTTCCTGCTTTATTTATTGCTTTGTTGATTTACTCTTTTCTTTTTTTTTGCTCAGCTTTATTGAGTCTATTTTTTGCTTTGTTCCTGGGGGGGGGGGGGGGGGGATAAAAACTGAAAAGGTCGATCATCATAATCATCATCGTCATCATCATCATCATCATGGGCCAAATCTCTGGCAATGGTTAAACCTGAAGCACCAGTCTGCTTCTCCCTACTTTGACATTTATCCTACTAGTTATATCTTCCCCGTATTTTCATCCCACTTCTGCCTCGGCATCTTCCCCTTCATTATATGTACCTCCTACTTTTCCTCTACTGCCAGTGTCTCTACTCAAAAGACAAAGACCACTGATTTAGGTTAATTTCCATATTTTCTATTAATTACCCCCCCTAGTCGATCTCCCTTTTTTCTATTATCCCCCCAAGTCAATTTCCCTATCTTCTATTGTACCATCCTAGTCAATCTCCCTACTTGCTATTATACCCCCAATCAAGCTCCCTATTTTCTTTTGTTCCCCCTAATTGATTTCCTTATTTTCTAACATCCCCCTAGTCAATTTGTCGGCGCTTCGGCAGGTCCGGTCAGGTTTTGCTGGACAACCACATTGGCGTCTTCACGTGTCCTCGCGAGTATATAGTGTGGCGCCGCAGTAGAGCCGGTTGGTTCTTCGAGTCCTTCCCAAGTGTAGCTTCATCTGGTTATTCCTGCGTTTACTGTGTATGACCTTGGCTACTCTACTGGACCTTGCTACTAGTGCTGCCTTCCCTGACCTGTATTCTGCCTCCTGGACCCTGCTACTTGTGCCACCTGCCCTGACCTGTTTTCTGGACACTTGACCCTACTTCTGGAGCCTCTTGCCCTCCTGCAGTTCCTGTCATTATATAGCTGAGAACTCTGCTCCCTGTGAACTCCTGCTAGTTCAGTTCCGGCTGTTCCTGTCTCATCAGGTTGAGAACTCTGCTCCCTGTGGACTCCAGGTACCCCAGCCTGTATATATATATATATCCTTGTATGTGGGCTTGTTTGGGATCTTTCATTCCTGCCTTGGGTATACTATCTCTTGCCTTTGAGATCCTATATCTATTTTTAGACTATACTAGAGCTGCTTGCACATACTCCTTGTAGCCCTCTCTGCACTGAGTGGGGTTATTCAAAGCTCACAAAACATCCTCTTGCAGGATGAGCCAACATAATCTCCCTATTTTCTTTTGTCCCCCCTAAATGATTTCCTTATTTTCCTTTGTCCCCCTAGTCAATGTCCCAATTTTGTACTTTATTATCCCCCTAGTCAATCTCCCTATTTTCTTTTGTCCCCCTAATTACTTTCCCTATTTTCTATTGTTCCTCTGTTAATTTCCCTAATTTTAATTTTCCCCACCCCAAAACCCCTAGTCAATTTCCTTATAATCTTTTGCCCCCCCCATCAATTTCCCATTGTCCCCCTAATTATTTTCCTATTTTGTTTACCATTGAGATTCATTCTCTATTCCCCCTATTTTTCCCCCTTCCAGTTAATCATCCTATTGTGTCACCCCCTCTTTAATCCCCCTACTGTACCCACCTATTTTATCCCTTCCCCTTAAATTCTCTCTTCTGCTACCCCACCATTTTATCCCCTCCCTCTTAATCCCTCTATTGTAGCCCGTCCCCTATGTTAGCCCCTCCCCATTAATTCCCCAATGGTGCCTACCCCCCCCTTTTTATCTCCTTCCCCTATGGTATCCCCTCCCCCTTAACGGCCCCATAGTGCCACCCCTCCTCTTTTATTTCCTCCCCTATGTTAGCCCCATTTATTCCCCTATTGTGCCTCCTCCTCCTCCTCTTTTATCTCCTCCCCTTTTGTGCAACCCCCCCACCACATTTTAGCCCCTCCCCTTTTTTCCCCTTAGGGTGCCTGCCCCCCCCCCTTTTAACCCCTCCCCATTTATTCCTCTAGGGAGCGACCCCCCCCCATTTTACCTCCGCCCCTGCCACACTTCCCCTAGCTTTGCCCCTACTCTTTGCTCCCCCAGGGTGCCTGCCCCCCCCCCTTTTATCCCCTCCCCCTAGCTTAGCCCCCCCCTTCACAGCTACCACTCCTATTTTAGCCCCTCCCCATTTTATCTCCATCCCCTTTTATTCCTTTAGGGGGGCCACCTCCCATTTCATCTCCTCCTCTAACTCCACCCCTCCTATTTTATCTCCTCCCCTAGCTTAGCCCCTCCTCTTTACACCCCTAGAGGGCCTGCCCCCCTTTTATCTCCTCCCCCTCCGTGCCACCCATCCTTGGTTAGTCCCACCCCCTATCTTCCCCACTATTATATCCTCCCCTATTGTGCAACCCCCCATTTCCTCTCCTTCCCCAGCTTAGCCCCTCCCCTCTGCGGTTTGCCCCACCCTTTTGCCCCACCCTTTTGCCCCCTCCCATCATCCCCTATGGCGCTAACCCTCCCCTTTTATCTCCTCCCTGTGTTAGCCCCTCCCCCTCCCCATTAATCCCCTATATTTTAGTTAACGCCCAATATTACTTACTTATGCAGTTATTACATTATATGACACAGTTATTCAATTATACCCTTACCTTTATCAATGTGCCATTTTATACTCAGATTAATGTTTGATCACAGGCACGTGGAATTAGGTAGACTAGAACCCAGAACTTACCGTACTTACCACTTCACAGGCGGACGCTTTAACCACTGGACCATCGGCTGGAGACGATAGTGGAGGCTGCTCCGTAGTAATCTTGTTCTTCATTACAACACTGTCATGCATTACAGTGTTGTAATAAATAACAAAATTACTACTGAGCATCTTCAACAAATGTCTCCTGCTTCTGGTCGTGTGGTAAAATTGTCTGCCTGTGGAGTCAAAATCTCTGTGTTCGAGTCTACGTAGCTCCATGTATATCCACTATTTTAATTTTCTTTATTAATCATTACAACACTGTAATGCTTTGCCAGACCCGAAGGCCCAATCATACTTTTCTTTACCTGGGCAACATGCTGAACAAGAGAGGTGTAAGTAGGCCATGAGATCTGGCAGTGCATTACAGTGCTATAACGAATAATAAAATTACTATGGAGCAGCCCCCGGTATCATCTCCAGCTAACGGTCATGTGGTTAAAGCAGCTGCCTGGGGAGTGGTAAGTCTGGGTTCTAGTCTCCTTACCTCTCTGTCTCTCTTCTATTTTAATTTTCTTTATTAAACATTACAACACTGTAATGCATTGCCAGATCTAAAGGCCCACTTACCCTTTTCTTTACCTGGGCAACATGCTGAACAAGAGAGGTGTAAGTAGGCTATGAAATTTGGCAGTGCATTACAGTGTTGTAATGAATAACAAAATTACTACGGAGCAACCTCTTCTACAGTCTCAGGCTTGTGGTGTTGTGGTGAAAGCGTCTGCCAGAGGAGTCTTAAGCTCTGTGTTTGAGTCTACCTAGTTCCACGTGCATCCATTTTTTAAATTTTCTTTATTAATCATTACAACAGTGTAATGCATTGCCAGATCTGAAGGCCCACTTACCCTTTTCTTTACCTGGGCAACATGCTGAACAAGAGAGGTGTAAGTAGGCCATGAAATTTGGCAGTGCATTACAGTGTTGTAATGAATAACAAAATTACTACGGAGCAGCTTTGCTTAGCATCTCCAGCTTCTGGTCGTGTGGTGCAAGCGTCTGCCAGTGGTGTCATGAGCTCTGTGTTCGAGTCTACCTAATTCCACATGTGACCTTTTTTTTTTTAATTTTCTTTATTAATCATTACAACACTGTAATGCATTGCCAGACCTGAAGGCCCACTTATATTTTTGTTTACCTGGGCATCTTGCAGAACAAGAGAGTTGTAAGCAGTCCATGAGATCTGGCAGTGCATTACAGTGTTGTCATAAATCACAAAATTACTACTGAGCAGCTTCAACAAATGTCTCCTGCTTCTGGTCGTGTGGTAAAAGTGTCTGCCTGTGGAGTGGTAAGTCTGGGTTCTAGTCTCCTTAAATCTGTGTGTCTCTTCTATTTTAATTCTCTTTATTAAACATTACAACACTGTAATGCATTGCCAGATCTGAAGGCCCACTTACCCTTTTCTTTACCTGGGCAAAATGCTGAACAAGAGAGGTGTAAGTAGGCCATGAGAGCGGGCAGTGCATTACAGTGCTATAACGAATAATAAAATTACTATGGAGCAGTCCCCTGTATCATCTCCAGCTAACGGTCATGTGGTTAAAGCAGCTGTCTGGGGAGTGGTAACTCTGGGTTCTAGTCTCCTTAACTCTGTGTGCCTCTTCTATTTTAATTTTCTTTATTAAACATTACAACACTGTAATGCATTGCCAGATCTGAAGGCCCACTTACCCTTTTCTTTACCTGGGCAACATGCTGAACAAGAGAGGTGTAAGTAGGCCATGAAATTTGGCAGTGCATTACAGTGTTGTAATGAATAACAAAATTACTACGGAGCAGCTTTGCCTAACATCTCCAGCTTCTGGTCGTGTGGTGAAAGCGTCTGCCAGTGGTGTCATGAGCTCTGTGTTCGAGTCTACCTAATTCCACATGTGACTATTTTTTTTTAATTTTCTTTATTAATCATTACAACACTGTAATGCATTGCCAGACCTGAAGGCCCACTTATATTTTTGTTTACCTGGGCAACTTGCAGAACAAGAGAGTTGTAAGCAGTCCATGAGATCTGGCAGTGCATTACAGTGTTGTCATAAATCACAAAATTACTACTGAGCAGCTTCAACAAATGTCTCCTGCTTCTGGTCGTGTGGTAAAAGTGTCTGCCTGTGGAGTCAAAAGCTCTGTGTTCGAGTCTAAGTAACTCCATGTATATCCACCATTTTAATTTTGTTTATTAATTATTACAACACTGTAATGCTTTGCCAGACCCGAAGGCCCAATCATACTTTTCTTTACCTGGGCAACATGCTGAGCAAGAGAGGTGTAAGTAGGCCATGAGATCTGGCAGTGCATTACAGTGCTAAAACGAATAATAAAATTACTATGGAGCACCCCCTGTATCATCTCCAGCTAACGGTCATGTGGTTAAAGCAGCTGCCTGGGGAGTGGTAAGTCTGGGTTCTAGTCTCCTTAAATCTGTGTGTCTCTTCTATTTTAATTTTCTTTATTAAACATTACAACACTGTAATGCATTGCCAGATCTGAAGGCCCACTTACCCTTTTCTTTACCTGGGCAAAATGCTGAACAAGAGAGGTGTAAGTAGGCCATGAGATCGGGCAGTGAATTACAGTGCTATAACGAATAATAAAATTACTATGGAGCAGCCCCCTGTATCATCTCCAGCTAATGGTCATGTGGTTAAAGCAGCTGTCTGGGGAGTGGTAAATCTGGGTTCTAGTCTCCTTAACTCTGTGTGCCTCTTCTATTTTAATTTTCTTTATTAAACATTACAACACTGTAATGCATTGCCAGATCTGAAGGCCCACTTACCCTTTTCTTTACCTGGGCAACATGCTGAACAAGAGAGGTGTAAGTAGGCCATGAGATCGGGCAGTGAATTACAGTGCTATAACGAATAATAAAATTACTATGGAGCAGCCCCCTGTATCATGTGGCTAAAATAGGAGGGTTGGGAGGGGTTAGGGGAGGAGATAAAATGGGGGGGTGGCCCCTCTGCGAATGAAAAGGGAGGGGCTAACATAGGGGAGGAGTTAACAAGGGGGGTGGCCTAACAATGGGTGAGGAGTTAATGAGAAGGGTCAGCAGAGTAAAGGGGAGGGGCTAAGCTGAGGGAGGACATAAAATGGGGGAGGGGCTAAAATAGGAGGGGTGGCAAGATAGGGGGAGTTAACAGGGAGAGGCCACGGTGGGAAAGGAGATGAAATGGGGGGGGCGGCACCAGGGGGGAATAAATGGGGAGGGGCTAAAATAGGAGGGGTGGCACCATAGGGGGAGTTAAGGGGGAGAGGCCACGGGGGTAAAGGAGATGAAATGGGGGGGGGCTAAAATAGTAGGGGTGGCACTGTAGGGGGAGTTAAGGGGGAGAGGCCACGGGGGTAAAGGAGATGAAATGGGGGGTGGTGGCACCAGGGGGGAATAAATGGGGAGGGGCTAAAATAGGAGGGGTGGCAACATAGGGGGAGTTAACAGGGAGAGGCCACGGTGGGAAAGGAGATGAAATGGGGGGGGGGTGGCACCAGGGGGGAATAAATGGGGAGGGGCTAAAATAGGAGGGGTGGCACCATAGGGGGAGTTAAGGGGGAGAGGCCATGGGGGTAAAGGAGATGACATGGGGGGGGTGGCACCAGGGGGAAATAAATGGGGAGGGGCTAAAATAGTAGGGGTGGCACTGTAGGGGACAGAAGGGGCTAAGCTAGGAGAGGCGATAAAAGGTAGGGCAGGCACCATAGGGGAGCAACGAGAAGGGGCTAAGTAAGGGGAGGGCATAAAATAGGAAGGGTGGCAGTAAATGGGACTGGTTAAGGGAGGAAATAAAATGGGGGGTGGCCCCCTAGGGGAAACAAAGGGGAGGGGCTAACATAGTGGAAGAGTTAATGAGGAGGGGTGGCACCAGAGGAGAGTGAAAGGGAGGGGTGGCACTGTAGGGGGGGAATGGGCTAAGCTCGGGGGAGGAGATAAAATGGGGGGCTGGCACTAGAGCAGAGTAAAGGTTAGGAGCTAAGCTGGGGGAGGAGATTAAATGGGGAGCGGCTAAAATAGGAGGGGGTGGCAGTAAAGGGGAGGAGATGAAATGGGGGTTGGCCCCATAAGGGAATGAAAGGGGAAGGGCTAACATAGGGAAGGTGTTAACAAGGAGGGGTGGCACCATAGGAGAGTAAAGGGGAGGGGCCAAGCTGGGGGAGGAGATAAAATGGGGGGGTGGCACCATAGGGGAATTTATAGGGAGGGGCTAAGCTAGGGAAGGATATAAAATGGGGGCAGGCACCATAGGGGGCATTAATAGGGAGGGGCTAGGGGAGGAGAAAAAAAATGTGGGGGGGGGGGGTCAGGCACCATTGCAGAATTAATGGGAAGGGACTAACATAGAGGCGGTCTGGCACCATAGGGGATTAAAGGGGAGGGGCTAAAATAAGGGGTGGTAACACTATAGGGGAATTAGTAGGGAGTGGCTAACATAGGGGAAGGGCTACAATAGGGGGATTAAGAGGGAGAGGATAAAATAGGTGGGTACAGTAGGGGGATTAAAGAGGGGGTGGCATAATAGGATGATCAACTGGAATGGGGAAAAAAATAAGGGCGCATAGGGGAATGAATCTCAAGGGAAAAAAAATATATGAAACGAATTAGGGGGAACAATGAGAAATTGATGGGGGTGGCAAAAGAATATAAGGAAATTGACTAGGGGGTACATTTGTGGTGGGAGGGGGAGGAATAGAAATTCTGCACTTTTGGGGAAATTAACCGGTGGGGGTGGTGGTGGGGGAGAAAATAGGGAAATTATTTATTTTCTTATTTTTACACTCCTAGTTAATAACCCTCATAGAAATGAGGGTTATTAACTAGGAGTGGAAAAATAAGGAAATTATTTGGGGGGGGGGGTCAGGCACCATTGCAGAATTAATGGGAAGGGACTAACATAGAGGCGGTCTGGCACCATAGGGGATTAAAGGGGAGGGGCTAAAATAAGGGGTGGTAACACTATAGGGGGAATTAGTAGGGAGTGGCTAACATAGGGGAAGGGCTACAATAGGGGGATTAAGAGGGAGAGGATAAAATAGGTGGGTACAGTAGGGGGATTAAAGAGGGGGTGGCATAATAGGATGATCAACTGGAATGGGGAAAAAAAATAAGGGCGCATAGGGGAATGAATCTCAAGGGAAAAAAAATATATGAAACGAATTAGGGGGAACAATGAGAAATTGATGGGGGTGGCAAAAGAATATAAGGAAATTGACTAGGGGGTACATTTGTGGTGGGAGGGGGAGGAATAGAAATTCTGCACTTTTGGGGAAATTAACCGGTGGGGTGGTGGTGGGGGAGAAAATAGGGAAATTATTTATTTTCTTATTTTTCCACTCCTAGTTAATAACCCTCATAGAAATGAGGGTTATTAACTAGGAGTGGAAAAATAAGGAAATTATTTAGGGGGGGGGGGCAATTGAAACTAGGGAAATTAACAGGGAACAATATCAATTAGGGAAATTAACTGGAGTGGACAATAGAAAATATGGAAATTAATTAGGAGGGGAGAAAAGAAAATAGGGAAATTGACTAGGGCAGACAATAGGGAATAGGGAAAATAGGGAAATCAATTGGCAGGACAAAAGAATATAGGGAGATTGACTAGGGGGGGACAATAGAAAATAGGGAAAATCACTGGGGGGACAATAGAACATAGGGACATAGATGGGGAGAAAAGAGATGGGGGTACTAAATGGTAGACATAGAAAAACAGGAGGATGTTAATAAATGGGAAGAGAAATACCCACTTTTTTAATACCATCCCTCTTTTTCTACTTCCTTGTATTCTTTTAATTGCACCCTCTTTTTCTACAGTCCTCTTGTTTCATGGCCCAACTTTTGTTTTCTTTCTCTTTTAATAATCGCCTCCATTTTTTCTCTTCCCCTACCATTCAATACTCATGGATCTCCCCCCTTCAATTGCCTCGTTCTCTTCCCCATTACTACTCTCCTCCTCTTTTTCCCCAATTTTACATTCCCACGCCATTCCTGTCTCCCCTGCCCCCTTACATTACTATACACTTCCTGCCCATTATCATTTTGCCCATATTACAGTATGCTCCAACTCCTGTTTATCACATTGCTAGCTATACCCCCGTGACCCACCCAATGTCCATCAGCAGCGATATTGCCCATCTAGTTTATGTTTTCACATGCTTAGTGTAGTATTATTAATTATTAGGATTTTTGAGGGCTTTTCTCTGGGGGGGACTTCAACTGTCACGTAGATGGATCCCTCTGTCACCTAGGCATCCCGTTTTCTTTCTCTAACATCTGCATTTGGCCAAAGCCAGTGGACCAATGCTAATACTCACAAGGACGGTCATTTCCTAGACCTTGTGTATACTAGAGGCTGTGCACTTTCTGATTTTGATATCTATCCTCTTCCACTATCCGATCACCATCTTCTAACATTCAGCACTGCTTCTACATCTTCTGCAATACCTGCTTCCTCTCCCCGCTTCACCCGTAAACTCAAATCACTTAATTTCACTATTCTCCAGTCCTCACTGGCTACTGGACCTTTATCTATTCCCATTAATCCTGACACTAACAGCCTTGTCAAAACATACAACTCAGTGTCCTATCCTCCTCTTTGAACCTGCATGCGCCTCTCTCTCACCGATGTACCCGTAAAACTAACCCACTATCACGGTGCCCGTGATTGCCTCCAGTGTTTAGTTGCTGTAACAGCGACCTTGTTACTTCCTGGCTGTCGCTCTGTGCAAGTCGCTGTTTCTTATAGGTCACTGGTTTATTGATGTCATCTCTCCGCCCACCTACTAGCCCTTAAAAGCCTCAGCATTTCCAGTTACCAGTGCCCTTTGGTGGTGTACCTGAGCCTAGTGCTGTGTTGGTCCATTAACTAGTTCATGTGTATTACTCCTGGCTTTGTCTGACCACCCAATCCGGCTCTGACTCCTGGCTTCTTATGACTACCCGATCCAGCTCTGACTACTGGCTTCATCTGACTTCTCTTCCTCTGTTGCGCTCCGGCTTGTTTACTAGTAGCCTCGGCTACCCAGCCCCAGCTATTGATATCCTTGTTGCCTGGGCCTACCGTTATCACCGCGCTCGCTACCCCTGTAGCAGTGCTTGTCAGTCAGTCCGTGTCACTGACCTCCTGTGGTCTAAGTCCGGTTGGGTTGTTGCCTCACCTAGCATTCTAGGTGCCGTTTTTACCTTGCCTCTGGTATACCCTAGCGGTAGGGTATAGTTGCGCTATTCTTAACCTGCCTGGTGAGAGATCGAGGACGTGTCGTGCACTGTCCTCCTATCTCGTCTTGTGAAGGTTACTAAGGGCCATCCGAATACTAGCTACACCTGCCTAGTGAAGGGTTGAGGAATTGTCTTGCACTGTCCTCACACCTGACCTCAAGAAGGTGGTGGAGTTTGAGTCAATACAGTGTTGCTCCAGCATTCTGGAGTTCCTCGCTCCTGTTGCCTGGGTTTACCCAAGCGTTAGCGTACCGACGTGGGTCATATCACACTTGCCTAGTGAAGGGTGAAGAAAGCGTTTCGCTACCATTGACTCCCTCCTCCGCCCTCCATCTGCCTCCATACAGCCACAAGACTTTGCTGAATTCTTCAAAGCCACTTTTTTTCACTAGTCACGGAGTAAGAATCGAGTAACCTGCTACCCTCCGCTCCCTCCATGACACGCGCACTTGATCCGCTCCCTTCTCACCTCGTACAGTCCCTCTCCCCCACACTAATCAATATCCTATTACAGATGTTTAACTTCTCCTTTGCCACTGCTACCTTTCCTGACAACTTCAAACGTGCCTTAGTAACACCCATCCTCAAGAACAACTCCTCTGACAGCAACACACCTCTAGCTATCGACCTGTTTCTCTCCTGCCTTTTGCCTCTGTTCTAGGACCACTTCTGTTCTCTCTTTACAGAATAACACTTGATAATCTTATTAACTCCTTTGGTCTCAAATATTACCTCTATGCAGATGTCACCCAAATGTACTTATCTGCACTTCTGACTTACTTCTACAAGTCACAGATTGTCTCTCGGCTATCTCAGACAGGATGGCTCATAGGCACCTCAAACTCAATATGTCTAAAACAGAGCTACCCCTCATCCCACCTAGGCCTGGCCCTGTAGCGCCCTTCCAGGTGACTGTAAACTGCACTACCATAAATCCGGTATCAGAAGTACAGTGTCTAGGGGCGATAATTGACACTTCTCTCTCATCCTCGCCTCATATTAACTCCATCTCTAAATCCTGTCGCTTTCTGCTGCGTAACATTGCTAAATTCCATCCCTTCCTCTGTTCCTCCACAGCTAAAATTCTTATACAAGCACACATCCTCTCACTCATGGACTACTGCAACCTTTTGCTGTCTGGCATTCCTGCCTCCCATCTCCATCCACTTCAATCCATACAGAATGCTGCAGCACTAATTAGTCTTTTGTCACCTAGGTTTGTCCCTGCCCCGATCCTCCTCAAATCTCTCCAAAGGCTGCCTATCAAATTCCAGATATCTTACAAAATCTTACTTCTCTCATTCCAGAACCTTCTTACATTTCCACTCTGATCTCCCACTATACCCCATCCCGCCACTTACGTTCAGCCAACGACTGTCTTCTCTCAGCTCCTTTTGCATCTACAGTCCTCTCACGTATCAAAGCTTTTACTCTCATTGCTCCGGAACTCTCTACCTCACATCCTGCGCCACTGCACCTTTCTGATGGTCTTCAAGTCACGCTTAAAAATACTCCTCCTGGATAAAACCTCAGCATGCTAGAAGGCACTGATGTACAACAAACGCTCTTATAAATGATTTACTTTACTTGTGTCCCCATCATCATTAGAGCTCTAGCATTGTCTTCAGCACTTGACCCTTATGTACTCTGTATGTCTCCCATCACCACTGTAGATTGTAAGCTTTCGGGCAGGGACCTCGCACCCAGTGTTTCACTCTACGAAGCACTTATAACCCTGTATTGTCTAAAGCCTTAAATTATAAAGCGCTGCGTACACTTAAACATATTCATTCATTCATTCACCCTGCAAAAGCTCAATGTATTAGTGATATCTATCTATCTAGCTAATGTAGATAAAGGTACCAGTGACTATATACTACATATTACTCGTAAGGTAACGGTGGAAATCATAGCTAAACAGATGAATAGCAAAAATGCTGAAAATGTGACCGGACTCCACGGGTAACGAAATGGCTCAAGCCCCTGGCATGCAAAAGGTTAAATGACGGCACAAAACCAGTATTCACAGTGCTTGGTTTGAATCAAGATACAAGCAGTCAATATGATAAGTACACTTTGTTGCATTCAAGACTTCAACAGCCTGTGTTATAATGTTATTGACTCTGCCTGCTTATGTTAAGCCCAATGTTCCAATTGCAAGGATTTTTTTCCTGCTTTATTTATTGCTTTGTTGATTTACTCTTTTCTTTTTTTTTGCTCAGCTTTATTGAGTCTATTTTTTGCTTTGTTCCTGGGGGGGGGGGGGGGGATAAAAACTGAAAAGGTCGATCATCATAATCATCATCGTCATCATCATCATCATCATCATCATCATCATCATGGGCCAAATCTCTGGCAATGGTTAAACCTGAAGCACCAGTCTGCTTCTCCCTACTTTGACATTTATCCTACTAGTTATATCTTCCCCGTATTTTCATCCCACTTCTGCCTCGGCATCTTCCCCTTCATTATATGTACCTCCTACTTTTCCTCTACTGCCAGTGTCTCTACTCAAAAGACAAAGACCACTGATTTAGGTTAATTTCCATATTTTCTATTAATTACCCCCCCTAGTCGATCTCCCTTTTTTCTATTATCCCCCCAAGTCAATTTCCCTATCTTCTATTGTACCATCCTAGTCAATCTCCCTACTTGCTATTATACCCCCAATCAAGCTCCCTATTTTCTTTTGTTCCCCCTAATTGATTTCCTTATTTTCTAACATCCCCCTAGTCAATTTGTCGGCGCTTCGGCAGGTCCGGTCAGGTTTTGCTGGACAACCACATTGGCGTCTTCACGTGTCCTCGCGAGTATATAGTGTGGCGCCGCAGTAGAGCCGGTTGGTTCTTCGAGTCCTTCCCAAGTGTAGCTTCATCTGGTTATTCCTGCGTTTACTGTGTATGACCTTGGCTACTCTACTGGACCTTGCTACTAGTGCTGCCTTCCCTGACCTGTATTCTGCCTCCTGGACCCTGCTACTTGTGCCACCTGCCCTGACCTGTTTTCTGGACACTTGACCCTACTTCTGGAGCCTCTTGCCCTCCTGCAGTTCCTGTCATTATATAGCTGAGAACTCTGCTCCCTGTGAACTCCTGCTAGTTCAGTTCCGGCTGTTCCTGTCTCATCAGGTTGAGAACTCTGCTCCCTGTGGACTCCAGGTACCCCAGCCTGTATATATATATATATCCTTGTATGTGGGCTTGTTTGGGATCTTTCATTCCTGCCTTGGGTATACTATCTCTTGCCTTTGAGATCCTATATCTATTTTTAGACTATACTAGAGCTGCTTGCACATACTCCTTGTAGCCCTCTCTGCACTGAGTGGGGTTATTCAAAGCTCACAAAACATCCTCTTGCAGGATGAGCCAACATAATCTCCCTATTTTCTTTTGTCCCCCCTAAATGATTTCCTTATTTTCCTTTGTCCCCCTAGTCAATGTCCCAATTTTGTACTTTATTATCCCCCTAGTCAATCTCCCTATTTTCTTTTGTCCCCCTAATTACTTTCCCTATTTTCTATTGTTCCTCTGTTAATTTCCCTAATTTTAATTTTCCCCACCCCAAAACCCCTAGTCAATTTCCTTATAATCTTTTGCCCCCCCCATCAATTTCCCATTGTCCCCCTAATTATTTTCCTATTTTGTTTACCATTGAGATTCATTCTCTATTCCCCCCTATTTTTCCCCCTTCCAGTTAATCATCCTATTGTGTCACCCCCTCTTTAATCCCCCTACTGTACCCACCTATTTTATCCCTTCCCCTTAAATTCTCTCTTCTGCTACCCCACCATTTTATCCCCTCCCTCTTAATCCCTCTATTGTAGCCCGTCCCCTATGTTAGCCCCTCCCCATTAATTCCCCAATGGTGCCTACCCCCCCTTTTTATCTCCTTCCCCTATGGTATCCCCTCCCCCTTAACGGCCCTATAGTGCCACCCCTCCTCTTTTATTTCCTCCCCTATGTTAGCCCCATTTATTCCCCTATTGTGCCTCCTCCTCCTCCTCTTTTATCTCCTCCCCTTTTGTGCAACCCCCCCACCACATTTTAGCCCCTCCCCTTTTTTCCCCTTAGGGTGCCTGCCCCCCCCCTTTTAACCCCTCCCCATTTATTCCTCTAGGGAGCGACCCCCCCCATTTTACCTCCGCCCCTGCCACACCTCCCCTAGCTTTGCCCCTACTCTTTGCTCCCCCAGGGTGCCTGCCCCCCCCTTTTATCCCCTCCCCCTAGCTTAGCCCCCCCCCTTCACAGCTACCACTCCTATTTTAGCCCCTCCCCATTTTATCTCCATCCCCTTTTATTCCTTTAGGGGGGCCACCTCCCATTTCATCTCCTCCTCTAACTCCACCCCTCCTATTTTATCTCCTCCCCTAGCTTAGCCCCTCCTCTTTACACCCCTAGAGGGCCTGCCCCCCTTTTATCTCCTCCCCCTCCGTGCCACCCATCCTTGGTTAGTCCCACCCCCTATCTTCCCCACTATTATATCCTCCCCTATTGTGCAACCCCCCATTTCCTCTCCTTCCCCAGCTTAGCCCCTCCCCTCTGCGGTTTGCCCCACCCTTTTGCCCCACCCTTTTGCCCCCTCCCATCATCCCCTATGGCGCTAACCCTCCCCTTTTATCTCCTCCCTGTGTTAGCCCCTCCCCCTCCCCATTAACTCCCCTATATTTTAGTTAACGCCCAATATTACTTACTTATGCAGTTATTACATTATATGACACAGTTATTCAATTATACCCTTACCTTTATCAATGTGCCATTTTATACTCAGATTAATGTTTGATCACAGGCACGTGGAATTAGGTAGACTAGAACCCAGAACTTACCGTACTTACCACTTCACAGGCGGACGCTTTAACCACTGGACCATCGGCTGGAGACGATAGTGGAGGCTGCTCCGTAGTAATCTTGTTCTTCATTACAACACTGTCATGCATTACAGTGTTGTAATAAATAACAAAATTACTACTGAGCATCTTCAACAAATGTCTCCTGCTTCTGGTCGTGTGGTAAAATTGTCTGCCTGTGGAGTCAAAATCTCTGTGTTCGAGTCTACGTAGCTCCATGTATATCCACTATTTTAATTTTCTTTATTAATCATTACAACACTGTAATGCTTTGCCAGACCCGAAGGCCCAATCATACTTTTCTTTACCTGGGCAACATGCTGAACAAGAGAGGTGTAAGTAGGCCATGAGATCTGGCAGTGCATTACAGTGCTATAACGAATAATAAAATTACTATGGAGCAGCCCCCGGTATCATCTCCAGCTAACGGTCATGTGGTTAAAGCAGCTGCCTGGGGAGTGGTAAGTCTGGGTTCTAGTCTCCTTACCTCTCTGTCTCTCTTCTATTTTAATTTTCTTTATTAAACATTACAACACTGTAATGCATTGCCAGATCTAAAGGCCCACTTACCCTTTTCTTTACCTGGGCAACATGCTGAACAAGAGAGGTGTAAGTAGGCTATGAAATTTGGCAGTGCATTACAGTGTTGTAATGAATAACAAAATTACTACGGAGCAACCTCTTCTACAGTCTCAGGCTTGTGGTGTTGTGGTGAAAGCGTCTGCCAGAGGAGTCTTAAGCTCTGTGTTTGAGTCTACCTAGTTCCACGTGCATCCATTTTTTAAATTTTCTTTATTAATCATTACAACAGTGTAATGCATTGCCAGATCTGAAGGCCCACTTACCCTTTTCTTTACCTGGGCAACATGCTGAACAAGAGAGGTGTAAGTAGGCCATGAAATTTGGCAGTGCATTACAGTGTTGTAATGAATAACAAAATTACTACGGAGCAGCTTTGCTTAGCATCTCCAGCTTCTGGTCGTGTGGTGCAAGCGTCTGCCAGTGGTGTCATGAGCTCTGTGTTCGAGTCTACCTAATTCCACATGTGACCTTTTTTTTTTAATTTTCTTTATTAATCATTACAACACTGTAATGCATTGCCAGACCTGAAGGCCCACTTATATTTTTGTTTACCTGGGCATCTTGCAGAACAAGAGAGTTGTAAGCAGTCCATGAGATCTGGCAGTGCATTACAGTGTTGTCATAAATCACAAAATTACTACTGAGCAGCTTCAACAAATGTCTCCTGCTTCTGGTCGTGTGGTAAAAGTGTCTGCCTGTGGAGTGGTAAGTCTGGGTTCTAGTCTCCTTAAATCTGTGTGTCTCTTCTATTTTAATTCTCTTTATTAAACATTACAACACTGTAATGCATTGCCAGATCTGAAGGCCCACTTACCCTTTTCTTTACCTGGGCAAAATGCTGAACAAGAGAGGTGTAAGTAGGCCATGAGAGCGGGCAGTGCATTACAGTGCTATAACGAATAATAAAATTACTATGGAGCAGTCCCCTGTATCATCTCCAGCTAACGGTCATGTGGTTAAAGCAGCTGTCTGGGGAGTGGTAACTCTGGGTTCTAGTCTCCTTAACTCTGTGTGCCTCTTCTATTTTAATTTTCTTTATTAAACATTACAACACTGTAATGCATTGCCAGATCTGAAGGCCCACTTACCCTTTTCTTTACCTGGGCAACATGCTGAACAAGAGAGGTGTAAGTAGGCCATGAAATTTGGCAGTGCATTACAGTGTTGTAATGAATAACAAAATTACTACGGAGCAGCTTTGCCTAACATCTCCAGCTTCTGGTCGTGTGGTGAAAGCGTCTGCCAGTGGTGTCATGAGCTCTGTGTTCGAGTCTACCTAATTCCACATGTGACTATTTTTTTTTAATTTTCTTTATTAATCATTACAACACTGTAATGCATTGCCAGACCTGAAGGCCCACTTATATTTTTGTTTACCTGGGCAACTTGCAGAACAAGAGAGTTGTAAGCAGTCCATGAGATCTGGCAGTGCATTACAGTGTTGTCATAAATCACAAAATTACTACTGAGCAGCTTCAACAAATGTCTCCTGCTTCTGGTCGTGTGGTAAAAGTGTCTGCCTGTGGAGTCAAAAGCTCTGTGTTCGAGTCTAAGTAACTCCATGTATATCCACCATTTTAATTTTGTTTATTAATTATTACAACACTGTAATGCTTTGCCAGACCCGAAGGCCCAATCATACTTTTCTTTACCTGGGCAACATGCTGAGCAAGAGAGGTGTAAGTAGGCCATGAGATCTGGCAGTGCATTACAGTGCTAAAACGAATAATAAAATTACTATGGAGCACCCCCTGTATCATCTCCAGCTAACGGTCATGTGGTTAAAGCAGCTGCCTGGGGAGTGGTAAGTCTGGGTTCTAGTCTCCTTAAATCTGTGTGTCTCTTCTATTTTAATTTTCTTTATTAAACATTACAACACTGTAATGCATTGCCAGATCTGAAGGCCCACTTACCCTTTTCTTTACCTGGGCAAAATGCTGAACAAGAGAGGTGTAAGTAGGCCATGAGATCGGGCAGTGAATTACAGTGCTATAACGAATAATAAAATTACTATGGAGCAGCCCCCTGTATCATCTCCAGCTAATGGTCATGTGGTTAAAGCAGCTGTCTGGGGAGTGGTAAATCTGGGTTCTAGTCTCCTTAACTCTGTGTGCCTCTTCTATTTTAATTTTCTTTATTAAACATTACAACACTGTAATGCATTGCCAGATCTGAAGGCCCACTTACCCTTTTCTTTACCTGGGCAACATGCTGAACAAGAGAGGTGTAAGTAGGCCATGAGATCGGGCAGTGAATTACAGTGCTATAACGAATAATAAAATTACTATGGAGCAGCCCCCTGTATCATCTCCAGCTAATGGTCATGTGGTTAAAGCAGCTGTCTGGGGAGTGGTAAATCTGGGTTCTAGTCTCCTTAACTCTGTGTGCCTCTTCTATTTTAATTTTCTTTATTAAACATTACAACACTGTAATGCATTGCCAGATCTGAAGGCCCACTTACCCTTTTCTTTACCTGGGCAACATGCTGAACAAGAGAGGTGTAAGTAGGCCATGAGATCTGGCAGTGCATTACAGTGCTATAACGAATAATAAAAATACTATGGAGCAGCCCCCTGTATCATCTCCAGCTAACGGTCATGTGGTTAAAGCAGCTGCCTGGGGAGTGGTAAGCTGTGGGTTTGAGTCTACCTAATTCCACGTGCATCCTCCCTTTTATTTTTCTTTATTAATCATTACAGTGACTAATAATAATAATAATGCATTACAGTGTTGTAATGAAGAACAAGATTACTACGGAGCAGCCTCCACTATCTTCTCCAGCCGATGGTCCAGTGGTTAAAGCGTCCGCCTGCGAAGTGGTAAGTACGGTAAGTTCTGGGTTCTAGTCTACCTAATTCCACGTGCCTGTGATCAAACATTAATCTGAGTATATAAAATGGCACATTGATAAAAGTAAGGGGATAATTGAATAACTGTGTCATATAATGTAATAACTGCATAACTAAGTAATATTGGGAGTTAACTGCCAGGGGCTAAGATAGAGGGGTAGCACCATATGGGAATTAATGAGGAGGGGCTAACACAGGGGAGGATACAAAAGGGGAGGGGCTAAAAGGGTGGGACATGGAGGGGAGGGGCTAGGGGAGGAGATAAAATGGGGGGGAGTAAAGAGGAGGGGCTAAGCTTGGGGAGGAGATAAAATGGAGGGGGAGGAGTTAAAGAAGAGGGGTGGCACCATAGGGGGAGAGGCTAATATAGGAGAGTAAAGGGGAGTGGCTAAAATAGGAGGGTTGGGAGGGGTTAGGGGAGGAGATAAAATGGGGGGGTGGCCCCTCTGCGAATGAAAAGGGAGGGGCTAACATAGGGGAGGAGTTAACAAGGGGGGTGGCCTAACAATGGGTGAGGAGTTAATGAGAAGGGTCAGCAGAGTAAAGGGGAGGGGCTAAGCTGAGGGAGGACATAAAATGGGGGAGGGGCTAAAATAGGAGGGGTGGCAAGATAGGGGGAGTTAACAGGGAGAGGCCACGGTGGGAAAGGAGATGAAATGGGGGGGGCGGCACCAGGGGGGAATAAATGGGGAGGGGCTAAAATAGGAGGGGTGGCACCATAGGGGGAGTTAAGGGGGAGAGGCCACGGGGGTAAAGGAGATGAAATGGGGGGGGGCTAAAATAGTAGGGGTGGCACTGTAGGGGGAGTTAAGGGGGAGAGGCCACGGGGGTAAAGGAGATGAAATGGGGGGTGGTGGCACCAGGGGGGAATAAATGGGGAGGGGCTAAAATAGGAGGGGTGGCAACATAGGGGGAGTTAACAGGGAGAGGCCACGGTGGGAAAGGAGATGAAATGGGGGGGGGGGTGGCACCAGGGGGGAATAAATGGGGAGGGGCTAAAATAGGAGGGGTGGCACCATAGGGGGAGTTAAGGGGGAGAGGCCATGGGGGTAAAGGAGATGACATGGGGGGGGGGTGGCACCAGGGGGAAATAAATGGGGAGGGGCTAAAATAGTAGGGGTGGCACTGTAGGGGACAGAAGGGGCTAAGCTAGGAGAGGCGATAAAAGGTAGGGCAGGCACCATAGGGGAGCAACGAGAAGGGGCTAAGTAAGGGGAGGGCATAAAATAGGAAGGGTGGCAGTAAATGGGACTGGTTAAGGGAGGAAATAAAATGGGGGGTGGCCCCCTAGGGGAAACAAAGGGGAGGGGCTAACATAGTGGAAGAGTTAATGAGGAGGGGTGGCACTGTAGGGGGGAATGGGCTAAGCTCGGGGGAGGAGATAAAATGGGGGGCTGGCACTAGAGCAGAGTAAAGGTTAGGAGCTAAGCTGGGGGAGGAGATTAAATGGGGAGCGGCTAAAATAGGAGGGGTGGCAGTAAAGGGGAGGAGATGAAATGGGGGTTGGCCCCATAAGGGAATGAAAGGGGAAGGGCTAACATAGGGAAGGTGTTAACAAGGAGGGGTGGCACCATAGGAGAGTAAAGGGGAGGGGCCAAGCTGGGGGAGGAGATAAAATGGGGGGGTGGCACCATAGGGGAATTTATAGGGAGGGGCTAAGCTAGGGAAGGATATAAAATGGGGGCAGGCACCATAGGGGGCATTAATAGGGAGGGGCTAGGGGAGGAGAAAAAAAATGTGGGGGGGGGGTCAGGCACCATTGCAGAATTAATGGGAAGGGACTAACATAGAGGCGGTCTGGCACCATAGGGGATTAAAGGGGAGGGGCTAAAATAAGGGGTGGTAACACTATAGGGGAATTAGTAGGGAGTGGCTAACATAGGGGAAGGGCTACAATAGGGGGATTAAGAGGGAGAGGATAAAATAGGTGGGTACAGTAGGGGGATTAAAGAGGGGGTGGCATAATAGGATGATCAACTGGAATGGGGAAAAAAATAAGGGCGCATAGGGGAACGAATCTCAAGGGAAAAAAAATATATGAAACGAATTAGGGGGAACAATGAGAAATTGATGGGGGTGGCAAAAGAATATAAGGAAATTGACTAGGGGGTACATTTGTGGTGGGAGGGGGAGGAATAGAAATTCTGCACTTTTGGGGAAATTAACCGGTGGGGTGGTGGTGGGGGAGAAAATAGGGAAATTATTTATTTTCTTATTTTTACACTCCTAGTTAATAACCCTCATAGAAATGAGGGTTATTAACTAGGAGTGGAAAAATAAGGAAATTATTTGGGGGGGGGGGTCAGGCACCATTGCAGAATTAATGGGAAGGGACTAACATAGAGGCGGTCTGGCACCATAGGGGATTAAAGGGGAGGGGCTAAAATAAGGGGTGGTAACACTATAGGGGAATTAGTAGGGAGTGGCTAACATAGGGGAAGGGCTACAATAGGGGGATTAAGAGGGAGAGGATAAAATAGGTGGGTACAGTAGGGGGATTAAAGAGGGGGTGGCATAATAGGATGATCAACTGGAATGGGGAAAAAAATAAGGGCGCATAGGGGAATGAATCTCAAGGGAAAAAAAATATATGAAACGAATTAGGGGGAACAATGAGAAATTGATGGGGGTGGCAAAAGAATATAAGGAAATTGACTAGGGGGTACATTTGTGGTGGGAGGGGGAGGAATAGAAATTCTGCACTTTTGGGGAAATTAACCGGTGGGGTGGTGGTGGGGGAGAAAATAGGGAAATTATTTATTTTCTTATTTTTCCACTCCTAGTTAATAACCCTCATAGAAATGAGGGTTATTAACTAGGAGTGGAAAAATAAGGAAATTATTTAGGGGGGGGGGCAATTGAAACTAGGGAAATTAACAGGGAACAATATCAATTAGGGAAATTAACTGGAGTGGACAATAGAAAATATGGAAATTAATTAGGAGGGGAGAAAAGAAAATAGGGAAATTGACTAGGGCAGACAATAGGGAATAGGGAAAATAGGGAAATCAATTGGCAGGACAAAAGAATATAGGGAGATTGACTAGGGGGGGACAATAGAAAATAGGGAAAATCACTGGGGGGACAATAGAACATAGGGACATAGATGGGGAGAAAAGAGATGGGGGTACTAAATGGTAGACATAGAAAAACAGGAGGATGTTAATAAATGGGAAGAGAAATACCCACTTTTTAATACCATCCCTCTTTTTCTACTTCCTTGTATTCTTTTAATTGCACCCTCTTTTTCTACAGTCCTCTTGTTTCATGGCCCAACTTTTGTTTTCTTTCTCTTTTAATAATCGCCTCCATTTTTTCTCTTCCCCTACCATTCAATACTCATGGATCTCCCCCCTTCAATTGCCTCGTTCTCTTCCCCATTACTACTCTCCTCCTCTTTTTCCCCAATTTTACATTCCCACGCCATTCCTGTCTCCCCTGCCCCCTTACATTACTATACACTTCCTGCCCATTATCATTTTGCCCATATTACAGTATGCTCCAACTCCTGTTTATCACATTGCTAGCTATACCCCGTGACCCACCCAATGTCCATCAGCAGCGATATTGCCCATCTAGTTTATGTTTTCACATGCTTAGTGTAGTATTATTATTATTAGGATTTTTGAGGGCTTTTCTCTGGGGGGGGACTTCAACTGTCACGTAGATGGATCCCTCTGTCACCTAGGCATCCCGTTTTCTTTCTCTAACATCTGCATTTGGCCAAAGCCAGTGGACCAATGCTAATACTCACAAGGACGGTCATTTCCTAGACCTTGTGTATACTAGAGGCTGTGCACTTTCTGATTTTGATATCTATCCTCTTCCACTATCCGATCACCATCTTCTAACATTCAGCACTGCTTCTACATCTTCTGCAATACCTGCTTCCTCTCCCCGCTTCACCCGTAAACTCAAATCACTTAATTTCACTATTCTCCAGTCCTCACTGGCTACTGGACCTTTATCTATTCCCATTAATCCTGACACTAACAGCCTTGTCAAAACATACAACTCAGTCCTATCCTCCTCTTTGAACCTGCATGCGCCTCTCTCTCACCGATGTACCCGTAAAACTAACCCACTATCACGGTGCCCGTGATTGCCTCCAGTGTTTAGTTGCTGTAACAGCGACCTTGTTACTTCCTGGCTGTCGCTCTGTGCAAGTCGCTGTTCTTATAGGTCACTGGTTTATTGATGTCATCTCTCCGCCCACCTACTAGCCCTTAAAAGCCTCAGCATTTCCAGTTACCAGTGCCCTTTGGTGGTGTACCTGAGCCTAGTGCTGTGTTGGTCCATTAACTAGTTCATGTGTATTACTCCTGGCTTTGTCTGACCACCCAATCCGGCTCTGACTCCTGGCTTCTTATGACTACCCGATCCAGCTCTGACTACTGGCTTCATCTGACTTCTCTTCCTCTGTTGCGCTCCGGCTTGTTTACTAGTAGCCTCGGCTACCCAGCCCCAGCTATTGATATCCTTGTTGCCTGGGCCTACCGTTATCACCGCGCTCGCTACCCCTGTAGCAGTGCTTGTCAGTCAGTCCGTGTCACTGACCTCCTGTGGTCTAAGTCCGGTTGGGTTGTTGCCTCACCTAGCATTCTAGGTGCCGTTTTACCTTGCCTCTGGTATACCCTAGCGGTAGGGTATAGTTGCGCTATTCTTAACCTGCCTGGTGAGAGATCGAGGACGTGTCGTGCACTGTCCTCCTATCTCGTCTTGTGAAGGTTACTAAGGGCCATCCGAATACTAGCTACACCTGCCTAGTGAAGGGTTGAGGAATTGTCTTGCACTGTCCTCACACCTGACCTCAAGAAGGTGGTGGAGTTTGAGTCAATACAGTGTTGCTCCAGCATTCTGGAGTTCCTCGCTCCTGTTGCCTGGGTTTACCCAAGCGTTAGCGTACCGACGTGGGTCATATCACACTTGCCTAGTGAAGGGTGAAGAAAGCGTTTCGCTACCATTGACTCCCTCCTCCGCCCTCCATCTGCCTCCATACAGCCACAAGACTTTGCTGAATTCTTCAAAGCCACTTTTTTTCACTAGTCACGGAGTAAGAATCGAGTAACCTGCTACCCTCCGCTCCCTCCATGACACGCGCACTTGATCCGCTCCCTTCTCACCTCGTACAGTCCCTCTCCCCCACACTAATCAATATCCTATTACAGATGTTTAACTTCTCCTTTGCCACTGCTACCTTTCCTGACAACTTCAAACGTGCCTTAGTAACACCCATCCTCAAGAACAACTCCTCTGACAGCAACACACCTCTAGCTATCGACCTGTTTCTCTCCTGCCTTTTGCCTCTGTTCTAGGACCACTTCTGTTCTCTCTTTACAGAATAACACTTGATAATCTTATTAACTCCTTTGGTCTCAAATATTACCTCTATGCAGATGTCACCCAAATGTACTTATCTGCACTTCGACTTACTTCTGATATTCAGGCTCAAGTCACAGATTGTCTCTCGGCTATCTCAGACAGGATGGCTCATAGGCACCTCAAACTCAATATGTCTAAAACAGAGCTACCCCTCATCCCACCTAGGCCTGGCCCTGTAGCGCCCTTCCAGGTGACTGTAAACTGCACTACCATAAATCCGGTATCAGAAGTACAGTGTCTAGGGGCGATAATTGACACTTCTCTCTCATCCTCGCCTCATATTAACTCCATCTCTAAATCCTGTCGCTTTCTGCTGCGTAACATTGCTAAATTCCATCCCTTCCTCTGTTCCTCCACAGCTAAAATTCTTATACAAGCACACATCCTCTCACTCATGGACTACTGCAACCTTTTGCTGTCTGGCATTCCTGCCTCCCATCTCCATCCACTTCAATCCATACAGAATGCTGCAGCACTAATTAGTCTTTTGTCACCTAGGTTTGTCCCTGCCCCGATCCTCCTCAAATCTCTCCAAAGGCTGCCTATCAAATTCCAGATATCTTACAAAATCTTACTTCTCTCATTCCAGAACCTTCTTACATTTCCACTCTGATCTCCCACTATACCCCATCCCGCCACTTACGTTCAGCCAACGACTGTCTTCTCTCAGCTCCTTTTGCATCTACAGTCCTCTCACGTATCAAAGCTTTTACTCTCATTGCTCCGGAACTCTCTACCTCACATCCTGCGCCACTGCACCTTTCTGATGGTCTTCAAGTCACGCTTAAAAATACTCCTCCTGGATAAAACCTCAGCATGCTAGAAGGCACTGATGTACAACAAACGCTCTTATAAATGATTTACTTTACTTGTGTCCCCATCATCATTAGAGCTCTAGCATTGTCTTCAGCACTTGACCCTTATGTACTCTGTATGTCTCCCATCACCACTGTAGATTGTAAGCTTTCGGGCAGGGACCTCGCACCCAGTGTTTCACTCTACGAAGCACTTATAACCCTGTATTGTCTAAAGCCTTAAATTATAAAGCGCTGCGTACACTTAAACATATTCATTCATTCATTCACCCTGCAAAAGCTCAATGTATTAGTGATATCTATCTATCTAGCTAATGTAGATAAAGGTACCAGTGACTATATACTACATATTACTCGTAAGGTAACGGTGGAAATCATAGCTAAACAGATGAATAGCAAAAATGCTGAAAATGTGACCGGACTCCACGGGTAACGAAATGGCTCAAGCCCCTGGCATGCAAAAGGTTAAATGACGGCACAAAACCAGTATTCACAGTGCTTGGTTTGAATCAAGATACAAGCAGTCAATATGATAAGTACACTTTGTTGCATTCAAGACTTCAACAGCCTGTGTTATAATGTTATTGACTCTGCCTGCTTATGTTAAGCCCAATGTTCCAATTGCAAGGATTTTTTTCCTGCTTTATTTATTGCTTTGTTGATTTACTCTTTTCTTTTTTTTTGCTCAGCTTTATTGAGTCTATTTTTTGCTTTGTTCCTGGGGGGGGGGGGGGGGGATAAAAACTGAAAAGGTCGATCATCATAATCATCATCATCATCATCATCATCATCATCATCATCATCATGGGCCAAATCTCTGGCAATGGTTAAACCTGAAGCACCAGTCTGCTTCTCCCTACTTTGACATTTATCCTACTAGTTATATCTTCCCCGTATTTTCATCCCACTTCTGCCTCGGCATCTTCCCCTTCATTATATGTACCTCCTACTTTTCCTCTACTGCCAGTGTCTCTACTCAAAAGACAAAGACCACTGATTTAGGTTAATTTCCATATTTTCTATTAATTACCCCCCCTAGTCGATCTCCCTTTTTTCTATTATCCCCCCAAGTCAATTTCCCTATCTTCTATTCTGTTGTCTAGATAAGACAATTATGTGAATGCACTTCAAGGGTTATAATTATTGCAGATATGTAAAAAAAGGTTTCAGTAGATTGTTTTAATTGTCTGGTTGAGATTTATCCCAGGTGATTCATTGCAATACTTTGGATACTATACTGGTATTTAAATTGTTTATTGAAAAACAATGATATTATTTTTCTTTAAATGTTGTAGTTTTATTTAAAAAAATGTATGTAGCATATCTGTGCTGCATAGTTTCCATCCCTTTATGAGTGATTATTGATAGCATGTGTTCTGTTCTATGTAGTAATTGTTTAATGGGAGCACATGGGTTGATCCCATGTTTGAGTATTTCTTTATAACCAGCCATTCCAAGCAGTGTAACTGCTTGCAGTGTGTCTGTTTATAAGTCTTTCTTCTTAATCAGAGTTAGCCAGAGTTGGACAGATAAAGGACACAAAAGAACACAACTGTGGATTCGAAAAAGAGATATGCCTTTTTACCAAATATTATCTTTTATGTTTATTCAACGTACTATAAAGATGCAGAAACTGTGACTGAATTTAAAAGCTTTGCTTCAATCATCTTACACAACACCTGAACAAACACCCAGAGTCAGCTTGCCACTACCACCTCAGATATTTGTTGGACACAATTTCCTGCTGCACATAACTGCAGGACTGTATAGCTTGACCTAGCAGTCTCTCAGCACTCATAGCATACCTCAGAATTTTTGGATCCCAAGACATCTGTAAGTCCTTGAACAAACAGACTCAATCACCTCCATTTGCCTGAGTTACCTCATCTGTGCTATTAAAGCTTAGACTATCAATTCTACACAATTTTCTCCTCTCCCTCTGTATTAACCTCACCCCACTTACTTTATCACATCTCATCTAGCTCACTAAATGTTTTTTCAGATCTGTGTTCCCCTTTGTCATACTCTTCTACTCCAAACAATATAAACTATATAGGTTCCTGTCAAGCTCAGGATAGCTTTTATTATTAGTGTTCAATTACTTACATATATGTATATTCAGGACAGCAGAAATAAATATATCTTGACTAATTATACAAAGTAAACAAAAGTAAAGTATGTGCATCAAATCTGGACTTTTACCAATAAATAACATGTGACCTACTACATAAAACAGTTTTAATTTGATATGTAATTAATTGAACACTATTAACACCTATTTGAGCTCACTAGAAACATGCATATTTATTGTATATATTTTGGAAGGTTTTAACTAGTCCTTTCTTGGTTGGTAGCTTCCCAACAGAGTGATAAATACCTCCCTAATGTCCCTCACAGTACTTTTGTTCACAGTAGAGGTAAGGGAGTATTACTGCTTTTTAATTGCATTATACTAAATACATGTTCACAGATTTAAAGGAGCAGTAAACTTTTTTTATGAAAAAATATATATTGTAGGGATTTTCCTATTGAGTAAAATAAGGGTACTCCCACTGCTGAGAGATTTATATTTCCAGAGTTATTACAGTTTAAACCCATGATTTTTTACAATAGCAGTGCCCTCTAGTGGTCAAATTCTAATTAGATTTTCTGTTAGATTCTAATGGAGAGGAAAGTCAGAAAAGTCAGAGACATACAGTTCTCCATAGAATGTGATAGAAACTTCCTGTCACTTCCTGTCAGTTAGAACTATCAGGAAGTAAACACAGTAAATTCACTTCCTGGTTATTTAAACTTCTATACATTTTGAATAAAACATCTGACAGCGATGGGAGTGACCTTGTTTTATTCAGCAGGAAATGCTCTATAAAATGTGTTTTGATAAGAAAAGTTTACTGCTCCTTTAAGATAGATAAGCATTTGCCTGAATCTGGGGTGCCTTGACAGGCAACAAGGCTTTCCATGACTTTGACAAGAAAACATATAACTAAAACCTCCCTCTTTGATTTGTAGTAAGTCATTTGTTATTTTTCATTAATCCAGCACCCACTATAAATCTATATGCAAATAACCCTGATATCTTCTCACCAATTGTCTCCTGCCATACATTATAATCTGTCCCTCCTATTCCTATCCCCATAATATCCTTCTACTGCTAAACAGAATATCCACTACTTGAAATCCCACTTACACTTTCTGTCCCTTGCTATATTCTATCCCTTGCCTCTTAACCTCTTTCTCACATACTGAACACTTTTACAATGACAGTCAACCTATTTTTTGAGTTTATATATTCTACAAGTGCAGAATATATAAAGTCACATTATACATTTTGCTCTGTATACTGTTTTTAATCAACTAGAGACAGCCTTTTGTACCGCAAGGACAGTTACATTATATATCACTGTCCATGAATTTCACTCACTGTAAGAGCATTAAAAAAAATTAACCACCATTTTGTCATTAAACCGTCCCCTTTTTTACACTAAGATAAAAAGCAAGTATTAACATTGCAGCTTTCTCTTGACTACACAGATTCACTGCCATCATAATTCACTATTTAAAATTGTACATTTTTCTAAACACGTTTACTCATTATACCCCATTCCTTTCTAAAAGAAGTGCAGAAGGAACTAGATATATTTGTTTCGGCAAGGAAAAAAGGTAGGCTTCGACTACGGATTCACCAAACACCCCATCAGTTGGGGGGGGGGGGAATTTAAAACACAAAGTATTACTACAAATCCACACCTCTAAATATCATGATAACCAATCATTATCAACCTACACCACCATATGGAGGTTTTGGTCAACTGACCAGATCTGTCCATCAGATGGCGTAGCAACAGCAACACTAAAATTTCAGGACATTGAAATACTACACATTAAAAATTCAAGTTTGAGCTGCAATAACTTTAAAATAAAACATCTCTCAGCAGTGGATCCTCCTACAATATAACTGTTATCTCTTATTAATTGTTATTATCCCTTTAAGTTCAAAGATGTCTGTCTGGAAATTCTGTTTTATATTTAGTCAGTTTTAGCCTCACTTCTTTTATACTAGAAAGCTCACAAGCAAAACTTAAAGGCATAGTAATACTTAAAATGTAAAACAAAATATGTTGTAAGGTTTATCCCACTGAGTAAAATAAGAGTACTCCCACTGCTGAAAGGTGTTTTAGTCAAAAGTTATTAGAGTTCAACCTTGAATTTTCTCAGTGCAGTATCACAGTGGCCAGAAATTGTACAGTGGTGCTGTTGCTACACCATCCTATGGGCAGCTCTGGTCAGTTGACCATAAATCTCCATAGTATGGTGTAGCAACAGTGCCACTGTACAATTTCAGGCCACTGTGAAATTGCACCACAAAATTAAGTTTGAGCTGTAATAACTTTTGACTAAAACATCTTTCAGCAGTGGGATTCACCTTGTTTTACTCAGGAGTATAAACCCTACAACATTTTTTTTTACATTTTAAGTATTAATATCCCTTTCACTTTTTTATATGTTACTGCATTAACATTATTTTATTACAATATGAAATTAAGAAGCATTCTTAAAAAAGATGGATGATATATACATGGAATGGTGATTTTTTTACAGTAATGTTCATACCTAATTCTTTTGGTTACAACCAAATTTAATACTGTCACACTTTTTTGGGGCATCATATGGGGTTTGTGTTTATTTAAAAAATATTTCAGGGTCTTTATGCTAACATTCTGCTTCTATTAATACATTCATTACAACTTTTCCTTTTGAACATAAGTCTTTAACTTAAAGGGATAGTAATGTCAGAAAAAAGTATTAACTATATGGTAGATACAATTAAAAGAGAATATTTGCACTTATTCGTATCTCTCACACCGTTATGGTTTGAAAGATATAGGAAAATAAAGTTCTCCTCTCCCTCCACTTTCTGCTTGATGAGCTGTAAAGCTGTCAGAAGCAGATTCTGGTTCCTGGATCAGACGGCAGCTCTTCGGCAGTGCCGACACAGCGATACCTAAAAATAAATACTTCCGCGGAATGGTCTACAACATGTGCCTGGTTTGCAAGCACACGTTGTAGACCATTCCAATGAAGTATTTATCTTTAGATATTGTTATATTGGCTCTACTGAAGAGCCGCATCTGGTCAAGTGACCAGAATCTGCTTCTGACAGCTTTACAGCTCATCTAGCAGAAAAGGGAGGGAGCGGAGAACTTTATTTTCCTATATCTCTCAAAAATAACAGTTTGAGAGATACGAATGAGTGTAAGTACTCTCTTTTAATTGTATCTACCATATAGTTAATAGTTTTCTTCTGACATTACCTTTCCTTTAATATGTACTGATGGTTATGCTCTTTTTATTTGATGGCTCTTAAATCTGAACTTTAAAAAAAATTAAAGATAATTTGGACCCAGTTTGAAAGCCACCAAAGCATTAGAACATAAATGTCAGTCTTTACCAGATAAAAAGATCTGGAATGGGTTCATAATTACAATTTTGAAAATTTCTTTAATGGGTTCATACTTTAATCTTTGGAAAGCTAGGATTAAGTACATAAAGAAGCAATGCACTTTCAAAAGTTTAAATACATTTTACTTATATTCAATTAGAATGAATGGGTAGTTAAAATTCAGTAATATTCCACTTGATATTCTTAGAGATTTGACTACTTATGCCACTCTGTTTTCTTCCTGTCGTTGTTTGTATTCCAGGAAACTTCTGGGTACATTGGTGGCTCACTGAGTTTGGATATTATGATCTTGGCATTATGTCCACGGCTGATAAAATATTTCTCTGAACTGTGGTTTGAACAATCACAAGGATTTTATGTCACACTAGCAGTTTTGGATGGCGTGGCCCATCATGGGTTTGTATTTGAGTTATTTTGGGTTGCAAATGTAATGTGTTGAAAAGTGTTTTATAGAGTGTCTGAATGCCTATATGTGTGTGAGTATGTTTGTGTGTATGTTATTGGAACCACCAGGGACTGCTGGCATGGTCCAAACCTGGAGATTCAGCCCTGTAACTGTCCCTGGTTTTGTTATTTCTAATGGGGTGACATTAGGGCACAGTAGATGAGGGGCTGAATTAACACTTATTCCTGAATACATCACTGTGATCACAATCTGGTGTACTAGTGGGACTTACATAGTAAATAGTTCACAGATATCTACCATTGTTATTAGGAGCTAGCAATGACTCATAACATATTATTTACTGGGCTAATCTATGTGTACTAGTAACACCCCAATATAATTGTAGATTTATTGAGTTCACCAAGTGAGTGCATGAAGTTTAACAATGAGCATGTAGCATTAATACCCATGAATACCATGAATACCCAACACTGTATATGTTCCCTGGATGCAATCTACACACACTTATTACAATTTTCATTTACAAGTTTACTTACTTATAACCCTTTGAGTGGCAGAGGGATAAGCAACGTTGCATACCCATCTGGCACTCAATGGGTTAACATATAAAATAAAGGCTGAGTATTTAACAGCCTTTCTCGCTCTTCTTTATTATTTTACAGTTTTTCTTCCCTTGGGTCCCAACTGCGGATCCACATTCAGGGACATATTTTAGGCGTGAGTATAGGTAATGATGCCCCTCTCTAAAAGCCTATGTTACTTAAACTGTAGCAGCAGCTGGAGCTCCTCCGTGTGCTGCATAGGTAACACTTTTCCTGTGACCGCGCTTTGTATCTGGTCCTAGTGCTCATCAGTGGAATTCTCCAATCTGCGTTAATTTACAATGTAGCAACCTGTGTCCTCATGTAACCCCTGTGTTCCTCCACATGAGGACAGAGGTCGCTACATTGTAAATTAACCACAGATTGGGGGATTCCATTGATGAGCACTAGGACCGGATACAAAGCGCGATCACAGGAAAAACGTTACCTATACAGCACATGGAGGAGCTAGACTTTGGGAGAGGAGCTCCAGCTGCTAGTACAGTTTAAGCAACATAGACTTTTAAATTTCAGGACTTTTATGCATGTTTGTACAGCTTCTTCTTTGATAGTATACATATTTTAATTTGCATAATTTACTGTTCTGCTTGCCCGTTTACTATGTTGTCACCTGTAAAACGGTGTTTCAAAGTATGTGTTCCAGTGCACCATATGATACTATATGACTCTGTGCAAATGGCCCTTGAGCATAAAAAAAAGATGGCCAATGCCATACCACACTGCTAGTCTATGCTATAAAAGAAGAAGGTGATATGAGCGGTTGTGTCCCCCATGAGCCACTTTGGGTAATGCGAAAGTAGTGGAGGGAAGCGTTTTGATGACATGCGGCAAAAGTGGCACTCAAAGCGTTAGTAAAGAGCAGCCACCTGCTTTACAACCTTAAAAAGCAAAAATTGTACTAAGAAATGAATTGATGAAAAATATACAGTATCCATGATATCAGATGAATGTGCTGTAACACATGCAGTATATTGTTGTGGGGTATTTGCCATCAGAATTACTATGAGAATCGTTATCGTGGAATCCCTGTGATGTTTGATGGTTTCCCCTTTTGCTCATGCCAGTGACTGAGCAGTAATCCACTATCTCACCATAACGGAGGGCCGAAGGGGCAGCATTGCCCCTGAAAGCCATTAAGCTGGCAGGCAGCCCCGCCGGCTTTCTTTGTGTTTGGGGTGTGGGCTACCCTACCCCCCCCTCACCTAGGTGGTTTCCAGGTGGAGGTGTTGGGGGTGGGAGGAGGGGTCAGTGGCCCAGGAGCAAAGAGGCAGGCCTGGGGGGTGGAGGGGCGAGGGGAGTGGAGGTGAGGGTAGGGTATAAATGAATGTGTAAAATGTACAATTTTTCCTTTTTATGTTGTAAAGCATGTGGCTGCTCTTTATTAACCCTTTAAGTACCACTTTTGGCGCATGTCAGCAAAACAATCCTGTTATGCTGCATGATGTTGTGGAGAGCGTCAATAGACGCATTTAAAGAATAAAGCAACAGAGATTGTATATAGCAATCGTTTATTACTGATCAGACATATTCTTGCTTGTTTGTTGCTTGTTCCATGTATTGTGCGGGATGTGCTGGAGACCCGCTACCCTGAATGTATGTCGCCTGTATATATACAAGTAACTGATCCCGAGTAGATAGCAAGAAATGTACCCATGGCATAGATGTGAATAAAATGCAAAAGGTTCCAGTATAATAGGGAGAACTGGATCATAAGTAGAGGGCAGAAAGTATTAAAGGGATAGTAATACTTCATTTTAACTTTATTTTATTTTGTAGGCATTAAAAAAACATGAAGAATGATATAAGTCTTATCTCTCAAACCTTTATGGTTTAAGAGATATACACAAACAAAGTATCCCTTCCCTGTTCAACCAGATCAGAAGGGAGGTGCCCAGGTAGACTGCAGAGAGGGACAATCTTCAAATAAGATAAGGGAAAAACCTGAAAAACTTGTCAAGGGGGGAAGGGCTTTCATTGTTTTCATACAAAGAAAATTGTCCCCTTCTGTTATCTGTCCTGTCATACAACCAGATTCACATCTGAGAAGAGATGGCTTACACTAGGTAAAAGGGGCGGGAGGGGAAACTTTGCTTGTGAATATCTCATAAACCATAAAGTTTTGAGAGATAAGACTTATATCATTCTTCATGTTTTTTTAATGCCTACAAAATAAAATAAAGTTAAAACGAAGTATTAATATCCCTTTAAGTACTGCTGTGCAATGCTGTGGAGACCCGCGATGTAAGGAATTGCCAATGTGCCAGTGCTGTAAAGGGGCATATGTGTGCACTGTGCTAACGATACACAGGGCACATGGGTACAGAGCATGCATGTGTACCAAAGTGATGCACCTACCCTCAACTGGAAGCTCAAGGCTTCCACAATGTAGAGAGGTCAAACCAGGTAACAGTGGAAGATAGCTGGGTTAAAGGGATCGTAATACTTAAAATTAAAAAAAAAAATGTTGTAGGTTTATCCCCCTGAGTAACACAAGGGTACTCCTACTGCTGAAAGGTGTTTTATTCCAAAGTTATTACAGCTCAAATTTGAATTTTTTAGGTGCAATATAACAGTGGCCTGAAATTTTACTGTTTCACTGTTGCTACACCATCCTATGGACAGCTCTGGACCAGGAACATAAATCTCCATAGGATGATGTAGCAACAGCGCCTCTGTACAATTTCAGGCCACTGTTTTATTGCACCTAAAAAATTCAACTTTGAGCTGTAATAACTTTGGAATAAAATACCTTGCAGCAGTAGGAGTACCCTTGTTTTACTCAAGGGGATAAACTCTACAACATATTTTTTTACATTTTAAGTATTACTATCCCTTTAAGTATGATCAGTGCTAAATGGGAAGCCTAGTGGTAAAGATAAGGTATAATAATTCCTCTGTCAGTCAAGCTGTAACATAATGTGAAGGGGGAAGATGGTGAAGGCTATTATGGAGAAATGTAGTATAGAACATATACAGGGGAGGGCTGGCCTGGTGGGCAGGGGGTCAATTGCCCCCTGGGCCGGTCATATGTCTGGGCTGGTGGGCCACTGCTCCTCACTAAATCTTCCAATTGCTGCTGTAAATGAAGCTACACTAGTGATAACATAGAGCTTACAACTGAAATGGAGCTACACAAAAGACACCACAGAGGAACAATCCATAACCCATTCCCTTGTAAGCTCTACAGTATAACTAGTGTAGCATAACTTAAAGGGATAGTAACACTTTGTTTTAACTTTATTTTATTTTGTAGGCATTAAAAAAACATGAAGAATGATCTAAGTCTTATCTCTCAAACCTTTATGGTTTATGAGATATTCACAAGCAAAGTTTCCCCTCCCTCCCCTTTTTCCTAGTGTAAGCCATCTCTTCTCAGATGTGAATCTGGTTGTATGACCACACAGATAACAGAAGGGGACAATTTTCTTTGTATGAAAACAATGAAAGCCCTCCCCCCCCTTGACAAGTTTTTCAGCTTTTTCCCTTATCTTAATTGAAGATTGTCCCTCTCTGCAGTCTACCTGGGCACCTCCCTTCTGATCTGGTTGAACAGGGGGGGATACTTTGTTTGTGAATATCTCTTAAACCATAAAGGTTTGAGAGATAAGACTTATATCATTCTTCATGTTTTTTTTAATGCCTACAAAATAAAATAAAGTTAAAACGTTAAAAGTATTACTATCCCTTTAAATTGTAAGCTTTGTAGGAGCGCACTAGTGTAGCCTCATTTAAGCCGTAAGCTATGTGGTATCAGTTGCCTTACTTCACAACATTCATGCCAATTTTAAAATTAACAAAAGGGGGTGGGGCTGGGACAGTGGGCTTGAGCAATATAGAAATGGGCCACTTGACTGAATTTGCCCCCTGGGCCACAAGTTGCCAGCCCTCCCCTGAACATATAAATACAAAGATAAAGAGTTAAGCAGCCATCCTAAAGGGAAGAAACAATAGAAAGCATTTGTAGTACGAAGCAGCCGCCACTTAAGGTGAAAACACAATAGTTTCCATATCAGATTGTATCATATTTGGATACTTCAACAGTGGTTTCAGTGTGCACTCCTTTAACCCTCTGAGTGCCAGAGAGGTATCTGGCACTCAAATAGTTATACGGGGTTTTAAAGGGATAGTAATACTTCGTTTAATCATTATTTTATTTTGTAGGCATTAAAAAAACATGAAGAACGATATGTCTTTATGGTTTGAGAGATATTCACAAGCAAAGTTTCCCATCCCGCCCCTTTTACCTAGTGTAAGCCATCTCTTCTCAGATGTGGAATGCAGTCCATAGACCAGACAGATAACAGCAGGGGACAATCTTCTTCCTATGAAAACAATGAAAGCCCTGCCCCCCTTGACAGGTTTTTCCCTTATCTTAATTGAAGATTGTCCCTCTCTGCAGTCTACCTGGGCACCTCCCTTCTGATCTGGCTGAACAGTGTTACATCAGTAAAAGGAGCAGGAGGGGGATACTTTGTCATTGAATTACTCTTGAACTATAACTCTGACAGTATTGAAATAACACTCTCCAAAGTCCAAATACTATGTTGATTAATTAGTGCTGCTTTTATTATAAAACATTACTATCCCTTTAAAGTAGCCTCAGCCAATCTGAGTTTCCAGCTCCTCTTTCTAATGTAATAGTTTCTCCTGAGAGCTGCGGCTGCCCTCTTCCTCTTACTGGTCGTCAGGTTTACAGTTGTTGTCCTCCGCTGTCTCAGATGGCTGCTCCTTAGGGAGCTGCGGATCAGCCGGCTGACCAGATTCCAGGTGTCTGTGTGGCAAGGTATCCAGGTGTGTTTGGGCCGAATGCTTGGTATCCATATGTTTATCCCCCACAGTGTTGTTCTTCAGACATGTCTTTACAGAGGTTTTGCTCTACGGTGCCTCTTTCTCCGCCTTTATATCTTTACTGTGCACCTGCTTTTTTACCCCTGGGGGCCACTGACAACCGATTCCTGTGTGAGGTGTGAGCATAACTGGGAACTTCATGGTTGGGGCTGCCTGGAGGAGAGCCCTCTGGTGCCGATGAGGGGAGATGAATGATGCGATTCTCATCATAAAAGGGGCGGCGCTTAATCATGAGCAGGCGGGGCGGCGGGACTTCAAAACCAAGAAAAATAGCTCCATATAGTGTTGAAGTTGGGGAAGAGGGCGATAAGTGGGAGGAACAGGGTGGGATTAAGCACAAGTGGGCAGAGTTTCATCAGAAACTCCTCACATCCCGAGAATCAGACTCTGCCCCAGAGACCTGGTAATTCAGTGTGAGAAACAGAGTCCCCGGGGCAAAACCGGAGAGTTCCCAGCTATGGGTGTGAGAGCTGGATCCATTGGTGGGTGTAGGAGGGATGAGAACATGCAGTGGCACCAGAAATTGGCATTTTACAGGAAGTAGGTATTGAACGGGGCAGAGGAGTATTACTTGGGTCTCAGGGCCTTAGCTTACTGATGATGCAGGTGTGGGGAGCTAGACGAAGCAGACATGACACCGGGGCTTAGTCACAATGCAGGAGCGAGGAGCTACTGAAAGCCTACATGACACTGGGTGAATGAGAAATCTGTATGAAGCAGTTCTAAGTGTTTGTAGTGTGTGTTAGAGTGGGTAGTATGTGAGTAGAGATTATCAGGGGAGGCAAATCATTAAAATGCGAATCACACTGCTGTGTGAATCCTTAAAATGTGAAACACACTGCTGTCTGATGCTCTGGAAACCGGCAGCAGACATGACACAGCATGAGTGATAAATGTGTATGAGCCGATTGTGAGCTGTGTGTGTAGTGTGTGTGTGAGTGGTGTGTGTGTGAGAAGAGGCTATGAGGGGTCCCAAATCTTTAGTGGTGGTAGTTTACATATTTGTCACCAAACAGGAGCGAGGCAGCCATTTCTTTGGTTTCTGAGAATATGCTAAATCTCCTGTAGCTGCGCCCTGGGGTGTGTTTTTTCGGCTATGGCACTCTATAGGAGATCTGCATATGTGGCTCTTATGTGCCAGCCTCCGGGGTGTGTGTATTATAATTTTGTGTCTAATACTGGGCTCTGGCAAAGGAGGACATATACTGATCTCATCCCTAGGGGGAAGGGGGTGGCACTGACATAGAATTATGGTCACCTGACCACTTCTTCTTTTATAGTATAAAGATTGACCAGAGCTGTCCATAGAATGGTGTAGCAACAGCGTCACCGTACAATTTCAGGTCACTGTGATACTGCACCTAAAAAATGTAAGTTTAAGCTGCAATAAATTTGGAATAAAAAACTTTTCAGCAGTGGGAGCAGCATTATTTTACACAACATTTTTTTTTACATTTTAAGTATTACTATCCCTTTGAAGTATTTAGTAAAGGTTTTTTTACATTTGTAAAAACAAATTTACACTTCTTACAATCATTAATATAAATTTAAAGGGACATTAATAGTCTAGAATATAAAAAATATAGATTATAGTGTTTAACCCCTTGACTAAAACAATGGGGACTCCCACTGTTGAAAGGAGTTTTCATTGTTCAAACATTTTTTTTCTAATTATCACAGTGGCCTGAAATTTTACAGTGGCACTATCGATTCACCATCCTATGGAGGTTTATCACAGTGGCCTGAAATTTTACAGTGGCACTATTGATACACCATCCGATGGAGGTTTATCACAGTGGCCTGAAATTTTACAGTGGCACTATTGATACACCATCCTATGGAGATTTATGGTCAACTTAACAGAACTGTCTATAGGATGGTGTTTCCCACTCTACACCTAAAACAGTAAAGTTTTAGCTGTACTAACCTTTGAGTAAAACAACTTTCAGTAGTGGGAGTACCCTTTTTCTAATCAGGGCTATAAAACCTACAATATATATATATATTTTTTCCTATTCTTTTATATTGTAGTAATAGTATGATACACATAAAACAAATTACATAGTATGTATTGTAATCTGCATGTTTTCTACTACTCGGTTTTGCACCAATGGAACGATACTGAAAGTCAACCTTGTCATAATCCAAACGGTAAGATTGGGATTCTTCACACTGTGTAATGCACTCCATTCCTTCCAATATTTGTTCATGGGAATTTGCTATTTTTTTGCAGCACACATGTTCTACGGGTGTTGGCATGTTGACACAATGCCCATAGGAACACCAATATGTATTTCCAATCCTTGGATGATCTGCAAAGTTGGACTGGACATTTATATGTCTTTTGGGTGGATTGTAAGGAAAGCAAGGCTCCTCAGCAGCAGAGGAATTCATAGCACGAAGATTTTCATCAAGCCTTGCTCTCTCTCTCTCTCTCTCTCTCTCTCTCTCTATATATATATATATATATATATATATATATATATATATATATATATATATATATATATATGTATGTATGAAAAGTAATAAAAACAAATAATGTAAACATTCTTTTCTATTTTTAAAAAATAGATTTCATATTAAATTTTTTTTAATTATTACTAACTCTTTCAGCTCTTGCACATTGTTCCTCTGGATCTAAGTCATCTTCATGAACAGACTGTTCTCATTTCTGCATGCCATGATAAGGAAGTAGTATGTGTTGTAGTTCTATGTAAAATATTTTTAAAATTAATAACAATGTTTATTATTTACATATATATAAAATGTTTAATAAAGTTATTTTAAATTATAACATTTATCTTTTTTTTGGTGTAAGAATAATACAATATTTATAGATTTTCATTTTTTTATTTTTATTTTACCTTGTATAACTTTTTTACTTTATGTGTGCTTTTATATCTATATTTATAGTGCTCTTTACAACCCCTTGCCACTCCTATGATAATATATGTTAGGAATTGCAAGGCCTTCAATACACACATACAAACCAAAACAATACATACACAATCATATCACAATACATGCACAACACTCACATACACAGAGAAAACACATACACAGAACACAAAAAAAAGACAACACAAAGAAACAACACACACACACACAAAGAGAAAACACACACACAGCCAACACACACCCAGAGACAACACTCAGAGACAACACACAAACACAGACAACACAAAAAGACCACACAGAGACAACACACACAGAGCACACAAATAGAGACAACACACACAAAGAGACAACACACACACAAACAACACACAGAGACAACACAAACACACAGAGAGACAACTACACACACACAAAGAGACAACTACACACACAAAGAGACAACTACACACACAGACAACACACACACACAGACTACTCAGAGAGAATTCACACACAAAGAGACAACACACACAGAAACAACAAGCACACACAGAGAGAACAAACAAATAGACAACACACACAGACAACACACACAGACAACACACACACAAATAGACAACTCAAACAGAGACAACTCACACACAAAGAGACAACACACACAGAAACAACACCCACAAAGAGAGACAACACACACAGAGACAACACACAAACAGACAACTCACACAAAGAGACAACACACACACACACATGGAAACAATACACACACAGAAACACCACACACACAAAGAGACAACACACAAATAGACAACACACACACATAAATAACAAACACACACAAAGAGGAGACAACACACACAGAAACGACACAGAGACAACACACACACACAAACAACACACAAGCAGATACAATACGCACACATACAGAGAACACACACACAAAGAGACAACACACACACACACAGACAACATACACACAAAGAGACAACACACAAGAAACAACACACACAAAAACAAAACATACACAGAGACAACACACAAAGAGACAACACACACAGAAACAACACACGCAGAAACAACATGCACATAGAGACAACACACACAGAGACAACACACACAGATACAACCCACACACAAAGAGACAACACACACACACAGAAACAACACACAAAGACAACACACACCAGGTCCGTCATGGCTTAAATGATAGCAGCGTGTCTCCGCTATCATGAATTCCAGGCTGAGACTGAACGCTCCGAGACTGAGGCGTTCAGTCTCAGCCCTTCTTGCCTTTGCTGGTTCATGCGATCGCCGTACCAGCGATCACATGTACCGGCATTCTGACAAACAGAGTCAGCATGCAAATATTGCAAGTGTGATTCTTGTGGAGCCATGTAATACACTTATATACACCACCAAATGTCAGGGATAAAAAAGTGTCAAAATAGGGTGGGAAAAAGGGACATGGGGATTTTCACCCAGGGGGGACAGTGGCCACTTTAAACTGCGCATTTTGTAGGTATGACTGACCGGTCATACTTTTAATGCAGTCTCCATAAAAATTTAACCCTTTTTGACCAATTGACCCCAAGAGAAAATCAAAGATGGTGTTTTTTTTACTTTTTTTTTTACTTTTTTTTTCAGTTTTCATAAAGTAAATGGTGGGTTATCCATATATGTGGGGTATCAAAAGAAAGCCCTATTTGTGCTTAAAAAAACAGTATATAATTTATGAGGGTGGGATAAAAGCCTAAGAGGGAAAACACTGTTGAACAAAGACATAGTCAAAAAGGTCAGAGAGAGAGTGAAAGAGAGATAGAGAGAGATAGAGAGAGAGTGAAAGATAGAGAGTGAAAGAGTAAGAGTGAGTGAGAGTGAAAGAGAGTGAATGAAAGAGAAAGAAAGAGTAAAAGAGAGAGGTAAAGACTGAAAGAGAAAGAGTAGGAGAGAGAGAGAGAAAGAGAGATATACTGAAAGAGAGTGAATGAGAGAGTGAAAGAGAGATAGAGAGAGAGTGTGAAAGAGTCAGAGTGAAAGAAAGTGAAGGAGTAAGAGTGAGTGAGAGTGAAAGAGAGTGAATATATGTATATGTATATATGTATATGTATATATAAAAATAAACATATATGTATATGTATATATGTATATGTATATATAAAAATAAACATTCAATAGAGATATATAATTATTACAATTGAAGTACAACATAAAAATATCTCTCTCTCTCTCTCTCATATTTTTTTTGGGAAAAGACAGAGAGAGAGTAAAAAGAGAGAGAGATTTAAAGAGACAGTTAAAGAGAGAGAGTGAGAATGAAAGAGAGAAAAATAGTAAAAGAGAGACTGAGAGAGAGAGTGAAAGAGAGAGAGAGTGAAAGAGAGATAGAGAGAGAGAGTGAAAGAGATAGAGAGAGAGAGTAAAAGAGATAGAGAGAGAGATAGAGAGAGTGAAAGAGAGAGTGAAGGAGTAAGAGTGAGTGAGAGTGAAAGAGTGAATGAAAGAGAGAGTAAAAGAGAGAGGTAAAGACTGAAAGAGAAAGAGTAGGAGAGAGTGAGAAAGAGAGATATACTGAAAGAGAGTGAATGAGAGAGTGAAAGAGAGATAGAGAGAGAGTGTGAAAGAGTCAGAGTGAAAGAAAGTAAAGGAGTAAGAGTGAGTGAGAGTGAAAGAGAGTGAATGAAAGAGAAAGAAAGAGTAAAAGAGAGAGGTAAAGACTGAAAGAGAAAGAGTAGGAGAGAGAGTGAAAGAGAGATATACTGAAAGAGAGTGAAAGAGAGAGAGAGATACTGAAAGAAAGAGCGTGAAAGAGAGAGTGAAACAGACAAAGAGCGAAAGATAGAGAGAGTGAAAGAGACAGAGATTGAAAGAGAGAGAGAGTGATAGAGAGGGAATGAGAGAAAGAGAGATACTGAAATAGACAGTGAAAGAGTGCAAGAGAGAGAGAGTGAAAGAGAAAGAGTTAAAAAGATAGAGACAGAGAGAGAGTGGAAAAGATAGAGAGAGAGTGAAAGACAGAGAGAGAGAGTGAAAGAGAGAGAGAGACCAATCCCCCCAAAAAATGGATAGTTATGAGAGTTATGAACTCTCCACAACACTTCTTAGGAGAAGAAATGTACACATAATTCAATATAGTTTTATAAAGTCTGTGTATAAGGTGCACTTAATCAATACTTGGGCATATCAAAATCAAATACTGATACTAAACAAGTGTTATAAACATCAGACGTGAGAAACATACATTGAATTAGGAATTCCTCAAGTTCTTGACAAGGACACCAAAAAATGTAGTGTAAGACTGAATGTTTATTAGAATAATCTCTTTACAATAATATACCTCTTTTGCTCATGTAATTCATCGCTATTGTATTGAACTACACGATTTGTGGTATTATTTATTAAAACATAACAGCTGATAATCAATATGTGTATAGTATTGTTTCTTGCCTTTTATAAACTTCATAATATAACAATTTAATTCCTTTACATGCGAATAACAATTTTCCAGTTCCAGTCATATATGCCTCTATATTTATTTGCAGACATTGGACAAATAATACAATTTATATTAGAATTCATAATTAATATATATTAGTATTCTATAAATTTACTTAAAATGTTTTTTTTTATTCTTACTACCTTGTTCTATAACACTGGCACTATGTGGAATCGGGGGGGACTACTTTTTATTAGAGCTCCCGCTGCGTACTCTCAGAAGAGCTACATGCGACACACGAGCCAGCATAAGGCAGGCTGTCTTGGGATTTTGTTATGAAGGGCATTGACCCCCCATCGGGTATTTTGATAGAAGCATGCATTATTGCCAGACTAAATTAAGTACGCAAACAAACGGAGGAATAACAAAGATGGCTGATGGACTGGAAGATCACTCTCATTAAAAGAAGATATAGCAAGTGCAGTAAGAGCAAAATAAATAAAATAAAGGTGGATTTGTATTATATATAAAGTACACTACACGTATTTGGAGTTTCATAGGTTAACATTACTAGAGATGGGCAAAAATGTTTGCCTCGAACTGAAATTGGTGAATAATGGCAATTCCCACTTTGCAAATAATTTCCTGAGAAAAGTGCAGATTTTCCTCTTTTTTCACCTAGCTCATTCCATTGAAATCAATGAGAACACTGAATTTACACACAACACATAGCAAATATTATTTTATTTCCCAAAGGCATAGTATGAAAGGGACTTGAGGGTGCTTGTGTTGTTGGGGTGTGCAGAATGAATCAGTTGAACAGGGAATTTGTTTTGGGGGGGTTCTTGACTGGTATTGGGGGGACAGTTAATAAAAATAAATAAAATAAGAAATGTGTACTTAAAGGGATAGTAATACTTAAAATGTAAAAAAAAAATATGTTGTAGGGGTTATGCCCCTGAGTAAAACAAGAGTACTCCCACTGCACAAAGGTGTTTCATTCAAAAGTTATTAATTTTCAAAGTTGAATTTTTTAGGTGCAATATCACAGTGGCCTGAAATTGTACAGTGGCGCTGTTGCTACACCATCCTATGGAGATTTATGGTCCCAGGACCAAAGCTGTCCAAAGGATGGTGTAGCAACAGCGCCACTGTACAATTTCAGGCCACTGTGATATTGCACCAAAAAAATTCAACTTTGAAAATTAATAACTTTTGAATGAAACACCTTTCAGCAGCGGGAGTACTCTTGTTTTACTCAGGGGGATAAACCCTACAACATTTTTTTTTTACATTTTAATTATTACTATCCCTTTAAAATGACAGATACAGGAACCCCCTGACATAAGCTGCCACTGGGGTGGACTGATACTTGATAGAGTATTTTGTAGAGGATGATTTGTTGTTAGAGGCCCAAGTCCCGAGGAAACATTGATTTGTAGGACTTAGACTTATTAGAGTCACAAGCCCTGAAGAAACATTGATTTGTAGGACTTAAGCTTGATTGGCACAAGTCCTAAGGAAACATTGATTTGTAAAACTTAGGCTTGTTAGTAACAACCCCGCAAAAATTGTTTATTTTTTTTTTGTAGGATTTTGTGGTTTTTTTTTTTATTTGTTTTTTTTAAAGCACAATCCCTGACAAAAATGCTCTACTGGCCTAGTGCCAGAACTCTCTGCCTGGGTTTCTGTATTCTTCCTCGTCTTTGATCTCTGATTCCCCTCTTGTTTCCTTTCTGGAGAGTCAGGGGTACAGCAACAGTGATGCTCGATTTATGTGGTGGTTGTTTGGCTTTAACATGTTTGACATAAATGTTATGATACCTGTTATCAGGGCAGTTGTGCCAAGGCGCATTCCATTCTTCTCACAAATTGTGCACAGTGCCATTGTTGATGACTGCACTGTTCCTGCCCCAAGGGAAATATAGTCCCATACCCATGACTTCAGGGTAGAGGGAAAAAGTGGAGATGAATGGCCTCTTTCATTTTGTCCTTCACATTCCCCTTCACTGTCTGTGGCAGTGGATGATGTTGCTGCTGTTGCTGCTACTGCCTCAGAATCAGCACTGTAACTAGGACCAGGAGTATTGCTGCTGCTGGCAAGTGGAACCTGTCCTAGTCCCACATCACTTGTTGACCCCATTCCCACTGTATCCACTGTGGTCTGTGGCAAACTAGCATGCTCCTCAATGTCTTGCTGCCCTTGCAACTCAGCAGCAGCAGGAATTAGAGCAGTTGCAAATTCCACAAATTCCAAATGCTCACTGCTGGATAGAGGAGGCGACAACTCTGATGAGCAGTGTGACAGTGAGTTCCATAATGTCATACTATCACGGTTCCTGTGATTGCTGTCACTCTCTGCTGTGGTGTGTTCCTATTGGAAGTACCTGTTATGGCCACCCAGTATGGCCTTCTTATACCAGGCCTTTGGCACCTGTCAGGTGCCCTTTCGTGGTGTTCCAGTACCAGTGCTTCCATTGCTGTGTTCCTGCATTCCTGTGTACCGATCCGGCTTGTCTGACACTTCTCCTGGTTCCTGCTCCGTGTATGACCTGGCCTGGCTGATTTTCCTGCTCTGTGATTGATCCGGCTTGTCTGACATTCCTGCTCCGTGTATGACCCGGCCTGGCTGACGTTCTTGCTCCATGATTGATCCGGCTTGTCTGACGCTCCTGCTCCGTGTATGACCCGGCCTGGCTGACGTTCCTGCTCCATGATTGATCCGGCTTGTCTGACGATCCTGCTCCGTGTGTGACCCGGCCTGATCTACCTCCCCGCTTGGTTCCTGTCTCTGGTGATCCTGCTTCAGTGAGGCTTTGTCTATGTCGCCTGGCGACATTTCGAACTGTCTGATCAGTGCCTCTTTTGCTGACCTCCACCACGCTTGCTGAGCCTGTTGCCTCCGTTACCGAGCCTTTGCATTAACCCTTGACGTGCCTGTTGCCTCCGATTAAGGGCCGTCCGTTACACCTGCTGAGTCTGTTGCCTCAGTTACCGAACCTGCTCGCTGACACTTGATGTACTTGTGGCCTCCGATACTGAGCAATCCGTTAACTCTTATTGAGCTTGTTGCCTCCGTTTCCGAGCCTGTTCATTAACCCCTGCAGAGCTTGTTGCCTCCGATACCGAGCCTTTCCTTTAACACTTGCTGAGCTCATTGCCATCCGTACCGAGCCTGTCCATTCACTTGCAGAGCCGTGGTGTTTTCCGTTACTGTCCACCTAGTGCTCTTGACATTCACTCGATTCAGTTACGCACCGGAAGGGTGCTACTGGCTCTGGTCCTACTCAGCTTTAGCAGTGTTGGCATATCCATTACGCACCACGGGGTGCTACTGGCTCTGGTCCTGTTCAGCTCTGGCAGTGTGGGTACCCGTTGATGCACCAAGGGGTGCTGCTGGCTCAGGTTCCATTCAGCTGACGCAGTGTCATTAACCCATTCTACACGGCGAGTGCATTTGGCTCAGATTACACTCAGCTCAGGCAGTGTGGTTCCATTTACGCACAACAGAAGTGTCCTTGGCTCTTGTCTTAAGTGGCTCTAGCATAAGTGGTTGGTCTTGCAAATTACCAGTCCCTAAGTACTACTGTGTGGACTCAATACTAGGTGCTTCCATCTGGCACCACAGCCTTTGGCTGTTCTTATCCACCACTGGGCGCTGGCTTACACACCACCTCAGAGACTGATTATTACATTGGACTTAACTCTTGCTACACCTATTCCTTGTTGTACAGTATTGCTCTTTACCTGTAGTGTGTCTACTTTATTACCATATCGCCTGTAGTTACATGTCATTACCTATTTCTGCCCATAAGGGGCAGTGTTCTTTATTTTCTTCTCAATAAAACTGTGTTTTATTTTTTACATCTGGTCTGAGAGTCTGAATAACCATTATACATACTCACCATTTCTTGGTGACGTGAAGAAGGCAGACTGGCAGCAGTAGCAACAGGTACAGGCAGCTGATCTGTGCTCCTGGTGGTGGTGGTATTATTGCTGCTAGGTAACAATTCTGCCTTCTTCAGGATAATGTTCCACATCGACAATGCCATGAGGGGAAGGGGACTCCCAGGGTCAGGGGAATGGTGTGGGCTCCCTTCACCGCTAGTCGGGATGCTCTCAATTGCTTCCCCTACCAATCTTCCATTCCCACCGTCTGCTTCACCACCACTGTTACTACTACTACTAACACCAACCACATCAATTTCAGCCCCGAGCTGCTATATCATAGTAGTAGTACTAGCACTGGCGGAACTGCTTGGGGATTGCAAGTGTGACTTAGGGTCTCCTGTAGTGATGATCGAGCACCCCGATGCTCGGGTGTTCGGGTGCTCTGGCCGAGCGCCCCCGGAGGCTCGAGTGCTCGGCCGAGCACCCGAGCCCCATTGAAGTCAATGGGAGGACTCGAGCATTACACCAGGCACCCCCTGCTCTGATGAGGGGAGGGTGCCTGGTTCATAGGAAAAGGTCAGAAAATGATGGAAACACCACAGAAATGGTTCAGGGACAGCATAGGGAGGATGTCTGGATGCATCTTGGACTCCAACGTCGCTGCTGGGAACGATGTTTCACCCGTAGTACGCCATTTTTACAGACTGACCGTTGTAACGGATCCTACCCGTTACTGAGCCCTTGTCTGGACCTCAAACTATTAATTCAAAGACTATGGACATTTATTACTGTTTGGACTCTGTGCTGTGCCTTGGCGTACAAACTGGCCAGCTATTCCCTAAGAGACTTAAATTCATTGACTTTGGATCACATAGTATGTTTAATGTATGGCGAACGTTTTAGTTATTGTATGTAGTATGTTGAGGGTTTACTCCAAGGGAATAGGCAGTGAGGGGTTAATTATTTCATTATGTATTGCAGACTCCCAAGCCTTTTGCTTAATTATTCAACCCCTGGCCATTGTTAAGGAAATGAATATTCTGGCCACTCAAGTCCTTGGAGTGAGAACTGTCCTGAGACCCCCCTGCTGTGTGTGTTAATCCATTCACACCCCTCAGTCTGTGAGTCACCTATTGTATAGCCTGAAACTCTGTTGCCAGCCCTTTGTATTATGCTGTGAGTTGATTACCTCTGTGAATGCTCTCATTGTGTCAGCCCTTGCCTTTTGTCTGATGTGTTTGATTTAATCAAGTTCCCTATTGTATCAGGTTCCCCATGTGACCCAATGTACTGTGCTGTATATAAATATCTGTGGTTTGTGACAATAAAGAGAGTTCTGTTTTGGAGTGAACAAGGAGTCCTGGAGTCTTGTATTGCTTATGGTCTAAAGTATCCACTCTGATACCCATCTGCGCCAAGTATCCTGAATCGCCGACCGCCTGCTGCCAGTTTCCTGCGACCTAACTTCGTGGACTGTCAGGCGGCGACGTGGACTCTTCCCTGCTTCCAGCGATCCTGTGGCTGTTTCCAGTGACTGTTCATACTCCAACCGGTGCACCTGACGGCGCTTATCTGGCGTCGAGAGGGAGAGACCCAGGAACGACGGCGGAAGGCGACACGGTCCCTTCTCAGCTTCCGTTACATTGGTGGCATAGCGGCGGGATTTCTCCTTCTTTTATCGGGTGTACCAGCTAAGAGATGGCGGCGAAAGCGCGGCTACCAGAGGCCATAGGAGTGTATGACATGCGGTACCACTACATCGGATATCAATGGGAGACCTTCCTAGGTGATTTAGCCGAGGAGTTTTACCGGGAGGTCACCACCTGCATCACAGAGGAGCTCCGAGTCCAGGACGGATACTGGGAAATGATCAAGTGCCTTCACAAGGAGTATACAGGAGTTATGGTCGACTTTTTCCCGTTCAACTTGCGCCTGAAACTCCAACAACTGGTGTGGATGGCCTTTCAGGAGGATGCTACTTTCGGCCAGAGGAATTACAGCCGCTACTGGGAGATTTGGGAGAAAAGAAAGGCCATGTTTGGAAGCTACTTTCCTCCAGACTTGGAGGGGAACCTAGACCGTTTAGTCGAGTAGGAATGGAACTTGGAGCTAATGTACATGGGCTGGATAGAGGAAGCCCAGGAGATACAAAGAGAGGAAAAAGACTGGGGGGGTTACTCATCTGAGGAGGACTTCAGTGGAGCTGAGGACTTAGATGGAGCTGCCCCTGTTCACTCCACACTGGTGAGTGGGAATGCGTTCCTCACCAGTGCCCCTGTTGCCCTGCCTGATATCCCTTTGCCCCTGGACTGTTTGTTGCCTGAGCTGAGGGGTGGGAATTCGTTCCCCCTCAGTGAAGAGAATGCCTCTGCATCAGGGGATGGGACGGACGTCTCCCCTGATAGGCATATTGCCCCTTCCCCTGTTTTCCCAGCTGCGGTGGATGAGACGCAGGTCCCCACCAGCAGCAATTGTGTGCCCCAACTGATGGGTGGGAGCGAGCCCATCAGTCCCCATGTGCCCCCTGCTGTAGTGGGTGTGAAAGAGCCCACCAGAAGCCCCAAGAAGGCGCTCCCCATCAATTCCCCTTTGGGCCCTGATCTGGTGAGTGGGACCACCGTCCTCATCAGGGATGTTGCTGGGGCCCCTGAATTTCCTGAGCTCTGCCTGGGGGGTGGGAATGTGTCCCAGAACGATGCCCCAGCCCAGGAGAGTGGGACAAACATCCTCTCCTGTTTCTCTGGGGCAGTGGCCCAACTAAAAGGGGGAGATATGCCTCTCTCCCCACACTCTGATGCACAGAAGCCAGAGACACAATTGCCCCAGGAAGATCCCCCTTATAGACTGGCTTTGGACCCTGAGCCCCTGGCCCCAGACCCAGGAACATTGAACCCTAGCTCTGCATGGAGCATGGCCCAGGAGAGGCCACCCAATTTGATGATTGCCAGGACAACCAGGCACCAATTTCCCTGGCCCAGGATTAAGAACCGAGACTGTACCCCTGGTCCAGGACAAGAGACCTGTTTTCTATTTCCAGGCGTGGACAAGGGGCTTGCATTTTCTCCTGGCACAGGACACCAGGCTGAGTCATTGTTTCCCTGGCCCAGGACAAGGGGCTCCTCCTTTAAGACTGGCCTAGGACCAAGGCCTCCAGACTAATGAACTGTCCAGACAAGTGGCTCACAACCTCAATGCTCTCCTACAGCTCCAAGCCAGCGTTTACTACGGTCCCCGCTGGCTTGGTACAAAAAGGGGGAGAAATGTAACGGATCCTACCCGTTACTGAGCCCTTGTCTGGACCTCAAACTATTAATTCAAAGACTATGGACATTTATTACTGTTTGGACTCTGTGCTGTGCCTTGGCGTACAAACTGGCCAGCTATTCCCTAAGAGACTTAAATTCATTGACTTTGGATCACATAGTATGTTTAATGTATGGCGAACGTTTTAGTTATTGTATGTAGTATGTTGAGGGTTTACTCCAAGGGAATAGGCAGTGAGGGGTTAATTATTTCATTATGTATTGCAGACTCCCAAGCCTTTTGCTTAATTATTCAACCCCTGGCCATTGTTAAGGAAATGAATATTCTGGCCACTCAAGTCCTTGGAGTGAGAACTGTCCTGAGACCCCCCTGCTGTGTGTGTTAATCCATTCACACCCCTCAGTCTGTGAGTCACCTATTGTATAGCCTGAAACTCTGTTGCCAGCCCTTTGTATTATGCTGTGAGTTGATTACCTCTGTGAATGCTCTCATTGTGTCAGCCCTTGCCTTTTGTCTGATGTGTTTGATTTAATCAAGTTCCCTATTGTATCAGGTTCCCCATGTGACCCAATGTACTGTGCTGTATATAAATATCTGTGGTTTGTGACAATAAAGAGAGTTCTGTTTTGGAGTGAACAAGGAGTCCTGGAGTCTTGTATTGCTTATGGTCTAAAGTATCCACTCTGATACCCATCTGCGCCAAGTATCCTGAATCGCCGACCGCCTGCTGCCAGTTTCCTGCGACCTAACTTCGTGGACTGTCAGGCGGCGACGTGGACTCTTCCCTGCTTCCAGCGATCCTGTGGCTGTTTCCAGTGACTGTTCATACTCCAACCGGTGCACCTGACGGCGCTTATCTGGCGTCGAGAGGGAGAGACCCAGGAACGACGGCGGAAGGCGACACGGTCCCTTCTCAGCTTCCGTTACAACCGTAAAACACACAAAAAGGAAGATAAAAACGATTTTAGGCGAAAAATTGTTACCGAACAGTATTTGCTGTATATTTACTTGTATATCATCTGCAAATTCTGCAAAAAATTTCATCTATTTTTCGGAACTGGGGCCATGATTAAGAGGGAAACGTGCGCAGCGTAAAGCAGGTGTTCAACGTGGTTATGGCCCGGGTAAGGTACAGCATTCAGGAACGGAGGCCGCAGCTACCACAGGTTTTACAACATGTCCGTTTGTCCTTGTTAAGTCCAAAATTTATAGTCGGAACAGTGGGGTCTGATCCATTGAGTAAAAGTGACGAAGTGACTTAGTGGATGAAGCCAAGAACTACCTTCTGCTCTGTCGAACACCCCAGCCCTATTTAATTCAATGGGAGGACCTGAGGCACTCCGATACAACCTGTATATCACAAAATGGAGGGCCTCATTCACATTGTGGTACAATAGTTCAGGTAGTGGTCCAACACTCATAAAGCCTATGCACTAAGTGAAAGGGCTGCCAAAAATTAGACTGAAATGTCACTCCAATACACCCTTTATTACACATAAAGGAGGGCATCATACACACCCTTGAAAAATTAGGATTAATGGCCTGCTGGTGACCCTCTAAAACATTAGGGGCGAGGGCATGCCGCTAAGCTGACCATCTAAAACATTAGGAATGAGGGTCTGCTGCTGAGCCGACCATCTAAAACATTATGGGTGAGGGTCTGCTGCGGAGCTGACCATCCTAAACATTATATGCGAAGGCCCGCTAGTGAGCTGACGCTATAAAACATTATATGAGAGGGCCCGCTAGAGAGCTGACCCAATAAAACATTATATGAGAAGGCCCGCTGGTGAGCTGACCTATACAAAAATTGTCAAACAGGGCCCGCTGGTGAGCTGGCCCTATATAAAAATTATATCACAGGGCCCGCTGGTGAGCTGGCCCTATATAAAAATTATATCACAGGGCATATGGAAGAGGAGGAGGAGGATGAGAAGATTAAGAGTCAACCATATACCCGTTTTTGGGGTGGAAGGGGTGAATGGGAATACAGAGTATTCCCATCATTGTAAATAACATATCTAAAGTGACTTTATGTTCACCGGGGCTTTCCTCCAGTGGAGTGGAGAAGTCAGGGGAAATCCAGGCCTTGTTCATTTTTATAAGTGTCAACCTATCAGCATTTTCGGTGGAAAGGCGGATACGCTTATCTGTTATGATGCCACCAGCAGCACTAAATACCCGCTCAGACAGAACGCTGGCGGCAGGGCAGGCCAGCACCTCCATGGCGTAGAGTGCCAGTTCATACCACGTGTCCAGCTTGGACACCCAGTAGTTGTAAGGCACAGAGGGATCAGTGAGGACGCTGACACGGTCTGCTACGTACTCCTTCACCATATTCCAAAACTTTTCCCTCCTTGTGACACTAGGCCGCGCATCAGGGTGAGGGTGCTGGCGGGGTGTCATGAAGGTGTCCCACGCCTTGGAGAGTGTTGCCCTGCCTTTGTCGGAACTGCTGTGTGCTCCCCTTTTCTCCCCTTCTCGGTTGGCCAAGGTAGCACGTACTCTGCCGCCAGCGTTGTCAGATGGAAAATTTTGGAGCAATTTTTCGACAAGAACCTTCTGGTATTGCACCATTTTGCTTGTCCTCTCCACCGGAGGAATGAGAGATGAGAAATTCTCTTTGTAGCGGGGGTCCAGAAGGGTGAACACCCAGTAATCCGTGTTGTCTAAAATGCGTATAACGCGTGGGTCACGGGAAAGGCAGCCTAACATAAAGTCAGCCATGTGTGCCAGAGTACCAACAGGCAAGATTTCGCTGTCCTCACCAGGAGGATGACTCTCAATCTCCTCATCCTCTTCCTCCTCTTCTGACCACCCACGCTGAAGAGATGGAAATAAAGTTCCATGGCTACCCTCTGTAGCGGAGGCAACCGTGTCTTCCTCCTCCTCCTCCTCCTCCGCCTCCTCCAATTGTCGCTGAGAAGACGAAGTGAGGGTGCTCTGGCTATCACCTTGTGTAAGCTCTTCCTCCCCCATTTCCACCTCTTCCACATGCAAAGCGTCAGTTTTAATTGTGAGCAGCGAGCGTTTCAGTAGACACAGAAGTGGGATGGTTACACTGATAATAGCGTTATCGCCGCTCACCATCTGTGTCGATTCCTCAAAATTGCGTAAAACCTCACAGAGGTCTGACATCCATTCCCACTCCTCACTTCTGATTAGAGGAAGTTGAACGGAGAGGCGACGACCGTGTAACAGCTGGTACTCCACTACTGCCCTCTGCTGCTCACAAAGCCGGGCCAACATGTGGAAGGTGGAGTTCCAGCGCGTGCTCACGTCACACAGCAGCCGGTGAGCTGGCAATTGTAAGCGCTGCTGCAGCTTCAACAGGCCGGCTGAAGCTGTAGATGACTTACGGAAATGTGCACACACGCGGCGCACCTTCGTCAAGAGATCATGCAAATTGGGGTAGGTTTTTAGAAATCGCTGAACCACTAAATTAAATACATGCGCTAGGCATGGTACGTGTGTGAGCATGCCGAGCTCCAAAGCCGCCACCAAGTTACGCCCATTATCACACACAACCATGCCTGGTTGCAGGTTGAGTGGCGAGAGCCACTGCTCGGTCTGGTGACTAATCCCCTGCAACAGCTCTGAGGCCGTGTGCTGTTTGTCCCCAAGGCAGATCAGCTTCAGCACGGCCTGTTGATGCTTCCCCACTGCAGTGCTACACTGCTTCCAGCTACCGGCTGATGGGTGAGTGGCGCTGCGCGCAGAGAATTCGGAGGTGGAAACGGAGGAGGAGGAGGAGGAGGAGCCAATAACGTAGGTGCTGGCGGAAACCCTGATGGAGGTAGGGCCCGCAATCCTCGGCGTGGGTAGCACCTGTGCCATCCCAGGGTCAGAGTCGCTCCCAGCCTCCACGACATTCACCCAGTGTGCCGTCAGGGAAATGTAGCGTCCCTGGCCACAAGCACTTGTCCATGTGTCAGTCGTTAAGTGGACCTTCCCAGTAACTGCGTTGGTCAGGGCACGGGTGATGTTAAGGGACACATGGTGGTGTAAGGCGGGGACGGCACACCGGGAAAAGTAGTGTCGGCTGGGGACTGCGTACCGAGGGACAGCTGCTGCCATCAGGCTGCGGAAGGACTCAGTGTCCACAAGCCTAAATGGCAGCATTTCGATGGCCAGTAATTTGGAAAGGTGTGAGGTTAGTGCTATGGCCTGTGGGTGGGTGGCTGGGTATTTTCGCTTGCGCTCAAATGCCTGGGGTAACGACATTTGGACGCTGCGCTGGGACAGGGAAGTGGATGTGGTCGCTGATGGTGCTTCAGATGGTACAGGTGCAGGGCGGGAGGTATGCGGGCCTGCGCCTTCGACAGGCGATTGGCCGGCACCGAAAACAGCGGAAGAGGAGGCAGTGGTGTGGCCTGCAGACACAGATTGGCGATCCGGGCGTTCCTCCCACTTATTACGGTGCTTGGATGCCATATGTCGGATCATGCTGGTGGTGGTGAGGTTGCTAGTGTTCATGCCTCGGTTCATTCTGGTGTGGCACAGGTTGCAAACTACAATTCTTTTGTCGTCCGCACTTTCCTTAAAAAAACGCCATACCGCGGAACACCTAGCCCTTGGCAAGGGAGATTTACGCAAGGGGGTGCTCCGTGGAACATTTGCGGGCCGGTTTTTGCGGTCCGCCTTCTTTCTTTAGCCACACCACTGCCTCTTCCAGCCTGTTGCGGTGCTGCAGATGGCTCACCCTCAGGACTGCTGTCATCGCTCGGCTTTCCACCTTCCCAGGTGGGGTCAGTGACCTCATTGTCCACCAAGTCCTCCTCCACTTCCTCACTCTGATCATCCTCCTCATTTCTTGATCCCACCACATCCTCAGTCATTGACAACTGTGTATCATCCTCCTCATCAAGGTCTTGAGACAGTAATTGTGGTTGATTTGATGGCAACTGTGTCTCATCATCATCATCCACTTCCTTTGACCTTAAATGCTGTTCCCCTCTGTCATCTTCTTGTGATTGGGTACCCTCTAGAGGTTGTGAATCAGGGCACAAGATCTCATGTTCCTCTGCAAGCGTGCTTGGAGAGAGGTTCAAATCAAGGATTGGTGATGAGACGAGCTCCTCACTATATCCCAGTGTGGGATCACTTCTTTGGCCAGACCCTCTATGGTGGGAGGAAGGATGATCAGGGTGAGGATTATGTTGACCAGACTCTTGGCTAGTGAGAGTGGACTTGGTGGAAGACAGGGTGGTGCTTAACCGACTGGAAGCAGTATCAGCTGAAATCCAACCGACCACCTGTTCGCAGTGGTCTGACCGAGAGTGATGTCCTGCGACGCCCTGTAAACTGAGACATGAAGCTAGGTATGGTGGATGTCTTTCTTTCTTGTGCTCTGGCACCAGGCACAGTTTCTACGCGTCCTGACCCGCGCCCTGAACTATCAGGATCACGTCCACTTCCCCGTCCCTTTTTACCCGCCTTCTTCATATTAAACGGAATATATGCCGGTAATCTGCGGCTAGGCACACGAAACAGAATGTGACGCTAATCTGCGGCTAGGCACACTAAACAATATGTGACGCTAATCTGCGGCTAGGCACACTAAACAATATGTGACGTTAATCTGCGGCTAGGCACACTAAACAATATGTGACGCTAATCTGCGGCTAGGCACACGAAACAGAATGTGACACTAATCTGCGGCTAGGCACACGAAACAGAATGTGACGCTAATCTGCGGCTAGGCACAGTGAACGGAATATGTGACGTTAATTTGTGAATTTGCACACTAAACAGAATGTGACAATAATCTATGGCTAGGCACACGTTTAAAATGGCCCTTTTTGTCGCTGCGTTGTAAAATCATTGGCCCTGTGCACCTAACAGAATATGTCAGCTTGTCACTGCACTGTGAAATATTTGTCCCTGTGCACCTAGTACAATGTCACCTTAGAACATGTCCCCCCCCACAAAAAAATGAAATTCTGCCACCCCCAAAAAAAAATTAAATGCTGCCCCCACACACAACAGTCCTAAAAAGGACTTTTGGGTCTTGAAAGAGTTTCAACAATTTTATTCTCCCTACACTGACTTCCTGTGCATCTAGTATTATATGTCACCTTACAAATATCCCCCCCACAAAAAAAAAGGAAATTGTGCCCCCCCAAACAAAATATAAATGCTGCCCCCACACACAACAGTCCTAAAAAGGACTTTTGGGTCTTGAAAGAGTTTCAACAATTTTATTCTCCCTACACTGACTTTCCCTGCCTAAGCGCATCTCTCCCTGGCTAAGAATGAGCCGAACTCGCGCGTCGGGTGCTATACAGCACCCGATCACGGGTTCTGGCCAGCCAATCAGTGTAATGCCAGCAGCCAACATGGCTGCTGGCATTACACTGATGTCAGAGCCTCCCCGCACGTTTATTGGCTGCGCAGCAGCTGCGAAACGTGCGGGGAGGAGACCCGAACATGGCGGGCGAGCACATGCGGTACTCGTACGAGTACCGCCATGTGCCGAGCAGAGCGATGCTCAAGCCGAACCGAGCTTCGGCCGAGCATGCTCGCTCATCACTAGTCTCCTGCTGTCAGACTTGGTATCTTCTCTTTCCCTGCCTCCAGAGTATTACAAGACAGACTAGAAGCAGGTTCAGGTGGCAACAGGCTCAGCACTGGCTGCAGGCACAGCACTGGTGGCAGCAGGCACAACACTGGTGACAGCAGAGGCAGTACTGGCAGCAGGCATAGCACTGGTGGTGGCACTGGCAGCAGGAGAAGCACATGGCACAGCACTGGTGACAGCAGGGGCAGCACATCTGACAGCCGGCACAGCACTGGTGACAGCAGGGGCAGTACTGTCAGCAGGCACAGCATTGGAAGTGGTACCGGCAGCAGGGGCAGCACGGCTGACAGCAGGCACAGAACATCTTACAGCAGCTGCAACACATCTGGCAGCAGGAGCAGCATGTCTGGCAGCAGGTGCAGCACGTCTGGCAGCAGGCACAGGCAGCTGACTTGTCCTGCTCTCACTACTACCCTTTTGTTCCTTCCTTGGCATTAATTTTCCCGAAAAGCCCTAGGGGTGATTTAGGGGGACTGGCCAACATTGCTTCTGTAGTGCTCACTTCCTCCTCAGACTCAGACTTTGTGGACACATAATGGTCCTTCCAGTTCCTCCTCTTATTAGTTTTAAACCTGCTCAAAGTGATAGCAGTCACTATGAGCCTCTCCTGCCTCAATTTTAATATAAATACACAGCAGAACAGCACAGAACATCTACCTCGCTCTGTAGCTGCTTCTTTTGTGTTCCACTTCCTTGAATACATCATGTTTTTATAGCGAAAAGGCGAAAACCACGTAAATCAATGGGTGGAAACTTTCTAGTCATTGAAAACAGGCAAAAAATTTTGGCCAATGGGTGAAAAATTCAAAGGTTTTAATCGATTGCTTTATAGCAGATTTTCCCATGAAAAAGCGGACAACAATGTTAATGTTGTGGGCAAATTTGTCAAGGTATATGTTGCTGTAGGACTCACAACTTTGCCTTTCAGCTACTTATTTCTCCACTACAGCCCTCAGAAGGTGTAATATTGTGTTGGGAAATGTTGCACCATAGGAAACATAGGTGAAAAATGTGTTGGAATAGGAAAAAAATGTGTTGGAATAGGCAAAACATTTGCTGGAATAGGCAAAAAGGAGGAACATTTTGCACTGGAGAAAAGGAGAAAACTTTTGTGAAAGAAAGAAGAGAAAAATCATGTGGGAAATTTTTCTCACTTTTCACCCATTCCTACTGAAAACCCCTGTCTGTCTGCCTTGAAATTTCTACCTGGTAGAGACCCTGTGATGCAGTATAACTACCTTTTGTCTTGTTGCTCTGCTCAGTCTTGCCATGGTGTATGACTTTTGGCATTAAACTGACTTCAGCAACCTCCGAGTTTGGCCATTCCTCACCCAGTTTTATTCCTCCTACACAGCTGTTTCAATTAATGGTTGTGTTTTAACCCACATATTAAACTGATGATCATTAGCATCTGTTTGATATGATTGTTTAATCATACGCCTGACTATATGCCTACAAAAACCCTGATTTTGTGCAAGTGTACCTAGATGAATTTATGTTGTTTTGAAGGCAAAGGGTGGTCACACCAAATATTGATTTGATTAAAATTTTTCGTCTGCTCACTCATTATGCATTTTGTTAATTGATAAAAATAATGTATTAACATTTTTGAAAGAATTCTTAGTTTACAACATTTTTCACACATGCCTAACACTTTTACTCATTACTGTATGTATCCCTCATCTCAGTGGTCTATTGCTGAAATGGGGACCATGAGTGGAGTTGAAAATGTATTCAAGCAAGGAGATGATGGTGGAGATTCACTTAAGTGTGGGGAGAAGGTAATTAAGTGGGGTTAACTACTCCAAAGAAATCACTTTTTCAGTTCTTATGTTATACTGTGGAGCCTGGGCACTATGATTGTTCTAGTTTGAAAGATCTTGGTGCATAGGCTACATAAATTAACATAGGAACTGGAGAAGTGATATCACTAGTGAAGTCATCTCTACCTCATCAACACTTTATCCGACCTTAGTGAATAACCCCCCATGTTCTCCCTGCATAGCAGAATAAATTTTCCAGATTTATGGCTTCTTCATGCTCCTGTCCTGTAGCCAAACACAACGTTCATCTAAATTATTAACATTGGATTACTAGGTGTGTGATGGATTGTCCCTCATCAGAATGTGAATCCTAGCATATGTTTGTTTGGATAATATATCCTGCCAATGAATACTTTAACACAAATACATGGTTGCCTAACAAACACCTTAATAACCACATCAGTGGATGAAACTAAATGGGGACAGTCTGGCAGCTAATATGCTTAGAGGTCGGTGTCAGTTGTTCAAGTTCAACTCACATCATGGCCAAACAACTCCTTCATGTTGTATTGCTTTGCTAGGTGGATTGTGAGTTGAAATTGGTCAACAGTGTATGTGCTGTGTGTGCTTAACCGTGGTACAACACCAAGTAATATGTGCAGGAGTTGTGTTCACTTTGCAATGTATTGGAGACATCTCTGACACTTTACTTTTTAGAAAACAAAAACATTCACAGACATGAATTGCATGAAGAAGTGTTTTTTTATTTGGGGGAAACATCACAAATGGAGCTTCTTTTTTTTGGGGGGGTAACTTTTGAAGGGGCTGCAGAGGTAGATGTCCTTGAAGACTGTCTTGTGACTCTGGGGATTCTTGGGGTTGGTGCAGGGGTCACACTGGAGGGGGGAAGTGTTTGTAGTGGACTCCTCCATGGATTGATGGTCCCTCTCCATCTGCAGTTTCTCTCTGCAATTGTGTTCATGTATTTATATGAGCATGTATATTATTCCTGTTTGGAACTGCTGGATTTCCATGGTCAGAACTCCCTGCTATGATTCAAGGGCACGGAAGATGGCTGTGTTTCTCTGGGACTTCCTTTGCAACCTCCTCAGGTATCTGTTCATTCTCTTGGAGTCCATGAGCTGCTTCTTCTGGATGCCCAGGCACTCTGTGTCCATTCCTATGCTCTGCTTACTGGTGAGGTGTGTTGTGGTCCTGTGGGAGGGGCCTAGCATGTATGGTGTCTGAGGATGCCTGTGCCCCACCACATCTATAGACTTAAAATTTGCCACAGATGGCTGGGCCTCTGGTTGCAGATGTGTGTGGGGGGGTGAATTCCTCCTGCTCTTGAAGGCCCCGATCAGGCCCAAATGTTCATACTTCTGTGGCCATGGGTCATGTTATACTGCTCCTTCCCAGCTGAGTTTGTGGCACTGGTTGACTCTTGCTGCATCCTAGTGGGTGCCCGTTGTCTTGCAGTGGGGTCATATGCCCCATAATGTGGTGCTGTGATTGTACCGACCATCCAGTGCCATCCCCATTCTTCAGGATACACGTTATAACCAAAGCTTAACCATCACAGTTCAACTGAGACAAACCGATTGCATGTTCAACATATAGACCTAAGAAGCAACAACACTATGGCTTCGAAACACAAAATTCCCCTCCTTGCCAACCCCACTCCTCAGGATACATAAGATTACCAGGATATTTATTCTACTTTGTTGTCATTGTTTTTCAAGGTGCATTGATTTGCTTTGGGGCCCTAGTATTTTTGAATTCAAGGATTGTGAACTGCCGGTCTTGGCTCTGGGCTCCTCCGCATTCCTGGTGGTTACGGGTGCAGACGCGCATTACTGGTTGCAGTGACATTGCGCTGTTTATTGGCTCCTTCCTATTTGCCTAAGTGGTTCCCACCTTGGAGAGTACTATTTAAACCTCTAGTGGGCCTGATGTTAGTTGCCCTGACGAGGTGTTTCTGATAGTACTCCTTACGTTTGCTCCGTATCATTGTGACCCTTGCTTGGCTTCTGAATCTGCTCTATGTTGACCCCGGCTTGTCTGACTACCCACATCGGTTCTGACCTGTGGCTCTGGCTGACTATCGCTGCGTGTATGACCCCGGCTTGTCTGACTACCCATATTGGTTCTGACATGTGGCTCTGGCTGACTATCGATCCGTGTATGATCCCGGCTTGTCTGACTGCCCACATCATGTCTGTCCTGTGGCTATGGCTGACTACTCGCTCCGTGTATGACCCCGGTTTATCTGCCTACCCGCATTGGTGGTTATCTCTTGGATTGTCTCCGCTTTATACCATTGTGTCCAGTTCTGTTCTCTGTGTGGTACAGGTGCATGACCTCAGGTAGAGTGGTTCCTACCTAGCTGATAGTTCCATAGGAGAGGTACTATCTTTACCATTGTATAGCTCCGAGTAGTGAAGGCCTTGGCATAGTGCTCAGTCTTGGGTAGTGGACCGTGTGACACCCTTTCTTCTGTTCTGGGTATTGTGGGGATTGCTATAGTATATGTGATTATCAATAAATGTGGTTTTATTCTATATATATATATATATATATATATATATATATGTGTGTGTCTGATCTTCTTTGTATTGTTCACCATGACACTCTCCTCTCCCCATCCCTCTCTCTTCCTCTCCCCTCCCTGACATCTCACACCAACTCACAAAGGCACTCACAGAAACAGTCTATCAGAATCACTCTCTGTCACTCCCTTGCACCCACTGATTCACACTGTCTGAATAATAGATAAAGTTGTGTAATGTGTTGTAAACAAAAAAGATCTGTGTATGTTTGTGTTTGTATGAGTGTATGGAATATGTGCCAAGGTGTATTATGTGTTGCTATAAGTGTACCAAATCTCTCCTCTGCCAACTCCTACCTCGTTCAAATGAATGCTTCTCTGTCTCTCACTCTATCACTATCCTCTTCTACTGGGTCCTGCACTCTAGCTCGCCAAAACTCAAGACACAGACAAGGTATGTCAGTTATTTTCGGGTATATATTGGTGTATTTGAATATATTTGATACTTTGGTGTGTTGTGATTGGCTGTGAGTTTGAACTTGTTTTCACAACATTCAGATTTGCAAGATAACGCCACCTTTTTCCTTTACATTAGACATATCGTACATTAATTATTTGCTGATTGGGACACACAATGAGAAAAGGTGCAACACAGGTTTTTGAGCAAAGCAAATTTGTTGGGCCTACGCTCATTAGCCATTATCGTAGACATCTTAATGAATTCAGCGTAATTCAAAAATGACTGTCATTGGGCTTTTTTGCCTTAATGGGAATTTTGCTGTACTTCTTTAAATCGAGGTCTTAACCTCTTGAACACTATAGCAACGCATTGGAGATTTCTCTAGCGTTCAAAATTGCACTACTTGTCTATAGTTCATCAGCCTCACTATATATATTGAAGTATATTTCTATGTTATAGTTCTGTTTTCACATGTTACTCTCTGAAGCATCATGGAAGGAGCCTCCCCAAAAGAAGCAACCCTAGCAGTAGATTAGCCAGATCTAAAATGTAAATTAATATCATTCATTCTTAGGGCTTGATCCAATTGCCCTACGTTAATTGAACGTAAAATGAACACCGAACAGTACACACACAGTGGTACAGTTGTAATTCAATTGCCCTACCAACAGAACCACAATGAACATTAGGACACAGAACCAGACTTTTCGTCCAATGTGTGTTGTGGGTTTTTTCCCTGGAACTCATGCTAAATATCTTGAGAAATGGGAATATCAAAGAAAAACATTGAACATTCTGTTTTTGACACAGCATCAGACACCAAGTGTGAACTCCAACATAGCCACCCTCTCAAACACTAACCCTACACTACCCCTAACAAAAAAGTAAAACAATACTAGCCCTAAAACTATCCTAACACCCATACCCCAGAGATATATAACACTTACCTGTTGTCCACTTTCAGTCTTCTTTAATTTTCTGTCTTGAAACTTCTTGTTTCTTCTTCTTTATTCTCATCTTCTTTCTTCTATACTCCGAAATAGTATGCCACTAGCAATAAAAAGAATATCCATGTTAAATATATATATATATATATGAAATGCCTCTATTTTATTTTCCTATTTTCTATTGTCCCCCGTTATTCTCCTTATTTCCTATTGTCCCCCTATTCTATTTCCCTGTTTTCTATTATCCCCCCTAGTTATTCTCCATATGTTCTATTGCCCCATCTAGTTATTCTCCCTATTTTCTATTGTCCCACTACTTTTTCCATATTTTCTGTTATGTCCCCTGGTTATTATACCCTAGTTTCTATTGTCCCCTCTGTTCTATTTCCCTATTTTCTATTGTCCTCCCTCTTCATTTCCCTGTTTTCTATGTCCCCCAGTTATTCTTCCTATTTTCTGTTGTAACCCCATATTTATTCTCCCTACTTTAGTGTCCACCAATTCGATTTCAATATTTTCTATTGCCCCCTATTTCCCTATTTTCTTTTGCTCCCCAGATATTCTCCCATTTTTCTATTGTTCCCCCATTCTATTTACCTAATTTGTACTGTCCCCCTAGTTATTCTCACTATTTTCTATTGTCACCCCCTAGTTATTCTCACTATTTTCTAGTACCTCTATTCTATTTCCCTATTGCCCCCCCTAGATATTCTCCCTATTTTCTATTCTCTCCCGTATTTTATTTCCCTATTTTCTATAGTCCCCCAGTTAGTCTTTCAATTTTCTATTATCCCCTATTATCCCCTATTCTATTTCCCTATTTTCTATTGTCCTCCCATAGTTATTCTCCTTATTTTGTATTGTCCCCCTATTCTATTTCCCTATTTTCTATTCTCCCCAGTTATTCTCCCTATTTTCAATTGTTCCTATTCTATTTCCCTACTTTCTATTGTCCTTCATAGTTATTATCCCTATTTTCTATTATCCCACCTATTCTATTTCCATATTTTCTGTTGACCCCTATTTTATTCCCCTATTTTCTATTGCCCCCCCCAGTTAATCTCCTTTTTTCTACTGTCCCCCGTAGTTATGCGCCCTATTTTCTATTATACTCCTGTCACGGGAGTCTTAGGCAAATAAACACACAACACAGGTACAAGTAAATTTAACCAGTTTATTGAAATAATAATAAAGAGCGAGCACTTCCTCAACCGTGGGGGAACAGGTGTGAGGACAGTGCCAAGTCCACTACCCAGGAGCTGACACTGAACCATACCCGATACTTTTCATAGAGAGAAATGTATAGAACCAGACTCTGCTCTAACCAACTGGAAGTTCAGGAACCTGGAACACCAGGAGACCAGACAAAGAGCGTACCCGGACAATCCCTGAAGAGGGAAACTGTCAGATGGCAACTTCGGGCAGCTTACCGTACTGGGAGTGTACACAGCGGAGGCAACAGGGCTGACAGCAGCTAGTAGACTACCTGAGAGGTAACTGCTTGGTAGCACAGTGCAGAGGCCACAGAGCGACCGACAAGCACTTAGATCCTGGAGTGTAGCTATTTGGTAGTGCAGTGTGGAAGCAACAGAGAAAGAGGCAACCTGCAACACTACTAGTTGTTGCACTAGACAGATAGAGCGAGCCCTCGGATATCACCTGAGACAAGTGGTAGTCAGACAGGAATGGGAGACTGCACAGAGCATAAGTCAGATAAGCCACAGTCAGGAACCGGATCGGGTAGTAGGGCAAGCCAGAGTCATACACAGATCGGATACTCAGACAGAGCCACTGGTCAAAACCGGAGCGGGTAGTCAGACAAAGCTAAGGATCGAGCCAAAGGATAATCGGAAGGCAAGCAAGGGTCAAACCGAGAGCAACACAGCAGTAACGCACAGAAACAACACGAAAGGGCAATTAAGCCTAGTTTGCGGAAGGCGGGTCTCCATCAGCTAATCAAGCTGAATGCTACAAAATAGCAAGAGCGACGTCACAGGCATGTGCCCGCAGCTAGAGCAAGTCAGGAGATGCAGCAACAGCCCAGGGCATCAGACAGAATACAGCAGGGCTCAAAATTTCCACTCGCCACTAGCCAATGGCGTGTGAAAATTTAACCCTGGTGAGTAGAAATTCAGCCCTGGTGGGTATGTTTTGGCTTGCAGTGGCGAATAACTTTTCAGGTCTGGCTAGTAGCAAAGGACTTAAAATTAAAAGCCCTGGAATACAGGCAATCAAATATCACGGGCACAGTGATAATCACCTAGTAATTCGCCCTATTTTCTATTGTCCACATTCTATATCCCTATTTTCTATTATCCCCCCAAATATGCGCCCTATTTTCTATTGTTCTCCCTATTCTATTTACCTATTTTGTATTGTCACCCTTAGTTATTCTCCCTATTTTCTATTTCCCTCTATTCTATTTACCTATTTTCTATTGTCCCACCTTTTCTATTTCTCTATATTCTATTTCCCCAAGTAAATCTCCCTATTTTCTATTGTCCACCCATTCTATTTCCCTATTTTATCCCCTATTTTATTTCCTATTTTCTATCCCACCCCTAAGTTACTCTCCCTATTTTATTTTGTCCCCCTAGTTATTCTCCCAATTTTTTATCCTCCTATTTTTTTCTCTGTTTTCTGTTGTGCCTCCATAGTTATCCTCCTTATTTTCTATTGTCCCCCTATTGTATTTTCCTATTTTCTATAGTCCTTCATAGTTGTCAGCGATGGGCACTTAGCTTCCAGCAGCGTTCGCTGGGCGCCTCAGTGCTTCTCTTCCCCACAGCTAGATTCAAGGGCTGGCTGCTCTCGACGCTGGTCCTTCCGTATTCGGGCAGCATCTGAGAGGACGCACATCACGGGGGAATTCCTCTTAAAAGGATAGCTCTGATTTTGTGCACCACTTCCTTGCGGCTAGGAGGGTATATATAGACTACCTTGACACCACTTTAGTTGCCCTTACGTAGTGTTCCAGTACAGTCAGTGATTTTTTGGTTCCAGTCTATGACCCTTGGCTTGTCCATCTTTGCTTCCTGGTGTTTCAGTGCTGTGGCTTGTCTGACTATCCGCTTGGTTCTGACCTGTGGCTCTGGCTGACTACCCACTCCGGTACTGACCCCTGGCTTGTCTGACTACACTCTTGGTTCTGACCTGTGGCTCTGGCTGACTACCTGGTCTGTTACTGACCCCTGGCTTGTCTGACTCCCCGCTTGGTCCTGACCTGTGGCTCTGACTTACTACCTGCTTCTTGCTCGTCCGACTACCCTCTTGGCATTTCCTGTGGCTTCTGCTCAGTACCTTCTCTGAGACTGTCTGTAGGCCTAGTCGGTCTGATACTCCTTTGGTTGCTACCTGTTCTATTGGAGGAACTTGGCTGGGTCCTAACCCTGGCATTGGCACTTCTCTGCCTCTTGCGTGCTACTCCTATAAGTATTGGCTGGGTCCTAACCCCGATTTGGGTGTCACTACACAGTTACCTCCTATTGAGACCTTTCTGGAGCAGTCTTCTATTTCTGCTAGGAACCACTTCCTCCCGGTTAGGATCTCCACATAACCTGAAGGAATCGCCTGGTATTTCTCTTGATTACGTGTTCCTATTCAAAAAAGGTGGTGTTTCATTAACTGACTGACTCCTTGTTCATTCTTGGGTAACGGTGACATTTATTCTCCCTATTTTCTATTATCCCACCTATTCTATTTCCCTATTTTCTGTTGACCTCTATTTTATTCCCCTATTTTCTATTGCCCCCTATTTTCTAGTATATTCCCTAGTTATTTGCCCTATTTTCTATTGTCCTCCATCCTATACCCATATTTTCTATTATCTCCCAAATATGCTCCCTATTTTCTAGTGCCCCCAATTCTATTTCCCTATTTTCTATTGTCCCACCTTTTTTATTTCTCTATATTTTATTTCCCCCTAGTAAATCTCCCTAATTCTATTGTTCCACCTATTCTATTTCCCTATTTTATCCCCTATTTTAGTTCTTATTTTCTATCCCACCCCCAAGTTATTCTCCCTGTTTTCTTTTGTCCACCCTTATTCTATTTGCCTATTTTCTATTGTCCCCTACTCTTTTATTTCCCTACTTTCTACTGTGCCCCCTAGTTATTCTTGCTATTTTCTATTGTCCTCCCTATTCATTTCCCTATTTTCTATCTCCCCCCAGTTATTCACCCTATTTTCTATTGTCACTCTCTAGTTATTCTCCCTATATTATTTTGTCCCTCTATTTTCTTTCCCTATTTTTATTGACCCCATATATTTTCCCTAATTTTCATTGTCCCCTATTCTATTTCCCTATTTTCTATTGCCCCCCCAATTATTCTTCTTATTTTCTATTGTACCACTTATTATATTTCCCTATTTTCTATTGCCCCCCCCCCAGCTAATCTCCTTAGAGGCACAATAGAAAATAGGGAGAATAACTAGGGGGCAATAGAAAATACAATGGTGGGCAATAGAAAATAGAGAGAATAACTAGGGGGGTGATAATAGAAAATAGGGACATAAAATAGGGGGACAATAGAAAATAGGGTACTAGAATAGGGTGGACAATAGAAAATAGGGAGAATGACTAGGGGACAGAAGAAAAAAGGGAATTACAATAGTGGGGACAACAGAAAATAGGGAAATACACTAGGGGGATAATAGTAAACAGGGAGAATAACTAGGGGGATAATAAAAATAGAGAGAATAACTGGGGAGACAATGGATGAAAGAGAAATATAATATGAAGACAATTGAAAATAAAATAGGGGGACAAAAGAAAAGAGAGAAAATAACTAGAGGGGGACAATATAAAATAGCGAAATAGAATGGGGGAATAATAGAAAATTGGGAAACAGAAAAGGGGGACAATAAATATTAGGAAGAAAAACTGGGGGACAATAAAAAATGGGAAAATAAAATAAGGTGGACAAAATAAAATAGTGAAATAGAAGAGGGGGACCATAGAAAATAGGAAACAGAATAGGGGGAACAATAGAAAATAGTTAGAATAACTAGGGGACAATAGAAAATAGGGAGGATAACTGTTGGGGACAATAGAAAATAGTGAAATATAATAGGGGACACAGAAAATATGGAGAATAACTAGTGGGGGACAATAGAAAATAAGGAAATATAATAAGGGGTACAATATAAAATACAGAGAATAAGTAGGTGGGGACCAATAGAAAATAGGGAAATAGAGGGGGACAATAGAAAATAGGGAGAATAACTAGAGGGGGAGAATAGAAATTAGGTAAATAAAATGGGGGTTCAAAAGAAAATTGAGAAAATAACTGGGAGTGACAACAGAAAATAGTGAGATTTACTGGGGGAGAACAATAGAAAATAGTGAAATAGAATAGGGGCAATAGAAAAATGCAGAATAACTAGGGGGACAATAGAAAAATTGGAAATAGAATAGGGGACAATAGAAAATAGGGAGATTAACTAGAGGGGACAATACAAAATAGGGAAATATAATAGGGTGCACTAGATAACAGGGAGATTAACTAGGGCAGAAAATAGGGTAATAGAATAGGGGAACAACAGAAAATAGGGAGAATAACTAGAGGGAGAGGATAGAAATTAGGTAAATAAAATGGGTGTTCAATAGAAAATTGGGAAAATAACTGGGAGTGACAATAGAAAACAGTGAGATTTACTGGGGGAGAACAATAGAAAATAGTGAAATAGAATAGGGGCAATAGAAAAATGCAGAATAACGAGGGAGAATAGAAAAATTGGAAATAGAATAGGGGGCAATAGAAAATAGGGAGAATAACTGGGGGATAATAGAAAATAATGAAAGAATAGGGTGGACAATAGAAAATATGGAAAATAACGGGGGGGGGGGGGGGATAGAAAAGCCTTTGAATGTGTATGGGAAAAACCAAACAAACTTAGGGAGATGCTATGGGAAGCAAATATGGGGAAGATATATTTAGTAGGAGAAATGCAACAATTTTAGGTAAGCACACTGGTGATGCAAAGTCAACTTCTGCCACTGCTATTGAAAAAAAAATAATGCAATTCACACTATCAAGTTAGAAGATGAGATTAGAAAACAAGGTAATCGAACCAGGGACTCAACACGCACCAGAGGTAGTACCGTTGTCTCTGCACCACAAGTAGATCACACTGCCTTGTAAATGAGTATTTTTACCAGATTCTTCTACGGTATGTTGCCTTGTGAAATCTGGCAATGCATTACAGTTTTGTAATGATTAAGAATAGGGAAATTAACTGGATGGGACATAAGAATAGGGGGGTACAATAAAAAACAGGGAAATAAAATAGGGGCACAATAGAAAATAGGGAGACTAACCAGGGGGGGTGGGAAATCGAATAGGGGAGACGATAGAAAAATAGGGAGAATAACTGGGGGGACAATAGAAAATACTGTCATTAACTGGGGGAATAATAGAAAATAGGGATATAGAATAAGGGGACAACAGAAAATAAGGAGAAAAACTAGGGAGGACGATAGAAAATAGGAAAAGTAACTAGGGGGACAAAAGAAAATAGGTTTGGCTGAGCTTCTCTAACTCTACTATTGATTCTGCTGTCTGAGCTAATCTTGAGCTCTGCTATCCATTGCTGCTGCGTTCCCTGTTCTTGGTCAGGCTGAGTCAACTGACCTCTCTGTGATTACTCACCTGTTATCAGCCAACACTCCCTGGGTATTTAAAGCAGCTTGGCTCACTTCCTGATTGCCCTTGTATCTGATTCTAGCTGTAAGCGCGTTCTCCTGAGTTGCTGTGCATGACCTGGCTTCCTCTGACGTCCCTTCTGGCTCCTGACTCCTGGCTTGTTTCTGACATCTCTGATCTCCATATTCCTGACCCCAGCTTGGCTGAATATCTGTCTTGGTTCTTGACCCCGGCTTGTCTTTTGGTTTACGCTTCTGGGTCACAATTTTGCTTTGTTTGCTTTTGTGAGTAAGGGTGAAGGAGGCACAGGAGAAGAGTACGAGTCAGATATCTGTGAAGGAAGGTTCAGTTGTAGGATTAGAGGCACTTTGACTGAGTCGACCAAACCAGTCGGAGAAACCAAACTTCGACTTCCACTACCCTCAACTAGTCGGTCAGGGAGGTCGTTGGAGCTACCGACAATGGCACCCAGCTCAGTCGGAGGGCCTGAGGCGTGGAGTCGAGCAAACGGTGATTTGTAAGACCTGGCGAAACCAGAATCTTTGGCAGGTGAAGAATGAAGGGACACCTATTCTGCATAAGATGGCAGGAAGAATGTCTCTAATGCAACTGGAGACTCAGTCGGGCACAGCTGAAGGGACACTCGTTGCGCAGCAAGAACGGAGTTGCAGAGAAGATGAAGCATGGGCAAAGGAAACACAGGATATCATGGAACCTGGGGATGAGATGGAGCCGTAGACTGGAAGGAAGCTGGGTCGAGATCCATAGTCAAGAGTCCCAAATTCAGGAGACAGAAGACAAGGTCAGGAAACAAGGACTCTCAGGTACTTGTCGTGAAAATTGAGCAAGTGCTGGAGGCTGAACCAGGTAGATAAAGGCGGTTGAGATCAATAGGAATGGTAATAAGAGGTGTAACTAGAGGGAGCATGACAGTTCCCCCTTCTCAATGGCCACCTCAGAGCATCGGGGTGAAGGCGATGAAAGGCACACACCTGAGCAGGGGCATGCACTTCAATGGCAGGCATCCAAGAACGATCAGCAGGACCAGTTTCTCCCCAGGTGTGGTAGGAGGGACACATGGAAGGAGTTGGCCACTTTTATGGTAGGAAGCAGGTCGAGAGCATAGGTAACTGGAATCAGCCGTGATTTGACCACAAGGGTCCCTAGCTTGCCAGAAGGCTGTTTCAGATGGAGGTGTTGAGTGGACAACCAGAACTGGTCACCAGACTGGTATGTAGGAGCCGTCATCTTCTCTTGTCCGCTGTGGACTTGAATCTGGAAGAAGCGGCCTGCATAGACCGACGAACAGAAGAACAATGTAGGTGAAGGTCTTGTACTCTAGCATCAGCTCTAGGAACATCCGTAGCAGGAAGATTAGGAAGAGTCTGTGGGTGGTATCCCAAAGTAGTGAAGAAGGGAGAACATTTCACAGAAGAGTGGTACTGACGGTTGAAAGTGAACTCAGCCAGAGGGAACAGTGATGCCCAGGTGGGGAGCTGACATAATTCGAAAAAAAGACTTCCAGAGTTTGGGTGGTTCTTTCAGTTTGTTTATTGGATTGAGGATGGCATGAGGAAGAGAAGTTCCACTGGATCCTTAGGCGAGAACAGAAGGCCTTCCAAAACTTAGAGGTAAATTGGGTCCTCCTGTCAGTGACGAATTGATCAGGAAGGTGGAAAATTTCTTTGAGGAAGATGTCTTCTAGGGGTTTGTGAATTTGGTAACCCTTGAAGAGGAATGAAATGTGCCTGCTTAGAAAAGCGATCAACCACTATCAAAATCACAGTGCATTGGTCTGAAGGTGGCAAATTGGTAATGAAGTCCATAGCCAAGTCAGTCCATGGAGAACTGGGCACAAGGAGTGGTCGAAGAAGTCCTGAACGGTAGCGCTTATGGACATAAAGAAGATGACTGGGTTTTCCTTTAACTCGTCCACTGAAATGATGTTGGTCGTGGCCAATCAGAGACGGCACCCACTTTAGTAGGGTCCATCTGTAGACCAGCGTCTGATACAATATATCCTAGAAAAGGAAGCTGGGGAGTCTCGAAGATACACTTTTTTGCCTTAGCAAAAAGATGGTTCTCCCGAAGGTGATGTAGAACGAAACAAACATGTTCCCTATGTTCCTAAAGGGATGATAAAAAAATCAATATGTCATCAAGGTAGACCACTATGTAGGGAAGCTGGATGTCCCTGAAAATCTCGTTGACAAAGTGTTGGAACACTGCAGGGAGTTACAGAGGCTGAATGGCATAACAAGGTACTCATAGTGACCGTACCGGGTGTAGAATGAGGTTTTCCATTTGTCGCCTTCTTTAATGCAAATCAAATTATATGCCCCCTGCAGGTCCAACTTAGTGAAGACTTTGGCTCCCTTGAAGGCATCAAAGGCAAAGGCAGTGCATACCTATTTTTTATGGTCACCTTGTTCAGACCTCTATAATTGATGCAGGGTCGTAGGGATCCGTTTTTCTTGGAGACAATAAAGAATCCAGCCTCGGGCTAGGTTCTCGTTAATATACTCTAGAAGGGCTTGATTCTCGGGTTCAGAGAGAAGAAAAAGTTCTTCTCTTTGGGGAAATAGTGACAGGCAACAAATCAATACGACAGTCAAAATCTCTGTGTGGTGGGAATTCCCCAGCTCCTTATTTGGAGAAGACACCCAGGAAATCCCTGTAAGGTTTTGGGATAATGTTCTCAGGAGCAGTTATATTGCTAGTAAGCCCGGTACAGTGATCTTGGCCAAACAAATGCAATGACAGCCTGGACTCCAGACTGTAATTTGATTGGATATCCGGACGATTACAGGGTTGTGATGACGTAGCCATGGCAGACCTAATGTCACAGGAACAGAAGGGCAATTGAGGATATCAAACTGGATGGTCTCAGAGTAAAGAACTCCCGTCTTGAGAAGAATCTTCTGGGTTTCGGAGGTAAACAGCCCAGACCTATGGGGCCTCCATTCACAGTGGAAAAGTGTATAGGATTATTTTTCTGGAGGGTACTGAGTGTTGTGAAGCAAATCTAGAGTCTAGGAATACTCCTGAAGCATCAGAATCCAAAAGGACTTTAGTGGAGACTGAACTCCAACTCAACCAACTCAACTGGACGGGTACCATCAGGCAGTTAGGATAAGTCTGGAGGGTCTCTTGGTTTTGGCTTAAGGAGGTGTCTCCCGGGTTCCTTAAACAAGGGAGTTTCCCAGCCGTGGATATGGCCCTTTAGGCCACAGTACAGGCATAAGCCTTGACTGTGTCGCTGGCATTTCTCTTCGCCTGTGAGTTTAGTAACAGACCCAATGTCCATAGGTTCTGCCTGGACCTGGGAAGTCTCTGCTGAAACTGAAGACTGTGGAGCAGACACAGGTTTGAAATGGTGGAAATGGTCTCTTTCAAGTTGTCACTCTTGTTAGCGATGGTCAAGCTCTAGGCAGACAGAGATGAAACCTTCAAGGTTGTCCAGGATCCCTTTATTAACTAAAGCGTCTTTGATACGCTCGCTCAATCACCTACGAAAAACGGCCTTCAATGCCCCAGAATTCCGGTCAGTTTCATAAGAAAGGGTGCAGAACTCCACAGCATATTGGGCAACCGTGCTATAAAGGCATTGGAATCATCTGGAAGTGAATACCATGTGCTGCATGGGAAGACAGGATCTGCTCCTGCTGTTCCTGTCTGGAGATAATGCGAGAAGCTTCAGCAGCATCCATATTGTATGGCTCGTCAATGTCTGAGAGAGACTAAGGGTGAAGGAGGCTCAGGAGAACAGTACGAGTCAGATATCGGTGAAGAAGGGTTCAATCGTAGGATTAGAGGCGCGCTGTCCAAACCAGACTAGGAGGAAGACCGAATCTCAGACAAGCTAGTCGTAGACTCTTCAGGTGTCGACTGGTGTTAAATCGACTGGACTGGGGAAAGTCATCAACTTCAAACTGGGCAGTCAGAGAAACCAAACTTCAGCTTCCACGGCCCTCAACTAGTCGGACGCGCCGAGGTGTCGGTCAAAAGATTACGACTACAACACCCTCGACTAGTTGGTCAAATAGGGAGTTGTGGGTCGTCGACCATCCACACCCTCAACTAGCTCTTTGGAGCTACCGACAATGGCATCCAGCCTGAGGAGGTCCTGAGGTGTGGAGTCAAACAAACAGTATTATGTATGACCTAGCGAAGCCGGAATCTTTGGCAGGTGAAGACTGGAGGGACACCCTTTGCACAGAAGATGGCAGGAAGAATGTCTGCAACTGGAGACTCAGTCGGGCACAACTGAAGGGACACTCGTTACACAGCAGAGCAGCAAGAACTGAGTCACAGAGCAGATGAAGCGTGGTCAAGGGAAACGCCGAGGTCGAAGGCAGAGAGGATATCACGGAACCTGGGGATGAGACGGAGCTGTAGTCTGGAAGAAAGCCGGGTTGAGATCCGTAGTTGAGTTGCAAATTCAGGGGACAGAACACAAGGTTGGGAAACAAGCCAAAGGGTTGGTACACAGAGATTCAGGAAACTCTAGAATGCTACAGCAAGGACTCTCAGGTAATTAGTGCGAAAATCGAGCATGTGCTGGAGGCTTAACCAGGTAGATAAAGAAGGCTGAGACCAATAGGAATGGTGATAGGAGGAGTAACTAGAGGGAGTGTGACAGTTATTTTAATAAAGGTGATTGGCATTTTACATTTTATGTCTGTCTGGTTCCTGGTCCCTAACAGTACACATGGGCCATGAACTCAGAAGACGCAGGCAATCTACCAAATGTTTTTTTCCTGGCTTGACCAGGTAGACCAGCACATAAACCAGTTTGCATTAGCCCTCCAGACTCTGTTGCTCTGTACTGGGCATCTGGCTACACTGCCTCAGCAGCCCCTGGAGCAGTCTGTCCCTATAGCTGCTGCCGCCCCTGCTCCGGCTGTCAATGGTGATTCCAATGTTGCGAGAGGCATGACTGGGTCCACCCTGCTTCCCCAGCATTATGGGGGTGATCTTAACCAGTGCAGGAGTTTCCTGAACTAGGTCGGTATCTATCTGGAGCTGGTACCACAAGCTTTGCCATCTAATAGGAGTAAGGCGAGCCTCGTGATTTCCTTATTCTCTGACAGGACCTTGGCATGGGCTAATCCCCTTTGGGAGATGCAGAAACCTATTGTATACAATTACCCTGAGTTTGTGGCATCCTTTAAAAGGATATTTGATGTACCGGGCTGCTCCACCTTGGCTGCCAAGCAACTTATGTTCATCTGGCAGGGTACAAGGCCGGTTTTGGATTATGCCATAGAGTTTCATACCCTGGCAGCCGAGGATGGTTGGAATAATGAGGCTATCAAGGCTGCCTTCTCTAATGGGCTCTCGGATATGGTTAAAGATGAGATTGCAGCCCGGGACCTCCCCAGAGATATTAAGGAACTGGTCTCATATTGCATTCTGATTGACTCCAGAATCCATGCGAGACCTTCCTTTAAGGGGGTGCCTGTGGAGTAATCCCATCTGTTTAGCCCCAAATTTTTTGTCCCCACCCATTCCTCTATCACGGTGCCCGTGATCTTTTTGTTTTCTGTCAGTCTAGCCTCTGTCTTGCTCCCATTGGCTACCGTGTGTTAGTCCGGTCCAGTATGACCTTTATATAGTGGGCTATGGGCACCCCTCCGGTGCCCTTTCGTGGTGTTCCTGTGCCAGTGCTTACTTCTGCTCAGTGATTCCCAGTGTACCGACTTGGCCTGCATGACTACTCTGCATATTGTCTACTGCCCCTGCGTACCGACCCGGATTGCCTGACTATTCTTCTGACATTCCTGCTCTGTGATTCAACACGGCTTGGCTGACGTTCCTGCTCCATGATCTGACCCGGCTTGGCTGACGTTCCTGCTCCATGATCCGACCCGGCTTGGCTGACGTTCCTGCTCCGTGATACGACCCGGCTTGGCTGACGTTCCTGCTCCGTGATTCTACTCAGCTGGTTGGCTTTCCTGTGCTGTGTCGCCTAGGCGACATTCTGACTGTCTGGCAATTGGGTGCAGAGTATCAGCAGCCAGTCTCCATTACTGCCTCTGCTCAGTGCAAGTGTCTGCCTCCATTACTGCTCCGGCAGTTAAGCTACCGGTTGCCTCCGGTTATTCTGTTACAGAGTGCAAGTGTTGTCTCTGTTACTGCTACGGCAGTTTACCTTGGGCCTAGTCTCCGTTACTGCCTCTGCTCAGTGCAAGTGTCTACCTCCGTTACTACTCCGGCAGTTGTGCCACCAGTTTGCTTCGATTCTACTGCTGCAGAGTACAACTGTTGTCTCCGTTACTGCTACGGCAGTTTACCTTGGACCTAGCCTCCATTTCTGCCTCTGCTCAGTGCAAGTGTCTGCCTCCTTTACTGCTCCGGCTTTTGAGCCACTGGTTGCCTCCAGTTATACTGCTGCAGAGTGCCAGTGTTGTCTCCATTACTGCTACGGCAGTTTACCTCGGGCCTAGTCTCCGTTACTGCCTCTGCTTAGTGCTAGAGTTTGTCTCTGTTACTGCTCCGGCAGGTGAGCCACCGGTTGCCTCCGGTATACTTCAGCAGAGTGCTAGAGTTGTCTCCGTTATTGCTATGGCAATACCTCAGGTGTCCCAGTTCTCAGTGTTGCCTAGGCAGTTCACGCTAATTCTGCTTATCTGGTTTTGTGCGTTACGAGTTCTACAGCTGTCTATATACAGAGAGACCCATCACAGACCTCTCTGCACATGGGACTGTGTACACTCTGAAGATCATTAACCCATGCAAGACCTTGCTTCTGGGAATCCACCATTTCAGCCTGACCTGCGTCAGTATAGACTGTTGTGGACTTTATGTTTATGCTGGACCTGTGTAGGCATATGTATCTATAACCTGTCGTGTGTCTGTACTATTCTGTTGATATACTACAGGACCTGTGAAGGTTATTTTATTGCTGTGTTTTTCAATAAAACTGTGTTTTATCCTAAACCACTGTGTCTGTGTGTCAAACAAACCGTTACAGCCTCCCTCTCCTTCTGCTAGTCCTATTCTTGAGACCTCAAGCGATTTGGAGCCCATGAAGCTTGGGTTCACTCGTCTTTCCATGACAGAAAAGGCCTTCAGGAGGAGGGAGGGCCTGTGCCTTTACTACAGTAAGGAAGGGCATCTGCGGTGAACTTGCCCCACACGTCTGGGAAATGCCCACACCTAAGGTCTTATAGGGGACAGACCTTAGGTGGTGTCTCAGCGTCTCCAGCCATCCAAAAGGATACACCACTAGTGTCCGTTGGGCTCTCTTGAGGCAAGGCTTCAATTATTACAGAGGCACTCATTGACTCCTGTGCAGCAGGTCTTCTTATCAACAGTTCCTTCACCCAGAATCACTCCATTACACTGCAGCTCCGTACTAGTTCACTTGCCCTTGAAGCAATTGATGGCAGACTCCTACAGCCGCCGCAGGTCACCTACGAAACTGCTCCTTTGTCTATGGCTGCTGGGGCTCTCTATCACGAAACCTTACAATTCCAAGTGATTCACTCTCCTCACTATCCTGTGGTCCTGGGTTATCCATGGTTGCACAAACACAATCCCACATTCGATTGGGTAAGGGCTGAACTCATGGCATGGTCACCCAACTGTTCCAAGACATGCCTAGCAAAAGTGGTGAAGGTGCTCCCACCGCAACGCCCATACGATTGTACCATTGAATTGCAATCGGGTGCCATACCTCCTCAAGGTCAAGTCTACCTTCATTCTGTCGCTGAGAAGGCGTCCATGGAGGAGTACGTTGTGGATGCACTATCCCGGGGGTTCATCCGTATCACGGTGCCCGTGATTGCTGCCTTTCCTTGTCAGTTACCTGTAGGGGGCTCTCCATTGGCCGCCTGCATTCAGCCCGCCCTGTATTGCCTATTTAGACTGAGCTTGGGCACCCTTTGGTTGCCCTTTCGTGTTGTCTCTATGCTGCCTGTGCCTGCATTGGGTTCCTGAGCTTCCTGGGCCATTCCTCCTCGTCTGTGATCACCTGAGTTCCAGTTCGCCAGCTTCCCTGGTTCCAGCATCCGTTCCTGATCCGGTAGGGGTTGCTGTCCCTGCTGCTGTTTCCTGCTGCCGTTCCTGATCCGGTTGACTGCCAGTAGATTTGTTTCCTGTCCAACTACTACTGTGTTCCAGCTGTTGATCACCTGCAGTGTGCACCTATCCTCCAGTCGCCCTGGCGACATTTTCATTCACTTGTGTTCCACTCTCTAGTACGCGGGTACTGGTTCGCTCCACTGACAACCGGTTGCGCGTGCACCGGTAGAGAACTAGGTTACTCCAGTATGCGGGTACTGGTTCGCTCCCTGTAACCGGCTGCTTAGTGTGATCCAGACAGCACCGGTGGTGGTTTGGTTTCTCCAGTACGGGGGTACTGGTTCGCTCCATGTATTAACCGGTTGCACCGGTAGAGGTTCAGTCACTCCAGTACGCGGGTACTGGTTTGCTCCATGTATTAACCAGTTGCTCGTTGCACCGGTAGAGGTTCAGTCACTCCAGTACGCGGGTACTGGTCGCTCCAGGTATTAACCGGTTGCTCGTTGCACCGGTAGAGGTTCATTCACTCCAGTACGCGGGTACTGGTTCGCTCCAGGTATTAACCGGTTGCTCGTTGCACCGGTAGAGGTTCAGTCTCTCCAGTATGCGGGTACTGGTTCACTCCCTGTATACTGGCTGCTCATTGTCATCCAGACAGCACCGGTGGTGGTTTGGTTACTACAGTACGCGGGTACTGGTTTGCTCCATGTATAACTGGCTGCTCGTTGCACCGGTCGAGGTTCTGTCACTCCAGTACGTGGGTACTGGTTCACTCCAAGTATTAACCGGCTGCTGTTCAGTCCTAGACAGCACTGGTGAAGTTTCAGTGACTCCAGTACACGGGTACTGGTTTGCTCCATGTGTTAACCGGTTGCTTGCCGCACATCTCTCAGCACCGGGGGAGATTGTTCACTCCAGTACGCGGGTACTGGTTCACTCCATGTATAAACCGGCTGCTGTTCAGTCCTAGACAGCACCGGTAGAGTTTCCGTTTCTCCTGTACACGGGTACTGGTTTGCTCCAGCATTATATGGTGCCTATACCATCCTGTCTATCCAGTGGGCCTCAGTCCGTCCATCTCATACGACTTGACTATTACACCTTAAGCCAGTCACTGAGGTGACCACTGCTGCTATCCTTTAGTTGCAGTCAAGGCTGCTCTGCCCGGTATATTGGTAAGGCCGGTAGAACCTATTCCACTTTGTACCAACTTAAGGTTGCCTTACCCGGTATTGGCAGGGCCGGTAGAGCCTAATACTTGCTGTCTTGGTCCTGAGGTTACCTTGCCCGGTATATTGGCAAGGCCGGTAGAGCCTTATGTACTCGTAGTACCAGTCTCAAGGCTGCCTTGCCCGGTATATTGGCAAGGCCGGTAGAGGCTATTTCCATTCGTTGTACCAGTCTCCAGGCTGCCTTGCCTGGTATATTGGCAAGGCCAGTAGAGCCTCCTTTTCCTTTGTTACTAGTCAAGGGCTACCTTGCCCGGTATGTTGGTAAGGCCGGTAGAACCTATTCCATCTTGTGCCACCTAAGGTTGCCTTACCCGGTATTGGCAAGGCTGGTAGAGCCTGTCTTACATTCTGTGTACCACTACTCATGCTACTATGTATGATCACTAATGTTATATGTGTATGCTACCCACAAGGGTTTTCTTAAACTTTTCAATAAAGTTGTGTTTTTATCTTAACTCTGTGTTTGAGAGTCATAACAAACCGTGAAAATCCGCAAGTCCTCCTCCCCTGCTGGGGCCAGATTCTTCTTTTGTGAAGAAAAAGAGTGGAGAACTGAGACCCTGTATCGATTACAGGGGGCTCAACCGTATCACAGTCGATATGACTACCTAATTCCACTTACTACCGAGCTATTCGATCAAATAAAAGGGTCCAAGGTGTTCACTAAGCTCAACCTGCGAGGGGCATACAATTTGGTACGAATGAAGGAGGGCCATGAATGGAAAAAAGCGTTTAACATCAGAAGTGGGCATTACGAATGCCTCATAATGCCCTTCGGTCTCTGCAATGCTCCCGTGGTTTTCCAGGAATTCTTAAATGACGTCCTCCAGGACATGCTCCAACAATGCGTGGTGGTATACTTAGACGACATTCTGATCCATTCTGCCTCCATGGAAAGCCACCACGCAGATGTAGCACAGTTCTGCAAAAATTAAGAGAGAATAATCTATTTTGCAAATTAGAAAAGTGTGAGTTCCACTCAGGGCCGGATTTATAATAAGGCAGAGTAGGCATCTGCCTACAGGCGCACCCCACAGAGGGGCGCCTGTCATTGGGATAGTTTTGGGGTTTTTTTACACTTTTTTTTTGGACTGTTTTTTTTTTTTACATTATTTTTTGTGCTTAACTTTTTTTTTATTATTTCATTTTACAATTAACCAGCCTTTTCCTGGGGGGGGGGGGATCGGGATGCTGCACCAGCCGACTCTGTGACACGGAACTCGAAAAGACAGGATTAGTTGTGCCGCCCAGCAGCCCCACAGCCGCCAGATACTGCTGTCTTCCTGCACTGATGACATCCGGAGCGCAACCACTCCAAACGCGGAGACGCCGCGTGGAGCGTGCAGGTATTTTCTTCCTCTGTTCTGAGGCCAGTTTAAAACTCAGTGCAGGAAAGTGAAAAAGAGGTACGGGGGAGAGATAGAGGCACAAGGGGGAGAGAAAGAGAGAAGAACATGGGGGAGAGAGGCACAAGGGGAGAGAAAGAGAGAAGTACATGGGGGAGAGATAGAGGCACAAGGGGGAGAGAAAGAGAGAAGTACATGGGGGAGAGAGGCACAAGGGGAGAGAAAGAGAGAAGTACATGGGGGAGAGATAGAGGCACAAGGGGGAGAGAAAGAGAGAAGTACATGGGGGAGAGAGGCACAAGGGGGAGAGAAAGAGAGAAGTACATGGGGGAGAGGCACAAGGGGGAGAGAAAGAGAGAAGTACATGGGGGAGAGAGGCACAAGGGGGAGAGAGAGAGAAGTACATGGGGGAGAGAGGCACAAGGGGGAGAGAGAGAGAGAAGTACATGGGGGAGAGAGGCACAAGGGGGAGAGAGAGAGAGAAGTACATGGGGGAGAGAGGCACAAGGGGGAGAGAGAGAGAAGTACATGGGGGAGAGAGGCACAAGGGGGAGAGAAAGAGAGAAGTACATGGGGGAGAGAGGCACAAGGGGGAGCAAAAGAGAGAAGTACATGGGGGAGAGAGGCACAAGGGGGGGAGAGAGAGAGAAGTACATGGGGGAGAGAGGCACAAGGGGGGGAGAGAGAGAGAAGTACATGGGGGAGAGAGGCACAAGGGGGAGAGAGAGAGAGAAGTACATGGGGGAGAGAGGCACAAGGGGGAGAGAGAGAGAAGTACATGGGGGAGAGAGGCACAAGGGGGAGAGAGAGAGAGAAGTACATGGGGGAGAGAGGCACAAGGGGGGTAGAGAAGTACAAGGGGGGAGAAATAGAGGCACAAGGGGGGGAGAGAAGTACAAGGGGGGAGAAGTAGAGGCACAAGGGGGAGAGAGAGAAGTACAAGGGGGGAGAAAGAGGTGCATAGACCCCATAGTAAAATAATAACAATGACACATGTTAATGTGTTAAGTTTTTTATTCTGCTGTTTGTTTTTAACACTGTTCATTAAATCAGTTTAAATAATGAAAAATTAGCATTTTTTTTATCCGATTAATCGAAAAAATAATCGGCCAACTAATCGATTATCAAAATAATCGTTAGTTGCAGCCCTACATTAGTCATTGTCCTCACTTCACTTGCTGGAAGTTCAGAACTGCCCCGCTTCCTACCACGCTCAGTGCAGCCTGCAGGGAGCGAGCCCACGACGAACACCAACTTCAACACAGCCGCTTCACACACAGACGGAGGAGCTACTCAGCTGCCTCCTCTGGCTCTGCCTGTACAGTCAGACTCTGTCTAGAAGCTGCACCTCCACCGAAGCCTGCACGGACCGTTTATTTAACCCCTGGCCAGGCCTTGAGGTAAGCCTGCGCCGGGTATGAGACACCCACTCTGGCTTCCTGCTGTTTTCAAGAGGTATAAGAGGCAGAGCGGGTATCCTTTTGAAACCTAACCTTATTCTTCACGTTTCCAATTGACATTACCCTTTTCTGCTTCAGAATCCCTGGGTCTGGCGTATAGACGCATGTTGGCTGGTGCATTTCTGGGGCAAACCAACTTCACAATGGGGGAAATAAAAAGTCCAAAAATTCCACTTGATTTAAATGGAGAGAGCTATACAACACATGCTGTGCCTCTATCATTCTAGGGTTAAATCACTGGGGTGTATTTCCTCCTATAATGCAGTTGGTTTGTCCTAGAATTACAGCAATTGTCTTTTACAGATTCTATGGCCCATATTTATAAAAGCAAATTGCAGTCATTCTAGAGTAATCCAAATGCACCACAGGGAACAAATAAACATTCCTGATAAGTTAAATTGGTCTTTTAACCAATTGGATGTTAGAGAGGTTCCAAAATGCTTTGTAATGCATTGGAGACCAATCTTGTATTCTAGGGGTTAAAAAGCTCTATTCAAGTGCATGAAAATTTAGGGCATGTTATTATATCCCCCATGGTATCCCCCATGGTATCCAATGTATTACTTTGAAATGTATACTTCTCTGGCTCTCAAAGGGTTAAACTTAATCTCAGTGTTTCAAGTTGTGGTCAAAGTAGGTGTATACAGAAAGGGTGGAATAATGCCTTTCTATGGTCTTTTTTGTGACTGAATAAAAATATTTCAGTCAAAACTTTTTGAACTTTTTTTTTTTTTTTGGCGGGGGGGGGGGGCGCTTCAGCTTTCTGTGCCTACAGTCTCCTGAGATGTAAATCCGGCCCTGGTTCCACTGCAAACAGGTCACTTTCTTGGGGTACGTCATTTCAGAGGTTGGTTTCACTATGGACCCTGAGAAACTCTTGGCTATTCTCAAGTGGCCGCGACCCGTAGGTCTCCACTCTCTTCAACGTTTCCTTGGATTCTTACAATGTGTAATCTCAGCGCTACTTGGGCCTTTTCTGTAGTCCATCCACTAGAGAATTGACACAATACTACTAATAGCACCTTATATCAATACTCATATGCATATATCCACAATATATCCAGCATGTATAACAATCCCAACTGATTGACAATTGTAAATAAAGTGCTATCAAAATCTTGCAAACAATGTATATACTGAAACCTTAAAAGAATGTCCCAAATTTTCATCCAAAGATGTCTAATGTCGTAATATCCTTCTGCACTTTTGCTCTGGACCTGCAGCTCTTCCCTATGGGCCATCGGATCTGCCCTCCGTATATATACAAAGAAACAACAAAAAGAAAGAAAGGGACAGCGCAGAGTAGTCCTCTAAGTGTTATCCGGTATACAACACTATGTATCAAAATCTTATGTATCTTATCTCCCCCCGCCCTTCAAGCAGGGTACTCACAGACAAAGGAGGCTCTCACCATCTCCAGGAGTAAACGCTCTGACTGGATCTGACCTCCAGTCACGGTCTCTGGCTCCACTCGCCTGCACCGACTCCACCTCTCACTCTCTCTTCTCCTCGTCCAACCGAAGTAGCAGTTTAATCCAAACTAAGTATCCAAAGATACAAAAACTGTTGAATACGATCGGGATCTTTGAGGGAGATGTCAATAGATGCTAGGGGAATTGTGGACGCTCTTATAAAAATAAAATGTGTCTGAGAGTCATAACAAACCATGACAGTACAAAAGGGCCATGACCTCAGATAATAAGAGTGATGGTAATACACAGAACATCCATTGGAGGATGGATGTACAGGAGCAACGCCTGGATCAGCTAGCGGTAGCGATCCAAACCATTCTTGAACATACAGTACTCATGGACAAGTCTGTCCAGAGCCCGGTGGTCTCCCCAGGTCTGACACCGGAGAACGATACCATGCCCTCAGGGGCTGCAGTTAAGGGGTTAACCTCTTCCGCTCCTTTGCCACTCAGATATGATGGTGATCCTAGTCTGTGCAGAGGGTTTATTAACCAACTTGAAATATTTATGGAATTGACTGTACATGCCTTTCCCAATGACTGCAGTAAAGTTGGGTTTATGATATCCCTGCTGACTGGCAGAGCCCTGGCATGGGCCAATCCTTTATGGGAGAGTGCGAGACCTTGCACAAAGAATTTCAGGGAGTTTGTGCAGTCATTTCGAAAAGTATTTGAGCTTCCTGGTAGAACCGCCTCTGCTGCTAAACGCATTATGGAGATACAGCAGGGCAGGCGTACTGTAGGCGATTATGCCATTAAATTCCACACCTTGGCAGCAGAGGTAGGTTGGAACAATGAGGCGTTGCTGGCAGCTTTTGCTCAAGGTTTGAGCGATCAGATCAAAGACGAAATTGCAGCTAAAGAACTACCTACTGATCTAGATGATTATATTGAGTATGTTATCCTAATTGATACTCAAATCCGTGAAAGATTGATGGCTAAAGACCGAAGGGTAAGGTAAAAAAATAACGGATCTAGCAGTACATTTTGCCCACCCATCCCTCCCTTGGCATCTAAGCCTCATGAACAGTTACGGGAATCAGGTGACCCTATGCAATTGGGCTTCACCAGACTAACCAAGGAGGAAAGAACATATCGCAGAAGGCAGGGGTTGTGCTTATACTGTGGCAAAAGTGGGCACCTGCTAAGATCTTGTCCCGTATGTCCAGGAAACGAACACACCTAGGCAGAGCTGGATTTATATCTCAGGAGCCTGTAGGCACAGAAATTTGAAGCGCCCCCCCCCCGTGGGCCATCTGCACTGGATACCTCCACAATGCTCCTAATCTCCACGTTGCCCCCCATCAGCTCCACATTGCCCTCACATTGCCCCCCACCATCTCCATATTGCCCTCCATCGGCTCTAACTTGCCCCCCATTAGCTCCACATTGCCCTCACCATCTCCATGTTGCCCTCACATTGCCTCCCCCCATTGTCTGTTTCCTACCTCCCTTGTAGGAAATCTGTCATCTGTGCCTCCTTTGGAACAGTCTTGTACCTGATGGAGCTCCCGCGCGGTCTCCTATTCAGGAATGCAGCGCACTGGGAGATGATGTCATCTCCCAGTGCTCTGCATTCCTAAAGAGGTGACGAGGGCGCTCAGTACTTACAGGACTGTGCTAAAGGAGGCACAGACCTGTCCAGCCGGGGAGGTAGGAAATAGACAATGGGGGGGTGGGCATTGTGAACGGGTGCCGCCAGCACAGTCAACGAAGTGGCTAGTTTTTTTTTTTTTTATAAAGAATATTTTAAAAAAAATCCAAATGGCAGGCGCCCCTCGGTGGCGTGCGCCTGTAGGCAGGTGCCTAATTTGCCTAATGGCAAATCCGGCCCTGCACCTAGGGTACCTTGGGGGACAGGCCCTAGGTGGTGTTCAACCATCCCCAGGTTTGGTTACACTGAAACCCACCATACAGGTGGTACTTTCTTGAGCAGAACGCTCAGTGGATGTTCTGGCCCTGGTTGATTCCGGTGCAGCCGGATATTTTATGGATAACTTTGTTGTATTGCATGGGATTCCGCGGATTGAGAGAGAATCCCCTCTCGTTATTGAAGCTATTTACGGCAGACCCCTAGAACCTGCACAGGTTACCTTTGAAACAATGCCATTATCTATGACTATTGTGGCACTTCACAAAGAGGAACAGCAGTTCCAGCTTATCAATTCTCCACACTACGCAGTCATTCTGGGATTTCCTTGGTTACAGCTTCATAATCCACAGTTTGATTGGCAAAAGTGTGAAATCTCTGCTTGGTCTCAGTATTGTATGGAGCATTGTGTGTCCCACCCGGTTAAGATCCTGTGTACCTCCCCTTCGCTTCCAGACGAGTATCAACAGTTCAGTGATGTATTTAGTAAGGGAGAGGCTGGCACCCTACCCCAGCACAGATCTTATGACTGCGCTATTGATTTGCCTCCGGGGGTGGTGTCCCCTAGGGGACGCACATATCCATTGTCATGTGATGAGAACCAAGCTATGGAGGAATATATTTCTGATGCCCTTAAGAGAGGGATCATAAGGAAATCCACCTCTCCAGCCGGAGCTGGATTATTTTTTGTAAAAAAGAAAAATGGCGAACTGAGACCATGCATTGATTACCGTGGCCTAAACAAGTTAATGTCTAAAAATGCTTTTCCGATACCACTCATCACCGAGTTATTTGACAGGTTAAAAGGTTCCTCAATCTTTACTAAACTGGACTTACGAGCTGCGTATAACCTGATTCGGATCAGAGCTGGTGATGAGTGGAAAACTGTTTTTAACACTAGATCTGGACACTATGAATATGTAGCCATGCCGTTTGGTCTCTGTAATGCACCCGCAGTATTTCAAGAATTAATCAATGACATCCTCAGGGATATGTTGCAGTCCTGTGTGGTTGTCTACTTGGACGACATACTCATTCATTCTGAAAATATGTCACAACACATTAAAGACGTATCAGAGGTGTTGCTCTGCCTACATAAAAACAAATTGTTTTGCAAATTGGAAAAATGCGAGTTTCACAAAACCAGTGTGCCTTTCTTGGGGTTTGTGATTGGCAAAGAAGGCATTGCCATAGATAAGGAGAAACTGGCGGCAGTTTTGCAGTGGCCACGGCCCAAGGGCCTAAAAGCTATTCAGCGATTTCTGGGTTTCGCTAATTATTATAGGAAGTTTATTAAGAACTTTTCTACTATTGTCAAACCATTGTCTGACCTTACACACAAGGGTGCTAACCCATCTCAATGGTCGGTGGCAGCGGAGGATGCCTTTGAGAAATTGAAATCCGCTTTTGTTAACGCTCCTGTGCTATTCCACCCAAACCCATCTCTCCCATTCACATTGGAGGTTGATGCCTCAGAGATTGGGGTTGGGGCAGTACTTTCTCAACGACCTGTGAAAGGAGGAATTCTCAGACCTTGTGGGTTTTTCTCCAAAAAAGTTGTCCGTGGCTCAAAATCATTATGAGATAGGTGACAGAGAACTATTGGCCATTATTCTTGCCCTGAAGGAATGGCGTCACCTACTAGAGGGCACAAAAATCCCAGTATTAATTTTGACCGATCACAAAAACTTGACTTATCTCTCTGAGGCGAAAAGTTGTCCTCACGCCAGGCCAGGTGGGCACTGTTTCTTTCTTGATTCAATATTATTGTATCCTACTTGCCGGGGTCCAAGAATGTTAGGGCTGATGCCCTGTCGAGACAATTTCAGCCTGAAACTGACAGAGACGAGGTTCCAGCACCTATTATATAGCCTGATCATATATTGGCTACTTTACGTACAAGTATCACTTCACCACTAAGGGAAGAGATATTGGCCTCCCAGACTACTGCTCCCCCAGAAACCACAGTGGGCAAGTGTTTCATTGATGAGCCATTCCGCACTCGATTGCTTGAGACATATCATTCCTCTAAAGCTGCAGGTCATATTGGTAGAGACCAATTGATCTGGTCTCTCTCTCACTAGTCTTTTGGTGGCCCTCCATGAGGGCAGATTGTGCTGAGTTTACAAACGCCTGTGCCACCTGTGCCCATGCCAAGACCCCTAGACACCTCCCAGTGGGCCTACTTGAGCCGCTACCTAATGGTGAACGTCCCTGGTCCCACGTTTCCCTTGATTCCATGGGAGAATTGCCAGTGTCTAGAGGGTATTCCTTTATATTTATGGTAGTGGACAGGTTTTCTAAAATGGCTCATTTCGTGCCCCTCCGTGGCCTTCCCTCTGCCAAAGAATTAGCGGTGGTTTTCGCTAAAGAAGTATTTCGGTTGCATGGAGTACCCAGAGTGCTGGTGTCCGACAGGAGGAGTATCACGGTGCCCGTGATTCTTGCTGCTCTGTGTCTGTCACTTGCTGAGTATTCGTGATTGGCTGTCTGTCATTAGCCCTCCTCACACAGCCTTTTTAAACCCAGGTTGAGCACTTCCAGGTTGCCCTTTCGTGGTGTTTCTGACTCCACTCTGCCTGACCTGCTTGTCAGATCTCTGGGCCTGTTTCCAGTGTTCCTGTATGCTACGTTCCGTTGTTCCAGTGTTCCTGTACGTTAACGTTCCGGTGTTCCAGTGTTCCTGTACGTTCATGTCCCGGTGCTCCAGCGTTCCAGTGTTCCTGTATGCTAATGTTCCGGTGTTCCAGTGTTCCTGTGTGCCTGTATTCCGGGGTTCCTGTGCTCCAGCACCGTGCGGGTTAACCTGTACGAGTTCCTGAGTCTCGCGCTCCAGCTGTCGCTTCAGCGACATTGTTCTCCTCGCTATTGCATACACATTGTTGGTTCCAGCGTGCGGACGCTGGTTTACTCCACTAAACCTGGTTGCGATACACATTGTAGGTTCCGACGTGCAGATGCTGGTTTACTCCACTAACTGGTTGCGAGATACATTGTTGGTTCCAGCGTGCGGAAGCTGGTTTGCTCCACTAAACCTGGTTGCTATACACATTGATGGTTCCAGCGTGCAGACGCTGGTTTACTCCACTAAACCTGGTTGCGGTATACATTGTTGGTTCTGGCGTGCGGACGCTGGTTTACTCCACTAAACCTGGTTGCGATATACATTGTTGGTCCCAGCGTGCGGACGCTGGTTTACTCCACTAGACTGGTTGCGAGATACTTTGTTGGCTCCAGTGTGCGGACGCTGGTTTGCTCCATTAAACCTGGTTGCGATATACATTGTTGGTCCCAGCGTGCGGACGCTGGTTTACTCCACTAGACTGGTTGCGAGATACTTTGTTGGCTCCAGCGTGCGGACGCTGGTTTGCTCCATTAAACCTGGTTGCGATATACATTGTTGGTCCCAGCGTGCGGATGCTGGTTTACTCCACTAGACTGGTTGCGAGATACTTTGTTGGCTCCAGCGTGCGGACGCTGGTTTGCTCCACTAAACCTGGTTGCGATATACATTGTTGGTTCCAGCGTACGGTAGCTGGTTTGCTCCATTAAACCTGGTGGCACTATTTACCATTAGTCCCAACGTGCGGACGTTGGTTTGCTCCTGAACATCCAGTACTGTGGTCAGTCACTGTCCACTTCCTTGCAGTTGTCTAATTATCCCTGGCTATAGACTTCTGCTGATTTAGACCTCTATACTTATGCTCTCTGCTGTCTTAGTCACCTGACAGCTGGTCTACTTGCTCAGGCTGCCCTGCCCGGTATTGGTGAGGCCGGTAGAACCTTGACGATACCATCCTGTAGGTTACCTCACCTGGTATTGGCAGGGCCGTTAGAGCCTACTACAGTACTCCTTTGGGCTACCCTGCCCGATATTGGCAGGGCTGGTAGAGCCTACATTCAGCATTCCATTGGGCTGCCTTGCCCGCTATTGGTAAGGCCGGTAGAACCGGTATACGTCATCTCACGGTTGCCTTACCCGGTATAGGCAAGGCCGGTAGAGCCTGTCATTAAAACTGTCACTTGGGTTGCCTTGCCCGGTATTTAGGCAAGGCCGGTAGAACCTATTGTATGTTCTATTACTGTTGTATTGTTATGTATGTTTACCCTACGGGGACTGCCTTTAACTTTTAATAAAGTTAAGTTATTTTACCAAACCTTAAGTCTGAGAGTCTTCAAAAACCGTTACAAGGAGCCAGTTTGTATCCAGATTTTGGAGGGCTTTTGTGAACAGATGGGCATCCAATTGTCCTTTTCTTCTGCTTACCATCCCCAGACCAATGGGGCCGCTGAACGTGCCAATTAAGGACTGGAGCAGTTCTTGCGTTGTTTCATTACTGACCATCATGATAATTGGGCTGACCTGTTGCCCTGGGCAGATTCCGCCAGGAACTGTGCGGTTAACTCTTCATCCGGGAGCTCTCCGTTTCTGATTAACCACAGGTTCCAGCCTTGTTGGCTCCCGGATTCCTTTCAGGCGCAGCAGATTCCAGCTCTGGATGAGCATATCGAGCAGCTCCGCTCTACATGGGCACAGGTTCAGAGGGCACTTGGTCAGTCATTCCAGCGCCATCAGCGCCATGCTAATCGTAGACGGCTACCAGCGGTTTCCTTCCAGGTTGGGGACAGAGTGTGGCTTTCCTCCAGAAACCTTAAACTACAAGTCTTGTGTAATAAATTGGCTCCTCGATTCATTGGTCCGTATAGGGTAATTTGCAAGATTAACCCTGTCTCGTATGCTTTGGACATTCCTGCTTCTATGCGTATTCATAATGTGTTCCATGTGTCTCTCCTCAAACCTCTTGTATGCAACCGTTACAATACTACCAACCCTGTGGTGCCAGGGCCTATAGAGGTTGAAGGTCAGGAGGAGTATGAAGTTCAGAATATCATTGATTCCCGCACACTTAGAGGAAAAGTGCAGTATTTGGTACATTGGAAGGGATATGGTCCTGAAGAACGATCCTGGGTAGACAGTAAGGACCTTCATGCTCCCAAATTACTGCGAATTTTCCATTCTAAGTACTCTCAGAAACCGGGTCCCTCTTCTAGGAGAGGGGGTCTTTGAGAGGGGGGTACTATCACGGTGCCCGTGATTGCTGCCTTTACTTGTCAGTTACCTGTAGGGGGCTCTCCATTGGCCGCCTGCATTCAGCCCGCCCTGTATTGCCTATTTAGACTGAGCTTGGGCACCCTTTGGTTGCCCTTTTGTGTTGCCTCTATGCTGCCTGTTCCTGCATTGGGTTCCTGAGCTTCCTGGGCCATCCCTCTGTTCCTGCTTGTCTGTGATCACCTGAGTTCCAGTTCGCCAGCTTCCCTGGTTCCAGCATCTGTTCCTGATCCGGTTGGGGTTGCTGTCCCTGCTGCTGTTTCCTGCCAGTAGATTTGTTTCCTGTCCATCTACTACTGTGTTCCAGCTCCTGATCGCCTGCAGTGTGCACCTCTCCTCCAATCGCCCTGGCGACATTTTCATTCACTTGTGTTCCACTCTCCAGTACACGGGTACTGGTTCGCTCCACTGGCAACCGGTTGCGCGTGCACCGGTAGAGAACTAGGTTACTCCAGTACACGGGTACTGGTTCGCTTCCTGTAACCAGCTGCTTAGTGTTATCCAGACAGCACCAGTGGTGGTTTGGTTTCTCCAGTACGCTGGTACTGGTTCGATTCATGTATTAACCGGTTGCTCGTTGCACCGGTAGAGGTTCAGTCACTCCAGTTTGTGGGTACTGGTTCGCTCCACGTTTTAACCGGTTGCTCGTTGCACCAGTAGAGGTTCAGTCACTCCAGTACGCGGGTACTGGTTCGCTCCATGTATTAACCGGTTGCTCGTTGCACCGGTAGAGGTTCAGTCACTCCAGTACGCGGATACTGGTTCGCTCCAGGTATTAACCGGTTGCTCGTTGCACCGGAAGAGGTTCATTCTCTCCAGTACGTGGGTACTGGTTCACTCCCTGTATACCGGCTGCTCATTGTCATCCAGACAGCACCGGTGGTGGTTTGGTTACTACAGTACGCGGGTACTGGTTTGCTCCATGTATAACCGGCTGCTCGTTGCACCGGTCGAGGTTCTGTCACTCCAGTACGTGGGTACTGGATCACTCCAAGTATTAACCGGCTGCTGTTCAGTCCTAGATAGCACTGGTGAAGTTTCAGTGACTCCAGTACACGGTTACTGGTTTGCTCCATGTGTTAACTGGTTGCTTGCCGCACATCTCTCAGCACCGGCGGAGATTGTTCACTCCAGTACGCGGGTACTGGTTCGCTCCATGTGTAAACCGGCTGCTGTTCAGTCCTAGACAGCACCGGTAGAGTTTCCTTTTTTCCCGTACACGGGTACTGGTTTGCTCCAGCATTATATGGTGCCTATACCATCCTGTCTATCCAGTGGGCCTCAGTCCATCCATCTCATGCGACTGGTCTATTACACCTTAAGCCAGTCACTGAGGTGACCACTGCTGCTATCCTTTAGTTGCAGTCAAGGCTGCTCTGCCCGGTATATTGGTAAGGTCGGTAGAACCTATTCCACTTTGTACCAACTTAAGGTTGCCTTACCCGGTATTGGCAGGGCCGGTAGAGCCTAATACTTGCTGTCTTGGTCCCGAGGTTGCCTTGCCCAATATATTGGCAAGGCCGGTAGAGCCTTAGGTTCTCGTAGTACCAGTCTCAAGGCTGCCTTGCCCGTTATATTGGCAAGGCCGGTAGAGCCTATTTCCATTCGTTGTACCAGTCTCCAGGCTGCCTTGCCTGGTATATTGGCAAGGCCGGTAGAGCCTCCTTTTCCTTTGTTACTAGTCAAGGGCTGCCTTGCCCGGTATGTTGGTAAGGCCGGTAGAACCTATTCCATCTTGTGTCACCTAAGGTTGCCTTACCCGGTATTGGCAAGGCCGGTAGAGCCTGTCTTACATTCTGTGTACCACTACTCATGCTACTATGTATGATCACTAATGTTATATGTGTATGCTACCCACAAGGGTTTTCTTAAACTTTTTCTTAACTCTGTGTCTGAGAGTCATAACAAACCGTGACAATCCGCAAGTCCTCCTCCCCTGCCGGGGCCAGATTCTTCTTTTGTGAAAAAAAAAAGAGTGGAGAACTGAGACCCTGTATCGATTACAGGGGTCTCAACCGTATCACAGTCGATATGACTACCTAATCCCACTTACTACCGAGCTATTCGATCAATTAAAAGGGTCCAAGGTGTTCACTAAGCTCGACCTGCGAGGGGCATACAATTTGGTACGAATGAAGGAGGGCCACGAATGGAAAAATGCGTTTAACATCAGAAGTGGGCATTACGAATGCCTCATAATGCCCTCCGGTCTCTGCAACGCTCCCGTGGTTTTCCAGGAATTCTTAAATGATGTCCTCCGGGACATGCTCCAACAATGCGTGGTGGTATACTTAGACGACATTCTGATCCATTCTGCCTCCATGGAAAGCCACCACGCAGATGTAGCACAGTTCTGCAAAAATTAAGAGAGAATAATCTATTTTGCAAATTAGAAAAGTGTGAGTTCCACTGCAAACAGGTCACCTTCTTGGTGTACGTCATTTCAGAGGTTGGTTTCACTATGGACCCTGAGAAACTCTTGGCTATTCTCAAGTGGCCGCGACCCGTAGGTCTCCGCTCTCTTCAACGTTTCCTTGGATTCTTACAATGTGTAATCTCAGCACTACTTGGGCCTTTTTTGTAGTCCCTCCACTAGAGAATTGACACAATACTACTAATAGCACCTTATATCAATACTCATATGCATATATCCACAATATATCCAGCATGTATAACAATCCCAACTGATTGACAATTGTAAATAAAGTGCTATCAAAATCTTGCAAACAATGTATATACTGAAACCTTAAAAGAATGTCCCAAATTTTCATCCAAAGATGTCTAATGTCGTAATATCCTTCTGCACTTTTGCTCTGGACCTGCAGCTCTTCCCTATGGGCCGTCGGATCTGCCCTCCGTATATATACAAAAGAAACAACAAAAAGAAAGAAAGGGACAGCGCAGAGTAGTCCTCTAAGTGCTATCCGGTATACGACTCTATGTATCAAAAACTATCTTATCTCCCCACGCCCTTCAAGCAGGGTACTCACAGACAAAGGAGGCTCTCACCAAATCCAGGAGTAAACGCTCTGACTGGATCTGACCTCCAGTCACGGTCTCTGGCTCCACTCGCCTGCACCGACTCCACCTCTCACTCTCTCTTCTCCTCGCCCAACCGAAGTAGCAGTTTAATCCAAACTAAGTATCCAAAGATACAAAAACTGCCAAATACGATCTGCAACTTTGAGGGAGATGTCAATAGATGCTAGGGGAATTCTGGACACTCTTATAAAAATAAAAAGTTTATTCAGTAAAATACCGTTGAGATCAGGGCTCAAAATTTCCACTTGCCACTGGCCAATGGCAAGTGAAAATTCAGCCCTGGCGAGTAGAAATTCAGCCCTAGTGGGTATGTTTTGGCTTGCAGTGGCGAGTAACTTTTCAGGTCTGGCTAGTAGCAAAGGACTTCATATTTTAAGCCCTGGTTGAGATATCAACATCAAACACTTATAAGCAAATAAATTTGCACATATATAAGCCCAATGCGTATCGCGATTCCTATGTCACTTCGTCAGGGGCATCAACCTTTTGCTTTCAAATTCAAAGAATTTATAATGATCGCTCAGCTCAAGTTACTTCAATCTATTACTTCCGGTTCTCTTTCAATTAACACTTACATATTGTTTTAACCCTTTCCCCCTGTTACAAATAGAAAGTAGCAGATGCAATATGGGGAAGAGAAATAAAAGCTTCTTAATACTATATACATAACTTATACATAAAATATTCATCTCTTATTAATCTATAACAATTATCTTATATATTAACATATCTTTTATAATCCCTTACTTTTAATTACTAAAATTCTTTAAAAAATATCTCATCTTAATTGACTTCTTAAGTGCCAGAACGATATACAGCTGCCTATTTTATATGGGCTGCCTATTCTTCCGGCACAATGAGGGTCAATACAAACTCCTTAGTTTATAAAACTTCCCAATTAAGCGTTAATCTAAAATAAAAAGTTGTAATTATCCTTATATCTTGTATGTATATATATATTGCTATATTAATCTATATATATATATTTAAAAATAACAATCATAAATCCCTGTTTGCATCTAATCTAATAAATAGACCCTATAGATCTAAAGTGAAAACCATACATCCAACTTATTATTGTCCTCTACAGAAAAGAGGCTATTTCTATCTCTTCATTTAAACCTTCAGGTTCCAATGTTCCCAATTTAAAAATCCAAAAAGCCTCTCTCCTGCAGAGGACACTATATCTATCAGATACTGACTGTTTAATATGCTCAAGTCCCAAAACTTTAAGATTTTTGATGCCCCCATAACTACATCCACTAAATTGTCTATGAACATTATGGTCCAATTCTTTTTTCATAATCTTCCTTCGATATTCCCCTATACGTTCTCTTAGCATCCTAGTAGTACGTCCCACATACTATTTTCCGCATTCACAGGTGAGTCTATAAATCACAAACTGAGTACTACAGTTAATAAATTGTTTGATCTAGATCTATCTATTAACAGTACATCTGTAATTCCCCACTTGTGGAGGTAGCAAAAAACCTAACATTTCTTTCTTTTTCTCAATAGTTTTTGGACGACTAGGTACCAGGAGATTTCTAAGATTTTTCCCCTTTCTATATATTATCTGTGGAGTAATTTCCAGTTCGACACTTAATAGTGGATCCAGTCTAAGAATGTCCCAATTTTTCTTTAAAATACTTCTGATATTTTTCGAGAATGCATTATATCCAGTTACAAACTGGATCCCCTTCAAATTCTCTCTTTTATTCTTTTTATTCTTACTTGTATTCTTTGGGATCAATAGGGACTCTCTTTTCAATAACTGAGCTTTCTTAAACGCCTTATCCACTTCCTCTTCTTTATATTCCTTCTCTACAAAATCCTTAACTCCTGTCCATAAACTATGAAATCCTCCATTTCTGAACAATTTCGTTGTAATCGATGAAACTGCCCATAGGGCACATTTTTAAGCCATCTTGGGTGATGGCAACTATCTGCTTTGATGTACGAATTGCTAGTTACTGATTTCTTAAAAACTGTACTACAGATTTTACCACCCTCCCTTCCCTCCAAGGTCAAATCCAAAAAATCCACTTTTTTATCATCTATTGTATATGTAAAACGTATGCCTCTGTTGTTAACATTCCACAACTCTATTTGCGCCTCCAGGGATCATCGATGTACCTTCCATACATCATCAGCCTTCCATCACAGTCCCCCTCCTGCATTCCAAAAATATATTTGAAATGCCCCATAAAGAGGTTGGTATTCGATGGGGCAAATCTTGTACCCATGTGTGTGCCCCTGGTCTGTAGGTAACATTTGCCCTGGAACTCAAAGTAGTTGTGGCACAAAATAAAATGAATGCTCTTAAGAAGAAATTCTTTCTGTAACAGAGGCATATTATGGTCCCCTTCAAGATAATAGGCTACTGCCTTTAAACCCAAATTATGCTCTATGGATGTATACAAGGAAACTACATCCAAAGTGGCCCACAAATATTTTCCTTGTTTCCAGTCTGTGCAATTCATCTTTGAAACCACCGATTGGGAATCTCTCAAATAGGACGGAAGAGCCACCACACGTGTCTGCAAAAAGCTATCCAAAAAAGCAGACAAATTGGATGTGAATTACCCTATACCCGATATAATAGGGCGTCCTGGAGGATCCACTAAGCACTTGTGCAACTTAGGGATATGATAGAAAAAAGGCACAGATGGTTGTGCTATCACTATATACCCATGTTCATCTTCTTTAATTATCCCTCTCCGTAATGCTCCATCCATAAGATCCTTCAGTGTTTTGCAATAAGTAAGGGTTGGATTTTGTTCTAATAACCTATAGGATTCCTGATCCCTAATATTCTAAAGCCTTCCTGGATATAGGCCGCTGTGTCTTGAATGACCAAGGCTCCCCTTTTATCTGCCTCTCTTATGGTTAGATGTTTTTTAAGAGCCAAATCTTTTATTGCATGCCTTTCTCCTTTAGTTATATTATATTTCTTATATTTTTTATTTCTAATTGACTTGTTGTAATCCTCCATCACTTTTTTCATAAACAAATCTACAAAGGGGCCTCTATAGTTACTTGGATAAAACTTAGACTGCTTCTTAAAAGTTGTACGAACAAAGCGCTCATCATTACTAGTGCTATTCTCCTGTTGCAACTCCTCCAAAAATTTGAGACATTCTTTATCTTTGTCATCTATATTACACAATTCTATATTGTTCAAAATGGGGTCATTTGCAATTTCCTTCCTCAAATTTTTAATTTAAAAAAATCTCTTTAATGCCAGTTTCCTAGCAAATTTATGTGTATCTATAAAAAAATCAAAATCATTAGATTTATTGGTTGGCGCATATTTTAAACCCCTTGTTAAAACTTTTAACTCAGAAGACTCAATCTTAATGGAGGACAAGTTATAAACCCCATCTTTATTGGTATCCAGCGTAAGACATCTTTTTATGTTGTTGTATTTCTGTCCTGCTCTTTTTCCCCTTCTAGTTCTCCATTTTTTTGTTGTCTCGTAATCTCCCTTTGTATTCTAAATTCATTTTTTGATCTTTGTTTTTGGCAGTCTTTAATTTCGTCATTTTGGCTATGCCCTGGTCTAAAAAAGGGGAGCTAATGGAGGTGGATGGAACCGGCAACTGACATGGACTTGCTCTTACATAAGAGCATATGGGAGTATTATCCCTTGAAGGTGTAGGTATTTTGAGTACCAATTGTTCCACGTCATTTACCATTTCATCCACTCTCTTGATGATCTCCTTGGTATTACTTAAAACCCCAAACCTATTACTAACCATCACTCCATATTGTAATTCTTCTTTCCTACACTCATGGGTTTGTGTATTATTTTTATCTATTTGATTTTCATTTTCCTTCCTATTACCCTCTTTATGTTCATTATTCTGCACCTCAGGTCTTCCCATTGGTTTATTCGTAAACTCTTGCTGTTCATTAAAGATTTTCTCACATGTTTTGATCATATCTTCGTGTGGTTCCTTGCAACTTTCACATTTATCCCTCTTATCTACTTCTGTATGGACCCGATCTTTAGTGTCTCTTTCACTTTTAGGGGGTAACTCTCCATTATTGTTTCCTTGTTCCTTGACTTCTATTCTTTTTCCTCTCTGATTCCTATATTTCTCTTTATTATTCCTATAATTCATATTATGAGTATCTTTTCTATTATTCCATTTTCTATGATTATTTGACCTATAATCATTCTCATCTCTTTTCATTTTTGAATCCTTCCTATCCTTCAATTCTTGCTCTACCTTCACCATAGTTTTATTAATATCTCTATCTAGAGCCTTGAACTGAATTTGTGCAATTTCCACCTCTATATTTTTGAGGTAATTTTGTCTGTATCTCACCAAATTAAATGAACATTCATCTAAAATCCGGAACCAACCTTCCACAAATAATTCCTCCTGAAAGGATGGTTGTTTAAATACTCTAAGACCCTGTGGGATTATCTTATTCTGCAGATAATTCTCCAAAGAAAATGTATCCCACCAGTGTCTCATCTCTGCTGTGAGTAAGTGCTCCAGTTTTAGGCATATTGTTTTCAAATCTATTTCTTCTTTTGTCTCTGTGACGATATGGCCCTGGTGCCTCTGCTACAAAAGGTATAGCAGTTCAGGTACGTTATCGTCTGTGGGTTTCTTTTGCTAACCTGCACAGCTAACTGCTATACTAAGCACTAAGACCCGGTACTTGGAGTTGTGTATCCACCGGCAATGCAGGATATACTGCACTGATATATTCGGTTCTTATAGGATATTCTATCTATCTAGTCCCCTGGCACTTCTCTATGAGTAACTTCTCTATAGTGGGTGACAGAAATACAAGCATGCGCCTTCTTGTTAAATCATGAACTGCCTTATTTATTTCTACAGTTCAGAGAAAAAGGGGCAGTCTCCACATTGACATTAAACAAAGGTTACACAAGGGGGCTGGGAAGTGGACACTTTTGGGCCTGGCAGCCACACTGTATACATTCCCAGTGCATAGCTGTAACCATAAAACTTCCTGTAGGAATCTCAGACAAAGGGGGAGGGGAAGTGAACAATTCCAGCCTAGCAGCCCCCTTCCAGAACCATAAAACACTCAAGCTGGCTGTAATCTGCACTGAGCCTCTGAGTGGGGGAAGGTATTTTCTCTATACCATTCAGTATTAGTGTCCAAGTGATCCCAGCCAAGGTGAGGAGAGGCTCCGCCTCTTGTGGCGTGTGACCTGTTATAGTCCTGTTCATCACAATCTCCACCTGGCTATTTTCCTCCAAAAATGATCCAACAATTTCTCTTTTCCTTCTTCTCTCAATATAATTGAATAACAACTCATAGTGTCTTAAAAAAATCAAAAAATGGAAGAAAATAGAAATAAATATACAGACGAAGGCTCTTTCTCTTATAAATTGAAAGACTTAAAATGCATCTCCACTGGAACACTTTTGGGCACAAGTCTAAATAGTTTAAATCTTTAGAATATTATTGGTATAATATATTGTATTAAAACCAATAAAATGGTATATACTTATTTGTGAATTAAATTTTTTGTAAGTAATGGTATAAATCATACATACATCAATGATTACTAATTAGATTATCATATTTCTCATTAGATTTCTCACAGAAATAAACCCAGCGCTGCTAGGAAATTTTCCAACTTACTCTATCTTCAAACAAACGAAAATGAGTCAAAGAAACTTACAATGTGTAATCCAAAAGCTACTTGGGCCTTTTCTGTAGTCCATCCACTAGAGATGCGGTACCTGTACGTATATGGACCATCGAAAGACTGAATTTGGTCCAGTAGGAAAAAACAAGGTTTTTAAGATCAAGCAATTTATTAACAGTAGTACTCACTGTGGGACGTACTACTAGGATGCTAAGAGAACGTATAGGGGAACCTAGAAGAAAGATTACAAAAAAAGAATTGGACCATAATGTATCTAAACACTTTAGTGGATGTAGTTATGGGGGCATCAAAAATCTTAAAGTTTTGGGACCTGAGCATATTAAACAGTCAGTATCTGATAGATATAGTGTCCTCTGCAGGAGAGAGGCTTTTTGGATTTTTAAATTGGGGACATTGGAACCTGAAGGTTTAAATGAAGAGATAGAAATAGCCTCTTTTCTGTAGAGGACAATAAAGTTGGATGCATGATTTTCACTTTACATCTATAGGGTCTATTTATTAGATTAGATGCAAATAGGGATTTATGATTGTTATTATTTTTAAATATATATAGATTAATATATCAATATATATACATACAAGATATAAGGATAATTGCCACTTTTTATTTTAGATTAACGCTTAATTGGGAAGTTTTATAAACTAGGGAATTTGTATTGACCCTCACTGTGCCGGGAGAATAGGCAACCCATATAAAATAGGCAGCTGTATATCGTTCTGTCAATTGAGATGAGGTATTTTTTAAAGAATTTTAGTAATTAAAAGTAAGGGATTATAAAAGATATGTTAATATATAAGTTACTTGTTATAGATTAATAAGAGATGAATATTTTATGTATAAGTTATGTATTTAGTATTAAGAAGCTTTTATTTCTCTTCCCTGTATTGCATCTGCTACTTTCTATTTGTAACAGGGAGAAAGGGTTGAAACAATATGTAAGTGTTAATTGAAAGAGAACTGGAAGTAATAGATTGAAGTATTTTGAACTGAGCGATCATTATAAATTCTTTGAATTTGAAAGCAAAAGGTTGATGCCCCTGACGAAGCGACATAGGAATCGCGATATGTGTTGGGCTTATATATGTGCAAATTTATTTGCTTATAAGTATTTGATGTTGATATCGCAACGGTATTTTACTGAATAAACTTTTTATTTTTATAAGAGCGTCCAGAATTCCCCTAGCATCTATTGACATCTCCCTCAAAGATCCCGATCGTATTTGGCAGTTTTTGTATCTTTGGATACTTAGTTTGGATTAAACTGCTACTTCGATTGGGCGAGGAGAAGAGAGAGTGAGAGGTGGAGTCGGCGCAGGTGAGTGGAGCCAGAGACCATGACTGGAGGTCAGATACAGTCAGAGCGTTTACTCCTGGAGGTGGTGAGAGCCTCCTTTGTCTGTGAGTACCCTGCTTGAAGGGCGTGGGGAGATAAGATAGTTTTTGATACATAGTGTCGTATACCGGATAACACTTATAGGACTCCTCTGCGCTGTCCCTTTCTTTCTTTTTGCTGTTTCCTTGGATTCACTAACTAGTACAGGAAATGTATCCACAATTTTTCCTCTATTGTAAAACCCCTTACTGACATGACCAAAATAGACGGTAACTCCACTTTCTGGTTTCCGGAAGCCATCAAAGTGTTTAAGGCATTAAAAGTCAGTTTTGCCACAGCACTCATTTTGGCACACCCGAAACCTGAGTTTCCATTCATACTTGAGGTTGATGCGTCTGAAACAGGAGTAGGCACCCTCCTGTCTCAACACCCTACTCCTGAGAGCCAGTTGCACCTATGTGGGTATTTCTCGAAGAAGTTAAGTCCTGCGAAGTGCAACTATGAAACTGGTGACCGTGGGTTGCTGGCAATAATACTCGCTCTCAAAGAATGGAGGCATTTGTTTGAGGGAACTTCAGTGCCAATCCTAATCCTCACGGATCATAAAAAGCTCATGTACCTGTCCGAAAGTTAAGCACTTGACTCCAAGACAGGCCCAATGGGCCATATTTTTGTCCCATTTTAATTATGTGGTCTCATACCTGCCGGCCACCAAAAATATCCGGGCTGATGCCCTATCCAGACAGTTCTCGGGTGCTAAGGAGGAGAGGCCTCCTAGACCTATTATTCCTCCAGACCGAGTACTGGCACCATACGTACCAGCATAACATCTCCCCTCAGGGAGAGAATACGGGCCGCCCAAGTAGATGCACCTGCTGAGATTCCCTCTGGGCGCTGTTTCGTACCTGTCAACCTCCATACCAAGGTACATTCAACATACCATAATATGAAGTCAGCAGGGCATCCCAGTAAGAACCAACTTCTCTGGTCGGTTTCCAGTCTCTTCTGGTGGCCAGAACTTAACAGTGATATTGCTGCCTTTGTCGCTGACTGTCCAGTCTGTGCGTAGACCAAATCACCCCGTCACCTTCCAGTGGACCTTCTTTAACCCATTTCCAATGGGGAGAAGCCATGGTCACACCTTGCAATGGACTTCATTGTCGACCTCCCACTGTCCAACGGTAACACAGTCATCCTCATGGTTGTTGACCGATTCTCTAAGATGATGCTCTGCATACCATTCAAAAAACTCCCAAAGTCATAATTTCCAATCAGGTAGCCAGTTTGTCTTGAGATTTTGGAGTGCCTTTTGTGAGCAACTTGGTATCCAACTCTCCTTCTCCTCGGCATACCACATGCAATCGAATGGGGCTGCAGAAAGGGCTAATCAGGCCTTGGAGCAATTCCTGTGATACTACATATCGGACCATCAGAATAACTGGTTGGACCTGCTACCTTGGGCGAAGTTTGCTCATAACAGTGCAGTCTCAGCTTCTACCCGGCTCTCCCCCTTCATGATGAATTACAGGAATCAACTATCACGGTGCCCATGCTCCTCTTGCGACATTCTGTCAGTCTACACTCCTGTTCCACTCCTATTGGCTCCTATTGTGCTTGTGCCTCCCAGTATGGCCTTTATATGCTGGGTTCTGGCATCTCTCCAGTGCCCTTTCGTGGTGTTCCTGTACCAGTGCTTGTTCCTGATCTCAGTATTCTCAGTGTATCGACCCGGCCTGCCTGGCTACTCTGCATCTCGTCTCCTGCCTGTGAACCGACCCGGACTGCCTGACCATTCTGCTTCTCTTGCTCCTGTGCACCGACCCGGCTTGACTGACATTCCTGCTCCGTGTACCGACCCGGCTTGGCTGACGTTCCTGCTCCGTGTACCGACCCGGCTTGGCTGACGTTCCTGCTCCGGTTGCCTCTGTGTTGCCTTGGCGACAATTCTATTGGCTTGTCATTCGTGAAGCTCCTGGAAGGTTGCGACCTCAGGGCGAGTTGCTCATTCCATTACTGTCATGGCAGTGCTCAGTTGCGCAGTCTCCGTCTACTGCTACGGCAGTGTGCAAGTGGCCTAGTCTCCGTTACTGCTCTGGCAGTGTGCAAGTGGCCTAGTCTCCGTTACTGCTCCGGCAGAGTGCAAGTGGCCTAGTCTCCATTGACTGCTACTGCAGAGTGCAAGTGGCCTAGTCTCTGTTACTGCTACGGCAGAATATAAGTTGCCTGGTCTCCGTTACTGCTACAGCAGTGCCCACATCTCTCAGTCTCCCTTACTGCTAAGGCAGTGATCACGTGGCCTAGTCTCTGTTACTGCTCCAGAAGTGCTCTATGTTGCTCAGTCTCTGTTACTGCTCTGGCAGTTCACGTTTGTCTGCTAACCTATTACTGGTCGTTACTCATCTATAAGCTCTATATCCTAAGTGAGCTTCTTAACAGACCTCTCTTCACATGGGACTGTTTACACTCACTGAATCCTTTGTATTCTGCCTGACCTGTGTCAGTAGATTTTGTTATGGACTCTGTTTATACTGGACCTGTGTAGGCATATGTAAATGTAACCTGTCTTGTGTCTGTATTATTCTGATAAAATACTACAGGACCTGTGAGGGTTATTGTATTACTGTTTTCTTAATAAAACTGTGTTTTATCCTAAACCACTATGTCTGTGTGTCAAACAAACCGTTACATCAACCCTCCATGATGCCAGATTTGTTCTCTCCCCAGGGTATTCTGGCACTGAAGGATCCAGGCTAATCATAAATTCCTACCCGCAACCTCCTACCAGGTCGGGGAGATGGTCTGGTTGTCATCCAGAAATCTCCACATCCGAGTGCCCTCTCAGAAACTCGTTCCCTGTTTTGTGGGGCCCTTCCATATCCTACGATGGGTGAACCGTGTGGCCTATGCCCTAACCTCCCTCTCAATATGAAGATACACAATGCGTTCCATGTCTCACTGCTGAAACCTCTGATCTGTAATTATTTTACTGAAGTCACTCCTCGACCAGATTTCTGTGCCCGTTGACAGCCATGAGGAGTTTGAGGTCCGCTCCATAGTTGACCGTGGAAAGCTTCAGTATTTGGTCCATTGGAAGGGGTATGGTCCAGAAGAGCACTCATGGGTTCCAGCCACGGGTGTACATGCCCGCTCCTCCCTCCTCCGTGCTTTCCATGCACGCTTTCCCCATAAACCCAGTCCTGCCCCGCGTGGGGTTACTGTCAAGGTTTGGCTGAGCTGTTCTAATTCTACTATTGATTCTGCTGTTTGAGCTAATCTAGAGTTCTGCTATCCATTGCTGCTGCCTTCCCTGTTCTGGATCAGGCTAAATCAGATGACCTCTCTGTGATTACTCACCTGTTATCAGCCAACCCTCCCAGGGTATTTAAAGCAGCTTGGCTCACTTCCTGATTGCCCTTGTGTCTGATTCTGGCTGCAAGCGCATTCTCCTGAGTTGCTAATTATCTGTGCATGACCTGGCTTCCTCTGACGTCCCTTCTAGCTCCTGGCTACCGTATTCCTGACCCTGCCTTGGCTGAGTACCTGTCTTGGTTCCTGACCTCGGCCTGTCTTTTTGTTTACGCTTCTGGATGACAATTTTGTTTTGTTTGCTTTTGTTATTTTAATAAAGGTGTTATGCATTTTACATTTTTGTGTCTGTCTGGTTCCTGGTCCCTAACAATATTATAATGGGGACAATAGAAAATAGGGAGAATAACTAGGGAGAACTATATAAAATAGAATAGGGGCAATAGAACATAGGGAGATTAACTAGTGGGTTACAATAGAAAAGAGGGAAACAGAATACGGTGACAAAAGAAAATAGGGAAATAGAATGAGGGAAATAGTAAAAAGGGAGATTCCCTTATTTGTCTCCCCTGAGGTAAATAGACTAGGGGGACAATACAAAATAGGAAAAATGAATGAGGGCAATAGAAGATAGTGCAATTACCTAGGGGGACAATAAAATAGGGAAAAATAATGGGTTCAATAGAAAATAGGGAGATTATCTAGGCAGGACAAAAGAAAATAGTGAAATAGAATAGGGGGAACCATATAAAATAGGAACATAGAATAGGGCGACAAAAGAAAAAAGGGAAATACACTAGGGGGAACAATAGAAACTAGGAAGATTAACTGGGGGGGGGGCAAGAGAAAATATAATACGGGGGAAGGGAAGGGAAATAATATTTTTTGGGTTGGACAAAAGCCAGTGTAGACTAGGATTCCTTCAGCACTTGCAAGCATCAGTCTGAGTGTGGATCTCTGACTACACACATATTATCCACTGTGCCAAACCATGCTGTAGTTCGTCACGAGGATGTGGAGTCCAAGAACCATCTGCTACTTCAGTGACCTGGGCAGGATCACTGCTCACCACAGGCAGTTGAGCCCCAAGCTTTCTGTGGATGTGATACGCAGTCAAAGAGCCCATAAGCATACATAACAAATCAACAAGACAAAGCCGAATTCATGAGTGAGCTGAAGGTCTGGTCATGCCAAAGACAATCAGGATCCATAAGACAAGCAGAGATTAGGGTCCCTACTAAGAAGGAATACAGTCAGGAATGATACAGATGTCAGAAAGCAGATAGGCAAATAACCTGGTCTGAAACGAGCCCTAGGTCAAACCAGAGGAATCAGAGAATGCCAAGTAGCTGTTCCTCATTCAGCTTTATTCCTCCTACACAGTTTAGATATTAAACTGATGATCATTAGCACGTTTGGTATGATTGTTTTATCATACACCTGACTATATGACAACAAAATCCCTGACATTGTACAAGTCTACCTAGAAGAAATTATGCTGTTTTAAAGGCAAAGGGTGGTCATACCAAATATTGATTTGAATTAGATTTTTCTTCTGTTCACTCACTTTACATTTTAATTGATAAAAATAATCATGTCTATTTTTGAAAGTATTTTTACTTTACAGTATTTTTTCCACACCTTCCATTTTGCACAGTACTGTATAATAAAAAAAACAACCAAACTTTTGTAACAAAGTAGTTTATTTAAAGGGGATCTATCACCCCTATACAAGTTAGGCTTATTAGTTAGATTATTTAGCGATTATGTTTAAAACATTTTATTTGGGCGAAAAGGTTTAAAGAGTGCCCTGCACCCTACTTCCACATAGACTGTGGTTACCTGCTCTATAACCACAGTCCGTCACTCTGCCTCTGCTCTTGTCCCTCTATCCAGCCTCCTCCAATGGCAGAGGCTTTGTGTCTGTAAGCTGGAGCGGTCTCATTGGTAGAGATAGATATCTAGCCAATGAGATCGCTCCAGCTTACAGGCAGAAAAAAAAAAAAATAATGTTTTAAACATATTCCCTACATAATCTATCTAATAAGCCTAACTTGTATAGGGGTTATATATCCCCTTTAATATTAAAAATCATCTTTTTACTATAGACTGTATTCCTTATCCACAAAGCAAAGTGGAAGTAGTCTGAGGCAAATGAACAGTACCATAGGGAGTAACATTTCCAAATTATTTAACTAGGGCTTTTAACTCGGACGTATAACATGCTCATGTATTATGAAGAAGTTCTCTTATCTTATTTGTGGGAATGACCCAGACAGGAACCTGTTATGATCGAAGCCAAGTAAAACTGCTTATGTGTTTACTTTTCATGATATTTGGTTAAAATGTCAAACAAAAACAAAACCTGTCTGCGAAACAACCTATGTTTACTAAACTTACAGAAAGGTCATCCCCTACCCTTGACAAACTTTCCTTAACCCCTAGAGTGCCAGGTGGGTACAATGTACGAGTGAGCACAGCTGTACCTGCTGTGCCACGCTCGTACATTTGACAGCTAAAATGCGGTCACTGCTTAAGCCGGTATAACCGGCTGGCAGTGGCCGCATTTCAGCTGAAATGCAGCCTGGCACTCTTGGGAGGACATGAGGATTACTCCTCATGTCCTCCCAGGTATTGATCTCCCAGCCAATCGCGCTGGGAGATCAATATCGCCAAGGGAGAAGCTCTGAGAAACAGAGCTTCTCCCTCCGCCGCCCTCCTACCCCGAACTTCCGGGTAGGAGTGGGCGGGACTGGGGGAAACCTCCTAACGTCATCGGTGACATGATCACCGATGACGTTAGGGAAGTTTCCCTTAGCCGATTCACTCCTACCGGTGGTAGGAGTGAAAGGCAGGAGAGCTTCTGCTCTCCTGTAGTCGCCAAATTGGTCTCCCAGCCTATCGGCTGGGAGATCAATTACTTGGGGGACACCAGGAGGGGTCCTGATGTCCCCCACGAGGTCTGAATACATAAAAAAAACAAAAATACAAAAAAAAAAAAACAATAGTAACCCTGTGAGTGCCGCAGTGGTCCCCAGCACATTGCTTTGCAATGTGCTGGAGACCCTTGTAGCACTCACAGGGTCTTTTCTTTGGTTTTTTTTTTTTTTTTTGAAAGACCTCATTGGGGGGGATCAGGGGGGATCCTGATGCCCCTCAATGAGGTCTATTATTAAAAAAAAAAAAAAAAAAATTTTTTTTTAACCCTGTGTGTGCCACAGGGGGGGTCCAATGCACCCCCCCTCCTGTGGCACACACAGGGCTTCTATCATTACTTTGTTACTAGAGATTGTTGGGGGGCCATCAGGATTGGTCCTGATGGCCCCCCAACAAGCTCTGATTACAAAGTAATAATAAAAAAAAAAATTAACCTTCTGAGTGCCAGAAGGGTCCAATGCATTGCTTTGCAATGCACTGGAAACCCCTTTGGCACTCACAGGGACATTTATTTAGATTCCTTTTTTTTTTTTTTTTTAAGACCTCATTGGGGGGAATCAGAGGGGTCCTGATACCCACCAATGAGGTCCATAATAAAAAAAAAAGTAAAGAAAAAAAAATTAACCCTGTGTGTGCCACAAGGGGGGCCAATGCAGCCCCCCTTCTGTGGCGCACACACAGGGCATTTATCATTACTTCGTTATCAGAGATTGTTGGGGGGCCATCATGATTGGTCCTGATGGCCCCCCAACAAGCTCTGATTACCAAGTAATGATAAAAAAAAAAAAAATAACCCCCTGAGTGCCACAAGGATCCAATGCATTGCTTTGCAATGCGCTGGAGACCCCTGTGGCACTCTCAGGGTCCCCTGTTTGTGGACATATATATATTTTTTTTTACTAAGACCTCATTGGGGAGGGATCAGGGGGTCCTTATGCCCCTCAATGAGGTATATAATAAAAAAAAATAAATTAAAACACAAATTAACCCTGTGTGTGCCACTAGGAGGGGAGTTCAATGCCGACCCCCTTCCTGTGGCACACACAGGACTTTTTATCAACACTGGTAGTCACAGATCTCCCATACACACTATCAAACACTGCCCCACCATCCTTGCTCCTCTGCTCATACCCACACACACTGCCTAATCCCTCACCCTCCCACATACTTTGTTACACTTGAAGTCACAGGTCCGCACGTACAGCGGCTGACGCCCTAGCTTCTTTCATCTGTTAGCCATAAAATCACACATACACTGTTTGCTTTACCATTTCTGTTTCACTGGTAGCTACGCTCCTGTAGCGTAAATTGGTATGTCAACCCACAGCAGTGGGGTACCATTTTTCTTAGGCTGGCAAGAAGTCCTCCTAGGAAATCCCACGCCATTGAACCATTTTAGTATCTTTGAAGTGACTGATGTGTAAAACAAAATTTTTTTTTTCCTGTAGCACCACATTCTGGAAATAGTTGTGCCAACTAACTTAGGGGTAAAAAGGCAAGTGACCCCTCATTAGATGCGGAAGGTTGTCTTCTTTCCAAAATGGTATGGTTTATCTACCTTTTCTTCAATTCTGAATGTGTTATAGCCATTTTTGTACAGGCAAGTCACATTTGAGAAAATGTTAGAAACATCAGAGGTTGTAGTAGGTGTAGTTTTCTACTTCTAGCACCCCCTAAGGTAGGTCAACTCATATCAATGGGGTGTCGTTTGACTCCTAAGAGCACTAGCTAATGAATGCAGTTGAAAATTCCATGGTTTTTACAAAGTTCCATACATTTGAAGGGGCAGAAATGTAAGAAAATGCCTTTTTTTTCACTAGCGCCACCTCCTGGAAGCATTTGTGCATACCAGCCTTTGGGTAAGAAGGCACGTGACCCCTCATTAGATGCGGAAGGATGTTTTCTTTCCAAAATGGCATTGTTTCTCTACCTTTTCTGCATATCTATTATGGTTATAACCATTTTAGTGCAAGCAGATAATTTCAAAAACAAAAGTGTCAGGTTTACGTACGTGTTCCTAGCACCCACATATTGTATGTTAACCCACACAAATAGGCTACCATTTTTCTCATGTTGGTAGCAGGTACTGAATACAGCAGGAAATGTTATGGTTTTCAAAGATTTTAGTATCTTTGAAGTGGTGTAAATGTAAAAAAACATGTATTTATTCCCATAGCGCCACCTTTTGGAAATATTTGTGCACTTCAGCCCAGGGGGTAGAAAGGCAAGTGACCCCTCAATTGATGCGGGAGAATGTCTACTTTCCAAAATGGTATACCTTTTATACCTTTCCTTCATGTCTCTAACAGTTATGGACATTTTAGTACAAGCCGCCATTTTCGAAGAAGCAAACAGGTAGGTGTAGTGATGTGCTTCTGGCACCCCTAAGGTAGGACGACTCATTCCAGTGGGGTGTCATTTTTCTCCTAAGAGCACTAGCTAATGAATACAGTTGGAAATGCCATGGTTTTCACAAATTTCAGTACATTTGAAGGGGCAGAAATGTAAGAAAATGCCTTTTTTTTTTCATTAGCGCCACCTTCTGGAGGCATTTGTGCACTCCAGGCTTGGGGTAACAAGGCAAGTCACCCATCATTAGATGCGGCAGGGTGTCTTCTTTTCAAAATGGTATGGTTTGTGTACCCTTTCTTCACTTCTGTAGTTGTTATAACCATTTGTGTACAGACAAGTAACGTTTGAGAAAATGTTAGTAAAATTTGAGGTTGTAGTAGGTGTCGTTTTGCACTTCTAGCGCCCCCTGAGGTAGTTGAACTCATACCAATGGGGTGTCATTTTTCTCCTAAGAGCGCTAGCTAATGAATACAGTTGGAAATGCCATGGTTTTCACAAATTTCAGTACATTTGAAGGGGCAGAAATGTAAGAAAATGCCTTTTTTTTCCATTAGCGCCACCTTCTGGAGGCATTTGTGCACTCCAGGCTTGGGGTAACAAGGCAAGTCACCCATCATTAGATGCGGCAGGGTGTCTTCTTTTCAAAATGGTATGGTTTGTGTACCCTTTCTTCACTTCTGTAGTTGTTATAACCATTTGGGAACAGACAAGTAAAGTTTGAGAAAATGTTAGAAACATTTGAGGTTGTAGTAGGTGTCATTTTGCACTTCTAGCGCCCCCTGAGGTAGTTAAACTCATACCAATGGGGTGTCATTTTTCTCCTAAGAGCACTAGCTAATGAATACAGTTGGAAATGCCATGGTTTTCACAAATTTCAGTACATTTGAAGGGGCAGAAATGTAAGAAAATGCCTTTTTTTTCATTAGCACCATCTTCTGGAGGCATTTGTGCACACCAGGCTTGGGGTAAGAAGGCAAGTTACCCCTCATTAGATGCGGCAGGTTGTCTACGTTTCAGAAATATATAGTTTTATATAGTTATTCCACTGTTTTAGGGTAGTTTTACCACAAAAACCGTAGAATGCGCATATTAGTTTATAAAGTTGAAAATGTCATTTTGCGCTGCTGGTGATTAGGGCTCTATGCTAGCCATGGATGTAGGTAAAACTATACAAATTTGGTATTTTTTTACTCGGGGGACTTGGGGCTTTTTCAAATAATTTAAACTTTTTCAATCAAGGTAAATGTTTTTGATACATATTATGTGATTTTAGGAAAATTAGTAAATTTTCACTTTTTTTGTCATTATGACATCATAGCTTTTTGCACGATGTAAAATTCTCTTCATGTAAGGTACCATGAGAAAGCTCAATTCGTTCTGAAAAAAACAATATATAGTTTTCCATATTTAACTAAAAATCCCCAGAGGAAATCAAGCATAAACAGAAGGATAGCAAAAATGCTGAAAAAGTGTCTGGCCTGCAGGGTACAGGAAATGGCACAAGCCTCTGGCACTGAAGGGGTTAAAGGCATTGAAATTTGAAGTAAGAAACTACTATTTATTTTTTTATTTATTTATTTTTATACACAAGCTTTCATAGTTTTGGAATACTGGACACGTTTGCAGTTTCTGGGGACTGACCATGCTTCCAAATTTACCAGTATATTATAAAGTTATAAATACTTGGAATTAGAATTTAACATAGCAGTGTTGTTCAAACTTTAGTGATGGCTGTGCTACAGCATAACCATAATAACTCACTAGTTTCAGGCACACAACTACAGGGGCTACAGTTATGACAGGGACTGGCATCCTAGGGGCCTATGGGGGCCCTCAAATTACTTATTACATCACTGGCCAACTTGTTTAAAGTGAAATATCACCTGAATTAAAGTTGGCTTTATATGAATGCTCATTTGCAGTGCATATGTAATCCTTGTATTTTTTTTTTTTTTTATATAATTTGGTATTCACAGGGAGAATTGCTTTTAAACGTCAGCCTGTTATGTCACTTCACTTCAGGACAATGAGAATGCTCCAGCTTACATACAGAAATCCTCTGTCAAGGAGGTTGGAACAAATTGCTACGTGGGGAGGAGACAGAGACTGAGTCTGCAGGGCAGCAGAATGACCCACAGCCTGTCTTGAAGTGATGTAACAGGCTGAAGTTTAAAAGCCATTATCTGGGTGAATACCGAATTATATTTATTAAAAAAAAAAAAATACAAGGATTACTTATGCATTGCAAATGAGCATTCAAATAACGCCAACTTTAATTCATGTGATCGTTCCCCTTTAATCTGTTAAAGACCAGAGGGCTTTGCAACACATTGCTTCCAGTGTTGACACAGTTTAGTTATTTTACAACTTTCATCCTATTTGAACTCATCACATGCTTGAGGTTCTTCAGCTGATTACAAAACAATCGGTTGGACAAACCTCTGACATTCTATGAGTTAATAATCTGCCCTCTACCATAAGCTATGATACGTAGATGCCCTGAAGGTGTATTAATTGATCAAAACAATGAGAGGACTCAGTGACAAGTTTATTTACAGCATGACTAGCATATCCATCTGTCAATTCAGCAATTTGATACAAACACGACTGATCTAATGTACCAGGAAGAACTGGTACCATTTGTTGATTTTCTCTGTAGAAAAATAATAGAAAAAAAAAATATTCAGTTACATGGACTAACTTGGAATGTACAATCTACTTTCAATATGAATATAGCTATTCCAAAAAAATCAACTGCCCATAGGGGACAATAAAAATGTAAATGTATTTCAATGGGGCCTTTAACCCATTGAATACTAGAGAAATCTTCAATGCATTGCTCTGAATGCAATGGAGACCTAGCTATCATTTAAATCAATGGGAATTTTAGGAAGTTTTATTATCCCCTGCGGTGCAGTTGGTTAACTCTGGAGTTCTTCTTAGTACCTCAGCTTAATGGAGCCCAGTATCTGAAGGAAAACTGAATTCTGACAAACCAACACAACTGCTCATGGATTTAAGTGGGGCTACAATTCATTGCTCAGCACTTAATGCAAATGCACATTTGGTTCATTTGTATTTTTCCTCTGTAGTGTAGATCGTTTGCTTCCGAATTACTTTTACTTTTTAACACAAGCCACATAGTGTTTTTCACTCCAACAGACGATTAGCTATGAAATAAAAAGTTCAGTTACACTGATTGGCTTGCAATATGAAACCTTTATCAACATGAATATAACTATTTCAATTAAAAAAATACTAATTCCAAGGCTCCACAATGTCAGCTGTTCTCGGTTTCCTGTTCTTGTTTGAGGTCTATGTGAGCAGAGTCCTTTTCATCTAAGCTTGAGTCACTGTCCAAGTCCTCTCCATCTTCTTGGTGTGGCAATACACCATCAGCTGTATCACAGACATCACTAAGAGGAACAGCTCCCTTCCGCTGAGGTAGAACACCAAAAAATGCTTCTTTCCAATCTCTCTTCTCCAGAAAGGCAAGAATGATCTCAAATACTGCAGAAAAAACGCAATAAAGTATTTATTGGCAAAAATGAAACTCAAGAGACAGGAAATAACTATTTAAATAACATGGGGAGCAGACCTGCTGATTAAGTGCATACAGAGACTGAGTTGTGAGAACCGATGGAATAATGGAGGGCAGAATTAGGGTTTGAATAAAGATCTCAAATGCTGCCCTGGTGCATCATGCTATATCACAAAGGACAGTTTCCTGGCTTGTGCAATGCAGGTTCTAGAGATGTATGGTAACTCAGGACCAAAGACTTCCAGGTTTTGTTGCAGCCATGGTGTTGGGGGGGACGCAGTTTTGGAGCCAATTATTAATAAAACCACATTTCAATTATCAAGTTTTAACTAAAACAATGAAAAATGAATACAATTTTGTTTAATTGATTTGAAAGGAGATGAGGCTTGTTCTTGCATTTAGTTCATCTGTTCTCAAAACAGAAAACCAAGAATGTATAATTTATACAAATAATAAAAGTAAGGATTTGCCTGGTCTGGGATGGCTTTGGGGCATCAAGCAGGAAAATTCAAGGACAGCCCACCCTAACAATAAGTTACCTTACCTAAAGAGATGCTGGCCTTTATCTAGCAAAAATAATGTAAGGTATTTATCAGACTATAAGATGTACCAAGATTTTAAAAGTGCACATTAAAAGACATTTATAAGAGGGAAAAAAAAGTCTTCTATTGCCTGTGTGTGCGCCAAGGAATGGTGGATCCCCCTCCTGCTCGGATCACTTATCAGTGATACCCAGGTCTGAGCAAGGGCATATGTTCTTCCTGCTCAAACCCTCTATTGCTTCTGTTCTGGGCCAACACAAAAGAAACATACAGGATGTACACTTGCCAGGGAGCAATACAGGATTTGAGCAGTGACAAGTGATCAGAGCAGAAAAGTCATCACCCAGCCCCTGCAGAAATCAGTAAGTGGTCAAGTATTTAGTTCTGACAAGTTATTTTAGCTTTGCGACATAAAAGTCTCTTTTAAAGAGTTTATTTTTTTGTAGACTGCCCCTTTTAGACTAATTTAACTGGAATACTGAGATTTAAGGGACTAACACCACCACCTGGTGTGTGTACTTTATCCTATCTATACCTAACAGCCAGCAATGCTGTCTTTTTTTATCTTATTGTATTTTGTATTGACCACCTCTGAATTGAGCTATGACACAAGCGAGAGTACTGCCTCTGTTTTTATTTATTTTTTACTTAGAAAAATGATTTACCAGGAAGAATACATTGAGAATTCTCTCATTTTCAAGTCTGTCCTGTATTCTCACTGGTATTTGTTAAGAAGGCAGCCCTGCCCCCTGAAGTGATGGTGCAGGAAAAGTCTGCCAATCGAATTTCTTTTGAAAGTAGTGTGTAGCTGGCACAGTTTGCCCCAATCTCACACTACCATCAGAATGGCTGATATTTTCTTCCCCGTCACTCGGTATGACAGAGGTGCATGATGTCATGGAAGGGCAGATACGAACCTCCCTGGTGTCTTGCCCACATCTCTCAAACCTCCTCCTCCTACCATACATAAAGCTTCTACTAATGTCTGCCGATACAGCCAATTCCCAAGAAATTAAAAAAAGATCTTTCAAATCTAATTATACATATTAAAAATGGCAAGATTTACCATTAGTTAAGGGTAAAATTTGTTTTTCCTTTGTGTCCTCCCACGGCATACTGTGGGCAATTGGCTCCGCCTCCCAGCTGGTAGGACCAATAGAAAATTATAAATTGTGTGAACATCCTCCCCTCTGCAGTTATACTTTTGTCCAAGCTGCAAGAAGCAATGACGGTTAGAAGAGTTGAATTATGACAACAAGCAAATACATATAGAACTTATGGTATTGCTATTAATAAAGTCATCAACTGGTAACGATGCAGATACCAACCATAGCGGGATGGGTTGCTGTGGAAGGACACAGAGGAAAAACAAATATCAGTGAGTAAATTTCACCTTTTCCTCTGTGTCCGATCCACGGAATACCTTGGGACTTACCAGAGCAGTACCCTGTGTACATAGGAAGAGTTCCTGAAGATAATTTTTTCATGGGTATGGCTGCCTCCAGCACCTTTCTGCCAAATTTGGCATCTGCAGATGCTTGGAGATCAAGTCAGTAGTGCTTTCCGAAGGTAGAGACAGAGGACCAGGTTGCAGCCTTACAGAGATCTCTTCATGGGAAGCTACTGCTTTCTGTGTCCAAGATGTAGAGATAGTTCTGGCTGAGTGTGCTTTAATCCCCAGAGGAGGCTCCTTGTCTGCGAACTCATAAGCAAGGATAATACAGTCTATTATCCAGCAAGAAAGAGAGGGTTTTGAGGATTCACATCCTTTAACTTTCCCAAAATGATGGACAAATAGGGAATCTGTCTTTCGCATAAGTTGGGTAAGCTTGAGATAAATTTGTAGATAGCGGACAAGGATCAGGTTATGAAGCCGCTTCTTCAGCTCCTTAGCTGGGTTAGGGCAAAATGATGGAAGAACAATCTCTTGGTTCAAATGGAACTGAGAAATAACCTTGAAGCAGAATGAGGGGTTAGGACATAGGACCACTGTCTTGCTGAAAGACCAGGTAAGGGGCGGTGTTCATCAGGGCCTGAAGCTTCCCTACTCTGCGAGCTGAAGTCACGGCAGTAAGAAGCACCGTCTTAAGAGTGAGATGCTTCATAGAAACAGAATCCAATGGTTCAAAAAAAGGGGTGGGAAGAGAGTTGCTGTAAGACCAGGTTAAGGTCGCAGGGAGGAATGGTGTCGCGTATAGTAGGTTTTAACTTGGATATAACCACCATGTATTTCTTTATTACAAAATTGTCAGCAAATGGGGTGGCTAGGACAGCTGAAATAGCCGAGAGCTGAACCTTTAATGATGCTGGCTTTAGGCCCTCCTGTAATCCTGACTGTAAGAAGTCCAAGATCCTGGGAGGAGAAATGGACTGTCTATTCAGACCCTGCGAAGTGCACCAGGGATGGAATGTGGACCAGACTCTGTAATAGATTTTTGTAGTAGAAGCATGTCTGAGATGCAAGATGGTGTCTATGACAGATTCAGAGAGACCTTGATAAGTTAGAGATTCCCATTCAGCCTCCAGGCCATGAGCTGGAAGAAGGCTGGATTAGGATGTAGTATGGGCCCCTGATTCAGCAAGTGTGAAATGTCCGGAAAAGGAACTGGAGGACTGACAGAAAGTTGTAGGATGTCCGCATATCATAGCTTTCTTGTCTAATTTGGGGCTATGAGGATGACATTGGCCTTGTCTTTTCGTATTTTTCTTATGACCTCTACCAGGAGTGGAATGGGTGGAAATATGTAAGCTAGGCTGGATGTCCAGTGAATGCTTAGAGCATCTTGTCTTGCTGATTGTGCCTCTGCCCATCTGGATAGGTACAGTGTGTTCTGGGCTGTGGCCATCAGATCTATCGATGGGGATCCCAGATTATCTGTTAAGGATTGGAAGATCTGTTTGTTGAGGCTCCATTCTCCCTGGTTTTGTCCTGCTGAGGAAGTCTGCCTGGACAGTCAGGTAACCTGACAGATGAGAGGTTGTTAGAGCTAAAAGATGCTTCTCCGCTCAGAGCAGGATCTTTATTGCTAGGCTGTTGAGCTCAACACTCTGGTTCCTCCCTGGTTCAGTAAGTACTGCACTGCTGTGACATTGTCTGAACATATGAGGACTGCTTGCCCGGCAAGGTTGTGCTGAAAGTGTAGCATTGTTTTCCAGATTGCGAGAAGTTCCAATATGTTTATGTGAAGTTTGGACTCCTGCCTGGACCATGTGCCCTGTACCGATTGCTGATTCCAGACACCTCCCCATCCCTGGCGACTGGCATCCGTGGTGAGCACTTGCCGTGGTGGTTCTGTTATCTGACGGCCCTGTGCCAGATTTCGTTTTGGGTCCACCAGGACAGTTCTTTCCCGGTGGAGGATAACACAGGTATCCGTTTGGTGAAGTCTGATGGATTCTTCCTGTAAAACTGGAGAAAGTTGTACTGGGTTTATCAGGTATGTGTTCTGGCCCAGGAAATGATCTGTCGTGCAGAGGAAAGATGACCCAGGAGTCTGGGTAAAGATTTCGCCGTGTGAGATTTTAGTCGTAGAAATAACATCACTTGTTCCAAGAAGCATGTCTGTCATTCTGTGGACAGGGTTGCGTTGTTCTGACTGGTGTCCAAGAGGACACCCAAGAATTGAAGCTGCTGGGAAGGATAAAGTATGCTTTTTCTTAGCTGATCAGACAGCCTAGATTTTGTAGTATGCGTCTGCAAATGGCTGTGTTGTTTTTTGCTATCTGACCTGAGGGTCCTATGAGCAGAATGTCACCTAGATAGGAAGTACACGTCTAATCAAAGTTGTGCCCTAACTCCATGGCCATCATCAGCAGCTTGGTGAACACTCGGGGGGCTGTCACCAGACCGAACGGAAGTGCCCGGAACGGATAGTGATGCCTGAAGATATGAAATCTCAGGTACCGGTGGCATGTTGACCTAATAAATATGTGATAGAAGGAGTCTTTCAAGTCATGCGGGAGAGGAAGTCTTGGGGCTGAATCAGTTTCATAGCTGACAGCACTGTTCTCATCTTGAAATGCTGTATTCGTAGAAAATGATTGAGATCCTTTAGGTCTAGGATAAGGGGAAGTTCCCCAGAAGGCTTTCTAACAGAGAAAAGAGTGGAATAAAATCCCCAGAATCTCTGACTCAGCGGGACATCTTCTATTACTCTGTTCTGTATAAGATCTTGAAGATCTTGTCTCATCTGATTTATTTTTACCCTTTTCCTGATCTTTGATGTTTTGAATCGCAGACCTGGAGAAAGCAGTTTGAAATTCTAGGACATAGCCTTCCTTCACTATTTCCATAGCCCATTTGTCAGGATGGATAGACACCCAGGACTGATGGAACTGCTCCAGTCTGCCCCCTACTGGAGGTGAAGGAAGGGGACCTCAGGCTTCATTGGTGGAACTGGGTTTTCCGTTGGAAATCCTTCCAGATTCCAACATTTAGAAGGTTGGGCACCCCCTTTTTTCCTCCGGTCATAACTTCTAGGTTTGCATCGCTTGGCGTCACAAAAGGACTGGCGTCTTGATGGGTTGCCTCTGGATGGCGAGCCACTGCTTCGTCTGTCTTGTGGCAAGAAGAGACTTTTCCCAGCTGAGGATTTCTTAATGATGTCCTCTAATTAGTCACCAAACAGTTTTGATCCTGCAAAGGGTAGCGAGATCAGTCTGTTCTTGGAGGCTGGGTATGCGTCCCAAGATTTGATCCAAAGTGCCCTTCACGGTGTCACTGATAAAGCGGAGGATTTAGCGAGAAGTCTAATATTAACTAGTGTCGCCGGAGTAATTCACTGCATCCTTTATAGTGACTAGTTCTTTCAGGATTCATGATCCGGAAACTGATGACTCAAGTTTTTCCTCAATCTCGAAAGCCAGATGCGCAAGGTATGGAACACCGAGGCCATGGCCGTAGCAGTCTTTAAATTCTGTCCAATAGAAGCAAATTGTTTATGGAAAGCCACATCTGCCCTCTTATCCATAGCTTCTCGTAAGGTTGTACCATCTTCCAGAAGCAAGGTTGTCCTTCTGGCGGTCTACGCTATGCAAAAGGCTGCCTGGCGTCTTCCTCCTCGTGCAGAACCGGACAATATATTAGCCCAACAGGCAGACTGGTCTCCAAGGGATCATGAGTAGAACTGAATATGTTATAGATCTTTCTGCATAAATGTTTATGTATATCGCTAGTGCTTCTACATAGCTTATTATACTTCTAGACTTGTTATTCTTCATACTTGGCTAGCTTTCTCTTGCTCTATATTACCTGTCCTTTGGCCATAATGTCTGACCCTAAAGATGCTAATGGAGAAAAGAAAAAATCTGCAGAGCCCTCTAAAGAGGAAAAAGCGGTTGCAAAGACCAAGTCCTGTATATATGTATATATATATATATATATATATATATATATATATATATATATATATATATACATACACACACACACGTGTCTCCATTAGAAGCTTGCACACCCATGTCTCCCCAGGTGCCTAGGGGACATGGACTGCATTATAACTACTCACCTCCTTCGCGTGTAAGGAGACGGTATACAAAAGTCAACCAATGATGGAAAATGTACAGAATATAATAATTGTGACAGTAGTTCTAAAAGGAACAAAACCAATCAAAATTAACTAGACAAAGCAAGACACTTCATATTCTCTAGCCCAAAAGGATGCCTAGGTCTTAGTGTAAACATACAAAAGACTACACATATACATAGTTTGTCATCCAAATTGCCTCCTCTAACTCTAAGTGTTACTCGTCCTATTTCCTGAACACTAAGATATTGTATTCTGTAACTATTTGGCTTGAAGTGTGTGGCTACTTTGGACCTGAACTGATCACTGCGTATATTACTAAGATGTTAGTTTATGAGTCCTCCAAGGCTTTTAGTGGCTTTGCCCATGTATAGAATGCTGAAGTTGTTATGGGTCAAGAGGTATATCACTCCCCTCATTGTGCAGTTTACATAGGTCTTCATTTGAAATACCTCACTAGTTATACTTGAGGTAAAAGTATTATTCATCTTTATCAATTTGCAGCATGCATAATGTAAAATCCCACATCTGAAGGTATACATTATACAGCCAGGATTTCTGACAAACTAGAAGAGACCACAGATTATACTGTGGGTGTAAACAAACTTAAAACCATTGGCCACAACCTCCTGTAGACCTTAGTCTCCCTTAAGGACTGGTAAGTGTTTCTTCAAAATTCTCCTAAATGTCAAGACTATATGGAGTGGAGAAGATAACTTTCTCACCAGTTCCTGACTGGACGTAGAGGTCCCCAGTAACCAGCCAATTCCTACTGTTTTTGTTGTACTCTGGTAACTCCCATCTGTTCTTACTCCTAGCTATATTGAGAGCCCTTTTGAAACATCCATGTCTGGTATTTCCTTAGTAGGAACCAATTATATACATTACCAGCCTGTGTTTCAAATAACCTATCTGCAGAACAACTGCGACACAACCAAATAAACTGACCTATGGGTACACCCAGAATGGTATGTTTGGGATGACAACTCTCTGCTCCTCAGAGACTGTTTCCAAATACTGGTTTCCGTTATGTGTCAGTAATAATATCTCCTGTGGTTTCATCAATTGAGACGATAAGTCCAAAAAGTTTATTTTGGTAGATCTAAAAATCATAGGTGAATTTTGAATTTAGTTCATTGCCATTTAAGTATGATAGTAACATAGTAAAATTAGGTTGAATAAAGACACAAGTCCACCAAGTTCAACCTTCTCCTCATACCCCAGTAACTGGGAATTTTATAGCTTTCCTGCTACCAATTAAGTTAGTCTTTATCAGACCTTCCTGATCTGCCTACTGATAAACAGTATAACTCTGTATGTTCCCTTTTGAAAGAAATGTGTCTAAGCTTCTCTTAAATGTATCCATTGTATCTGCAATAACCACCTCCTTGGGCAATGAATTCCACAATTTAACAGGCCTTACTGTAAAAAACCCCTTCCTCTGCTTAAGTGTAAACCGCCTTTCCTCTAATCTCAAGGGGTGTCCCCTGGTCACCTGATCAGGCCTTGGAATAAATAGCTCACCACAGAGATCCTTGTATTGGTCTCTCATATACTTGTACAATGTGAGAAGGTCTCCCCTTGTCGTCTTTTCTCTAGAGCAAATAAACCAAGTTTGTCTGGTCGTTCCTCATATGTCAAGTACTCCATTCTCTTAGTTAATTTTGTTGCTCTTCACTGTACCCTCTCTAGTTCTAGTATATCCTTTTTCAGAACCGGTTCCCAAAATTGCACTGCATACTCAAGGTGAGGTCTTACCAATGATTTGTATAATGGCAAAATAATGTTAACTACTCTTGCTTCGATAGCTCTTTTTATGCAAGACAGGATTTTGTTTGCCTTTGCTACTGCTGTTTGACACTGGTCACTGTTTCCAGGTTTGTAGTTGACAAGGATACCCAGGTCTCTCTCTAGCAAGGAGTCCCCTAAAATGATTCCGATATAAATGACTCTCTTAATATCACCTCTATCCCAGATACTTTTAAAGCAGAACTACCACCTCCACTAAAGTTGTCTGCAATATTTATGCAGGTGGCGACAAACTTTGTAAACATTATTTTACCTCTCAAAAGTGCCCACAAATAAAGTTATCCTTAAGTTTCTGAGGCTGACGGCCAGGTTACGGCAGTCTGTGCGTCTGCGCTGTCAGTCTCTTCCGGAGCCATCCAAGCCAGTGCAATGCTTGTGAAGGTTGAAGAGTACTGACAGCACAGGCGCGCACTCAAGATGTCCGCGGTGCTGTCTGGCTTCCGGTCTCGGAATCTTAAAGATAACTATATTTGTGGGCACTTTTGAGAGTTAAAATAAGGATTACAAAGTTAGTCACCACCTGCATAAGTATTGCAGGTTGACTTTAGTGGAGGTGATAATTCCGCTTTAACTACTTTATGTGAAGTGTTTAATAAAGAAGATTTTGCTTTTAATGATTCTGCATTCAAGTTGTATTTTACTGTGCAGGTACACCTTTTCTTTGAAGGAAAAATGTAGGGCAAGTGGAAATGCCAGCAGCACTTCAGGGCATCCTAACTGAATTCCACTGGGTTTTCCCATCAGAAGAAACTCCTGAACTTTGAGTTGTGGCATGATGCCATAAGACCCACTGATGGAGCTCCACACCTTTTTACCATTTCCCTGAATATCTTTGGTTTCACGAACCATGCCCCCTGAGCCAAGTAACTTATGCTCTGGAAGTCTTCCTGGATGTTTTAGATCCCTGTAGATGTGGGATGCCAATATTGCTGTTAAGCTGCAAACTGCCCACCTCAGCACTTTCTTTGCCTCCATGTTAAGTCTCCTGCTTCCTTTGTTTTTTTTTGTTTTTTTTAAATACATGACCACATTGTTTAAAGTATACATAGACTTGCTTGCCTTTTATATAGTTTGAATTTCTTAAAGCAATAACCGCTTGAAGCATCAAAACACTGATGAGGAAAGTTTCTATACTGAACCAAACCCCCTTGAACTGACGCAGACATCTGTGGTCACAATCTCCCATTGTAGATCCACTCGTGGCCACCCTTTCAATAGGTTCTTCCTACTCATCCACCACAGAATTTCCTTCTTGACCCAGTATTGAGGGAGGAATCCTCTGGAAAGTAATTTAAGAGCTCCTGTTTTTGGTTTTAAGGAAGTGTGTTTGAATGGGTCATGTATGTAGTCTGGCCCAAGAAAACACTTGGACCAAGGAGGTTAAGACTCCTATAAACTGCAAATATAGTCCTGGGCTGTATGACCAATTTAATTTCTGAAGGTCAGAGTTCTGTTTATTATTCCTAAGATCCAGTTCCCTTGGAGAAAGGTCATATCACACCTTGTATCCAGTTTTATTCCTAGAAAGTCTAGGTTCTGGCATGGCTGTAACAGACATTTCTGCTGGCCCACTATCCAGCTCTTTAAGATGGCCCATGCTTTGGCCCATATTTCTATTGCTTGTGCTCTGGACCTGACACTATCAGCAGGTCATCAGAACAGGGAATTATAGTGATCCGTTCCTTTCTTAGAGCTTTCAGGGAGACAGCCATTGTCTTGGTGCAGGTCACAGCCTGAGAAGTTTTCTGTGAGAAGGTCTTATCAAAATATAAGCATACTGCTTTAGGAATTGTTGTAGCTTTTTGTACACAAATGAGCACCTTGGAGGAGAAGATCTTAATCTTCTCTCATGAGGCAGTCATCGTCTTTAGAATTTCTTCTTGGTGTCCCCCAAACAGCAGAGAATCAAAAAACTGCAGAACTAGAAACCGCGTTTTAACGAAGCATCTGCTCACCAAGTTTTAACAAACACGGCTCTTCTTGTTGTAAGCAGAGGTCCCATCAACTTGATTATGCCAATGGATGTCACAACAAAAAAGAAGACTGCTTTATATGGTTGCCATTCCTTTCATCAGTCTAGATTAGATCGAGAGACTGGAGATTCAAATATTCTCTTCCTGGTGATACAAGGCATAGCTGTGATTGCCTTAAAGGGATAGTAATACTTCGTTTTAACTTTATTTTATTTTGTAGGCATTAAAAAAACATGAAGAATGCTATAAGTCTTATCTCTCAAACCTTTATGGTTTATGAGATATTCACAAGCAAAGTTCCCCTCCCCGCCCCTTTTACCTAGTGTAAGCCATCTCTTCTCAGATGTGAGTCTGGTTGTATGACAGGACAGATAACAGAAGGGGACAATTTTCTTTGTATGAAAACAATGAAAGCCCTGCCCCCCTTGACAAGTTTTTCAGCTTTTTCCCTTATCTTAATTGAAGATTGTCCCTCTCTGCAGTCTACCTGGGCATCTCCCTTCTGATCTGGTTGAACAGGGGGGGATACTTTGTGAATATCTCTTAAACCATAAAGGTTTCAGAGATAAGACTTGTATCATTCTTCATGTTTTTTTAATGCCTACAAAATAAAATAAAGGTAAAAAGAAGTATTACTATCCCTTTAATATTCTGAACCCACTGGGAAAACTATTTCTTCAGAGTACTTTCAATTTTCTCTCTTTATGGTATCTCTCAGAAAGGAGCAGCCTTCCATTGGAACTGTTGTTGTTCTAGCTAAATGTGCGGCAGCAGAATTGATCTTGGGTGCTGTTGTCCCATCTTACTTTGTCTTCCTTGAGAGGATAAACTTGTAGGAACCTTTTTGCCACACTTTCTCCTATTTCCCTTATCACATTCTAATTCAATGAGCTCTGTCACAGAATGATGAACTGGGAATACTGGAGATACTCAGTCTCCCAAAAAAGCCTATAAAAAACACCCAGTTCCTTCTGGACCTCTGTCAAGCCTAATGTCTTCTACATATTTTGTTTTTAGAAATGGCTCTATTTTATCCAGGTTAAGTGCTGTAAATTCCCCTCTTCTTATAAAGAATACCCTGAAATAAGATATTGTATTCTTCCACTTCCTTAAATTTTGTGGAATAAATTTCTTCTGGCTCCTCAGTATGTGGTCTCTGTTTTGGATATGTTGCCTCCTGCACAGCTGCAGTAGTATCCTGCATGGATAATTTCATCCATGGAAGGACATTCTGGGCCTGGGTGTGCATATCTTGACCTGCAGTCTTCATAAGACATAACAGAATTGCATTACATTCTGCAAAAGCAACTCAATCTCACAAACTACCCAAGTTTTTTTTTTTTTTGCTGTGCTTTGGCCTTCTTGCTTATTATGGAATCACTGGTTGGCTTCTCCTTAAATCTAGGCTGACTTGGGGGGGTGGGGGTAGCAGACATACTAAGCTAATAACTGGTATAGAATTAAAATAGTCCACTTTATTATCAATTCATTAAAATATAAATAAACCTGCAGAAATTATGTGGTGCCACATAAATAGAAAACACAGCATATGTTACCCCAGAAGATACAAAGGTATGCTTCTTACCTAATAACAAAGGAAAACTCATGGAAAAGCCAGGAGAAACATCAGAAACTTAAAGAATCTATGTGCATTCCAGCACGGAACGCCAGGCCTAAGTTGGAGCTGGATCACTGAACAGACTTTCTGTAGTGGCTGCACAGATCTTCCATCCCCCTATTCCACAACAGAGAGTGGTGAAAAAAGGGGCTAGGGAGAAGATCCATTCCCCTCACCTGGAAAGAGCACAATACTCAGATCCAGTAGCTTCAGTGGTCCAACACCAGGATATACAGTACCCAATGTGACCAAAGAGCAACTCAAGCATGGCAGTCTGAAATGCACACCTCACAAAGATAATACAGAGCAAAAGTATTATGCAAAACAAAATAATTAGGTGACAGACGTGAAAAACAGCTCATCCTAACTCTAGCTAGACAGAACTGAAAAGACTGTCACAGTTTCTTCTTGATTATATTTTGATTGGCCCTACCTCCTCTATAAGGAGAAGACAGTACCCACATTACATTGCTATGTGTATGGGCACATAAATTAATGAATGCTCTTATTATATGGTTTAATACTATGTAATTTTTCTGGGGGCTCAAGGAGGTGTGAATGTCCATTTTAAAGGGATAGTAATACTTAAAATGTAAAAAAAAATATGTTGTAGGGTTTATCCCCCTGAGTAAAACAAGGGTACTCCCACTGCTGAAAGGTGTTTCATTCAAAAGTTATTAATTTTCAAAGTTGAATTTTTTAGGTGCAATATCACAGTGGCCTGAAATTGTAAAGTGGCGCTGTTGCTACACCATCCTATGGAGATTTATGGTCAACTGACCAGAGCTATCCATAGGATCGTGTAGCAACAGCGCCACTGTACAATTTCAGGCCACTGTGATATTGCACCTAAAAAATTCAACTTTGAAAATTAATAACTTTTGAATGAAACACCTTTCAGCAGTGGGAATACTCTTGTTTTACTCAGGGGGATAAACCCTACAACATATTTTTTTTTACATTTTAAGTATTACTATCCCTTTAAGAAAATAACTATACTTAAAATAAAAATGAACCATTTTCATTCCAATTCACCTAGGGTTAAATGGCATAGTAAGTACATGCAGCAGTCCCATTTTTCTTGGGCTATGGAAAAGAAACACACTAAACCTTTTGGAATCTAGAGACATTCCTAATGTATTGCAATGCATTGGAGACATCTCTAGCGACAAAGGAGTTACATTTTAAATGACTGGTCAGTGCTAACCTTGGATTACAAAATGCAGTGCTGAATTCCTCACCTTCTCCGGTTTCAGAAATGGAAACACTAAAACTACAGGGGAAAACCCCCCAAAAAACCAAAACAAAACAAACCTCTCTGTGGGCCAGATTTCCCCTAGGCATCAAGTTGTAAGTTGCTCCTCAGCTATGCTGGCAACACCAGCTGTGACACATTGTGGTCATGTCCGAAACAACTACATTGCCCCTGCATCATCCACCCATGGTTGAGTAACATTATATATATTATATATATATATATATAGACCTATTTTTTGTTTGTAAATTATAGGTTATTGGAGTTCTCTGTGTCAGCCAGCAGTGGATGAGCCAGAAGGTGGGGTCTTGTGCAGACTGTGGGCGAGGCCATGGGTGTGATCAGGGGCTCCTAGGGTTTCCTGAATTGGGGTGCCTCAAAGGGTTAACACTTACAAGTCAATGTGCAGCAATTCCCAAACCAATAAAACTTAAGTTATATGGTATATTTCAGCAGGGTGGGGGAAACAATTTTCCTCTACACATGTTGCTTCCTGCTGCATATTACATAGCAGGGTACATCTCACTTAACCAGGAAGTGCTGAGTGCAAAAATACATTGCTTTCCCAGCCTGCTGAAAACTGCATACATTTTAAAATCTGTCAAGTTATGGTACGTGACAGGTAGATCTGTGAATGTTATAATGCTTTTTTTACCCATTTTGACACACAAATCATGCTCAGTTGTGTCACTTTGGCCAGACTCAGCTGTTTCATTTGGATAATGTATGCTATTATCAATCCCAGGCAACTATATATTTTGACTGTAAAACACACAGACAATGCTGAACACATAACTGAATGGGTGTTTAGAAAAACTGAATTATGAAAATGTTGCTACTTTGTGCTCACCGTGATTTACTGCCAACACTTTTCGACTATTCATTTTTACAAAACTTCCAAGGGGTAGCTGAGCATGACCGATTCCAAGTTCCAGTGCCTGCTTATAAGTAATCCCCTGAAACAAAGAATTATTAAATGTTAGGTGGGTTGCAATAAGACATTTAAAGAAACATAACCTGCTATTGTTTAATTAAAGCAGATCTGTCACTCCAAAAACAAGTTTAGTTTGTTAAGCAGCCATTTTTCTGTAAAATAGTTTTTGAAAAATGAAACCTCATGATTTGGTGACACACAGTTGCAGTTAATGAAAGTTTCCTGTAAATTAGTATTACAATAGCATTAAAACAATATGCTAACAAGTTATGTTTGAGGTCAAACTTATAGCACATTGTGCTACTGGAGATGTCTTCAGTGTGTAGGCTCTCTCCAGATTCATTCACAATAAATGAGGCCGCTATACTAAGAACAGCTTGAGTAATCCTGGAGTAAATCAACAGCATCATAGGGGACAAATAAGTAGGAAGTATTCACTTTGTTTCAAATGAACTAAATTTATTTTAAGATGACCGCTCCACTTTAAAACAGATGGTGGGATGAAAGTGAGGATCTGTTACGAAGCTTCATTCACAGCAGTTGGACCATATTTATAAAACTGGAGCTATTCTGGAGTAAACCAACTGCACCAGAGGGGACAAATAAAAATTACTGAATTCCCATGCACTTGAATAGAGCTTTTTAACTCCTTGAATGCTAGATTGGTCTCCAAAGCATGTACTCAAGGAGTTAAAACCAAATAGAATTTATAAATTAACAGGAATTTTTATTTGTTCCCCCCATGGCACAGTCTAGTTATTCCAGAATAACTCCAGTTTGCTTTTAGAAGTATTGGTCAAGGTGCCTGCATTTCCCTACATATTCCATCATTGAGGGGTGATGGAGGCATGAAGGCCTATGGCAGTAGCAGCCAAATATCAATGGCTGACACAGCACTGCAACAGTGTGAGATATGTGTACCACAGTTCATAGGCTGCCATGCAGATCTGCACTACTGAAGTTCAATATTGTCAGGACTTGAACACAGTGGAATTGCAGTATGCTGCATTAGTCCATGTGGTCTCATAATGAAATCATTAGGGTGATCAGCTCAAGAAAAATGTGCTATGCTAACTAGAACCTTCAGTATAGATATAGCCTCAATGGGAACACACATAAAAAGATACAGGAGTTACACTGATGAAAATCTGTCCCTGCAGTATGCATTTTTCATAAACACAACATGTGGGTGTGTGGGGGTATGTTTATGTTTTACTATTTCATCCAATTTGGGTTATTTCAGCAATATACATAATGTATAAAAGGGGCTATATGTGTATGTTACATTTGTACCAGTCACAACTATTCAGAGTTGTCAAAAACCTTGTTATTTTACATGGTTCTATTTACAAATCCACTCCTACAGAACAGACACAAGGGAACAAACCAAACAAATAATTTTGGGCTGTATGTATAAAAGTGGCGCAATTCTGGGGCAAACCAACTTCACCACGGGGGGGGGCAAAAAAAAAAAAAAAAAAAAAAAAAAGTTGCAGTTGGTGTAAATAGAATTTTTGAACCGTTGAATGACAGGTCTCCCATTTATTGCAAAGCAATCTGTTAAAAAGTCCCATTTAAATCAAAAGGAAATTCAGGAATCTATACAGGTCCCCTATGGAATAGTTGGCTTTCCCTGGAATTGCACCACTTTGCTTTTATACATATACAGCCCACTCTGCTGTAATGTGTTCTAGCCATATCTGATAAAAAGTCCTGCAAAAATTACATTAACCCCTTAGTGACACAGGACGTACATGTACGTCCTGTGTGGCTGTCACTTAGTGACAGAGGACGTACATGTACGCCCCGGAAATCCGGCTCCCCGCGCGGCTGCGCGCCGCTCGGGGACTCCGGATTTCTTTAAAAAAAAAAATGTTAGACGGGCATTAAGTGACGGCTGCGTCTGCACGCGGCCGTCACTAAGGGGTTAAACTGATGCAGTTCAAAATGTAGATTATTTTGGGGTATTTACAAAAATTAATAATAATAATTTTGTTACAGCTCAGACTATCTTACCTATTTACACACCTGTCACATACCTGGAGGAACCTCCACCTCATTTTCTTGAGGAAGGCCCATGTAAGGGGCTGAAACGTTGACTAAATAAAGCCTATTTTCATTATTTCCTTACAAGGAAATCATTATAAGTGCTCATTTTTTGGTTATTATAACAACCAGCAGATAGATATTTTTTATATTTATATATATATATATATATATATATATATATATATATATATATATATATATATATATATATAAATAAAGAGAGCGAGGACAAAAAAAAAAAAAAAAAAAAAAAAGGGAGAGAGAAAAAGGAGTGAGACCTACTTAGAAAGAGAACGAGAGAGAAGAGAGAGGAGAGATATTATATATCCCTATCTATCTATCTTCCAAACAAAATTGTTTGGGGAATAGTGAAAGGCAGACCCAAGCTAACTCATCACTGCAGACTGTATTTTGAAGCTCATGGCTAAAGCCCGATTTACATTCCAGGAGTCCCTAGCCAAGGCACTGCAGCTCCACTAAAGGCCACACCACCAGTCCTATCCACTGTTTCCATGCACAGAAAATACCCTTGGCCTATAAGAAGCAAAGACAAGAAAACGTCTAACCTGTGATTGCTAGAGATCTCTATCTCTGCCAACACAGCTGAGGTACCCCTCAAAATTTGATGCTGTAGGCAGATGCCTACTCTGCGGATTGGGAAATCTGGCCCTTTCTTCAACATATAGTCAGTTAGAAAAAGGAGGTGGTACTAAGGAAGGGGTGTTCCAGTCTCACTTCTTCGGGAAACATTAATTTTTTTCTTGCAGATTAATGTTAGGAAGCAGATATCTATGATTGTAAAGTCAGTCCTCTTCCCTTGCAGATGTATGGGTCTGTGAAAGCAGTGTGTGGAGGTTATCTATGACCACTAGGTTGTTTTTCCAGCTACAGCAGTCAGGTTAACTGTTCACAGGAGTTGGTGTGATTCATCTCGGGGACAATGTTTGTTGTCCTTCTCTGTGGTTCACTGGCAGTGCAATGGAATGAACTATGTGGCGGAAGGGACTTGAAGTGTCAGAAGAAAAAAAATAAATAAGACCGTGAAAACAAAAACATTGTATAATTTGCCTTTTATTATTGATAATATAGTTTCACAGGAAAGAGAAATGCTGTAATAGAATCAAGTAGGTTTCAATGGTTCAGGATTAGGTGTCGTTTGCTGATAAGGCAAGTCCCCCATTCAGCAACACTTACTATTTTTATTAAAGGGATAGTAATACTTAAAATGTAAAAAAAAATATGTTGTAGGGTTTATCCCCTTGAGTAAAACAAGGGCACTCCCACTGCTGAAAGGTGTTTCATTCAAAAGTTATTAATTTTCAAAGTTGAATTTTTTAGGTGCAATATCACAGTGGCCTGAAATTGTACAGTGGCGCTGTTGCTACACCATCCTATGGAGATTTATGGTCAACTGACCAGAGCTGTCCATAGGATCGTGTAGCAACAGCGCCACTGTACAATTTCAGGTCACTGTGATATTGCACCTAAAAAATTCAACTTTGAAAATTAATAACTTTTGAATGAAACACCTTTCAGCAGTGGGAGTACCCTTGTTTTACTCAGGGGGATAAACCCTACAACATATTTTCTTTTTACATTTTAAGTATTACTATCCCTTTAAGATGTCCAGGTTACAGTGAAAAGTCTAATTAAATGTTCATAGGACAGGCAAATTAAAGCCACTTCCTTTTCAATCACCCCAATAAATGTGTAGGGTAATGTGCAGAGAGAGGCAAAACCATGAATTATAGGATATAAAGGGCTAACTGATTCTTTTGTGTATTTTACTGCAGTTTAGTCCGAGTACAGTCAGACAGGAATTCCCTCATGTTGTAAGCCCCTCCCTCCATTTCACTCTGTCATAGTTAGAGCTTGAGTTTTTCAACCGTTACATGGATGATTATAGAGATTTGTTTTTAAATTATTCCTTTAAATTGGCCATAAGAAATAAAATGCAGTGTCTGTTAAAAAGGAATTTGCAGACATTCATTATATTTTTAGGTATATTTGTGAAAGAAAATATGATTTTGGTTTCTTCCTTGCATTGCATGTACTTGTAGTTTGTATGTGTGCTTAATGTACAGGTATTCACACTCTTGTATATGTATTCAAGAATCAGTTCCAGATTGTGTTTGCCAAGTGGCATTCAGCAATGTGCAGGGAATACATTTGGAGTGGTGGTGTCCGTGAGAAGGTGGAAATATTAGCATAGCTGGGAACTCTCCGGGTTTGCCCCAGAGACTCCGGGTTTGACTCTGCAGTACCGGGTCTCCGGGAAAGAGTCTGATTCTCTGGGGATTGGGCAGTTTCTTAAGAAACTCTTCCCATTGGTGCTCCTTCCCCATTGTTCCACCCACTCCTTCTCCTTCCCCAGCCTACTCCCCTATACTTTTACACTTGTATGAAGCCCCTCCTTGTGACTAAGCCCTGCCCCCTTTTGACACTAAATGTGTCATTTGTCTTCCTCAATGTGACCAGAGACCTCGCCCTCCAGGGAGTCAAGAAGATAATGTTACCAGTTATGAATATTAGTGTCTGTATCCTGTTACTTTGTTAAATACTTTTGGGTCTTTTTGAGATTACTGCCAAGAATGTGATCATGCTCTTCTAAACAATACCACATTATGGTTACCACTGCCCAAATGCTTCCTTACTCGTTGATTGTATACCATTTCAGAATTGTTTGAGATCACTAGGTCCACCAAGGCCATGGGGTTATGCCGTAAGACACAATAAAGTGAAGCTATCACTGGATAAATAACCGGAGAAGTTATCACTTCTCCAGGTGCTATGTTATGGAGAAATCTTAGTGCATACGCTCCATAGAATGTCATAAGAATAGGTGAAGTGATATCACTAGTGAAGTTACCTCTGTTTAATCACGCCTTAGTGCATCTCCCACCTTGTTTCTAGTTTTGCTGCACTAGTTGGGACATGAAGTTAATTTCATAGGTATGCTTAATGATAACTATTATTTACCTTTGTTGTGCTGGAAGACTTATTATTTATCCAGTCAATTTCAGGGTAGTTGAGTTTTCCTATTATGATTACACTTCCTAACTGAGAAGCCTTTCCATTCGTAGTAACAATTGGGCTTCTTCAGACTCCCTAATATTCAGACACTTGTAGTAAATTCTCATCAACATTTTTTTTTTTTTTTAATTGCGTATGTTCCAGTGTGAATTTCAGCCCACAAGACCTCGACATTCACACTGTACCCTTCATTTATAGTGTCCCTTATATTTGGGTTTAAAACTTGCTTCAAATACAGGCATCCATGCCTACTTTTTTTTCCCTTTTTACTGTACCCCATCCCTCCTAAACAGTGAATATTCATTCCTCTAGACTGACTGCCCCATCATACCACCAAGATCAAATGGATCATTACAATCAGTTTCAATTTCCCAATAGTATGAGCCTGATTAGGAGCACTTACAAGTATATACTTTCTCACTGCCATTGTGAAGATATGCATTCTTCGAAATATTTGGCTTTAATATATGCATCTCCCTGTTAGCCGGGCTAGCAATCCCCAACCTCTATCTTCTCCTCTAAACCTATCTCCTCTTCTATACTATCTACCCATTTTGTCATTTCACTCCCCTCCCTTTCCACAGATTAGAAGTACCAGTTCCTAACCAATCCACCCCAAAGAACAACAGCCCGTCTTCCACTAAGATAAGACACACCATTGCTCTAGAACAGCTCACACCATTTTCAGATCCCCACAAAAAAGGTATATATACATACACATACATACACACACACATACATACATATACACAATTTTTTTTTTTTTTTTGCTGGTTTTCAGGATCCCCTCACATGAACACTGGTGAATCAGTTTGTGGTTCAATCATTCTGAAGGGTCTGTCTGAGTATTAATGACGACATTAAAGGGATAGTAATACTTAAAATGTAAAAAAAAATATGTTGTAGGGTTTATCCCCCTGAGTAAAACAAGAGTACTCCCACTGCTGAAAGGTGTTTCATTCAAAAGTTATTAATTTTCAAAGTTGAATTTTTTAGGTGCAATATCACAGTGGCCTGAAATTGTACAGTGGCGCTGTTGCTACACGATCCTATGGACAGCTCTGGTCAATTGACCATAAATCTCCATAGGATGGTGTAGCAACAGCGCCACTGTACAATTTCAGGCCACTGTGATATTGCACCTAAAAAATTAAACTTTTAAAATTAATAACTTTTGAATGAAACACCTTTCAGCATTGGGAGTACTCTTGTTTTACTCAGGGGGATAAACCCTACAACATATTTTTTTTTACATTTTAAGTATTACTATCCCTTTAACTTAAATTTGATTGAGGAGATCCTGAAAACCTGCACTATTGAGGACAGGTCTGAGTGCCACAAAACTCCTCCCTCTTACACAAAGTCATCAGCCAAGTATTTGACTCTCTTCCTGTTGCCTTCCTGATATATTGGCACAGGTAGTTTTTTAAAAAATAAAATAAATACTCCTTAGGAGGTCTCAGATTTATGCTTGTAATCTCAAACTGACTGTCATTGGTACCAATGTAGACCATGAAAACCAGAATAGCACGCCCAGCCCCTGCCAGAAATTTACTCAATTTCCTACATGCCAAACTCAGGCACTTTGGAGGCTGCATATGTTTGACTGCAGCATTCCTGGCAACATATTACCCTGTCTGTCCTGATTATAGAATTCCATACCAATACCACCTGTCTTGGCCCTTCTACATCCCAGATCCTAAGTTCAAGAGAGGTTATTATACAGCTGTTGGAAAGAGCAGTGCTCTCCAGTAAGGGCATTCCTGTGCCAACACTCCCAACTTCATCAATGTAGCAAATCTGTTTTGTGTATAAACACAGGAGTGTCTTCCATATTCCTACTACCCGCCTTGTTATATCTAACTAACACATTTAGCTACCTACTTTCTTTTGTATATTCTCTACCCCAGTACTTCCTAAGCCAGTTACATTCTGTTCAGATATCAGCAAAACCCTTTCAATACTATCAATCCCCCTCAATATTACAACCTGCCTTTTTTCTGATCTCCATCTTCAAAAAAAGCCAATTGCTTACATCTCCCACAGAAGTTTGAAACCTGAACCGTTCAGTTGTGCAGACAGATGGCAGCATGTACTTATCAAGATTTTTTTTTGTTCCTTGTGGTGCAGTAGGTTTGCACCAGAATTGTCCCAGTTTTCTTCTTATTAAAGCAGCTTCTTAGAAAGGGTGATTTTAAGCCAGGTTGATGACCCTATATATTTTACAGTTAATATTAAATGAGTACAGCAGAGTTATATAGCATTACATGCCACCAACACAGCAATGCACTATTACTAAATGATGTGTCCAGGTATTTATCTTTTTAGAAAATTAGTCCTGCTCTTGGATTTGGAGAACGTGTTCCCAATGCAGTTGTCTTGAGCAACCAACATGCACATTGAATATTCAGTTGCTGATATCACATAGATCCTTTCTGATCCATGGGGCACATTAGTAGCTCATTTAATATAGTGCACACCCCTCTTCTTCAAGGAGTTAAGTGCTGTTAGGGATCTGCAGAGTATGGTCCCCACAATAATTAGCACTACAGGATAAATCAGTTATGCTGATATCTCCAAGTGACAGATTTTGGCCAACAAATTATGAATGCCTACCTTGTGATGATTATGATCTACCAAGCCACCAATAATATAGGCTTTAGTCTCATCTAGCTCAGTGAGTACTTCTGTGGAATCAGATGTAAGGTAAACCAAGTCTTCAGTCTTCATGAGGTCTTTATAATGCTCACATTTAATGTGAATATCCTGAAAAGACATTGTGTTAGTTTCAGTGTTAAAGTTTAGTAAATTCATAGACAGATATGAACTTGTTAACAAGGGGAACTAAATTATTAAAATAGCCTTACTGAATATAGAGTGTCATGTTAAATGGTACCTTTAATCTTATATATAAAAGAGGTCATACAGACTGAATAAAGAACAGAATATATCGTTTAGATAATTCGAACGATAACAAGTAAATGTTTTTACTAGTAAGAATACATTACGATTTATTAATCGTACCAAGGTACAATGGGAAACTTTAAAAGGAGCCATTCGTATTTTCTGGTCATAGTAAGGCAAGGTTTTATTATGAACAGGTGTTACTTCCTCTTTAAAAAACACTAATGTAGTTTGAACATATGGATATTATTAATCTCTTTGGTTGCCAATTATCTTTTGTACATGTAAGAGACTTCCTTTAATCATCATGTTCTCAATTTCTAATAACAAGAGACGCATAGGTGTCCTTAACCCTTTGAGTGCCAGAGGGGTACACAGCTGCATTGCAAATGCATTGTGTACTCCTCTGGCACTCAAAGGGTTAGAACACTAAATAGCACCCCCTACCATTTTACAAGCTGGAAAGCAACAAACACAAATGCCAGTATGTAAAAGTGCAACCTGAATCTTCAAGGAAACTATGAGGTTTTTTTTTTTTTCTGAAGATCAGCACCATGAAATATATATCAATTAAATTATATGTATGTATAATGAGAGAGATGGCTTAAACACACACACACACACACACACACACACACACACACACACACACACACACACTAAAATATGACAGTAATCCCAAATAGGCTATGCATGAGGTTAACAGATGCAGTTCAATTTAAAAAAAAAAAAAAAAAAAGCAGACCAGGAAAAAGTAATCATATTTATTATAGCCAGTGTTTCAGATTATCTACCTTCTGTATTAAACATACCTTCCAATTGGTCCATCCTTTGTCAAATTCATCCATGTTACTTTTCAGCTGCCCTCCATGACTGGTTAGATATAACTTAAAGGGGGAAAAGAAAAAGAACAAATAAAACAAATTAAAACAAACACAAACACACACACAGATGAGATTAACAGTCCAATTGCTATGTTATACAACAAAGACATCTTAGTAAATAGGCTTAAAGACAAACAAAATTGGAGTTAACCTCACCTTTTTAAAATATATTTCCTATACAACGTTGTATATAAACTGCGTTATAACTAAAAGGATACATTTAATGTTAATTTTAATACTACATGCTTAGATTATCGCATACATGTAACTGGTCACTTGATCTGTCATGTTTTTCTACTAGCTCTATTCTCATAGGTCTATATAGTAGAACATTCCTCCATGCCTGTAAACACTCATTACATCTTCACTGTGGAGTGAATACTTTTGTTTATGCAAGGAACTTTAGTAAATTTGTTTGTATTTCTCAATCTCTGAAAGAGTGATCTCCAACCCAGTCCCACCTGAATATACATTTCTCTCTATGGAACAAGTGCCACCAAAATAATTATCATTTTTGTTTTCATATAAGAGTGCCATTGCACTTTGTGTTCAGTTGCTGAATCATTTATCGAGGATGCTCAACTCTCCCCTTTGTGAACAGAGGAAAGGATTTTCAGACCCCCTATTCCTGGGATTAAGAGGAGAAATATAATGATCAAGCTGCTGCACCTATGTTAATAAAGGTCACTGAAGAATGCTGTTATGGCTCTGTATCCCACTACATCATAATATCCAACTCAGTGGCGGGCAACATGAGGCCCTCCAGCTGCTGGCAAATTACAACACCTATCATTCCCACCAGCTGTTGGGAGTAGCAGTTGAGCAACAGGTGTAGGGCCTGGCATTGCCCATCTGAATACATAAAATAAGAAACTATTAGCAGCATATGTACTAAGAAAGTGGACCAATACAATAGCAAACTAAATGTATTTTACAGGACGAATAAAAATTATTTTAATTCAAATGGAGTTTTTACCATTTCATAACCCATCAAGTAATTCCGTGGCATTCCAGCTATGCCACAGGTGAAAAATAATAAATACAATTGATTTGAATTGGGCTTTTAACCCCTTGAATGTTGAGAGGTCTTCCAATGCATGCCAACTAATTAATAATGGTACAAGTTATTAGATGCACTACCGAATTCCGTAATTATAGGTTAGTCACAGAATAAGGAGACTGTGCTTGAGATAAATGAACAATATATAATCACACAAAAGAAAATAAATAGAAAATCTCATTAAAAGCACCAGTCTCACTTCTATATAAATGACATGTGGGATCAAATTGGTGTGAAGTAAATAAGAGGAAAGTTATTAAAAACAAATTAAAATTTAACTTTTATTGTCCCTTATGTTAAAAATAAGCAAATTTTTAAAACCACTAATGGTCCCAGTACTTACTGGGAAAGCCGACAGGCGAAACGATCGTCAGGGTTCCTGACGCACAGACTGTGTGTTTCAGTTTGGTGCGGTCCTAGATAGATACTTAAATGCTATATTAGATTTCTTTCTTTACCTCTCTCTCTCGATTTTTTGGCCTATATCGGTCACTTGCCCAGCGGGTCTATTACCCAATGATTTTTGAAGACTTAACCGCTGGGGTTCTTGGAAGCGTTAGCTTCAATTTTTAAGTGATCACCTTTTGCGGCCACCCTCTCTTCTATCTTCACACTATATATAGGTAGGGAGAACTATCGTAGTAAGAGAGGCAGAGTAATATTACTAGATACGAAACACATATGTCAGAGTAATTAGAGAATGAGATGCTGGATTACATATTTGGGTCATGTCTTTATTTAATGTTCGTACATAGAAACAGGAAGTAAGAAAGTGAAACATTGTTATGTTATCGTATGAGACACCATTTATGTTTAATAGATGAGAATTTAGTAAAAATATAGAATCTATAATAGCACCTTACTAAAATACGTGTTAATCAGTAAGTACTGGGACCATTAGTGGTTTTAGAAATTTGCTTATTTTTAACATAAGGGATAATAAAAGTTAAATTTTAATTTGTTTTTAATAACTTTCCTCTTATTTACTTCACACCAATTTGATCCCACATGTCATTTATATAGGAGTGAGACTGGTGCTTTTAATGAGATTTTCTATTTCTTTTGTGTGATTACAACCAATTAATAAGCTTAATCATTAGAAAAAGGTATGCTTAGAAATTTGAAGCGAATCGCGAATCCAAAGCGAGTTATAAACCCAACTCACCAAGAGGTGATAAACAGGAGAGAACGTCACCAGTCGGAAACTCTCATGTTCCTATATATTTCTATGGAGCCTATGTACTAAGATCTCCCAAGCTGGGGAAAATATTATTCCATAGGTCCAAAAGAATAAAACATAAGGATTGGAGAGCTCATCTACACCTTTTTAAATCACACCTTACAGCATCTCCCTCCAGGAGTCTGGATACAAAAGCAGTTTGATAGGCAGTTTGGTGTATACTGTATTTAATGTCATCTGGTTTGTTGTCGTACAGTGCATGTTTGGTAGTTGTTTTTCACAACACTATGTGGAAGTATGGATATTGTCCAGTATGTTGGCAATTTTCTAACTTATCTAATGAGAATGCTAATCTGAAGGCAGAGATTGAGTGGTTGTGGATGCATTACTTGTATAGACAGCACTGCTTTAGAAGGTACGCAGTCTGTTGGCTCAAGTAAAGTGAGGGGTGTGGATCACAGACAGATCCCAAAACATGTGTCTTTGCATAACTAATTTCATGTACTTGCAGATCAGAATAGTTCTACTGGGGATAAATATTTCAGGTCAGCAGTCTTTTGTTGCTTTCCCTTCCAACCGTCGGTATTCCTTAGTGATTAGTGGAGGGCAGGATAATGCTCTCTACCCTGCTGCTATGTGGGGATACTCCCAAGTAGGATTCACTCTTGGGTAGAATATCAAGAAGTATGCTCACGAAGCACTACTTGCAGTCCTTTACCTGAGACCTACATAGGATTGTGTGATATAGCAAATGTAGAATAGGTGGCTTTTGGAGATGTGCTTCTGTCTGGTATATCAAAGATTATATTCTACATGCATAGATAACCTTTAATTACAAGTGGGATGTCAAAGGTATTGCTAATCCACAATGTTTGACATATCCCCTGGCACAAAAATAAAAAAATATATAATAAATTAAAAATAAATAAAATAAATATTCTCATAGCATTTTTTATGGGTAGTTGCCTGATATAATAATATTTTGTACTCTGACAATCAAAGGGTTAAGCCAAGCCAGTCTGTGTCATTGTCCCTAACTTGAAATCACCTGAACTGGATGGACTGCACGGCGATTTTCTGCGTAGCATCTTCGAATTTGCTTATTCAATTTTTTCACATCCTACATTACAAACAAGGGGGAAAACCAAATAAATACATTTACAGTTTACTAACCACCACTAATCCAAATTGTCACATGAAAGGGATTGTGTTTGGAGGACTTGGCTCACCCTTAACGCCATCAAATGATCAAAGCTACAGTCTATAACAAGGCGAATGGTACTGGGTTGGACATCCCTGCGGATTCGTTTTTTGTTGTTATCATCCACGTTTTGTTCCCCTTGGGTCTGTCGCTCTTGTTTGCGCTTCTGTCTCTTTTCCTTTCTCTTTTCCCTAAAGAGAAATATGCGCGTAAAATTAGATGAGTAAAGCACTTTTTCCCCCGCTGGCAACAGTAACTTTACCATTAGCTGCACTTACTCTGACATGGTCACAATATTAAAAGAAAATCAATTAAAAGGGGAAAGATACTCAGATTAAAAACAAGGTCCCCCGATGTATATGCCTTTTGCATGACATTTCAACAATACAATCAATACAAGATTTTGCTCCTCTCTCAAGTAATAGGTATTAACACTAGTCAGCTAATTATCCTGAGACGTTCGGAATGAAATCTAGAAGCAGAAGAAATATCTATACCTGATTATATATTAAATTCTTAACCTTTTGAGGATTGGTGGGGTGTGAAACGCATTGCTTCACCCTCAAAGGGTTAAAATGAGAATAAAACTGGGAAACAAATGCTTTTTAATGTAACAGCAAACCTCCTTTTTACATGTTACAAGTGCCTTACATTTAAAGTCATCATTATTTTATATATCTGATAGTGATCTCCCTAAAGCTCCATTTCCAGACAGCTTTTTTTTCAGGGACCCTGAAAAGGCGGCTAGTGTTACAATGTACTACTATGCTGCAAAGAGTTACACTGTATCACTATCCCTGCTTTTTCAGTCCTTGGAAGAAAGCATCTGGAAACAGATCTATCAAGCTCATTGTGAGAAAACATAAAAGTGTGATGAGGGGGGAGAGGAAAAAAAAAATTAGTAATAGATGAATAAAAATGCATCTCTGATTGATCCTTCTATAACATTATTTCACGTTGTATTTCAATACTTTCAGTTTTGTAGTTCAAGAGTAATTCAGTTTTAAAGTATCCCCCTCCCACCCCTTTCCCCTGTGTCACACTGCCTCTCTTAGCTGGCCAGATGGAGCACAGAGAGGGACAATCTTCACTGAGCATAAGGAAAATCCTACCCTCCTTAAATTAAGGGGGGGGAAGGGTTTTCCTTATACTCTGAGGATGAAGATTATCCGTCGCTGCGGGCTGTCTGGTCCCAGGACCGGATTCCACATCTGATGGGGGGGGGATCTTTCAGAAAATAATTACTCGAACTACAAAATGTAAACTATTGAAATACAGCTCTACATGACCAACATTAGAGTTGGATCAATATGAGCTGCATTTTTATTCACCTATTACTATAATTTTAATACAAAATTATGAGCAATTTGACTTTTTTTTTGGTTTGAAAATCTTTTGATATCAAAAGAAGATGTACAATGTAAAAAAAAATAAAAAAGAGCAATATAAACATACTTGCTATGATGAAACAACATATTACAATACAATGTATCAGAAGTATTCATAAAGTTACATTTGTCATTCCAGTTGTAGAAATAGCCGTTAAAGTATAACATAACAGAAAACCAAGCTATCAATTCTATATAACATAGGCAAAAAAGACCTAAATCTACTGTGGTTGGTTAATTGAAGACCAATACAGGACACAGGGGAAGCAGAAGGGAAGAGAGGAAAGTAAGAATATAAAAGGTGGAGGTAGGGGAGGAAGGGAAGGGGACAGGACTGCAGGGCCAGAGCCCCGCCCCGGCGGGCCCGTTCCCCACCCGGAGCGTGAAGCCGACCCCTGCTACAGCAAAGTCGTCTAGACCTGAGCCATCCGAGTGAGACATCTGAGCAACGGCTGACACCAACACTTGCTATTCAGTCAAGCCAGGAAGAAGGTGGCACGCCAACCCCACCACCCTGAAAGTTATTGGCTCCCCCTCCAGGAGAGCCACCTAGACCAAATGGAGTGAAAGCCAATGAGGGTACCATTTATTTTTGCATGGAGACGCTCGGAAGTCACAATCGATTGAACCCTAGTGATCCACATGTCAACAGAAAGTGGTCTGTCTTCCCTCCACAGCAAGGGAATAGTCAGTTTCGCCGCATTGGAAAGAAAAAAGAATAAGCTCAATCGCGATTTGTTGAAACTAATCGAGACAATTTGACTTTATATATTATGCACATGCACATTTTAACTGTTCACATGTTACCAAGGCGCACTCAAATAGGAAGAGGAGTTCATTCAGCTGCAGAACTGCATTAAGGCCTGCACTGTTAAACATACATTTATTTTAATACAAATCAACACAGGAATGGTATGGAACAAGAATAGGAAGTGGACTAATTGTGAAGTAAATCAATTACGAGAAGGATCTGAATTGGAGCACAAAGGCATGTCAAAAATTCAATCTGTAATACAAAAGGGTGGAGAAACAACTCGTCTAAGAGAGGACTGTACAGAGAGGCTTTTGTGCAAAGAAGAACTGGACTAATTCTTAGGCAAACCAACTGCGCAGAAGGGGACAGGCCAACATTTCCAAAATAAGTATTGATGCATTGCCTACGCCTCTGGCACTCAAAGGGTTAAACCCTTGCTAGAGTTATCCAATGTACTGCTTAAACCCCTCAGTGCTACAGAAAAGGCAATGCACTGCATAACTTTCTGGCATCCAATATGTTAAAGTAGACCTGTTACCTTGAATTTAAGTTTACATATTTGAAAGTTTCATTCAAAACTTCCAGTGTGATGCATAGTTTAGGAGATACTGATACTTTTATTTCTGAAACAGTGACTGTTTCTCAGTGTGGTTTCATATGCTAATTAAAGCTCTATATTGTACTAGAAAACACTGGGAGATTACCATACAGAAATAAAAGTAGCAGTCTTGTAAGCTATGCATCTGCTGGTCTTTTGGCTAACACGATACAGTGCCTGCAGGGGTGAACAAAATTATTGAAAACATAGGAGCCAGAGAAGGGGTGCACATATATAGATATTTATAAAACATACCCCCAAAAAATATGTTGAAGACTGGGCTCCCATGATTTTCCCACCACCCTACTTTGTTTTAATAAACTTTTTAAAATATACAAGCTTGCTTTCCAAGTTAATACTAAGAAGTTTTTGTAATGTTTCTGTAATAAGAAAAATGTGTGATCCTGCATGTAGCCAATGCATGATGGTATTCATGTATTTGAATATGTAATTAAAATGTGAACTGTAGTCTAGGAGTAAGTGGCTTTTAATTTAACAGAGTAACTTAGCTAGGTTTCCCTGTGACAGCTGATTGGTATATGAATATATATCTGTTGTATTACAGCTGCAATTGTATATTGTCTCCAAAAAAACAAAAAACAAAAAAACAAAAAACAAAAAAACCACACAACAAAAAGAAGCGTCCAGTAGTGAAGTATATCAATACCAATATCAAGTGTATTCAATAAGAAAGTATTGTACTCACATTTGTAAGTCGTTAGCAAAAGGAATATTCCAATACTTACTATAAGGCTTATGGAGAAATTTCACCGTCTTCACTCTGTCTCTGTAGCTGCTTCTGGCTCCTCTCGTCATCAAACGTACAACATACACACTATCACTCCAAAAATAGATATGCCAAAAATCCTTTAATATAAAAAATTTTGTAGCTACAATAGCAATTTAAAAAACGGCTACGTGTTTCACTGTACTCGAACAGCTTTATCAAGCCAAAAAAGAAATTGCTTGAATTGAATTAAAAAAAAATGGAAGTTTAACAATGCAGTTTTGCTGAATGAACTCCTTTTCCTATTTGAGTGTGCCTTGGTAACATGTGAACAGTTAAAATGTGCATGTGCATAACATATAAAGTCAAATTGCTCATAATTTTGTATTAAAATTATAGTAATAGATAAATAAAAATGCAGCTCATATTGATCCAACTCTAATGTTAATATTGGTATTGATATACTTCACTACTGGGCGCTTCTTTTTGTTGTTTTTTTTTTTTTTTTTGAGATATCGAAGCCGCTAGGAGAGAGCGTGAAAAAAAGAGCTGCCAGATAGTTGAAGTGACTCTGAGCTGGTTCAGAATTAACCCATAAAGCGATTATGCTGTCTCTCATAAGTGACTGGCAGTTAATATATATTGTGAGTACCCACGAGTGGAGTGTTTAATGGTGGAGGAAAACGAGTCTCATTGATTTATTGCACTAGGGCGCTCCCCTTTTGCTCTTCTTTGATTTTGTTGTTATAATTGTATATTGTGATTTACATTGCTGTCTGCCAATTATTCACACATCCTTGCAATAAACAATGGGCTTCTATAGGCCTGAATGACTTGTAAGGTTTTACTTCACACAGGTGACACAAATGCAGTGATGCTTGGTGAGGTCTTCTCTAGTGAAAGGTACTATGATGGGCTATGGTGCCTTTCACACAATTATTATTGTCCCACATAAAAGCACCCAAAGTCCAGCAAGCTACAACTTTACAGAGTTCAGACAGGAATGCAGTAGAGCAGTGGTTCTCAACCTGTGCCTCAGTGGCCTGCTGAACCTCTACTGCAGAGGTTCTCAATCCATGTCCTCAGTGGCCACTAACAGGTCAGGATTTGAGAATTTCCTTTTAAGAGCACAGGTGAGTTAATCAATATGGTTGAGCCTCTGATCAACACACTTGTGTTCTAGCAGGGAAATTCCCAAGTCCTGGCCTGTTAGTGGCCTCTGAGGACATGGATTGAGAACCTCTGCAGTAGAGGTTCAGCAGGGCAGATCTTCATGGCAGCTTATAGGTCCACTAGCAATTCTTCCACACAAACAACGTGGAAGGTTGCAATGAACAGCCAACACGCGGCGCTTACATTGGCCAACTGTAAACCAGACCACCCGTGATAAGATTGGCAGAGAAACACAGGAGGTGGTGAGGGAAATAACACTGGTGACAGAACAAAAAGCCCTTAGAGTTACTAGTTTCTATCAGATAGTAAGCTTAAAAATTAGCTGTGGGCTACAACAGAGAACACAGGCAAATAAAAAAAAGAAGTGTAAAAATTTACTGGTATATGAAGGACAACTACCAATGTAAGTCAATATTTCAAACTAAAAGCCACTTATTGAAGGGGGTTTAGTTCACTGTCAACTCTTATTTGCTACTCAGTAAAAGCGATCACAATGTTTCAAATGCAAAGAATAATTGCTGCCACACCAGTGAAAGGGTTATATCCTTAACTACAGAACAGGTCAACTATCCAGGCACTTTCATCTCTTACCAGTATATGATAGAGGTTGACAACATTTGGCTCTTCAGCTTTTGGAGACTACAGTTAGCTTCATCTTCCAGCTGGTTGAGGATGATAAAAAGCTGTAGTCTCCAACTAAAGGAGGGCCAAAGGCAGCCTAATCCTGTACTACACAAATATGTGAGTTCCAGAGGGGTACTCAAAGCATTGCATACCCCTCTGTCACTCAAAGGGTTAAAAAATAATGATAGGTAAAAAGGAAATTGTGTTCATACATACTTTCTGAGTTCTCTTTGATCCTCCCACTGTTTTTGTTTTAAAAGTTTTTTCATTTGTCTCTTGGACATTCCACCCAGTGTCTTGTCATCACGCTTTAGAGATGGGTTCTTTTCTGCCTCTCGCTCTTGTTTATCATTATCATTTTTTGAGGCTGCGATTTCTTCTTTATTGGGTTCTACAGTAGAATTGCTGTACTCCACTATTACCTCTGAAGACATTGTGCCCAATGTTCCAACAGTAACTGTTCCATACAATACAGTCTTTCCTTAAAAATAATCCATAAAGTAAAATAAATTAGAAATGCAATTTTATATACAACACGTTAACTATAGATGCACTCTTAATGATGCAGCATTAGACATTATCACAGTATAAAAAGTGGTACTAAACTCAATGCCAAGCATAACTTCTTCCACATTTGATTACTAGCCACAATTAAAATGTCTATACAATTATTAAGTGGAATTTGATTTACAATCTGTCGTTACTGCATTTTGGTAAGGTGTTTGGATAAGGGTAGCACATTCCTTGTCACTTTATTCACCACAATTCTACTTTATCTCTATTTGATCAGCAGTAGGTTTATAAAGATGTTTCTACAGCAATTGTTTATACTGTTGACGCTATACAAGTTCTGCTGAAAATAAAGTGTATATTTATGTATAAATGTTTCAATATTAGGTGCAGCAGACCGAGGTGAAACTGCCCAAAAGTAGTACAGTACCTCCATCGCTTACCTCCTTCTCACAGTATTCTCAAGACTGACACTCTCCTTGTCTTTATGACAAGCTCCTCCAACACTCCCCTTCCTGATCAACAAACAACGTGGTGAGAGGAATACAGTGAGGCCTGGCTGCTTCTTTCTACTTCACTGTCGCACAATTTAGAGCGAATTGAAATATTCGTAGCAGCAGCCATAATTGAAATGGGCACTATCGCTGGTATTATTCTATATATTTGGTTGTTTTATTTCATGCGTTTCAAGTATATTCTTTTGGTTTGAGGTGCCACTTTATTTTCCGGATCAAACTTTGGTGTGCGGTTTCTATGCAGAAATGAGCAACGTGTGGCTCTTCAGAGTTGTTGAACAACTCGTATCATAGAAAGACCGTATGAGGATGGTTGCAGTTGTAGTACAACTATTGCTCAAGAGTCACAATTTGCCTAACCTTAACAGCATAGGAGATCGGTAAAATATATTTTTGCATACATGTGTTTCTGAGCGTTATGAATCTAGTTTATATACTTTTATATGACATTTTTAGGACTACAACTCCCTTAATTTTATAATGAAGGCAGAAGTAATTGATTCTTACGTACTAAGTAGAACTGTAGCTTTTCTATACGAAACCAACTGCACCCTCAAATCATCTCTTATATTAACTTCGCCACATTTGATGAATGGGTTCTGGAGAGGTTCCCAACGCAGCCTTCCTTCATCTAGTCCTCCCCTAAACAATATGCCCAAACAGATCATATTTATCTATTGAATTAACAGTTATGTGTGGTAACAGCATATTATGATCAACCCTTTGAGTGACAGATAGGTAACCAACGCATTGTGTTAACATTGAAAGGGTTCAATCACTTTGTAGTTTATATGCATGAGGAATTATGTAGCAAACCAACTGAACCATAGAAAACAACTACAAATGCCCTTGTATCTAATTGGGTGTTTTGAGTGCTAGAAGGGCAATATGCTGGGCACTTAATGGTTTGAAGACCTTTTAAGCATTTAAGGGGCTAAAATCTATATTAAATCAATGGGTTTCTTTATTAGTACCCGAAGTGCAACTGGCTTACTTAAGATTTATTCTACTTCTATTAAGTAAATCACCCTCGGTATTCTGCAGGACTAGAGTTTATCTATTTCCCTCCAAACACTCCCTACAAGGTCTGTTGCACTCTGATCTGGTGTTCTTTATAACTGTTTAGAATGGCCTCTTATTCTGTTGCAAAGTCGTTGGTGTTGGATGTTCACCCCTAATCTCCATATCATAAACTTAAATAATAAAAAACAGGACACTTTGAAAATGGTGGTAAGGCCACAGTTTATTAATACTCATGAATTAAATGAAAACATTTCCTATCAGCCCTAAAAGCCTGATAGGACCAAATTTAACTTTAAAACCATGTAATAACTTGCTCCTTCCTACCAGCCAGGAGCCCAGATTAAACACTTGCATAACACTTTTCTTAGAAAACCTCCTAAACTGCGACATAAATGATTTATTAATAAATAATTAACACCAAATATATATATATATTTTATTTATAAATATCTATCTAGAACTTTATTCTCTTTTTTTTTTTTATTTTATTATTATTATTTATTTATTTATTTATTTTATATAGGGGTGGGGGGGAGGGAGTGCCGCAATGTCCCAGCTCTGCAACGCCTAGTCAGTGTGAGGAGAGAAATCGCGGGCAGCGCTGTAAATATTGCACCTTCCCGCCCAACGGGCTAACCCAGCACGAGGACGCAGCATGGCAAATAGCGCTGTCGGGCGGGAAGTGCCTCACAAAACCGGTCCCCGTTCCGTAAACATTTAAAGGGACACCACAGGTTAAAAAGGGGGGGAGGGACACCAACCCCATGCGGTCCCTCCTAAAGGATCGGTCCCTTACTTTAACCCTAGTTTGAGTGCCAGAGGGGTATGGAACACATTGATTTGCAATGCGTTCCGTACCCCTCTGGCACTCAAAGGGTTAAAATGCAGATATTGGAAGTTATACACTAACACAGTAGTGTGTAACCCAGTGGTTCTTCTCAGCTAGGTGAAGTGACACTTTGGTGTTTTTGTTTCCATAAAGTCTTGAGAATTTGAGAGCTGAGTTTTGAATGCTATTTATGCAAAAATATATGAACAAAATGCTGTTTTTTTGTTGATCTTATAGTGAGAACTAAGAATAACTGTATAATTCCCTTATTAGACCCTTGACAAATAACCTCTGACAAGTTTGGGTGCCCTGAAAATCCCAGATTGCATGTAAAGGGTGCCTTCAGATAAAAAGATTGGTGTAACCTGATGTTCTGAAACTTTGCAGGAGGACAAGTCCCATGACCTTTAAGGTCTCCTTAGGTGGTTGGGGATGATGGGAATTTTAGTCTTCCTTCACTTTAGGGCCTCTGGTTGAACACTGCTGCACTGAAATATCCTTATTTACGTGCAAGTCCAGTCAGTACATAAAACCCCACCATTTTATTTCTTTCGTTCGTGTCCTGGTCAGAATAACTCATACAGGAAAAAAAAAACACTTTCAATAAAATAGTGTTGTACCACTTTTAGATTTACCCTCTATGGAGATCAACTGATCATTCAGTGATCTATATACTTAAAGTACCTGGAAAATACTGACACTACATTTATAAATATGTATGTGTCATAGCTGCCAACTGTCACAGATTTTTGGGGACAGTCACTGATTTTGATGCTTTGTACATGGATTTTGCGGTCTCCGGTTTTGTCTCTATTTTTAAAATTGAATCTCTGCCCCATATTCTATATGATTATCATTAAAATATTAATATGTTCTGAGTTTCCACACATTGTGTACATTCATATTGTTTTTAGGAGTTATGAATATCTAATCTGTTGTATAAGTGCAGATTTAAGTCTTTTGGATGAGTTTTTCTTCTGGAATAGTAATTCATATTACCAGTGGTGCTATGTAATGTGAATACCTAGGAGAAGAGTGTGCCTGGAATTTTATTATAGGTAAAAGGAGATACCATGTTAGCTATAGAAACAGCTGGAGACTGGTAAAGTAAAATTGATGCCTTTATTGGCTAACTAAGTGGACTTGGCCAACACAGGTATCACTTTTACTCTACCAGTCTCCTGGAATTTTATTGGAAATGTTGGGAAGTATGGCTTTGTAGGAGCGCTTTAACCATTTGAGCGCCAGAGAGGACTCTAACACATGATAGGAGACCTGCCTGGCACACAAAGGGTTAAGTGCAGTCCTGAATTAAGCATATCTGATATGTCTGTAATTAAAAGAATGATCTTGTTAGCTTACCACTAAGGATGATGTATAATGCCAAGATATAGCAATTCATCCTGGTGTAGTAGGACTGTAGGGTGCCTTCCTAACTGTGGTGCTTTTCCTAGACCAGTGAATTGATACAAAGCTATGTACTGTACATCTTTGGGAATTCCCAAAACCCTGAGTCTCTGGGATATCTTTGAACCAAATCACAAGGTGAAGAATGTAATCATCTGGGTGAGAGAGCCCAGTGTTTCATACTATATTATCTACATCAACTAATTGCTGCTTTAGTCTCTAAACTCGTGCCATTTCTAGCAAAAAGGCAGAGGGAGAAGTCCTGTTTGTCTTGTGTGTATTTTCGAGAAAAGATATCTCTAAGTTGTAGCATGGTAAGTGCATCTTGAGAACTGACTGGTGCACCTAGAAGTTAGAACAAGTCGCTTATCACTCGGAATATTCATTCTGGGGAATTTAAAGGGATAATAATGTTTTGCAATAAAAGCAGCTCCAATTAATCTTCATAGTATTTGGCCCATGGAGAGTGTTATTGCAATACTGTCCGAGTTGTAGTTCAAGAGTATTTGAATGATAACGTATCCCCCTCTTGCCCCTTTTACTGATGTAACACTGCTCACCTCAGAGCAGCAAGACTGTCAGGATGGATCACAGAGGGGGACAATCTTCATTGAGCATAAGGAAAAACCTGAAAAACCTGTCAAGGGTGGCAGGGCTTTCCTTATGCTCACAGTAAGAAGACTGTCCCTTGCTTCGATCTATCTAGTCAAGAGACCAGATTCCACATTTGAGGGGAGGTGGCTTACACTAAGTAAAAGGGGCGGGAGGGGATACTTTATCATTCAGTTACTCTTGAACTGCAACTTTGACAGTATTGAAATAACACTCTCTATGGCCCAAATACTATGAAGATTAATTGTAGCTGCTGTTTTTGTGAAACATTACTATCCCTTTAAAGGATAACATCTCAAAGATCTCAAAATGAACTCATCCTGAAAGTTCTCTGGTATGGCCAAGTTTTATGTGATCAGACCCCCTTCCTTAGTTCAGTATACAGTAGACTAGTAGAGTAAAAATGATACCTTCATTGGCTAACCTAGTCCCAAAATGCTTAATTCTTCTCTTTCACCTTCTTTCTTTTGGTATGTGTTTTTTGTTAGTTTTGTTAAACCCTTTGAATTGCAGAGGGCAATTCAATACACTGTGAAACAATTAATTGAACATACAAATGATACCTTTATTGGCTCTAGGATGCAAGCTTTCAAGACATCTATGTCTCTTCTTCAGGCATTCTTAGTATGTCTTGAAAACTTGCATCCTAGAGCCACTAGGTTAGCCAATAAAGATATAATTTTTACTCTACTAGTCTCCTGCATTTTCTATGGCTAACAGGGTACCACGCTTTACCCATATTCAGGATGAAATGAGCATTTTACTACCATTGGAATGTTTACATGGCCTAATAGAGCCATTGGTGAGGGTCTAGCACTATCATTAGAGCAGGCTCGTCAAACTCTACAGTCGAGGACCACATACTCAATATTTCTGTCCAAAGAGGGATTCAATGTTGGCAGCTAGAGTCTGTGTGTGTAATATATATATTTCTCTGTCCTCCAATACAGGTTACTGGTAACTTTGGGTAGGCGATCAGCCCCTTTAATAGGCAGAAACAATTCTGAGAAGTGACTGCTGGGTGGAGCCTACCTCCTCTCCTTAGCTTGCAGCTAGCCAATCCCCAACCAGTAAGATTTGTTCACAAGCAAGAGAACAGTTCTGCTATAGTTTTAGCTTTTTTATTATTTTTTTTGATTAGGCGGATTAACATCACTAACAATTCCCATCACCCAAATGTGGATAGCTCAGTTTACCAGGCGCTTTTGTGGACCTAAGCCCTGGGGGCAAAATCTTGGCTGCAAGTTCTTTCCCCAGGAGTTGCCCACTGAGGCTTCTTCTTGATATATGGTAATCTGAAGACAAAAGATCTGCTGAAAAAGGTGAGCACCCTTTGAATGCTGAGGTCCACATGTTCCATGCTTCCCCTCCACACAGGGGTCTCATTTGGAGTTCCTATTACATACTCATGCACTCATTGGGATTATTCTGTGAGGTGTTTGGAGCAAGTTTCTGTGGTAAATTAACCCTTTTGTTGCTGGTTGAGGGGGCTTTGGACACTTTCCCTACTGGGACCAGTGTTTATTGGATCTACTGTTTAATTCTAGTGGGCTTTTGAGTGGCTTTACGTGTTTGTATTCAACTCTATGTTCCGCGCCTTTAAAGCGCGTGTTTACCGCATAGACGCCATTGCTCCATTCACTTCTATGGGACTTTACAGTTTGGGGCATATCTCTGCAACCACTCCACGTAGTGAGGTCAGAGATGGCTCATTTTGTGGGTTTGCCCTTGCTCTGTCATTGGGTAAATGTTCTGGGGATGTTGGGGGCTTTAGGGGGCTTAGGGCACTGTTGGGGTACTCTGTTAGCGAAACTACATTTCCCATGAGCTCCTGCTTCGCACACTCGTTTCTGATTGGCTCCTGTCGCGGCAGCCATTTTGTGTATTCTCAGATCGAGTATCCAATGCAAGGCTTGGACTCTCCTTTTCTCCTCTGCAATTTAATTCTTCACCTACCAGATAAGTCTTATTTAGCATTTCTGGGGTGCATTTAATTATCATACACACTATTTTGTGGGTGTTTTGATACTTTGACCACTTGACTCTGTGAGAATGTCTACTCCGTTAGACTCTGGGGCTAAACCTAAAACTAAGGATACTGGGGAGCCTGTGTCCCCCATTGCTCATTGCTCCTCATGTCACTCAGGGTTACCTAGAGAATACTCAGGTCATGTTTGTCCAGCATGCGTGCTGCCCCTGAATCCCCTGTAGGGGCCTCCAGCCATGCACTAGAGCCAGTATGAATGCAAGAGTTTAAGGCTACTACCAGGGACCTCCGGTCCACCATACAACTCCTTCCATCCACTTTACAGGGGGTCTTCCACTTGTGGCAGACACCTTCCCCTATCAGATCTTCCCTGCCTAAACCGCCGGGTGTACTTGATATGTCTGACTCCTCTGAGGAGGAATTGTTGGTGGACTTTGATGATGACTGTTCAGCTCTTCCTTCATCTCAGTTTTTTGGGGACCCCTTTGAGGCGGACCCCATTCCCTCGGCTGAGGGCCTGATCAGGACTGTGTTGTCCACCCTGAACATTCCCTTGGTGCAGGAGGCATCTTCTGACCCCTCTGATGTGTTTCAGGAGCCTGTTAGGCCCCATGCTTGTTTTCCACCTAACATCACTCTTGACCACTTGGTGTCTGAGGAGTGGAAGTTTCCAGAAAAGAAACCATCTGTGTCTAGGAAGTTTGCTAAACTTTACCCGTTTTCTGAAACGGCCCTCACGCAGTGGGTCCATCCCCCAAAGTGGATGCCCCAGTCTTCAGGCTTTCTAAGTCCACTGCTTTGCTGGTGACTAACACCTCTGCTCTCAAAGACTGGACTGATAAGAAGCTTGAGACTTCTCTCAAGGCTATTTTTGTGATGGCGGGCTCTGCCCTCTGCCTTGCCTTTGCTGCTGCATGGGTAAATAGGGCTGGGGCTGTTTGGACTGAACAGCTCATTTCCGCTGTCCATCAGGGGGCCCTACTTCTGACATGTTGCGACTTCACGCTCACATTGCTGAGGCTCAGCATTATGTCTCTGCTGCCCTGTTTGACACTGTCCGTATGGTAGCCAGGGCATCTACCATGTCTGTAGTAGCCAGACGTGCTTTTTGGCTGAAGATCTGGTCTGCTGACACAGCCTCCATGAAGGCTCTCCTGTCTTTTCAGGGCTCCTCCTTGTTTGGGCCTGAGCTCAAGGATCTCATCAACGAGGCCACTGAAGGGAAGAGTACTCACTGCCAGGGGTCCAGAGGAAGAAGACACCTGTCAAAAGGAATCGGCTTTTTTGTCCCTTTCAAGCAGACTCGCGCCAAGCAACCCAGACGGTCCCTCAGGCTCCACGCTCCTCATCCAAGCCTAAGCAGAAATGGAGATCCAAGTCCTCCATGAAGCCCAAGGCTTCCAAACCTTCTTCTGCATGACTCACCGAACCCGAGTCCCCACCCACAGATAGGTGGCTGCTTACACCACTACCTCTCGGCTTGGCAGGCCTCTGTGGCGGACCCGTGGGTTTTACAGGTGGTGGTGGCTACGGGGTACAGGATTCCCTTCACCTCTCTTCCTCCTCCCAGGATCTTTGCTTCTCATTCTCTCTTGGGACCAGAAAAGTGCCACCTTTTCAAGGAAGCTATACAGGCCCTTCTGGACAAGGAGGTCCTGGAGCCAGTTCCCCCTCAGGAGAGTGGCTTGGGATTCTACTCCAATCTCTTTGTGACTTCCAAGAAAGATGGGGGCTGTCATCCCATTTTGGATCTGAAGTATCTCAACTCCTTTGTGGTCAGGTCCCTATACCGCCAGGAGTCTCCGCACACAGTGATAGTGGCCATGTCTCCTGGGGAATTTCTGGCCTCTCTGGATCTTCAAGATGCCTATCTGCACCATTCATCCAGAGAGTCAGCAGTATCTCTGCTTTGTCTGCGACCAAGGGCATTTCCAGTTGTCTGCCCTCCCCTTTGGCCTGACCACGGCTCCTCAAGTCTTCAACAGAGTCCTGGGACCATTGATCTCCATCCTACATCGGAATGGCATCAGGGTGACTCCATATATGGACGACCTCCTTCTGAAGGCATCTTCTCCGGAACGCCCTCATCAGCAGGTGCAGGACTGCATTCATGCTCTCTCTCATCACAGGTGGATCATCCCCTTGGACAAGTCAGACCTTGTTCCTTCCCAGAGGATGGTCTTTCTGGGCCTTCTCTTTGACACTCAGAGAGGGATGGTATTTCTGACGGACGAAGTGGCTCATCAGATAGCACTGAAGGTCCAGGCTATACTGTCTCAGGATCCTGTTCCAGCCAAGAAGTTGTCAAAAGTTCATTTCCACCATAGAAGCAGTTCTGTTTGCCATGGCTCACACCAGCTAACTTCAGAGGTTTCTAATACTGGCATGCAGGGGCCATCCAGATCTCCTGGAAAGATCGCTATCTCTCCCTCTTCAAGTGGAGCAGAGCCTCTCGTGGTGGCTCAACCTGAACAATCTACTGAAATGCAGACCCTTCCTGGTGCCCTTCTGGAGCACAGTGACGACGGATGCCAGCCTATCCAGATGGGGAGCGGTGCTGGGACACTTGAGTGTTCAGGGCCGGTGGTCTCAGGAGGAATCTCTCCTTCCCATCAGTGTCTTGGAGCTTCATGCCCTACATCATTGGACACGGCAACTGAAGGATGGTAACTGAAGGATTGCTCTGTCAGGTTACAGACGGACAACGCCACAGCGGCAGCCTACATCAACCAGCAAGGTGGCACAAGAAGTCTCGCAACTTGGCTAGAGGACAAAGCTATTTTATCATTGCCAAAGGAGCATGTCCCTGCCATTTTCACAGTTCATAATCATGGTGTAGACAGTGTTCTGGCAGACTTCCTCAGTTGACACACGGTGGACAGAAGAGAGTGGGAGCTGCATCCAGAAGTGTTCAACCTCCTCATCCAGCAGTGGGGTCTTCCTTGCATCAACCTGATGGCAACCAGGCACAACAGAAAGGTGCCAACGTTCTGCTCTCGCTGGGCGGATCCCCTGGCTCTGGCAGTTGATGTCTTGTGGATCCCGTGGACGTTTCCTCTGGCATACATCTTTCCTCCTGTTCCACTATTGAACAGAGTACTTCGGAAGCTGAGACTGGAGCGCTGCCCAGTCATTCTGATTGCTCCTTACTGGCCCTGACAGGCTTGGTTTCCGGAGCTTCTGGACCTCTCAGTGGCGGAACCTCTTCGACCCCCCCCCCCCCTCTGTCCGGACCTTCTTCTACAGGGTCTACTTTTCTGTCTAGGTGTGCTGACAAAGACCTGTCTCAGGATTTTGACCTTCCTACAGTTCTTTCCTTCCTCCAGGATGGTGTAGATAAGGGTCTCAGTCTGTGTTATCTTAAGGTTCAGACTTCTGCGTTCTATGTCTTCTTTCAGAGGCGTCTTGCTATCATTCCTGATGTCAAGGTTTTCTTCCAGGGTGTTGCTCATACCCATCCGGTGTTTAAGTCCCCTGCTCCTCAGTGGGATCTTAACCCGGTCTTGGAAGTATTTCAGCGTCCTCCTTTTGAATCTTTGGCTACCTGCACCACTTTTCCTTATTAAATCAAGTCCAGTGTCTTTACTTAATTTAGCATGTACTTCTTCATAAAACCCACATTATGTGTACTTAGGCACCAATTCAACTGTATGAGAATAAAATATAAAATTAATCTGCTGCACCCACATGCATTTGTGCACCTTCCGTTCATTCTCTATTCAGCCTGCAGCTCTGTCTTAGTGTTCCCCTCATCTCCTTACGTGTGTGCACACACACACTCTGTGGCCACATAACTGACTGATGTCACCCAAAGTCCTTTATCCCACTCTAGAATCTCTCCCTGTTGATCATTTGAGCAGTCTGAAAATGATTTGTGTATGGGTTTAAGGACCAGAGAAACCTGGACAGAAGCCAGAAAACTAGACAGGTGGTAACTCGAGATGAGGTAAGACCGTTAGTGGAAGATGCTAAGCCGCAAGACATTAAAACGTTTCTCTCTTTTGTAGGGTTGCGTGTTTGACATTCCTTGGATAGAGAAAAAAGAGAAATCTCCACCCATGATTCTATCCATCCATAGACCCATTCACAAGATATGCCCATAATTTCTTTGTCTACATCAGATTTCAAATGCAAAAAAATAAATAACTGACTGTTGTATGGATGACACTGACTGACTGTTATATGGATGACAGCTGCCTAGGTAAGTCCTTCTTTTAAAGTGTACCTGTCTCCTTCCTTTTTTTTGTATATTTGAAAATGTAATTCAAAACTACCTATTTATCATGTTAACCAAAAGTCTAGCACAGTGGTTCTCAATCTTTTTTTGTTCGGGGCACCCCTAACACATAATCTACAACATTCTGGGTACCCCTAACATATTTATTGTATTTTATCAAGGGCATAAATATACAGTTAGTATTAGGTTTTATAATCATAATAACAAAACTAAATCTATTGTGCATAACAATTTCTATAAATCTTTATTTAAAAGCCCATTTCTGTGAGTCTTCATAGAAAACATGGGGCACCCTAAGTTGATCTCCGAGGCACACCAAAGTGCCACGGCACCCTGGTTGAGAATCACTGGTCTAGCAGATACACATCTTAGGAGATATTCACACTTATTTCTGGAAAAGTGAAAGTAGAAGTCACTCAGTGCCCACACAGCTTATTCAGTATATCGAACCACTTTGAAAATATTAACCCCATAGCGACAATTTACTTACCAGGTACGTCCCGCAAAAACTCACTTAGTGACAGAGGACATACCTGGTAAGTCCCGGAAGTCCGGGTCTCCGTGCGGCTGCATGCCGTTCGGAGACTCCGGAATCATTTAAAAAAAAAAAAAAAAAGTACCACGGCGTTAAGGTGACAGCCGCGTACGCACGCGGCTGCCACTAAGGGGTTAATTGGCAGATGAAACCACATGGAAGATTTTCATTAGCATACTTTAACACTCTAAGATTGCTGACCATACAAAAATTTAAGTATGAATTTCTCCTAAACTAAAGATCTTCTGTTATTTGGCTAACATGCTGTGTAGGCAGTTTTTAATGCAGTTTTCAATGCAGTTTTCAGATATACAAATGAGAATAAAAGCAAAATTTCCACTTTAAAAAACTTAAGAACCACTTGATTTAAGTTAATATTTAGATGCTTTTGAACCAAGGTTCCCCTGGAATCTCAGGGTTCATTAGATGAAACTTTTTAGCATGTCTTTTGACGACCATGACATATTAAATGCGTCAATTTAATGTATGCCCTTCCGCAACATTTTCATTGTAAAGTGTGGCAGAGAGTATATATATATATACATATATATATATATATATATATATATATATATATATATATATATATGTGCTTCTGTTACAATTAATGTGTGAAAGACTGGAAAATAGCAAACAGTGCAGTTATTTTTGCTGTAAAAAAAGCACTATAACGTAGATTCCTTAAATAAAAAAAATACAATGATTCATTTTCAAATACTATTATGTGGTAACTCTTTCCTGATCAAGTTTAGCCTAATAGGTTAGATACTATGATAACATCTTGGATGTAACGATCTATTGGGGACCTTTTTTGCATCCAAGTGGTTAAATGTTTTATTGTTAATGTTCCATAACAATTTAATTTGAAACAAAAGTTACCACCACAGCAAAACATTTGAGAAATACTACATTAAAGTATTCTCTGGTTTGTAAATTAAGTTTACAAGTAATCATACCAATTCAACACAGATTCATTGCATTTATTCTACAGGAGAACACAATGACATCACTTACCTGCATTTTTCAAAAATGTAGTACTGAAACAAATCCGATGATCAGTTTGTCGTGAAACCAGCAGATGGCAGCATATTTCAAGGAATGTGGTGAGTCTTTCAGTCAGATTCAGTTTTGAGCTGGTAAGATAATATTACGCTACAGTGTGTTTAAAATGTAAATCATAACTGTCTGCACCTGACCCTTATAATCTATAGGCATGTTCCTTATTTACTGTTGGTGAATATATCTGTAACATACTCTGAAGTTCAGAGCTGCAAAATCTTATAGTGGTTTATAAATTAATAATAATTCTGTAGAGTGGGTTCCCAAAATTTCATCTAGATTATATTGCAGTTGATAACTATTAGCAGTGGTTTTATCTGAGATTCTCTTTGACGTCTGTGGAGGAATTTGTGGATAAAAAAACCCTTGGCAAATTTTTCAACTGCAGTGTAATCCAGGACCTTCATGGCTGTCCGGCACCTGGCACATCATCGAATTCAGGGCTCCCCCCGCATGGCTGCACGCTTCTCGGTGAGCCCTGAATTGGATAAAAAAATGCTTTGTGGTCCTCATGTTCCGGCCACAGTTGTGCACCCCGACCCTTAAGGAGTTAAAGGGATAGTAATATTTCAACATAAATTCAGCACTGATTATTCTTTATGGTTTTTGGGTCACACAGTGCCTTATTATCATTCTGTATGATGTGTAGTGCCAGAATAATTGAATTCTAAAGTGTCCCCCTCCTGGCCCTTTTACATATTGCAAGACACCTTCCCTCAGATGTGGTGGAATCTGGTCATCGGACCGGACAGCTTGCAGCTAGGGCCAATCTTCTGACTGTGAGCATAAGGAAAACCCTGCACCCCTTGATGAACGAGGGAAGGTTTTTCCTTAATGCTCACAAATGATTGACCCTCGTCATGGTTCATCCAGATGGTCTTGCTGCTCTGAGAAGAGCAGCATTACATAGGTAAAGGAGGAGGGAGGGGAACACTTTATAATTTAGTTATTCTTGAACTACTCCTTGTAAAGAATGGCAGTAACTCTCTACATGGTCCAAAAACTATAATGATTCTTTGTTGCCAGACTGCAGGACTCCAAACTTATTTGGAAAGAAGGACTAAGTAATGATTACCTTTGGGGGATCCAGTCCACGCAGATCTGATTCATTGTGGCCCATAACATTTACTGCACAAATTATGCTATGTGAGAGTCTTGTCTATGTTAGTGTTCCTCTAAAAATGGAAATAAGTGAACGAGAGACTTGACAGGCACAGTAAAATGTGTGTTTTCTTTCTGTATCATCACACTTCCCACTATTTTCATAACATTTTCAGGGGTATTTTTCCTCTGAGAAGTCAAACTGCACAACCATGTTAGAGCTCTAACAGACAATCTCATACAATAGATACAGAGCTGAAATTCCCATTAGGCAGAGTAGACAACTATAGAGAGGATCAAATTTTAAGAGGTGCTTTATCTAGGGAAGCAACACTCATATTCTAAGTTTTGAGTCTGGTCAAAGTAATCCCACTGCCTCCGCACCAGACACATATTCTTGGGGGAGATGTACTAAGGGTCAATGAACAAGCAGATATTGTGTGACAATGTGTGGGGAGAAGTATAACTCTGTGTATATGGCATCTCCTCACCCAGTGCACTAAAAATTCGATATTCATGGTGATGTCTCTGGATATTTGTATTTACATAATCTGAGTGTGATGTGTGTGTTGTCGTATAACAGTCTTATGTGTGTTATGTATATTGTATGTTACACTCACTTGAATTATTCTGATGCTTAAATGTTCCCCCTGAAGTAGTTCTAGTCCACATCACACATGTTTCTGTTGAAGTCCAATTAACTATCATGATTGGTTGGCATGGATGGTATCATAGCATTAACAACCCCATCTTCCTTTTGGGCACATTCATATTCCTCCTCCACCTGATGGAATATGAAGAATGTGGGAGAAAATGGCTCCATGATGTATGACTGTCAGGCTGAGTTATACTAACAAGTTGAATATCTGTAGGAGCTGGAAGACACTAACACAAGGTCAACATAGTTAAAGGGATAGTAATACTTCATTTTAACTTTATTTTATTTTGTAGGCATTAAAAAAACATGAAGAATGATATAAGTCTTATCTCTCAAACTTTTATGGTTTAAGAGATATTCACAAACAAAGTTTCCCCCCCTGTTCAACCATATCAGAAGGGAGGTGCCCAGGTAGACTGCAGAGAGGGACAATCTTCAATTAAGATAAGGAAAAAAGCTGAAAAACTTGTCAAGGGGGGAAGGGCTTTCATTGTTTTCATACAAAGAAGACTGTCCCCTTCTGTTATCTGTCTGGTCATACAACCAGATTCACATCTGAGAAGAGATGGCTTACACTAGGTAAAAGGGGCGGGGAGGGGAACTTTGCTTGTGAATATCTCATAATCCATAAAGGTTTGAGAGATAAGACTTATATCATTCTTCATGTTTTTTTAATGCCTACAAAATAAAATAAAGTTAAAACGAAGTATTACTATCCCTTTAAGTAGGTATGTTCACCATGACTTTTTATAGTACGACCACAAACATGTGCAAAGCTAATAGTAGAGAGAGAATGGAGCACTGAATGTAAATCAACAGGATTTACAGTATTAATCTATTCCACCTTACCTCACTGATTTCCATGATGATGGCATCAGAGCCTCAGACAGGGGGAATACAGCAAAATTCTTTACGCATGCCTCAGGGAGGAGAGATGGAATTTGAGAGAAATATTGATATCACCTAGATCTCAACAAACATTGGAGCTTCGTTCTTGCCAGTATGCCATTTGCATGGCATGTTTAGCATTTGTATGCTCCATAATTAATTAGATATCCTATGGAACACCTTGTGATTTCAAGTAACATGTAGGTGTTTGTAGGGGGAGTGAGGCTTAGTGCATGTGATAAGATATCAGATTGCTAAATTCTCTTACTACTCGTCTTGTAAACATCATATCAGAACTTAGTGTATGTCCCCCTTCATGTATTGTGTACTGTTTATTTTCCAGTTTACATAAGCCTTCACTGCCCATTATTTAACTTTTTACAACCTAAAGAAATCTGCAGCAAATAGCAAAACAAGGATTTGGAAATGTCATTAGCACCTGTGGGGTTGTGAGATTTTTTTTTATAATCGTATTTTACAGGTTAGAGGTATTTTCTGTGCCATGTACCAGTGCATGGTCCTGGGGGGTGGAGTCCTGGGCAGGACTAAAGGTGCCATGTAAGGGGGCTCCTGAGATGTAAATCTGGCCCTGAGTTGACACCCACAGACACTTAAAATGTGAGACTTTCTGCAGTCTGTATTAGGATGCCCAGTTGTCAGTATATAAACAAATCATTGCATGCAATGACTCTAATGGCCCCTATGTTCAAAAGTAACCTGGAGGAATCCTGTTGAAAAACATCTGCACCAGTGGGTACAATTACAAATTTGAAAACATTCAATTGATTTAAATGGGGCTATTAACCCCTTGAATGCTGGAGAGGTCTCCGACTCATTACTAGAGGATAAATTCCCCGTTTGACTGTGAATTTTTACTTTTTTTCCTATGCTGTAGTTGGTTTGTTCCAGAATTAGCCTGGAGAGAGATACATTAATGTGTGATAAAGAGGTTACGAATGGGAGATAATGTCACCAGTGATGTCACTTATCTAGTTCTTTTGTTATTCTATAGAACCTATGCACTAAGATTTCTCAAGTGAGATCTAAGAGATCTTAGTGTATAGGCTCATAGGAACAGGGGAAGTGATGTCACTGGATAAGTCACTTGTAAAGGGTGTGGTGATGGAAGGAAGAAAGACAGTGTAGAAATGTAAGGATGTCAGAGATAGACTGACGGTTTAAGGAGTGGATACCCGGCTCATATGCTGCCTCAAAGATATCTGAAGCCCTAGGCAAAGGGTAGTGAATTGATGGACCGCTACCTTTTAGGAACAGAAAACAGCTGGTTGAGGATGATAGGATTTGTATTACCCAACAGCTGGAGGTCCAACAACTGAATACCCCTGCCCTATGCCATAGTTTATTTGGGCTTTCCTTAAATTAATCCCTGTAATCATATCTTACATTTCAATAAACTAAAGAGGTGCACTTCTGGAGCAAACAAACTGCAACATTCAAGAGGTTTAAACCCAAATTTTACCCCTTAACGACTGGTGATGTCCTGGCACATCATGAGTTTTGTAATTACAGCTCTCCACTGGAGCACTGTGATCACTAGGGGAGTCTAAAACCGACTGTGTCAAGATTGGAGCAGTAAGATTCAGCCTCTTGTTCGTCGAGCCGGTAGATTTGACCAGTCAAGTGTAAGGGCTCTCTGAGTGACGTCGATGAGGTCCTTAAGGCTAATCCAACCTGAAGACCACTGGACATTAAGGGTTAAATAAAGACATTTGGCAAATATTTGTTTTTTTGTATATTGTAGTTTCTTTGATCCAGAATTGCATTTCTAACGTATTGAGTTGTACTTAAAGGGCCATATTCAGTAACAAACCATCTGCACCATAAACCAAAATGAAAATGCCCACTGATTTAACTAGGTTTTTTAACCCTATGATTGCTAGAGAGGTCTCCAGTGGATTAAGACCATACAAGGGGTCAAAGTGCCCTATTTAAAGCAATAGGTATTTTCTCCCCTGGTGCAATTGTTTGCTCCAGAATTATAATGCTAGTTTATTGGATATGGCCTTAAATATCTTATTCTTGGTGCATCCTGAGAGAAATATAGTCTAGATAGATATCATATTTGTTAAAGGAACATGTTCACTAAAAGAAATTAAAAGGGGTCAAATCCTTTAAAATGGGCATTTCAAATATGTAGCCAGTATTCCTGCTTGTGGCCATTGGGCCCATACTGAGTCTTACACTGGTCAAGGTAACTAAACAGATTGATATGGGGTTCATAGCCATCTTAACAATCTTAAAAAAATGTCCTAGGAAGGGGTCCTTGAAAAAAGTCTCTGTGTTCCCTAAAGGAGAGGAAGCTAAAAAAATGCAATATGGAATTTGGTGACAAGGATTTTTTTTTTTATTACACCAAGAGCAATTTTGGCCTCCTTAGTATGCCTTTGTTCAACTATATTTCTCTATCGTCCAATATGACATACAGGTACCATGGAGAGATGACTCCATTCCCAGTAGGCTGGAACATTTCAAAGACAAAGTCTTGGAGGTGGAACCTTCCCTTCTTCTTATCAGGCTACCTTAGCCCCGTCCATCCAGTTTGACATGTTCCAGACCAGAATGAAGCTAGGAACTTTTATACCTAGTTTAGTTTACTTTATTTAGATACAGGGCCAGCCCAAGACATTTTGCTGCCTGGGTCCAAGGATGAAATGCTGCCCCCCACCACCAAGCGTGGCTTGTGGGCAGGGCTTTACCAAAAAATTGAGGTTATTTCATGACCTATTGATGTAAAGGAATATATGATTTAGAGCAAAACCAATGCATTGTATTTATAAACACAGATACTGAAGTTCCAACAAACATTAATGTGAGTTTTATTACTGTGGAGCAATATGATACACTTTTATACACCACACAGTCTGATAGGTATTGGGTGCCAGGGGGTTATGATACCAGCTCTGCTGCCTCTTAAGTTGCTGCAGTAAGGCCAGGAACCCCTCATCAACCTTCAACTGTACAAATAAGATTGCTTCTTAACAAACTCAGAAACAACCCTTAAGGCAAGTTTGCAATCAGACCCCCCAGCTGTTCAGGGACAATGTCGAAATGTAGCCCTCTCCTAAACTGTTAACTGGGTGCCAGGGGTGATAATACCATTGATCTGACCGGCTGAGCAATCCCCAAGGGTAAGCCCTCCAAGTGCTAGATGATATCCTCTCATCTCTCTAACCCCTTTTCCTGAAGCCACTTCTGCAAATTAATTCCCATTGCATGAGTACCTGTTGATGTCCTGAGAGTGATCCTGCCATTGCCATGCTCTGCGTTCTTTCCCGCTGTCCCTGTGACTTGAATCATGCAATGCTGCTATCGCGGTGGACAAGGGTGGACTACTCGTGTGTAGGCATTTTATGATCCGCAGAGTGCATGCAGCCAATCATCTTCGCCGTGGCCACAATGTGTGCAAGTGCAGTTTGCTGCGTAAGTCGCTGTGTGAAGAGGAAGCCTGCGTGACACCCGAAATAACATAGCAGCAAATTGCCTCCCCTGTCAAAGTGCCGCCTGGGTCCCATGGACCCACTGGGACCCATATAAGGGCCGTCTCTGTTTAGATATAGTATGTTACAGTTCCCCCATTAGGTGGGTTACCATTCATAGCTTCCCCTGGAGGACTGTCCAGCAGCCCTGTGGAGAGAATCTTGCAGCCCACATTTGTGTTTCCTTCCTGGGTTTCTCTGAGGCTGTGGTTCCTCATAATGGTAACCTGAAGATTGGTGAGTCTCCCTTTGAATGCTATGGTCCACTTGTCCCATTTACTCCCTTCCATACAGGGGTCCTCTTGGAGTCCAGAACTCCTGCACTCATGTTGGGTATTCTATTCAGTTTAGTCCCTGGTTTCTTGGAGCTTGGATGGCTGCATTTTGTGTGGTTAACCCCATCTCTGCCAGTTTAACTGAGTTTAAGGGGTACTTCCTGGATTTTCTCCTCAGAGACTTACATTTTATTACCCCCTACATGTCCCCTTGGGTATTTGGGTGTTTTTGGGCACTTTTATTTTTTTTTTTAATTTTTAGTGCATGGTGCCTATAAGGCGATCTTCCCGGTGGCCACAGTTTCTCCATTGACTTCTATGGGACAGATTGCTTTGATACATATCTCTGCAACCGTTTGTCATACAGAGTTGAGAGATGGCTCATTCTTCTTGTCTCCTCATGTCCTACAATCTGATTCACACCACCAATGTCTCAGGGGTCCCTGGGGCCCCACAAGTGAAAGATAAGGTGCTGCTAGAATACAATAACTGGGAAAGACTAAAACTCCCAGAATACCTGTTTCTCGGGCTTCTTTCTTATTGGCTCCTGGTTTTTACAGATGCCATTTTAGGCTACTTGCTTATCCTATGCAGAGGTGGCCTCCTTCTTGCTCTCCTTCTCAGATTAACCCTTCGCCTTTCTTGGGCTTTCTAAGGTGAATTACTACTCTGGGACGCTGTTTTGGTTTTCTATACTGTTCAAACACTTCTCCTGTTAGGATGTTAGATCCAAAGGCACATGGGGCTAGACCTAAGGCAAAGGACTTAGGGGCATCTCTGACCCCCCCTGGCTTACTGTTCCTCATGCCAAACTGGGCTCCCTAGAGAATATTCAGGACACATATGCTCTTTGGCCCCCACTACACCTCTGGAGCCCTCCATCCTTGAGCAAGAGCCAGTCTGGGTGAAAGACTTAAATACCTGAATGGCACAATTCCCTCTATCCCTCCATGGATTCCTCCCATTCATGGAAACCCCCTACCACCTTCAGGTTTGTGGCCCCTAAGGCCCCAGGGATACTTGTGCTCACTGAATTCTCTGAAGAAGATTATATTGAGGGTGATACAGAGGAAGGGATTTGTGAAGAAGGGGATTCTACCTACACTTTTGGTGATCCCTTTGAGGCTGTCCACACTCCCTCTGCTGATGGTCTCATTGAGGTGGTTTTAACAAACCTTCAGGTCTCTATCACCACCTTTGTCGGACATCTTTCAAAAACTAAGAAGTCTTCAACAGTATTTCCACCCAATGTCACTCTGGAACAAGTTATCTTGGATGAGTGGAAGACCCCTGATAGGTGACTTTCTCTTTCTAAGAGATTTTCTAAGCTGTACCCCTTCTCTGAGGCGGCTTTGGCACAGTGGACTTCTCCTCCCATGGTTGATCCCCGAGTATCCAGGCTTGCTAAGTCTACAGCTCTGTCCTTGGCAGATGCTATAGCTCTTAAGGACATGACAAATAGGAAGCTTGAGGCTATCCTCAAGCCTTACTAGCTTTGCTACCTATTTTGGCCTCTGCCGGGGTCACCAGGGCTATTGCTATCTGGGGCAAACAACTTACTGAGACTGTCAGAGATGGCACCCCTAAGGAGGATCTTTTGGCTCTCGTAGCCAACATGTCTGAGGCTCAGACATATGTTACTGACACTTGTTTTGATGCAGTCAGACTGTTGGCTAAGTCCTCTGTCTTTTCTGTCACAGCATGATGCATTTTGTGGCTCAAAATTTGGTCTGCTGACCTCTCCTCTAAGAAGTCACTGGTTTCTGTCCCTTTCCAGGGCAAATCTCTTTTTGGACCTGAACTGAAACAGATCATCAGTGAAGCTACTGGGGGCAAGGGCACCCTGTTACCTCAGTTCTCCAAACGCCCTAACATGGCGAGGAAACTGCATCTATTTCTTCCCCGCAAAACAGAAGGGCAAAGGCTGAACCCGAGCGGTTCAGGCCTGCATCCTGCACCCCTTCACCAAGCCCAGACAGCAGTGGCACTCAAAACACACTGCTACCAAACCCAAGTCTGGCAAGTCTGCCTCAGCATGACATGGTGGGCATCTGCACCATTTTTCAAATGCATGGGCAGAGACCGTTGTGGACCAGTGGGTTTTGCAAGTGGTTTCAGAAGTCCCTTCCTCTCTACAGATTCTTCCTGTCCATGACTCTCCTGGGCCAGGAAAAGTTGTGACTTTTCAATGAGGCAGTTCAATGAGGCAGTTTGCTCCAGTTGCTCCCCCAGAAAGAGGTTCAGATTTTTTATTCAAACCTGTTCATGGTGGCCAAGAGGAAAGGTGGCAGACGTCCTATCATAGACCTCAAGGACCTCAGTTCTTTTGTGGAGACTGCTTTCTTCAAGATGAAGTCCATGCACTCTGTCATCGCTGCTATGTGGCCGGGAGAATTCCTTGCATCTCTGGATCTTCTAGATACTTACATCCGGACAATCAGAAGTATCTCCTCTTCGCTTGCTAATTGGGGCACTTCCAGTTCACCATTCTGTTCCTTGGGCTTACCTCAGCTTCTAGGGTTTTTGACAGAGTTCTGAGGGCCCTGATTGCCTTTATTCACATCTGGAGCATTTAGGTGACTCCCAAAATGGATGACCATCTGCTGAAGGCTTCATCCAGGGAAATCCTGGACCAGCCTATCCAGGACTGTGCTCAGATTCTTCTCGGATTCTCAACATGGAGAAGTCTGATTTGTTTCCCACTCATGACTTGTTTTTCCTCGGACTCAGGTTTGATACCTGTTAAGAGAGAAGGTTTTTCTGAAGGACACCGTAGTTCAGCACATCATTCATCTGGTGTGCCAAGCTCTGGATTGGCCCTCAGCTCCGGTTTGCAAGTTCATGACTTTTGCGGGTTGCATGGTATGCACCATAGAGGCAGTTCTGTACTCTGTGGCTCACACCAGGGAGCTCCAGAGGTTCACCATCCATTCTTGGCATGGGAACCCAGATCTCTTGGATCTAAGGGTCTCCCTTCCTCCGGAGGTCAGATAGTATCTGCACTGGTGGTTGAACAGGACCAACCCAGAGCAGGGGAAGCCATTTGCGACCCAGGAATGGATCTCTGTCATGACGGACACCAGCCTGCGGGGCTGGGGCGCAGTCCTGGGTCACCTGTGGATTCAGGGCAGGTGGACCTTGGAGGAGGCCCTTCAGTCCATCAATGTTCTGGAACTCAGGGTGATTCAGCACTCTCTTGTATACTGGTCCCTTAAGCTGAGGAGTCATCTAGTACGTGTCCAGTTGAACAAAGTCACAGCTGTGGCCTACATCAACAAACAAGGAGGCGCAAGAGGTCAAGTCTATTTTGACTTGGGCAGAGGATCACATTCCGGCTATTTCCACTGTGCACATTCCAGGGTTGGATAACATCCCAGTGGACTTTCTCAGTCACCACACAGTGGACCCTGGAGAGTGGGAGCTCCATCAAGGCATTTTCAACCAGTCGTGCAGCGTTGGGGGTCTTCCATTGATACACCTGATGGCCAGGGCCGGATTTGCCATTAGGCAAAGTAGGCACCTGCCTACAGGCGCACGCCGCCGAGGGGCGCCTGCCATTGGGATTTTTTTTTTTTTTTTTTTTTAAATTAAAAAAAAAAAGTATCCACCTCGCTGGCGCTGCCCCCCCCCTTCCCTCTTTCCTACCTCACCGGCGGCAGGACCTCTCTGTGCCTCCTTGGCACAGTCCTGTAAGTGGTGAGCTCCCTCGTCGCATCTTTAGGAATGCAGAGTGCTGGGAGATGACATCATCTCCCAGCGCTCTGCATTCCTGAATAGGAGACCGCGAGGGAGCTCCATCAGCTATAGGACTGTGCCAAGGAGGCATCCAGTCATTTTAAGAACCACATCCCTTCTAGACGTACTCTTCAGTTAAAATCAGATTTCCGCCAAACACGCAATGGTTTCACTACTCCATGTTATCCAGATTCACACTGCATCTAGAGCCTCAGTCCCTTCTGAGTCACACACACTTCCCAGAACTCCCCATTCAGGATCACACTTCCCCAGATCCTCACCAGCTCCGGAGTCAAACCTCATAATTGTATCAACTCCAGAGGAATCCCATTAGAGCGAAGCCCTGGAGAGCCACAACAAATGTGTAATACATGCAGTCACACACACACACACCTCACACATCTCTCTTTCCCTGTGTGTGTGGCTCTCTGTCTTTCTCTATATATATCCTCTCTATGCCCCCTCTTCGCTCAACGTCCCCCCCAGCTGTCCTCTCTCCGCAGGATTTGCCCTTTCCCTGAGAGATGAAGTGATTCTCCTGATATATTAGAGGTTCTGTTGAGCTTTTCCCCGCTGAGCTTCCTCCACAGGCGCTTCATTACTGAGAGTTCAGCACCTCGGACAGGCCAGCTCCTGACAGACAGCAGCTGAGAGGGAGAGAGAGAGACAGCTCCTAACAGAAAGAAACCGAGAGAGATCATGACAGCGAGAGAGACAAAGAAAGATCATAACAGAGAGACACAGCTATACACATTCACATTTCTCTACAACACATACACAGAACTACTAAAACGTACACACACACACACCTAAATACAGGCAACATACCAAGACACACACAGAACACATATACTAACACACTCACAACTAAAGATATTTATATTAAAATAAAATCACTTTAAATATTTAAGCTGAATGTCTAACTATGGTTGATCCACAGGGGTGTGGCTAATTAAAGGTGTGGTCAGGGTAGGGAAAAGGCGGGGCTAGGGGTGCCGAAGGGTGTTGTGCCTAGGGGCGCCTGAGATGTAAATCCGGCCCTGCTGATGGCCACCAGGAACAACAGGAAAGTTCAGATGTTTTGTTCCGATTGGGGGGATCCTCTGGCCTTTGCTGTGGATGCCCTGTCTATTCCATGGTACTTTCATCTGGCTTACATCTTCCCTCCAGTTCCTATCATCCCCAGGGTGCTTCGGAATATTAGAGATTGCCCTCTATTGGACCAGGAGGGCATGTGTCCCTGGGTTTGTTGCCTTTCCTTTTGGGATACATTTCCACTGCCACTCAGACAGGATCTCTTTATTCAGGGGTACCTCTGGAAGGAGGGCGTGGAGAGTCTGGCTTTGATGGTATGGCTGTTGAAGCCTCCATCCTGAGGAGGAAATGTTTCTCTTCTGAGGTTTTCTCCACCATGATTCAGGCTAGGAAGTCTGTTTCCTCTAAGGCCTCCCACAGGGTTTGGTCCATTTTTCATTTTTGGTGTGTCAACAGGGATCTGTCTTCACAGGCATTTGATCTCCCAATGGTTTTGTCCTTTTTACAAGACGATGTGAACAATGTGCTCACTCTTAGTTCCTTGAAGGTTCAGACTTCAGCTCTATTTTTCCAGAGATGCATTGCCATCTTGCCAGATGTCAATGTTTTCTTTCAGGCGGTTGCTCATGCTTTTACTGCTTACAAGGCTGTCACACCTCAGTGGGACCTTAACCTGGTTTTGGGAGTTTTGCAGCTGTCTCCCTTTGTGTCCCTTGCTACGTCTTCTGACGTGGAAGATGGCTTTTCCTCTAACTGTAGTCTCTGTGCACAGAGTTGCTGAGTTGCAGACCAAGCCGCCTTTCCACATCAAACAGGAGATTTTTGTGCCTACATTTTGGCCTGACCACAAATCTCCACTTGTTGAATGTGGTGCCCTGTTCTGTGTGCACCATACTGAGCCTTTGCTTAAGACTGTTTCATTGTTTGTCATCCCTGAGGATCCAAGGGCAGGTAAGGCTGTGTCCAAGGTCACTATTGCATCCTGCATTAAGTCTAGCATTCACAAAGCTTAAGAACTCAGGAAGAAACCTGTTCCCTTTCGTGTTACAGCACATACCACCAGGTCTGTTGGGGCCTCCTGGGCCTACAAAAATCAGGCCTCTGCTGAACAGCTATGCAAGGTTGCAACTTCGTCCTCCATGCACACCTTTTCCATCATTATCGTGTTGATGTTCTGGCTTTGGCTGAAGCCGCTTTTGGCAGGAAGGTTCTGCAGGCAGTTCTGCCTAAGGGCCTTATCCTTCCTGTGCGTGACTGTTCTTTCACTGTTTGAGCCCGGCTGGCTTTTGTTCTTGTGTGCTGTGCTATTGTTATTCAGTGTCTGTTAACACTTAGTTATGTTTGTGTTGTTCCTAGGGTAGCCTGATAAGGAGAAGGGAAGGCTCTACCTCTAGGACCTTGTCTTTGAAATGTTCCAACCTACTGGGAAGGAAGTTGCCTTCCCATGGAACCTGTATGTCATATGGACTAAGCGAAAAGGATTTAACTGGTAAGACTAAAATCCTCTTTTTCCCTCTAATTCATGTAGTCCACCCACACAAATTAAAAACTATTTTTAAGAATAAGTTGGGTTTTCTTTTGATTCCACATTTGCATGTATATAACCCATAATTTAATTTGATATAATAGTGTTCCTTGGTTCAAAAGTTTAGATAAAATAGGCAGCATTTGCCATAATGAATATTCATGTTCCATTGAAAATAATTTGTATGAAGTTTCTCTTGTCTTGGTCTCCCTGGATAAATAGTGTTTATGGGAACAGATTAAAAAGTCTGTTACAAGCTTAATTCTGATAGTAGATCAGTAAGACAATGTAATACTTACGATACAATACTTATTATTAATACTTATTATTTATACTGTACATATGTCGTTTCCTTATATATTGAGTCAATGTATTCTTTTTACTGTTATTTCTATTTAATAGTCTTTTTTATTATATCTATATTGTGTTTTAACCCTTTGAGTGCCAGTGGAGCATGCATCGCATTGGAAAGCAATGCGTTGCGTACCCTTCTGGCACTCAAAGGGTTAATATGTTTTCATCTTCTGTATTACTCGATAAAATGTTTTTAGTTTAAACATTTTTTTACATAATAATATAAACAAGTAGTGCATTGTTATCAGGGACTGGATACTCCCAAGTGTCCCTTTTTAGGGGGTTATTGTTCCTCTCAGCCAAAAATTCCTATGTTCCTCTTTCCCATCCTGGTGTCCCTCTGCACAGGAGATCAGACTGTGTGGTGTGTGTGTGTGTGTGTATCACATTACTCCACAGTAATAAAACTCACACTAATGTTTGCTTAAACTTCAGTATGTGTGTTGATAAATTATTCTGTGTAAATAAAAATGTATGTATTCAGCTGCACAAAAAGGTGGCTTTTGGTCTTCCAGTGACCAGACCTGCTCTACCAAAGGTCCTGCCCCCCAGTACCACATTCAGAAGGTTAAAGTTCCCCCTCTTTTGCCATTTTACCTGTTGGGAGCTGTGTTCTCTGCTCTCTTCCTCACATTCACAAGAGTGAGGCAGAAAACACTGACAAAGGCAGTGTTCACATGCATAAGATACTTACCCCCTACTGACACTCCCCACATAACTTGAACCATGTTGATAAACAAACAAGGCCAATAACTTATGGCAAAAGAAGCCATTTTATTTCCTCAGCTTACAGACTGAACCCCTTGGGAGGTCAACCCCCCTACCCCAATGAGGCATTGCCCTCCCCAAACGGAGATGGCTGAGTGACACCTGTACTCTAGGCCTGCATCTGTCTGCCATCTTGGGTGGAGCTCTCACTGCTCCACCCTGAGGGGTAATAGTGGGGGCAGGACAGATGTCTCCAAACCTTCCACCCTCCCCCACCTGATAGCAGCTGAGCCACCCCAGTCTGCTGCTATTGCAAGCGGATTGCCAAGGCATTAAATAAAACATCTACCTACCAAACTGCACTAATTCCCTCTACCTCCTCCTTCATATTTTCCATCTGCCCATGGAGACCTAGCACGCAGTCCTTTGTGTGACAAACCAGCATACACTGTATTCTGGGGGCCCATAGCCACCCTCCCATCATAGATGAATGTGTCCCAAAAATCCTCTGGGTGAAACCCTGCCTGCGCAATACTACCTTAAACTAAAACACTGTCAAAGGGACCCCACTCCTATGTCTAAGGAAAACCGCTCCTCCTTGCAACCCATCCTCCAAATACTCTGCTACCACTGTGGCCAGACACAGGTACCCCCCCAGTGGCCTCTAACTGCACCCATTGCCCCCATTACACATCTTGTCAGCAGTCCTCCTTCTACTTTCCTCCTTGACTGTGGCACTAACTCACCTAACCTAAAGGTTCTTGCAAATGCCACCACTAGCACATCTTTAATAGCCTGGCCACAAACTTTCCTCAGGCTGCTTAAGATTTTATGCAGCCTATCCTTAATTATAGGTTGCCTCCTATCCCATCAAGCCCCTTGTATCTTCCCCCAGCCCTTCATGTATGACCTGAGTCGCCACAAACCTTTTGGTGTGATCCTCTGTCCCCTTGAGCTTGTTAAAAAAATAAATTTCCACCAAAGTTGTCTGCACCTTGGCATTGGAAATACCTAGCTCATGCATGCATGACATATTTTAATGACACCCCCAATGTGGGCATGTCAACTGCATTATGACAATGAAACATAACCACTTTTGGAGGCAGTGAATTTTGAATCTAGCAATCTAAAAATCCATCCCCAACTGCCAAAGGTTAGGTGAAAAATTACAAGTTCCTTACATGCCCCTCAGTGCCATCCTAAAGAACCACCCCAACTCCTTTGACAAAGCATCAAGCAGCTCAGTGCTCACCCCTGGAACACGATCCTTCCTAAAGCTGATGTTCGTGTGTAAGCAAGCCATCATCGATCTCCTCAATAACATTTTGACCAGAATGGAAGTTGATGAAAAATTATTAACTACACATTCTACTCTCATGTTGTCAGACAAGAACCTCACCGCCTTGTTTGCTAGCCTCTTGCTCCACAACTCCAGTGAAAGAATTATTGGGAACAACTTCCAGAAGGTTATGTTCTTTGTGAGATCCCCCTCCCAACTGCAGGCCACCTTCTTGCACACGACTTGCCCTCCAAGTATGTGTCACAGCGTGACTAAAGAAATAAAGACACTTTATAGTAGCAGCAATGATAATACACTTCAGGAGACCAGGGAAGAACAGTGCACACACTTCCTTCACCCTTCACTAGGCAAGTGTGATATGACCCACGTCTGGACCCTAACGCTAGGGTAAACCCAGGCAACAGGAGTGAGAAACTCCAGAATACTGGAGTACCACAGTAGCGACTCTAACTCCACCACCTTCTCAAGGCCAGGTATGAGGACAGTGCAAGACACTTCCTCAACCCTTCACTAGGCCACCAGAAGAGCTGTGAAGTTGACCAAATTAATTGGTCCCGACCAATGTATCCAGCTGCCTTGGTCGAATGATAGGTTTCTAGTTGCTTAGTACGGAGATTGTCTGCTACAAAACATTTGCCACTGGGTTTCTCTCCTGGAGCATTACCTTGTGAAGCCAGATTCTCTTCGTCCAAGAGAGACGTAATGCTAGTGCGTATTGTGGCCAAAATGCGATCTGGGGAAATGATCAGAAAGGGTTCACTTTCCGTCTCACGCTCTGGGACAAATTATCTAGACAGGGCATCTGCACTAACATTCTTGGAACCAGGGAGGTACAAAACTACAAAATTGAATCTAGACAAAAACAATGCCCATCTGGCTTGTCTTGGTGACAGTCTTTTGGCCTCAGACAAGTATGTCAAGTTTTGTGATCCGTTAAGATCAGGATAGGAGCCTTAGTCCCCTCCAGGAGGTGGCGCCATTCACCAAGAGTGGTCCCCTATATCATATAGGCTTTGAGCTTTAGTCATCTTTTTAGAAAAGAATCCACAGGGCCTCAGAGTCTTGCCAGGCTTGGATCTTTGAGACAGTACTGCCCCTACACCTGTCTCAGATGCATCCACCTCCAGGGTAAAAGGCAATACGGTGGTAGGGTATACCAATACTGGGGCCACCTAAAAGGCAGATTTTAAGGCTTCAAAAGCATTGTTGGCCTCAGGGGACCAAACAAATGGGTTAGCACCCTTATGAGTTAAATCAGTCAAGGATTTGACCTAAGTAGAGAAATTTCGAATTAATTTTCTATAATGATTCGCAAATCCTGGAAATCTTTGTATGGCCTTCAGACCCACAGGATGTGGCCATTGCAGAACTGCCGAAACTTTCTCTGTATCCATAACAATACCTTCTACAGAGATAACATAACCCAGGAAGAGCATTCGGTTTGTATGGAATCCGCATTTTTCAAGTCTGTAATACAGTTTGTTCTACTTTAGTTTTTGTAATACATTAGCAACATTTCTCCTATGAGTCTCAATATCAGGAGAGTGTATCAAGATATCGTCTAGGTAAACCACTACACAAGACTGTACAAGGCTTCTCAAAACATCGTTTAGGAACTCCTGAAAGACCGCTGGGGCATTGCATAGCCCAAATGGAATGACCAAAATACTTATAATGGCCACTATGAGTGTTAAAAGTGGACTTCCACTCATCGTCCTCCTTGATTTTAATCAAATTATATATAAATCAAGTTTCTTAAACACAGAGGAACCCTTCAGATGGTCAAACAATTCCGTAATTAACGGGATGGGGTACGTGTTTTTCACCATCAGTTTATTTAGACCTCTATAGTCGATGCAGGGTCTAAGCTCCCCATTCTTTTTCTTGATGATAAACAATCCAGCCCCCGCGAGCGAGGAAGATTTCCTAATTATGCCTCTGGACAATGCATCAGTAATATATTCCTCCATGGCCCGGTTTTCTTCTACCGACAGGGGGTAGGTGCAGCCTTCAGGAGGTATCTAGTCTGGTGTTAAATTAATAGCACAATCATACAGTCTATGTTCCGGCAGAGTGCTAGCCTCCCCCTTTGAACACCTCACTGAAAGACTGGTACTCTGAGGGTAAAGAGGGGGAGATACACAGTATCTTAATAGGTTGCTGTAGACAGGCCCCTTTACAATAGTCCGACCAAGATAATATGTCACAAGTCTCCCAGTCCACTTTGGGATTATGCCACTGGAGCCAAGGGAATCCTAAAATGATGGCATGGTGTGGAGACTGAATAACCTGAAATTGTAGAGTCTCGACATGGAGAGCTCCTACCCTCAGGGATAGTGGACAAGTCTCATGTGTGACATGGGATGGGTCTAGTGGATGACCATCAATAGCCTCTACAGCAAATGGAGATTCACGGAGCATCACGGGAATATTATGTGACTTAGCGAACTCACCATCAATAAAATAGCCTGCAGCACCAGAATCGATCAGGGCTGGGGTAGCCACTGAGGAGTTATCCCAAGAAATAGCCACCTGTAAGATAGACTTGCTTTGATCCTGATATGGGGACAGACTGACTCCACCTAGGATCTGTCCCCTCAGAGATCCTAGGTGCGTGCGTTTCCCGGACGTACCAGACAAGCCCGCAAAATATGTCCAGCCTTTCCACAATATGGGAATAGACCCTCTCTACGATGGAAGGACCGCTCCTCCCAGGACAAATGTGTAAAACCAGCCTGCATAGGCTCAACCTTACTGACCTCCGCGCTAGGTGGCAAGGGAGGCATGGGTGGGAACTCCCAGTTTGGTGCCAATTGCGACTCATGCCTTCGCATGTGGTTCTTATATGTGGACCTTTCTCTTATACGGGTGTCAATCAGTATGATGAAGGAAATCAACTGATCTAAATCCACTGGCAGCTCGCGGGCTGATATCTCACCTTTAATTGCATCATTCAGCCCTTGCGAGAAGGCTGCCACCAGAGCTTCATTGTTCCAGCCTACCTCTGCTGCTAGTGTACGAAATTGTATAGCATATTCTGCTACTGTACCGGCGCCCTATTGAATCATCGTCAGTTTTTTTGCGGAAGAGACTGACCGGCCTGGGACGTCAAAAATCCTATGGAAAGCCTCAGCAAATTGAGTGAAATTAGAAGTTATGGGTTTAGCCGTCTCCCACAATGGATTGGCCCATGCCAATGCTTTGCCGGTCAACAAAGAAATCATGAAGCCTACTTTGCTTCTTTCGGCTTGAAACGCATGGGGTACCAGTTCCAAAAAAATTCTGAGTTGGTTAATGAACCCACAAAACAACATGGGATCCCCATTGTATCTTAGAGACAGTGGAGCGGTACCAGACAACCCTCTATAACTCGCATTCTCCACCTGAGTGGTTGTTACTGATGCCGATACTGAGGAGGCCATCAGTGGTTGCTCAGTCTTGTCAAGATGCACAGTTTGGTCTAGGAGTGTCCGCAACACTACCGACAACTGATCAAGACGTTGTTCCTGCATATCCATCCTGGACATATTAAGCGGATGCCCACTACTGGTATCTGTACCATCAGTGTTCATGGCCCTTTCATACTGTCACGGAGTGACTAAAGAATTAAAGACACTTGACGAGTACAGATAAAATTAAATAACATTTATTTAAGCACAATAGTAGCAGCAATGAAAATACACTTCACGAGACCAGGGAAGAACAGTGCACACATGTCTGTACCCTAACGCTAGGGTAAACCCAGGTAACAGGAGCGAGAAACTCCAGAACACTGGAGCACCACGGTAGCGACTCTAACTCCACCACCTTCTCAAGGCCAGGTATGAGGACAGTGCAAAACTCTTCCTCAACCCTTCACTAGGCAGGTGTAGCTAGTATACGTACGGCCCTTAGTAACCTTCACAAGACGAGATAGCAGGACAGTGCATGGCACTTCCTCGATCTTTCACCAGGCAGGTTAAGAACAGAGCAACTATACCCTATTGCTAGGGTATACCAGAGGCAAGGTAAAATGGCACCTAGAATGCTAGGTGAGGCAATAACTCAACCGGACTTAGACCACAGGAGATCAGTGACACGGACTGACCGACAAGCACTGCTACAGGGGTAGTGAGCGCATGGAAAATAGTAGGCCCAGGCAGCAAGGATATCAATAGCCGGGGCTGGGTAGCCGAGACTGGTAGTAACACACCGGAGAGCAACAGAGGGAGAGTAGTTAGATGAAGCCAGGAGTCTGAGCCGGATCGGGTAGTCATATGAAGCCAGGAGTCAGAGCCGGACCGGGTATCAGACGAAGCCAGGAGTCAGAGCCGAATCAAGTAGTCAGATGGAGCAGGAGTAATACACAGGAACTAGCAATGGACCAACACAGCACTAGGCGCAGGTACACCACGAAAGGGCACTGGTAACTAGAAATGCTGAGACCTTTAAGGCCTAGTATACCAGTGACCTTTATGAACAGTAACTTGCATAGAGCGACAGCCAGGAAGTAGCAAGGTCTCTGTTACAGCAACTAAACAATGTAGGCAATCACGGGCACTGTGATAGTATGCTCAAAACTCCACTGCACCTTCAGTGTCCATAAAAAGCTGCAGCTCCCTAGTGTACTGCGGCTAGATCAACCACAAGCTGGTTCCATTAAAATCAGTCAATAAATGATCTCACACCACCAAATACTGCCAGACCTTTTTCAATATCCCCTACTTGTCTGCCGTTGTTGCTCTTTCCAACTGTCTGTTAAAAATCTACCCATTGGGATCACTCAACATGCAAAATTCAAAACTCCCGATAGATTTTATTTCCTTAAGGTGCACCTTGGCCACCTGCAAGACTTGTCGAACCAAACCCCTATCCTTCACCACCTTCTCTTCAAAGTATCAATCTCAATGCCTAAGAAAGATGTACCTTGACAAGGGCACACCTTCTTATCTTTTAACACTCGGACCCCAAACTCGCAGACTCAGCAATTCCCTCAACATCCTTCCAGAAACCTCAGGCTGTGTGGGCCCAGCAGCAAGAAGTCATTTGTGTAGTATGCCACCGTCCCTACACCTTCCTTCCTCAATAGGCACCAGTAGATAAATGTGCTAAATGCCTCAAAGTAAGTGCAGGATATTGCACAGCCGATGGACAAGCACTTATAGACCTTCCCTTCAAAACAACAGCCTGTGTGCTTGAAACTGTCCAGACGCAATGGGGCAAAAAACAAGCAAAATGTGTGAGAGGCTCTAAGCATGAACAAAAGTAGTTTCCTGTTCTGCGGCTAGTCACTGCTCAAGAGCATCCCATTTTATCTCTCTAGTGCCATTACAGAGGAGACATTTCCACATACATGTTACACTAATCCTACCCAAAAAGGTGTCTCAGTTCCAAAATGACAGCCAAGTCCCCCAGCTAATCCCAGATGTATCTTTGGGCCTCATCAGTGAGGTACAGCTGGCTTCTCTAGGCACTGAGAGCAAGGGGTCCACATCTGGCTTACCTTTCACACTTAGGGAGACACCCTAAGAGTTTTGTCTTTCAAAAGATGAGAGAGGCTCTGAACATAAACAAAAGCAATGTTGCCTGTTCTGGTGCTAGTCACCGCTCAAGAGCATCATATTTTTGCTCTCTAGTGCAATTACAGAGGATTAATTTACATGTACATAGATGCAATGGGAGTAAACAGAAGGCAGATTCTATGTCTATCTTCTCCATGAAAGCCCCGAGGCCCACCCCACACACAATTTCGAAGGCCTCATTAAAGAACTGATACTGTACCGTGCATGTTTCCTTATACAGCGCATTGTTTACTGATGCCCCCTCCAGGTAGGGCGATATTATATAAGTCTGAATTTACCTCGCTCTTTTGTTCAGCACATTTCTACTTGGGAGATACACAGTTGATCCAAAGGGGGCACATCAAAAGGCCCTACTATTCTAGCCAACTTCACCTCCTTATCCAACTTCTCCTGTACCAGTTCAGCATGCTCATAAGCAGACTTTAAATTCCTAGCCTTCACTCTAGTAACTGAATTTCTAACTGGAATCACAAACACAAACTGAAACCCTTCTAACAACAACAACTCTGCCTTGACCCCATCAGGGTAAACATTCAGCCAACTCAACAAACTACTTAATATCACTGGCGACTTCACCAGACCCTGATGGTCACCGAAAGAACTGCTTACCCTCGTCCTTACCCCCATGCTTATTACACTCTGCAGCAGGGTGTCCAGTGCCACACGGCCTAAAAGCATGCTTGAACATGCACACTAACCCACTGCCGCAATCTTTTCATTATCCTCCCAACAAATCAGTTTCCTCTTACTACCACTCACCTGCATACCTCCCAATTGTAACTGATCCATACCCCCTCCTTTGCTTTACAAGGTATATCCACAAGTCTAGGTCCCTCTGACCATAGCTCAACATCTTAGAAACAGAATTCTTCCTCCTGAATTTCCTATCTTATTACACACACCCAGGCCCTCCATGCCTTATGTACAAGTCAACAATGAGTTCAGAATATTTCAACAAATTCAAGCATTTCTCTGGCTTGTTTTCTAATTACACACTGTTAAACACATTAAACCCCCTCACCCATTGCAAATTACCATTGTAGATCTTGGCATTAACCTCCTTTAGTCCTCCATCCTCATTATCCTCCTTTGCCTTTACTACGTCTCTGGCCAATTCAAACATATTAACACATATCCATGCCCTAATCTTCCTACGCACCTTCTCTTTAATATGGCTGTGCACAGACGAAACGGCACAGACATAAGTATCCTCTGAGGACAGCAATCTCTCCAAGGAATTGGCCCGCCCTCAACATTCGCTTAAAAAAAAAAAAACAACAAAAAAAAAACATGGCCAACACACACACACACACACACAAACTCACTCACACTGGCCTCAACCAGACCTCTCCTATGCCCACCACCTGGATTTTGTTCTCCAACAGGTGACAGAATACACTTGCATATTGTCACCAGAAAACACACTGCATCACTGGGGGACCTACAACTGCTCACACTATACACTCGCAAATTGTGTGTCATGTACACAATATGCAAGTGTATGCTGTGACTGGATGTTGATGCAGTGTGTTTTCTGGCAACAATATGCAATTGTAGTCTGTCACCAGCTGGAGGACGATAAGCTTCATCCTCTTCTTTTATATATTATATATATTATATTTATATACTAGCAATGTGGGACAGCGTTGCTCGTCATGTTATAACCGTTGGGAGTAATTGTCTGAAATGTAGACACACTGATAAACACAGACATATGCAACACACAGGCAGACACATACACACAGTGAGCGGCAGAAACATGCAAAAGACATGCACACACGCAGACAGTGGAGATGCACACATGTAGACACACTTAATAAATGTACAGACACAAATGCAACAGACATGCGCAGACACACATGCGCGCAACAGCCATGCTCACACACACACATACAACAAACACAGAGGGTCACTGGCACAGTGATAACTGCCCCCCCCTCCCTTGTGTGGAGGTTCCCCGGATCTGTATGTTCTGAATGTAGAAGTGTTGGCTGTGGCCACCCTGGGATTAGTGTAGGAACTTTACAGTGCTGTGTTGGTAACAGTCTTGTATTAAAGTGAATATATGCAGTATTCAGAGCATTATAAGCAAAACGTAGCCCTCTAAGGACCAGAGGATGTTGCTTCACAACGTGTTGCCTTCCCCCGCCTGGTCCTGAAACCGTTAAATCAGTGGTATTTGTTATTTCCTTTAGTTTTGGCAGAATTTCAGTATTCTGCCTCTGTGTGTTTGCCGTGTAGAAGTGGAAAGCAGAAAATAAAAGATTATGTGAGAGAAACTTATAGCAGCATGTTAAGCCATAGAGTGCCATGCAGTATACGGCAGTATGTCATGTTAGAGTTAACCCTTTGAGTGCTGGAAAGGCATCCAATTCATTGTGGTGCAATGAATTAGTTACCACTCTGGCACTCAAATGGTTAAATAGAGTGCTGTTAATGTATAAAGTTGTCCCAATGATATAAATAAAGTAGATTCAGCACCCCACGTTACTGTTCCCGGTACAGCGGAGACGCTCTTCTCCCCACAATGTGCATCACAATGTCCAGATCCAGTGCGGGAGGAAGAAGCCACTGTTGATTCTGAGGGAGCAGACCTGAGCCTAGGGGCTGGCAGGGGTATCAGCAATGGAGAGGCAGTGCTGGGCATCTGTGAGTTTTGGAAAGACCGGGGATCCTGGGCATCCACTGTCCATGTCAAAAAAAAAAAAAAAAAAAAAAAAAGGCTCCAAAAAAGCATGACATGTTCACACCAGAAAAAGTCACGAGTATATAATGTTTTAAATGGATAGTAATACTTTAGTTTATCTTTGGGTCTTTGGGTTTTTTTTTAACATTACACTATATTTAATTACATACAGCTATTAAAGCCGAAACAATCCCCCTCCCGCCCCTTCTGGCCACCTTCCAGTATATTTGGAATACGTTCGTGGGACGGGACAGACGCAGTGAGGGACAATCTTCACATGGTAAGTATAAGGAAAACCTTGCCCCTGTTGAGGATGGAGGACAGTATTTTCCTTTTGCTTCCTGAAGATTTTCCATCACTGCGCTCCATCCAGACCAGACTGAGAGGCTGACACAGGGAAATGGGCAGGAGGGGGATCCTTTTGGTTTGAATAGCGCTTGAACTACAACACCATAAGTATATAAATATAGTGCTACATGTAAAACAAAATAAATAAATATCCCTTTACCCCTTTGAGTGGCAGAAGGTTTCTCAGCTCATTGCAAAGCAATGTTTTGCATATCCCACTGGCATTCCAAGGGTTAGCTGTTTGAGTAGCATAGGCGTCTGACATCCCTCCCTTGTACATTACTTCCCTGCAAGTTAAGAGTCTGTAAAGGTTTTACCCTTTGAGTGCCAGATTGATTTGCAACACATTGCAAAGAATGCATTGCATACTCCTCTGGCACTGAAAGGGTTAACAGGAGAAGTGCAGGTGAATGCATTGTGTGTGGGTATGGAGTGGGAGGACATTTGGGCATAGAAGAGGTTCAGGTGAGGGCTGCGTGTGTATGTCTGTGTTTTTTGTGCATCAGTAAGTTTCTTGTTTTCCAAGAGTCTTTTTCATGTTCTGAACTTAGTCATTCAGTTCCTTGTATTCCAAGCCTCTTTTTCATGTTGTGGGCATGCTCATTCAGTTTCTTGAAATCCAAGCCTCCTTTTCCCATCCTGACAGGGTGACCACATTTCTAATCTGCCATTCTGGGACATGTGGTCACCCTATGTTTACATTAAAATGATCAAGTCTCAGACTCAGTCTCGCTGTGACTGCAGCGTGCGCTGTTCTGTTCGCTCTTCCTCCAGTCCTCTCTCCTCTAGTCCTCTTCTGTAACTTCCGACCGCGTCCAGCCTCCACGCAGCTGCCTGTCACTGCTCCCAGAGACTGTAGACATTGTCACTCACTCAGTATCCTCTGAAGTGCTCACTCACATGGCATGCGATGTGTACCACCTCACACGCACACCGACCAGCCAGCCAATGAGGAGAGGAACATTATGCAAATACTCTCCCTTCATTGGCTGGTGGTGGTTGCATGCAGCGTGCATGTTACTTACAGTAGGCGGCTGTCACTGAGCTGGCACTGACAGAAAGGGCTTTGCAATTGCTTTAAATTGATTCCGGGACTTTTTATTGTCCCAGTGGGGGATGATGTAGGACACAGCACAAAATTAAGGGACAGTCCTGGGCATTCTGGGTCACATGATCACCCTACATCCTGAGCACAATTACACAGTTCTATACAGCCTACTAAGTGCTTCTAATTCCCTAGGAGACCCACAACAGAAAATATCCAGGGGGCTACATGTATGTATGTATGTGTGTGTTTGTCGGCCCAGTTATGTTTTTTTTTTTTCATTTCGTTTTTTGAGGAGGACGAAGTTAAGGGCGGGCTAACTCCTTGCAGAGCCCTGCCCACTCTTGTCAAATTCACACCTGCCTGTATCTCCAGGACTTGCAGCAGGGAGTAGCAGGGCCGGATTTACAATAAGGCAGAGTAGGCATCTGTTTACAGGCGCACCCCACAGAGGGGCGCCTGTCATTGAGACTGCTTTTTCATTTATTTATTTTTTTAAATTGGCCTTGCTGGCTGTGCAGTGGCAGAACAATAATCCCCCCCCCCCTCTTGTCTGTTTCCTACCTCCCTGGCAGGACAGGTCTGTGCCTCCTTTGGCACAGTCCTGTAGCCGCTGAGCTCCCTTTTCGGCTCTTTAGGAATGCAGAGCGCTGGGAGATTACATCATATCCCAGCGCTCTGCATTCCTGAATAGGAGACCATGCAGGAGCTCCAGCAGCTACAGGACTGTGCCAAAGGAGGCACAGATGACAGATCTTCTGCTAGGGAGGTAGGAAACGGACAATGGGGGGAGGTAGGAAATGGACAATGGAGATGGTGGGGGCAATGTGGAGCTAATGGGGGGGCAAGTTGGAGCCGATGGAAGCAGGGCCAGATTTACAATAAGGCAGAGTAGGCATCTGCATACAGACGCACCCCAAAGAGGGGCGTCTGTCATTGGTATCGCTTTTTAATAATGACATCTTCTCCCAGCGCTCTGCATTCCTCAACAGGAGACCACGCTGTAGCTCCAGCAGCTACAGGACTGTGCCAAAGGAGGCACAGATGAGAGATCTCCTGCCAGGGAGGTAGGAAACGGACAATGGGGGGAGGCAATGTGAGGGCAGCATGGAGATGCTGGGGGCAATGTGGAGCCAATGGAGGGCAATATGGAGATGGTGGGGGCAATGTGGACCTGATGGGGGGCAAACTGGAGCTGATGGGGCAATGTGAGGGCGATATGGATGGAGATGATGGGGGCAATGTGGAGATGGCCAAGGTGGGGTGGGGGCGCTTCAGATTTCTGTGCCTACAGGCTCCTGAGATGTAAATCCGGCCCTGGGGAGTAGACATGAATATCCCCTCCTTACTGCCTCCTCTGGGTGTGTTAGGCTTTGGACAAGTTTTTCGGTCACATAATGCTTTCTCTTTTATATATAGATATAATATATTATCACACTCCATCTATAGTGTATATTATATCTTTATAAATATTGTTCTGTGCTATGTTTGTTATTCATTGCTTCATTGATATTTTGTAGAGTGTTATACTAATTATCTATAATATATAGAGCGCTTTGTTTGCTTTTGCTATATTGTATTTCTGACTAGCTCTTCCTATATATTTTTTTTTTTTAGATATTTTTGTAATCTGAGTGCCAACATCAACACCAAATTGTAACTTTTTAAAAAATATTTTGACATAATATGTGACCATTGGACCCCAAGTTATTTTTGCACATTCTCCATTCTGCTCTTATCAGGATGGAGAGCTGGGGGATAGTGTTATCATCCCCATTTCCTTACAAGGGTCATTTTGATCCTTTCTTAACAGATCATTAACCCATCCATTTCCATTGCAGATAATTGTAGCTGCCAATCATGTTTGTTTTTGTTCACTAATAATGGCTAACCCCTCCATTACCCATGCAGAAATATTGCTGCAATCTGTCAACAGGGTTGCCACCCAGCTGGTATTTTACCGGCAGGCCGGTAAAAAAAATTGGCTTCTGTCCAATGTTGTCTATGGAGAGAATGCCATGGCCGGTATTTTTTTTGAAGAAAAGGTGGCAACCCTATCTGTCAATGAAGAGGGTAACCATTTCTGGGTATTGGCTGGTTAGGGATGGTGGTAAGGTTTGTGAATGTTTTTTACTTGGTGTTTAACTCCTCCATTGAAAGTGCATAGGGATTGCTGGGAACCGGTAATTGAGGTGTAAACAGCGGGTGACGTGAATGTGGGGAAGATGCTTGGCTACATGGGAGATCAGAGGGATCTATACAGGCTATTATCCCCTGGTCTGCTGTGCCTAAACCATCCCAAGAAAAGCAGTCAATATGATTCTACTTTCCATGGGCTTCTTAGTCACGCTTAGGAGTTGTTTTAGAGTGTTTTTTCAGCTGTCTAAAAGGATTCCAATTGAGTATTAGGTTTCCCCCAAAAATGCAATTTGGCAATACAATTCTGAACTTTGGACAGAATGTGATTGCAGAATTGAACTGCTGAAAAGATCAACTGAAGAAAAATATAGCCATATCGTAAATATTTCCAATTGGAATAGAATCTCGGCCTTAGTTTGAATGAATTGTTAGTAGGTCATGTTTACTAAGTGGTGATAAGCCAGAATTTCACTGACAGACGGGTAGTTTCTATCTTTTGGAGGGGATTAAAGACAAAGGAATATGTTGTAGACCTCTAGCACTCACAGGAGCACTGATAATGAAAATAAAAGGTGGTATATGCACATAAAGAAGGTGTTAACTTTTTTTGAAAAAAATAAATATATAGTAATTATTATTATACATATATATGCTATATAATCCCGCTGCTGGTAATTTTTTCATCAAAAAGTTATTATGGATTAAACTTGTTTTTGTTCAGCCAAATAGTTTGCATATTTATTTAACCAAATAGATTTTTTTATTTTTACATTTATTTGGATTTTATAATTCACTCTGTGGGAGAGCTTGTCGTAGACTATGGCTGTCCTTAATAAGTGACAAGAATAGTACCACCTGTAGACCACAATAGAAAATAAAATAAATACCTTTAATAATTTTTGAATGACAAAATCTCACAACAGTGGGAGAACTATATATATTATTCTTATATATGGAATAAATACTATGTACACCAAGCTAGCTTTGGTAATTATTTTCTTTTTGGTGGTCTAAAGGTGAGTCTTAAAATGATAGTAATGTTTCAATAAAAAAAAACAACTCCAATTAATCTTCATAGTATTTGGGCTCTGGAGAGTGTTATTTCAATTCTGTCAGAGTTGTAGTTCAAGAGTAATTGAATGATAAAGTATCCCCCTCCCGCCTCTTTTACCTAGTGTAAGCCGCCTCCCCTCAGAGGAGAGGTCGCAGCAAGGGACAATCTCCTTACTGTCAGCATAAGGAAAACCCTGAAACCCCCCTGACAGGTTTTTCCTTATGCTCACTGAAGATTGTCCCTTGCCGCCATCCATCCGGACAGTCTTGCTGCTCTGAGGTGAGCAGTGTTACATCAGTAAAAGGGGTGGGAGGGGGATACTTTATCATTCAATTACTCTTGAACTACAACTCGGACAGTATTGCAATAATGCTCTATGACGATTAATTGGAACTGTTTTTTTGTGAAACATTACTATCCCTTTAAGTATGCCCTGTGGCCATCCATTCATGATTTGTGCAGGATCTTATGACTCTATTAACATAGCATAGGAGAGTCAACATTGGCAGGGTAATTGTTGTTTTTGTTTTTTTTTCCTTTACTGTTAGAGATAACAGTTAGCCTTTCTGAATTGAAGACCAATGGGTACTAATCTCAATGCACAAACTGTTTTAGCTCTTGTTTTTCACGAAAAGCAACCTCTTTTACCAAAGTTTTTTTTTACTAATGCTTACTAGGAGTACATGATAATGAAATGGACATGAACCATTTTCATTTGTAGGAAGGTCACTTTAAGGGATAGTAATACTTCGTTTTATCTTTATTTTATTTTGTAGGCATTAAAAAAACATGAAGAACGATATAAGTCTTATTTCTCAAACCTTTATGGCTTGAGAGATATTTGCAAGCAAAGTTTCCCCCTCCCGCCCTTTTTACCTAATGTAAGCCGTCTCTTCTCAGATGTGGAATGAAGTCCATAGACCAGACAGATAACAGCAGGGGACAATCTTCTTCTTATGAGAACAATGAAAACCCTGCCCCCCATTAACAAGCTTTTCAAGTTTTTCCCTTATCTTAATTGAAGATTGTCCCTCTCTGCAGTCTACCTGGGCACATCCCTTCTGATCTGGCTGAACAGTGTTACATCAGTAAAAGGGGCAGGAGGGGGATACTTTATTATTGAATTACTCTTGAACTACAACTCTGACAGAATTGAAATAACTCTCCAAGGTCCAAATACTCTGATGATTAATTAGAGCTGCTTTTATTATGAAACATTACTATCCCTTTAAAGCAGTCATGCACTTAATGGAATACTAACACCGAAAAATTATCTGGGATTATATACACTTAATTACCTTCTATTTAATTCTAACATCTGTAAAAAATCTTTATTTTCAAAGGCCAGAAATCTAGTCTTATCTATGTTCTGTGGGGACAGCCATTATTGCCATTTCCAAGGTTTGCTGAATTCCATTACAATAGCATTGTTTTAAGTGAAAATGCTATGTTAACTGTAAATGGTGTATACTTATTGCAGATAATTAACTGCCTTATTTATTGTCTCATTACATACGGTGCATGCGAAATTAACCAAATATTATCTTTAAGTATACACATGCATTGAAATGCAAACTTAACCCTTTGAGTGCCAGAGGTGTACTAAACGCATTGCCAAGCAATGCATTAGGTATCCTCTGGTACTCAAAGGGTTAAGATTTGATTTCAGCAATTTAGTGTAAAATAACAATTTTTTACAGAAGCTAGCTAGAAATACATGCTATTTAAAATTATTTAACCTCAGTAGTACTTTAAAGGGGAACTTTCACCCCGCAATAACTTAACGTTCGCTTGTTGCTCACCTGGCGACTAGCTGCTTAGTAGCGCTAGTCGCCAGCAATATTACCCGGTTCTTCAGATATCGGCTTTTTGCCGATGGTGACAGGAGCAGAAAGCACGGACGTCTCTTCACAGTGACGTCCGTGCGCCTGCGCTGTCAGTCCCTTTTGCACCGTGTGGTGCAAAAGGGACTGACAGCGCAGGCGCACGGACGTCACTGTGAAGAGACGTCCGTGCTTCCTGCTCCTGTCACCATCGGCAAAAAGCCGATATCTGAAGAACCGGGTAATATTGCTGGCGACTAGCGCTACTAAGCAGCTAGTCGCCAGGTGAGCAACAAGCGAACGTTAAGTTATTGCGGGGTGAAAGTTCCCCTTTAAGTTCTTGAAAGTCTGACTTCAGCAGTGCACAATAATAATAATAATTCATAATAATAGTAAAGGTTCTTTAGAAAAAAAACATCTGGTTTACCATTAGACCTGCCCTGACTACATTGCCCTAAATTCCAAGGGCCAGGTCTAGCCTCACTAGACCTTAAGTTAATCTGCCCAGACACTCCCACTTCTAACTGAGAAGTGACTGATGGGATACCAACAGAGAAATATATCCATATCTCACTTCTAGGAAAAGGGCAGGAACATCAAATCTAACAGATAGAACAGAACAAGGACACACATGGGACCATATGCACAAAAACAGAAGTAGAGCAATTCTGGAGCAAAGCATTTGCCCCCAGGGAGAAGAATACAATTTGCTATTGACTTAAGTGGTGGGCATATAACACTTTGAATGATAGCGATGTCTCCAATACATTGCTTCACACTGCATTGGTGACTTTCATCAATCTGAATCTAGGGAATTTGTATTTATTACCTAAAGTGAAGTTGATTTGCCCCAGAACTGCTCTACCTGCCTTTGTATGGGATATGTTCACAGAGTAAAATCAGTTGTGTTTCTAACTTAGGTCAAGCAAAAGGCCAGGCTGATCTTCTTAGAACTGGAGAATTCTAGGCAAACCAACGGCACCATAGGGGACAAAATTCATATTCACATTGATTTAAGTGTGGCTTTAATTCTTTGACTACTGGAAATGTCTGCTACATGCTTAGCAAGGTTGAAGGGACAGTAATTGTAGAACTATGTAGAAAAATATACATTATAGGGTTTATCCTCCTGAGTAAAACAAGGGCGCTCCCACTTCTGAAAGGTGTTTTATTGACATTATTGCAGCTCATACATGAATTTTTTAGTTGCAGTATCTCAATGGCCTGAATTGTTACAGTGGCGTTGCTAAACCTTCCAATAGAGGTTTATAGTCAACTGACCAGAGCTGTCCATAGGATTTTGTAGCAACAGTGCCACTGTACAATTTCAGGCCAATAGGATGCTGCACCATACCAAAGGAGACAAAAAGGCCTCAGTGTTGATCCGCCCCCACGCTACTTCCATGTATCCCCTCCCCACTGTACACACTGGTAATTTCCCATCCTTTTTGCAGGTAGGCCTGACCACAAAGCAGAACCCTGCCTCTCTACCTTCACCATCTTGGCTATGCCGCACTGTCCTAGACCCTGGAAGCTCCACACCCATCACCCATATGTTGATTATTAACACCGGGACCCTCTTCTGGTCACTTGTTTGCAGGTAAGCCTTTGTAAACGTAACTCTCCATCCTCTTTTTTTTTTTTTTTTTTTTAACCATTTGTCATTTCCCCGCCCTCTCACCCAACAGCAGCGAGAGAAATGATGGCTCACCCTATTATCCCTCTGAGAAGGCTAAGCAAAGAGAAAGGGAGCAGGCCCATGGCCCTTATTGTGCTTCTTGTACAATCCTGTGCGCTCTGCCATTTTTAAATCAACAGAAATTTAGAGAATTTCTATCTCTACCCCGCATACACACACGCAGAGCAGTTTCTTTGCTCCACAACTGCTCCAGTTCTTATTAACCCTTTGAGTGCAAGAGGGGTAGGCAACACATTGGAAAGCAATGCTTGGCCTACCCTCTGGCACTTAAATGGTTAATTCAGCCTCGTAGAGCATGAACGCCATCATGCTCCATAACATATCTTAACCCATTGAGTGCCAGAGAGGTATCCAATGCATTGTATTGTAATGTGTTGGATACTTCTCTGGCACTCCATGGGTTAATCCCATGTAACTATAAGGTGCAGTTATGGTAGCTAAAGAAGTGTAATTCTGGAGCAAACCAACTGCACTATAGACATACCTGGGAACTTCCAGTTGAGGGCTACCCGGAGGGTAGTCCTCTGTTCAGCAGGGGGTGACAAAAATGACGCTAATCGCGTCAAAAAGGGGCGGGGCTTGCCGCGAGTGTGGGGGGACTTAACCCTTTGAGTGCCAGAGTGGTACGGAATGCATTGCAAAGCAATGCATTCCTTACCACTCTGGCACTCAGAGGGTTAAAGTTGTCACACAAAGCTGGGGAAGGAGGAACAGAGGGAGAAAATTCAGATGTGGGTAGAGTTTCAATAGAAACTCTCCACATCCGGAAGAATCAGCCTCTGCCCCGGAGACCCGGTAATGCTCTGTCAGAACCGGAGTCTCCGGGGCAAATCCGGAGAGTTCCCAGGTATGACTATAGAGGACAGAAGAGGGGTAGGGCGGGACAGCGCACAGATCTAGATCTAAGCGTAGTATTTATTTGTAAAAAGACATACATATAAAATCAATTATACAAGAAAAGAATAAACTGACAGGGGTTAACATACAAATGTATGTATGAAATACATCATATAAAAGAAATCATATAAAAGAGATAGTTATTCATAAAAATAAAAATAACCAAGAAGGTACATATCTTTGAACCTTGATTAATAAAAACCTATAAGATAGGCATGGAGCAAGGAGGTAATGTGGATGTTATTGTTTGTAATGCGGGCTAGTGAGGTATCAATATCTCCCGGGGTTGCTAGGGTTAAGGCCGCTTTTTTAAAAAACTCGATCTGCACAGGGTTTCTCTGCGGCTAATATGGATGTATAATATATGGTCCCGGTTATCCGGTGTAAGTGGCCGCTTACTTGAAACTCCTGTTGGGTCTTTGCTCTTCGAGTGCGAGTGATGTCTCTAAGGGCTGTCTTCCCATTGATGGAGTTACCCCGTACTGGTGCCTCTCTCGTTCCCGCTATTTGTTTGTAGCTCTTTTTCTGGTGTCAACCAGTCCTTTGGCTTGCTTCGCGTCTCCGCTTGTATTAGTCGTGTTGCTCCTACCGGAAGTCAGATTACTTCAACGCGTTTCGGCGCTGTTTCTTGCGCCTTCTTCTGGAAGATGTGTTCTAACAGGGCCCTTAGAACACGGAAACAACGATAAGGGCCCTGTTAGAACACATCTTCCAGAAGAAGGCGCAAGAAACAGCGCCGAAACGCGTTGAAGTAATCTGACTTCCGGTAGGAGCAACACGACTAATACAAGCGGAGACGCGAAGCAAGCCAAAGGACTGGTTGACACCAGAAAAAGAGCTACAAACAAATAGCGGGAACGAGAGAGGCACCAGTACGGGGTAACTCCATCAATGGGAAGACAGCCCTTAGAGACATCACTCGCACTCGAAGAGCAAAGACCCAACAGGAGTTTCAAGTAAGCGGCCACTTACACCGGATAACCGGGACCATATATTATACATCCATATTAGCCGCAGAGAAACCCTGTGCAGATCGAGTTTTTTAAAAAAGCGGCCTTAACCCTAGCAACCCCGGGAGATATTGATACCTCACTAGCCCGCATTACAAACAATAACATCCACATTACCTCCTTGCTCCATGCCTATCTTATAGGTTTTTATTAATCAAGGTTCAAAGATATGTACCTTCTTGGTTATTTTTATTTTTATGAATAACTATCTCTTTTATATGATTTCTTTTATATGATGTATTTCATACATACATTTGTATGTTAACCCCTGTCAGTTTATTCTTTTCTTGTATAATTGATTTTATATGTATGTCTTTTTACAAATAAATACTACGCTTAGATCTAGATCTGTGCGCTGTCCCGCCCTACCCCTCTTCTGTTCTTTTGTTACAAGCCAACCGATATGGATTGAATTGCAACCTATGATAGGGACAAGCGGCAAAGAAGGATCTGGATAACGGGGCCCTTTTAGAATAATATTTATAAGGAAATATTCCTCTGATGAACAGTTTCTTCTTTATATGTGTGTTGGACTTCAGTTTTTAAGCATACTAATAGTAGAGTACAACTTTATACTCATAATTATATGCATATGTTGTCTTAATTCCTTATGAAATATTCATAATTTTATATATACTAACACATATTCAGGAGTCACCTACCAAACCCATTTAAATTATCATAAAATACTTTACTGTGTGCATATTTCTAATAGGATCATATAAATAGAGGCGCAGTACTACCTCTCCTCATTCATGACTATAGAGGACAAAGGAAAATCTCCATTGATTTAAATTTATTCATTTTTTTATTTTTTAACCCTTGACTGCCAGAGAGGTTTCCAGCACATTGCTTTGCAATGCGTTGGAGACCTTTCTTGCATTATATAGGCTAAAATCCCCCAATAAAATCAATTAACCTTTTAGGAATGCTTATTTGTCTCCATTAGTACAGTTTCTCTAGAATGGCACCTCTAGCTACCAGAATGGCTCATATAGCCCTATGGACCTTATGCACAAAAGAAGAGATGAACAATTCTGGAGCAAACGCTCTGCACCACAGGTAAGAAAAATGACTTCTGAAAACTTAGACTGATTTGGTTAAAAACCCCATTTAAATCAATGAGACAGTTAATTCAATCCCTGTGGTGCCATTGATTTGCCCCAAAATTGCTCATCGTTTCTTTTGTACATAAAGCCCTATGAGAATTATTCCAGGACACAGAAGAATTGGTTTTTCCTCTGGTGGTTTTGCTGGACTCTGCTCATTCATACAAATCACCATGCAAACCCTTGGACATAGTAAACGATCCAATCAATGGGCAAACTGCTTTGTAAGGTAAATTTGCTCTGAAAATCACTTTGAGAGTATAAATTGCCACGTAATAATATCTAGTAATCAGCAAGTAAACTCTGGACTTTGCACTGATGTCTTCTAGGGGCCTTTCTCCATTGTAATGGAGATTGCATGTAAATGGGACTGGAAAAGATAAATGTCATAAACATCACTGAGTTTCACCTCCCGATTTCTAAGCAGTACAGTTTTTTAACCCTTAGAGTTCCAGAGAGTTATACAGTGGATTTCTTTGCAATGTGTTGTGTACCCCTCTTGCACTCAAAGGGTTAACCCGTTCAGTCCCAGAGAGGTGTGAAATACATTGTGCAAGTGTCATCGAAAGGGTTAACCCATATTGTGCTAGAAAGGTCTCCAGTTTATTGGAGACCTCTCTAGCATCCAAGGAGTTAAAATATTTAAAAATGACGAGACCGTTGTACTAAGAAGACCCAAAGCAATGGCAGGGCATGCCAAGCACACCGTAGGGGCTAAATAAAAATGTCAAAAATGTCCACTGATTTAAATAGGGCTATTAACCCCCTGAATAATATAGGTGTCTTCAGCATACTGCTTTTCAATCTATTGGAGACCTCTTCAACATTCAAGGGGTTAAAGCCCAATTCAAATCAATGGGGATTTTTACTTGTCCCTTTTGAGGCTGTTGGTTTGCTCCAGAATTTCTTCAGTTCTGCGTCATACAACAGCCTAGCCACTCTAATGGAACATACTCTTATATAGCTGTTCTGGAGATTGAAAGGACATTAACCCTTTGAGTGCCAGAGAGGTATCAAACACATTTCAACACAAGGGTTAGACCCTTGTTATGAAAAATGTATGTGTGATGGAATTTCTTAGCTTAGTAAAACAGAGTCCTCACAGTCCAACCTTGATTTTTGTGAGGTTTTTAGTTTTCAGGCCCACTACATACAGTGCTCTGAAACAGCTTTGTCTAGTAGTAAAGTGTGAATGACGGGCATCTATTTATGTATTTATCTTTAGATAATTAACTGCTAGTTTAGCAGCTTCCTAGAGATGAAGAATGTGAACCTCTCCACCACTGTATAGTGGTACAATCTTTTTTTTTGACATTATCAAGGATACCTCTTGTGTATGGATGGATGGCCCTGCCTTCAAATGATGTCAGGCATCTTGCTATTACTGAGGAAAGGCGAGCAAAGTACATGACAGTTTAGTGTGACCTATATGTGTTGTGAAGCTAGAGACTTCCTCTAGCTCCCCCTTCCATCCCCTTGTACCTCTCAATAAACAATGACCTAGCAGTCAGTTTGTCCAAACAAAGAGATTTATTTACTTAGATAACTGTGTTATGGTACATGCATATTATTATTAAATCACTTTATAGGCCATGTACATGAATAAAAAGAGACCAACTATGTGCCAAGCCAACTAAACAATAGAGAACAAATACCAATTCCCCAAATTCCCATTAATTTAAATTGGGCTTTTAATTCCTTGAATGTCAAAGAGGTCTCTCCAATGCATTGCTTAGGATTCATGGGGTTAAAAGCCCTGATTAAATCAATGGGATTTTTTTTTACTAATCCCGCATATTGCCATTGATTTTCCCCTAAATTTGGTTTCTTTCTGCTTGTGGCCTTGTATGTGGTTTCAAGTGACTCTGTTGCTTCTGCAGCTTATGGAGAGCTGATGTCATAAACCAGAGCTTGTCAAAAATAGAATGATCACAAACATGTCAAACTGTCAGAAAAATGCAGTTTCCTTGTAATATCTTTTGAATAAAGCATCTTTCAGGAGTGGTCATACCCATGTTTTACTTTGTGCATAAGTACTGCCAGATCTATATTTCTTCATTAGAATGGTTTTAAATCCCTTAAAGGAAAATTATCACATACTAAGTTTACTCCAGTGGGAGCCTGGGGCTCTTGGGGGGGGTCTCATTGGCTGGACCATGACCTAGGAGTCACACCTTAGTGCATAACCCCCATTGAGTCTTGGGACCTGTGTCATACAGGACAGAAACTCTCCTTCATTTCAGCACAGATATACCAGAGGATCATTAGGGAACTCCTTAGACCAGTGATTCTCAGCTCCGGTCCTCGGGGCACACCAACAGGTCATGGTTTCAAGATATCCCTAATTAATCACAGGTGAATCGATCACAATGACTGCACCACTAATTGCTCACATGTGATTAAGCAGGAACAACCTGAAAACCCGCACTGTTGGTGTTCCCCGAGGACTAACGTTGAGAAACACTGCCTTAGACCCTCACTGATCTGCTGTTGCTAACAATCAACTAGTATCACCACACAGATTTATGACCTACAGTAACTAGTGAAAACAAACATTTTGTCTGAAACAATGCAAGGAAGATCAATAGTTTAAATAATAGGGGTTCCAAATGAAAAGTAGTTTTGCTTAATTATTAACTAAAAGAACTTTAGTCAAAGTAGCTAGCTCTTGGAGTTTGGAATATGACCTTTACTACATCTAGATAAACATTATGCTTGTGTCTGAAGCTCTCTTCACTTTGTGCTTCAATCAGAACAGGTCACTCATTCATCTGGCTCTAAACTGGATTCAGTATTCTTTGTAGGCTGAAACATACTGCATTGTGAGCCGAAGGAACAGTACCATGATATCGTTTACCTTGTTATTTTTCCTTTGTATACTTTACACATTCTCCGCCTCAATTCAAGGTAAGAAAGTAACATGCCTTCCTTTTTTGTTTGTGTAAAATGTTTTAATAATGATGGTAAGCACAGTGGCAGGCAACAGGGTGTCCTTAGAGGCTTCTCCTATGCACCCCCATACAGTTATCTGGAACAGTGAGGAGGATAATTTCCCACTCAATCACACACCCTATCATCACCCAAAAATTCTTTCATCCTCTTTCCTTTACCTGACATTATAAATTGTTCATACCCATAATCCTCCCTTTTAACCTCTTGTGTGTCAGAGGTCTTCAATGTATTGATAACCCTGCCCGTTAGCATCAAAGCAGTTAATCTGATTTATTTGAAACCTTATTTAGAATTTTAAACCATAATATGCCACTCCTTTGGAGGACTCACAGTCAAAAATGTGGGCCTTGGAATATATTTGGATTATAGGAAAGTTGTTCAAATATTTTCCTCAAGGGTCAGACTGAGAAAAGAACAGTGAACCAAGGGCATCTGACTACTAATGTTATGGTATTAAAAACAAATATGCATAACATGAAAGTTTACACAGACTTTTATATGCAGTATGTAGTTGGTCTAAGGTATGTTCTATTTAGCAGATCACTTATTTTTGGATTTAATAAAAATGCATGAGGAATGGACTGGCCATACCCACTGTTTCCAAAGGCCCCTGGGCTTTAGTTTAGATGTGCCTGGTTTTGAGAGAAGTATATACAAATGTGTTTAATGACAAGTTCATAACAATAATACACATGTTTACAAAAAATGGAGTAATTCTGGGTCAATCCAACTTTACCATGGGGAGAAATAATAAAAAAAAATCGAATTGATTTAAATAGGCATTTTAACCCTTTGAGTGCCAGAGGGCTGCGTTGCACACATCTCTGGCACGCAAAGGGTTAGCCCCTTGCAAAGCAAGATGTTGGAGACCTCTCTAGCGTTCATCTGGTTAAGAGACCCATTTAACTCGGTGAGAGTTTTGTGAATTATTATTTCTCACCTACAGGGCAGTTGCCCTATAACTGCTCCATTTTTGTATTAACACATTGGGGGAGATTCACTAAGCGGTGATAAAGAGGTGATAACTGGAGATGACTTCTCCAGTTTATCACTTCTCCAATTCCTATGTTATTCTGTGGAGCCTATGTACTAAGATTTCTTCAGCTTTGGAGATCTTAGTGCATAGGAAGTGGAGAAGTGACACTGGAGAAATCATCTCCACTTTATCACTGCTTAGTGAATCTCCCCCTGGGCATTTTTGTATAGTTAATGCAAAGTGCAAACATCAGGTTGTTCTGAAGCATATAATGTATGCTCTTCTATATTTACATGGACTATAGATGACAACAGAAGGCTTGACATGATATTATTTAGAATTCTGGGACATGACATTTTACTGTTATTATGTTACTTATATAGTGTGTTGGTATCTTACAGCTTCAATAATGTCAAAAATAGTAATAAAACAAGACAAAACTGAGGAAAATGTAGTTGGGGGTCGCAGTGCTAAAATGAAGTGAAAATTGCAATTTTGAAACAAGATAGCACTTCATTGAATGTCTTATTAGCGTGTCAGCAGTTTGCAGTACATATGACCTCATGCTTGCTCAGGACTATGGACTACATTTAGGAGTGAGAAAAACATTGGAGTGCATCTGATTGGTGCTTGATGACTGGTTTCTACCCAGTGCTCACAGAAGGATCTCAAATAGCATATCTGTCCTTATACCACCTCAGTGGAAGCAGTATCAGACCACAGGGATTGTGCGTCTTCATTGGATGTAGCGCTAAATTATATTTGCAGAAGCAATTGGCAAACATTTCAGATGCAAAATATTCTATTGTTTATCTCTACACCTGTGTTCAGGGGCATAATTACAGTTGGGTGCAGAGGATGCAGTTGTGCCAGGGCCCAGCATTCAGTGGGACTACATCTGCCACAGTGTCCATTTGGTTTTAGTTATGCTTCTATTTTCATGTTAGGGGCCCCAAAAAATGTTTTGTACCAGTGCCTAACAATGACTAGTTATGCCACTGCCTGCATTACATTACGTTCATTACCCCCCAACACCACTGACTGGAAGTTCAATATCAATTATAACAAAACTCAAATATTGTTTATATATAAATGTTTAACCCCTTATGGTGCAGTTATGTGTCAGGACTGTCACTGCAGTTTTTGCCTAAAGGACCAGTGATGGTCCTGACACGTCACATATTTTTTGCTCCCAGCTCTCCTGTAGGAGCACTGTGAGTAGTAGCAGAGACTGAAATTCACCGCTCCAAGACCAGAGCGGTCTCTATCATTCCTCAGTTCAGCGTGCCGGTACACGTGCTCAGTCACGTGTACCACCGCATCAAACTTCCCTATGTGGTCCTTAAAGGGATAGTAATACTTAGTTTTAACTTTATTTTATCTTGTAGGCATTAAAAAACATGAAGAATGATATAAGTCTTATCTCTCAAACCTTTATGGTTTATGAGATATTCACAAGCAAAGTTTCCCCCTCCCGCCCCTTTTACCTACTGTAAACAATCTCTTCTCAGATGTGGAATGCAGTCCATAGACTGGACAGATAACAGAAGGGGACACTCTTATTCCTATGAAAACAATGAAATCCCTGCCCCCCTTGACAAGCTTTTCAGGTTTTTCCCTTATCTTAATTGAAGATTGTCCCTCTCTGCAGTCTACCTGGGCAGCTCCCTTCTGCCCTGGCTGAGAAGTGTTACATCAGTAAAAGGGGCGGGAGGGGGACACTTTGCTTGTGAGTATCTCTTAAACCATAAAGGTTTGAGAGATAAGACTTATATCATTCTTCATGTTTTTTTAATGCCTACAAAATAAAATAAAGTTAAAACGAAGTATTACTATCCCTTTAAGGGATTGACTAATACTAAAAAACCTGAGAGTCAATGAAGGAATAAGTGTAACTTTATCAGGGCTTAACTCCTAAGCTTAGTATGAGTAAGAGAGCAAAGAGAAAAAAGTGGAGCAATTCTTGTGCAAACCATCTGTTCCATAGGAGACAAATACATTCTCATTGGTTTAAATGCGGATGTTAATCCTGGAATGCTAGAGAATTCTACATTTCACTGTAAAAAGCCCTAGCATTTAAGTAGTTAAAAGTCTTAGTAAAATAAAAGAGTATTTGGGGACTATTTTTTGCCTGTGATGCAGTTAGTTTGTTGCAGATTGCCGCACTGTGGACTTTGTGCCTATGGCCCTATGTCACTTGTTCTTAGGGGAATTTGTCCTTGGAATATAGTGCAGTGATACTCTGTAACCTCCGGCCGTTGGGGCTACACCTTCCATCATCCTCTAACAGCCATGATAAGAGCTGTAGTCTCCAACAGCTGGAGATCCACCAATCAGTTACCCCGGGTATAGTGAAATCACACTATACAGAAAGGGTAGACAAGCTTTGGGCCTCCAGTTGTTGAAGACTGTATTTCATATCAATGATGTGAGCTCTAGTTCTCAATAATTAGAGGTCCAAACACAGAATCAAGCTGTTAACCCTTTGAATGTGTTGCATACCCTTCTGGCATTCAAAGGGTTAAAACCACAATTTCAATCAGTGTGACTTTTTGTGTGTCTTCTGCAGTGTAGTTGGATTCCCCAGGAGCCAGTGATAAAGATGCTATGAGGTGACAGACATTCCACTTGCTTGAGAAAAGAGAAAATAAAATCTTTCCCCTCAATGTAATTTTACCATGAACTCATTCTGAAGAATTTGATAGTGTTAGGTCCTTAAAGTGGAGTCATTCTGGGTCAAATCAGCTTCACCAAAGGGGACAAATAAATATTTCCCATAGTCTAGCATGTTGCCTTGTCACAGTGGACAACAGATCCATCACATTATTGCTACATTGGTGTGAACTTGCTAGTAGGGAAATCAGCAGTACCTTTCATTGTTGAAGACCTACTTTATGTTGCCAGAGTAGTGCGTGTAATTAAAGTGTTAAGCTCCCTACTAGCAGCGCTGCTGCAATGAATCTGTTGCCCATGGTGAAAGGTAACATGCTGGACTATGGTGTTGTTCACACAGCTACTTACTTGCCTTGTGTGATTGCAACAAAGTCCAACATGTATATCTTTACTGCCTCCCCCCAAGAATACAGTAAATTGCTGAAATCAAGGTCTGCCCTGCAGTCTGTGGGGGCTGCCGACTGACATTTCACATGAGCTAGGTTGTAGCTTGTGATGCTCATTGCAACCTCCAATGAATGGCCAACCCAGTAATATTGGCTGGTTCTCATGTGGACTAACTCTTACAGGGGGATGTCACCTATTTGAAAGAACCCTAATAGTACAACTAGGACTACTGTATGGTGCACTAATAATGCATGAGGTTGGACCAAGCCCAAGTTATTTTGGGGAACTTGCAGCTCCCCTACAACAGTTACACACACACACACATATACTGCCTATGCATATAATTATATGAGTGTTGTCTTCCAGAGGGCTGGATTCAATTGCTGGTGATACATGTATCACTGGTCACTATATTGTATCTCCATATTTTCTGCTGAAGGCAGTGGGAAAAATTGGAGATAAATCCCACATCTCAATAAGCTAAAGAGGTGCAGTTCTAAAACAAACCAAACTAAATATTTACCATTGTTTTAAATTGGGTTTTTAAACCTGTGAATGGTAAATACATCTATAACACCTTGTGAAGCAATGCGCTGGAGACCACTCTAGCATTCACAGGGTTAAAAGCCCAATTTAAATCATTGGGAGTTGTCATTTCTTCCCTATGGTGCAGTTGTTTTACTCCAGAGTTGCTCCTTTTTAGCTTATTAAAGGGATAGTAGTGTTTCCATTAACACTTTCAGTGCCAGAGGGGTATGGAATGCATTGCAAAGCAATGTGTTCTGTACTCCTCTGGCACTGGAAGGGTTAAAGTGTTGCTCCGAGTCTTCTTTATGTCTTTTTATAACATGTATTTATTTACTTACTTATTTGTAGTGTAAACACCATTCCAGCTGAAAGGTTTCCCCTCCTGCTCCTTCTTGCCACCTCCACTTAGATCTGCAATCCGGTGATGGGACCAGATGGATGCAGTGAGGGACAATCTTCATTCAGTAAGTATAAGGAAAACCCTGCCCCCCTTGACAAAAGAGTGCAGGATTTTCCTTGTGCTTACTGAAGATTGTCCCTCGCCGCTCTCCATCCAGACCAAACAGAGGCAGCGTGATACTGGGAAAGGGGCGGGAGGGGGATCCTTTTGGCTTGAATAGCTTTTAAACTACAAATATGTAAGTAAAGAAATATAGGCCTAAGTGTTATAAAAACCATAAAGAAGACTTTGAGCAACACTTTAACAACAATATTACTATCTCTTTAAATTGTACCTACTATCAGAGAAAATGTATTACCAGCAACTGAATTCAGCTCAGAACATTTTACTTGCATACATTTTCCTTAATATTTTTATAGTAAGATAGTTACTAAGCTTACAATAATTAAGGAAACACAATCAATACTTACCCATAGGTTTTTATGAATGATCAATGCAAACAGCAGTGGAGAACAGAATATCCGATCATCTAGTTTTCTACTGCTTAGCACATTAACCCTTTTGTCTTTTTGACATGTTTCCAGTACAAATTGCTGATTTCAACAATATGAAATTAATTTTAAGTAGATAACCATCAATATGAATTGAGATCCAAAGGCTGGCATTTTTTTCTGTTGGCTCATTTTAGAATATATAATTAAATCCAGATTTTGTCAACATAAATTCAGCAATTTTATAGTGCAATTTTATTGTAGCCAGTTATTGATTTTTATAAGCTTATTTGAAGGTTAGAGTTCCTGCCTCTGTTATAATTCATAGATAAGTGTAGTCCTAATGGTTAGTGTAAACGCTTGTTGTACCACTAAGTTATTACATTCCAAAGCTTAGATAAAGAAGATAGCTCATACTGACTCATGAAGTACTTCAACATAGTCAGCAGTAATGTTTTTCTTAAAATAAAAAAGGTGTGTTAAGAGAAAGGTATCATCTTCAGTCAAGTATATTTAACCCCTTTGCTACATTAAGATTTCCATGATGGTCCTGTCACATCAAGACATTCATGATCACAGAGCACCTCAGGGATCACTGTGATCATGCTGGGGAGTCTGTAACTGACAGCTTCAGGACTAGGGCAGTCAGTTTCAGCCTTTCCCTGGTCACTCGGCACATGTGATCGCTACTTTAGTGATTACATGTACTGGCAGAGCCACAAAACAGAGGCAATGTAAAGTATACATTGCCTTTGTCAGTGTTCTCTGCCTCTCCCTTCTTCACCGTGATCGTGAGGAAGAGAGAAGATAACAGAGCCCCCCAGTGCCTCAAATGGCCAAAAATTAGTCAATTTTGAGGGACTGAGAGCAAAGCAAAACTGTGTGTGTGTGTGTGTGTGGGGGGGCTTAAAAAAGTATGACACTTTGACCCATCTTTCTGTTACTGAATAAATAATTTAGTACATACACTGAAGTGTATAGAGATAGTAATAGTTCATTTGAAGTTTATTTCATTTTGTAGACATTAAAAAAATATAAAAAATGGTGTACGACTTATCTCTCAAACCTTTACCTTTCTAAAGTTACCTCTTCCTGGTACTGAAGTCAGCACATAGCTGACGGCTGCAGAATCCGGTCATCTGCCCGGATGGATGCTCTTCAGCAGAGCCAAAATCATGCTTTTTTAGAACTAAATACTTAATTGGAACAGTCTACAAAGTGTGCCTGGCTTGAAAGCAGCTCCAATTTTCATAGTGTTTGGGCCATGGAGAGTATAATAGTTTCAATACTGTCAGAGTTGTAGCTCAAGAGTAACTGAATGATAAAGCATCCCCCTCCAGCTTCTTTTACCTAGTGTAAGCCACCTCTCCTCAGATGTGGAATCTGGTCCTCAGACCAGACAGCTCGCAGCAAGGGACAATCTTTTTACTGTGACCATAAGCAAAACCCTGCCCACCTTGACAGGTTTTTCAGGTTTTCCTTATGCTTACTGAGGATTGTCCCTCTCTGTGATCCATTGAGTCTTGCTGCTCTCAGATGAGCAGTGTTACATCAGTAAAAGGGGTGGGAGGGGTAGACTTTATCATTCAATTACTGAACCATGGGTGGGTTGTCCTATCAGGGGATCAGGGAATCCCCCTGTGGGCCGCCCAGTTATGGGCTGGTAGGGAGATCATATGATCTTACCTCTCCAGTCCACAACTCTGTGGACGTGCATAACGCATTGCACTGTTTACCTCCACCCCCCCCACCCGCACTCAAATACCAGCTAGTGGGCCAGTTAAATAAAAAAATCCTCCGGGCTGGTATTGCACCACAGTCCGCCCCTGCCTTGAACTACCGCTCTGAAATAAAACTCTCCATGGCGCAAATACTATGAAGATTAATTGGAGCTGCTTTTATTGTGAAACATTACTATCCCTTTAACACAAAGTTTTGGGGGTCTTGACCTTTAGCTCAAGATACTTTTGATGCCATTATTATCATCATGTGACACCGCACTCAATATGAGCAGAGCTGGATTTCCTAATAGGCAGAGTAGATAATGGACTAGTATCAGATTGTGAAGGGCACTTTAGCTGTTCTGACCATACCCACAGTTTTGGGTGTAACCAGTGCAAATCTCTTGTCCAAGCACCAGACAGGAACTTTTATTTTTTTATGGAGGCAGCTTTATTTTCTAGTTTATATAGATTTTACTATTTCTTAACCCCTTAGATGCTAGACAGGTTTCTACCATACTACTTTCCAATGCATTAGTGACCTCTCTAACATTCAGAGGGTTAAGATTTATTTTTATGCTTTTAATAGGCTATGGGTATTTACTGTTCAAGTTGGTAAGGTCTGGATGGTGAACATATGATTGGAGAGTGGGGTCATGGATGGGGCCAAAGGCTCGTTGGATGTCCTTTCCATGAGGTGCCTTCAATGTTAATCTGGCCCTGAATATCAGATTTGCTGTACAAATACTTCAACAGACAAAGATCCTTTTTGAATTAAATTAACTAAAATACATTTCTTAAACACTTCATATTCCATGCTATCCAAAGAAATCTATTTTTTTAGGAAACCTTGAAAATTGATTAGGTTTCATCTATCCTCTAGATTGTAAGCACTCACGAGCAGGGCCCTCTGATCCTTCTGTTCTCCACATCTGATTGTGCTATTTAATACTTCTGTATGTCTATTCCCAATTGTACAGCGCTGCAGCATTAGTTGGCGCTATATAAATAAAGAATAATAATAATATACTAATTTGTTAGGTCAGCTGACCATGCATACCACTAATTGTGCTTTGTTATGCAGCAGGTATATGCATGTAGGGATCCATGTAGATGGCTAGGAACTACATGATATAGGACCTTATGCACCAAAGGAAAGAGGAATGATTCTGGGGCAGATCCTTTGCACAGTAGGGGAGAAATAAAATATTGCACGGATATAAAGGGTGATTTTAACCTCTTGAATGCTAGAGAGGTCTCTACTACATTGCAATGCGTTGGAGACCTTTCTAGCATTCAAGAGGTTACAAACTTGAACATTTGAATGAATAGGATTTTGGAACATTTCTATTTCATCCCTATGGTGCAATTGATTTTGCTCTATAACCCTTGAGTGCCAGAGGTGTACGCAACATACTGTGGAGCAATGCGTTATGTACCCCTCTGGCACTCAAAGGGTTAATTTTCTCCTGTTTTACTTTGTATATAAAGCCCATAGGGGGAGATTTATGAAATGTATCCTTAAATATTTCTGCTTGGTTCTGTTTATAATGAGCAATTGCAGTGTTTTTAAAATATGGGATAAATTGCTATTATATAAATACATTTCTGCCACACTTTTTTTATTACAGATTACAACTGGCTTAAAAAAATTGTCACAAATTTGTCACAATTATCGTTGTTTCTAAATTCACCACGCCATAATTTTCGCTTGAAGTAACACCACTTCTCCAAAAACTCGGCTTCTATGAGTTATCATTTCCTAAACTGGAGTTTGTGATGTTTTAACCTTTTGAGTGCCAGAAAGGTATCCAGTGCACTGTGACACACTGCATTGTATAACCTCTCTGGCACTCAGAGGGTTAAATGGCAAACTTAAGCTTGTAGCACAGAGTACAGACATTTTTCTATTTACTTTTATACCCTCACCCCCAACAGAGCCTTAGTCATGAGACCAAAGGGACAATGCCAATGCAGACAAACTGTATCAGAGGAGACAAATAAAAAATTGCCCAATTTCAATTGTTTAAATGGGGGTTTTAACCCTATAAATGTTAGAGAGGTACATTGGGACACAATGTATTGGAGACCTTGCTAGCATACCTGTAACCTTCTTGCCCAAAGACTTCTGAGGTCTGGGTATAGAAGTGTCCATTTGAAACGATTTGTGTCATAAGGTGAGCGAGGTTTGATTGGGATGGCTGGGATTGGGAGAAGGGAAGGCGGTGTTTGCACTTAAGTGATTGGTGAGTAGGAAGAACAGGGCGGAGAGTGACTCCTATAAAGTGAACAGGGTTAAAAGGAAACTCACTGAGCCCTGAGAAATATTTTTTCCCTGGACACCTAGTAATTAAATGAAAAAAACAGTTTCCAAGTCAGATCCAGTGGGTTCTTTCTAACATTCACAGGGTTAAATGCCCACTATTTAACCCTTTGAGTGCGTTGCAATGCATTGCGTACCCCTCTGGCACTCAAAGGTTTAAAGCAATAGAAATGTGTATTTTTCTTAGTGGTATAACTGTTCTTGTGCATATGTCCCTATATGTCCCTTTTCTGTTCTTTCCCACTTCAATACATTTTATATCCTATATTATAATACTCTAAAGATGTTTGTCAGAAGCCGTCATGTGCAGTAGAGACGGTTGTGCGCACTGCAGTCATGCACAGTACAGATTGACCACGCCGCAGCTGATCCAGAGTGGAGCTTTCCAAACTCAGACCGGAGTCCTCTCTGCTCACCTTCCTGGGAGCGGTCCCAGGAAGGTGCACAGAGAGGACTACGGTTTGAATTCGGAGCGCCCCGCTCCATATCAGTGGCGGCACCTTTGGGCAGTCAGTACTTCGCATGACTGCAGCGCCGCCAGTGTTGGCCCGTGTACATGGGCTTTAAAACTAGTATCATATATTTTATATATTTTATCTCCTATGGTGTTTCTATAGAATTGTTAATCTTTTATGTTTTTATTAACAAGATGGTCCAGCATACATCCAGTACAGGTACAAACTAGCCAACTAACATGATATTAACCAATACTGTGAGCATTCAGATGGTATTAGAACATATACATTCATTGCCAGACCACCTGGGTTTTTTTAATAATAGAAACCACCAACAGCCCCATTAACAGTTTAACCTCCCAGATCCAGTCCCTCTCTGTCCTGCACGAAACTGGTCTTCAGTGTAATGTGAAGCAGTGTGTTGGAGACAGCATGGGATTCTAATCCCACTTAAACCCATATGAATTTGTATCACACGGCACTGCTTGTTTGGCCAAAACTGACTCCAGTTCCTCTTAGTTCCTCAGGTTCCTTGTCTACTCAGTCAAGCAATAATAATTTAAGAGAGTATAGAGCTAGGAATTAGTGGGTTTTGTATTGTTCAAAATGGACCATCAGCTTAATTTTTGCATATTTGAAAACTTTCTTTCAATACTACCTATGTATTACATTAATTAAAAGTTCCACAGATGTAAAGTTTAGGCGTTATTCACATTTTTATTTCTAGAAAAAGTGCAACCGCAGCATAGAGCTTAATTAGCATATGAAATCTTACTGGAAACCTTCATTAGTATGTACAGTTGTACTGAAAAGCTTCATTAGCATAAGGTACCACACAATGATAGCTTACAACACAGAAATAAAAGTATGAATATCTTATAAACTATACATCTACTAGACATTTTGATAATTTGATACAAAAGTCGTTTTAATGAAGTTTCCACAAATGCTGACAGGTCCATTTAACAGAATGATTTACTTAGGTAAGTGTCCTTCGCACAGAAGTCTTTTATATGTTTACTAGTTTTAAAGCCTGTGTCCACGGGCCAACACTGGCGGCGCTGCAGTCATGCGAAGTACTGACTGGCCAAATGTGCTGCGGCTGATACGGAGCGGGGCTCTCCGAATTCAGACCTTAGTCCTCTCTGCGCACCTTCCTGGGACCACTCCCAGGAAGGTGCACAGAGAGGACTCCGGTTTGAATTCGAAACGCCCCACTCTGTATCAACTGCGGTGCGGGCAGTCTGTACTGCGCATGACTGCAGTGTGCTCAGCCATCTCTACTGCACATGACGGCTTCTGACATGAATTATAATATAGGATAGTTATTTTTGTTTCTCTATCCACTGGTAGTAGTTTCAGTATGTAGTCTGACAAAGAATGGTGTCCCTTATGGGTCATTCAGGTAAGTTAAAGACCTTTTGTTGGCAGGTATGACCCAGAGGTAGAGGTCAACCAATATCACTATATATAGAAACTGCAGCTAAAATACCATAAAATAGTCACTTGTGTGGGTAAGTCAGTGTGTTAAACATGATTAAATAGGCAGTCAACCTCTTTTTTGACTTTACATATTGTGCAACTCCATAATATGAATGTTAAATTGCCTTCATCTTAATTTTTTCAACACTTATGTCCCAAACATTGAGTCCCCTCTGTATCCAGAGAGCTTTCAGCTGGAGACTGCGAATGGAGAAATATTGATTCAATGTTGCAGGCTTTCTGCAGCTCTTAGTGTTCTAAATGCTGTAAAGGAAGGCTTTTGTAAGCTGTTTCACTGTCCTTTTTTTTTTTTTTTTTTTTAACGTCATTGCCTCTTACTTTGTTGAACTCTCTCTTCTTCATAGTTGCACACAAAAAGCTCTCAAAAAACAAATTCAGATAGCTCCCTGTCAAAAAATAGATGCTTATGAAAATAAAATAAACATAAAATGTATTGACAATTTGACTTTACATATTATACACTTATATACTGTCGCTTAAAGAACCATTTATTCCTAGGCAATAGTTCCCAATTAACATCAGTAGTGATCATGGAACATATAGTTCCCGTTTAACATCAGTGGTGATCATAGAACAGAGGTCTGAAAAATCTTAACTTTTTAGATTCCAGCAATTCTCACTGAAAATCTCCATATAAATGTAAATGAAATTGCATATTTATTTAGAAATAAAGAAACTAGTCGATGCGTTTCAGAACTAGGTTCTTTATTCATTTTTTTTTAATATGTGTATGTATGTACACGAAGGAAAAGGTGAATAAAATAGAGGTGATTGACTATGCATTCTGAAAGAAAGAGCACTCACCCAGTAATAAGTGTTGATGTTATTTGCATTTTGCCCAGAAGTATGCTGTTTTCTCTCACAGTGGAAATCCACCCTCCCCTCCCCTCTTCCCAGTGACCACTGTGTAAACAAAGACATTTTACAGAGATACTTGAGAAGGCCGGTTGATGTGATCCTCTAACCTCCCTACTAGAGCAGTAGGAAGCATGAGACCCCCTTTCCACTGACACTGCAGGTCATAAGAGTGAATGCAGAAATGAACTGCCAGCAAGTGGCAGCGAGGATCTGTTTCTTCCTCCAGCTCCTTTTATCTTTGTCAGCCACATTGTCAATGTGAATGTCAATGTGCCAGTTGAGAGATGATACTTGGAAAGTCAAGTACTATGCGGTGTAGCTGTACCATGCTCATCTCACAGTGACAGTGCAATCCCTTTTTCACTGCTAGATGGTTCAGTCACTAGACACAAATGTGTGAGGCTCCCACTGAGCCTGAGTATATGCTGGGTATGCCCATGGAGTAAAATGTATGGTTATGCCCATAGAGTAAATTGTTTTTAGTTTTTTTTAAATAGATGCAAATACATAGCACAGTTGTCCATAAAATGAAGTTTATTTTATCTTAGGCATATGCTTTAAGTAAAATATACCTCCTCTCAAAGCTCCCAAAGCTGGTACCTTATTCAAACAGGTCCTGTGGTCCTGCTAGTAACTGTCATGTCCGCCTCCATGGATATGTCATCCTGGACTGAGTGAAAATATCTCTTGAACAAAGGCACAAGGGCAAAATTTGTAGGGGCTATTAAGATTTTCTGAACATATATTTAGGTAATTGGGGGACTATTGTTAAGAGAAATTAGTTCTCCTTTCACAGTAATGACATAAAAATTTGTGTTATATTAAGAACATGGTTGTCAAGAAAACAATATTCATGATCAATTAGTGAACTACAGTTGACAATATTCTTCTGTTCCCATACCCACAATGGCAGCTGCTATAATCCGGTGACACCCTCTCCTGAATGAGTAGGCAGTAGCATCCATGGAACAGCATGTGTTTACTGTGGGCGTATGGTCAATATGAACGTCAAAGCAAATTCCTTTACTTGTTCTTGCTTATCAACCTAGTTTTAATGACCCCTAATGTGAAACTAATCTATTAATACAGATCCGCTGTGGAAGTTCCTCCTACCTAATGCAAACCCACTTAATATCACAGTGTATTAGTGAATGCTATTTAATATGACAAGTTTTTCTTTATTTAACTATGACATTATAAACTATATAAGAATTCCTCATCATGATTTTAGCAGCTGGGTTTCCATGGTGTTAATACCAGTCCACTCAACTCACAGATCTAACACATGGCCAGTTTTAACTTGACTAATCACAAAAACGTTGCTGGAGTAAGGTTCTTTTTGTTTTTAAGAGTAAAAATACTTCTTGTAATTATCCTTTCATTTGCTCTTTTGACATTGAAGGCTAATTTGTGAATAACTGTGATAATTAGTGATGAAAATTATTTGTTAGAATTAATACAGTTATACTAGAGATGTATCCTAGGCATTGTGAAGAAGTGGGTTAGGCTGAAGCATAGGGTTATGCTGTGTAGAAATATTGTGCTAGATAGATATAGTCCCCAGACCTCTTAATGATACAAGGGTGTGCAAAGCATTGTATCACAATGCTTTGCACTCCCATCTGATTCTTTAAGGAATAGGTACGCTTTATTTTGACTTTACATATTTTTCAAGTGCATAGTACGTAAAGTGAAATAGCCTATTACTATTATTATTATCATCACCCCTGGTGCAGTGGGATTGTATTGCAGAGAGAGTGTCACATTATATTACAGGGAGAGAGTCACACTGGCCGAGATGCACTAAAGTCTGATGAGGGATCAGGATGGCAATGTGTCGGATCTGTTGTCATACTGCTGGACATGTGCTAGGGATGCCCTCCCTTATACATTACCAGCAGTAAACAACACAGTCTGAGAACATCCTGTCTTGTTCAGTGGAGAAGATCACTTCAGGCTTCAGCCCCACAAGCAGTATGACAATCCTCAATGCTTATGATTGATTGAGGGCTATTACTGAATAGGAAGCTACAGGGACACCCCAACATTGCCATCCTCAGGTATGTGGAGCTGTAAATTCCAGCAGAGGCTGCTACTGGCATTTTGTTCTGGCGGTGTGTAAGGGAAGACCTTAAACTTTAAAGCTGTCTACTCCTGGCACTATGTAAGGGAGGCCAGCAGTTTGACAACTCTGTATGCTAATTGGGGAATGTATCCTTTCCCTCCCTTACATATCTAATTCTTAGTGCATATTAGCATGTTTGTCTCCATTTTTCTTCATTTGATCTATGCTTTAGTCTCCTGGTAGTCATTTAAGTATATTTGTCTGGTAATCACTAGCATCCCTTACAAATCATTCAGGTTTATGGAAGTCTGTTTGAGAATGTGTGACAGAAGCAAAATTCAGCAGAAATCCCTATATACAGGAAACAGCAGATAAAATGCAAAATATAAATAGAGATAGCTGACTGCTATGTGAAAAACACCTACCTAGGTAAGGCAATGTGTTAACTTGAGTGACTTATTACTATGATATAGGTCTATTTTAACATTGAAAAAACATCTCTTACATTCACCTAGTGATTGCATTTATCAATTATCACCCACCTACTGTCTCTGCATATTGTCAATATTTTTGATTATATTGCAAGTTATTCCTGGTGAGAACTCCATACCCAATGCCTGTTTGACTTTGTTGCAATCATTGCTCACTAAGGGCTAAATTTAAGAGGTCCGACAGGCAAAAAAACATCCAACGTAAGTTTTTCAAGCACATTAAGCAATGCAGAGAACTGTGCTATGAAGATCTGCTGGCAGAAAATGAAGACTGTCGGCCGCTAATCTTATCAGCCATTTCCCTCATTAAACACAGTACAAAAGCTCTACACTTCAATTCCAAATACTGTGTTAGGTGCTAATATGCACTGTGTAGGAAATTGTAGACCCAGTTTTTTGGGGCGTAAAATACCTTAGTGCATCGTTTATCACCCGACTCAGGAATTGCATGTGAAAAACGTCCCCAGTGGCTATAACCAAAGTACCTAAAAAAAACATAATTATCCCACTGGGGATAACAGCCCCTGCAGAGTAACACTTATCAATAATCCTGGTCATCTACTGTACATCTTCTTCTCTATTCTTTCTTCTCTCTTCTGTCTTCTTTTCAATAAACCTGTTATATAAAAAAAAAAAAAAAGAGAGAGAGAGCCATAAATAAATATTTCATGAAAATAACCCACATACCCATCCATGGTTTAATCCACTGAATACCAAAGGGGTGCGCAACGCATTGCTCAGCAATTCGTTGCATACCTCTCTGGCACTCAGTGGGTTAAAGAATGCTTAGATGTGCGGGTTCTCTTGTTAATAATATGCCCCAAGTTGAGATAAAATTGTTCCCATGAATAATATGACCAAACATTTGCAATGAAAATATTATATGCTTTTTACATTTCTATGCCACTGTGTGCAGTGGTGGAGAAATTGAATTGCAGCACCCCCCCCCCCCCCCCCTTTTTGTACCTTAAGGGCAGATGCCGTTCCATTGTGAGGGAATTTGAACAGATACTGCTTTTACATATGGGCAGTCTCTGTTCCAATTCCCTCACAGCCATTGGCTGGGATGTGTGCTTATGCACTTCCCAGCCAATCAGCTTCAAGCACCTCCGCTCTGTTAAAGTGACAGTCAATTTCCCTTTTGTTCTTACATTTTCTGGAAGTGCATAATATGTAGGGTCAAATTGTCTTTACTTTTTATCTTTATTTTCATCTTTATCTATTTTCGTATACTTTTATGTCCTGGACAGCAAGCACTCTGAATTTGCTTCCAGAAAGCTCTGAGTGTGGGTCTGTAAAAGCACAGAAAGAGAATCAATGTAAAAAAGACAGTGAAACAATGTAGAAAAAGCATCTATAGCATGCATATAAATCAGTGTTACAGAGATACTGCAGCATTGTATGAATATGTCTGCTTTCACAGGCTCCAACAGAAAGCTCTCTGGAAACAGATCTAGGGAGGTCAATGTCGGTGATAAAAAAAAGTATTTAAAAAAAAAAAAAAAAAAAAAAGTGAAGTTGCAAAAAGTGAAGACAATTTGATTTTACATATTAAAGCAGAACTTTCACCATAGTTAATGTTGCCCTGTAATAATTAGGCAGATGGCGACTAGCTTAATAATAGTTATCTTACCTCTCAGAACTAGACTATTCTAAAGAAATCCTTAATCTTCGGAGACTGACGGCCAGTTACCTTGTGGCACACTGCAATGCTTCTTAGAGGGAGACCGGGACTGATGGCGCAGGCGCGCAGTCAAGATGTCTGCGCTGATGCCTGGTTTTCGGTCTCAGAAGGTTAAGGATTTCTTTAGAATAGTCTAGTTCTGAGAGGTAAGATAACTATTATTAAACTAGTCACCATCTGCCTAATTATTGCAGGGCGATTTTAACTATGGTGAAAGTCCCACTTTAAGTCCAAACAGAATCTATAAACTCAAAAAGAAGGTCAACTGTTTCTAAATCTGAATTATAAAATTAATGAATGAGGGTGTTGTACAAATATTAAAGTAAATACTGGAATTCTCATTCTAGTAAACCAGATTAATATTTCTATTCTATACTAAACATAAGAACATTAAAATTAATATTTTCATGGTGTTGTGCAAAATTAGATTAAATCATTGTACAGAAACCATTACACACCGCTTTGGGGGTTATTGTGTTTGTATAAGTATTTTTGTTGGTAAGGGAAGCAAAAAAAGATGGAAAGGAAATGTGTATACCTGAGAACTCTCTGGATCTGCCCCAGGGACTCCGCTTTTTAGAGTTAAGCAGTGGGTCTCCGTGGACAGGGGCTGTTTCTCCGGCGGTGGTGAGCCCTGCCCACTTCATCTTCTTCTCACCCTGTTCCTCCCATTTCCCATCCCGTTCACTTCCTTCTCACCATGTTCCACCCACTTCTCTCCCACTTCCTGATTACCATTCTAAGCTCCTCCCAACCAATTAAAATCAACATCATTTACATACCCCAAGTTGCAGCACATGACCCTTCTCAAGGGGCCCTAGTGGATGGAAGTTCCCGGTTATAGAAATGTAAACATAAATGATTTCTTATTTTTTTTAACCCTTTAAGGACTAGAGGGGTGTGCAACGCATTGCTTTGCAATGTGTTGTACACCCCTTTGGTCATTAAATGGTTAAGGTATAACTGTCAACAACCAAAGTGAAGAATGTTTAATATAGAATAGCAGAATGTTTTGGCAGGTGACAGAAATGCATACCTTGCATGTCATACACTGCCATCTGCTTATGTATGCTACAGAGTTCTGTAGTATACAGTGACATGATTTAATTATAGACTGTACATGCTTTTGTGATTGGTGGACTGTAAACATCACTCCTAAAACTATGCAGCATGTGCTCCAATGTAAAAGATCTGCTTTCCATTATTATTAGCACATTTTTTTCTAACTAAAAACTTTTTTGCCAAAACAAAACTAATAAAAGATACATTTTTTTATTTTGGACTATTTAAATAACAAAAACACTCAAATATTTAATTTTATGCAATTTTAAAAAAACCTTTTGCTTTCAAAGCTCGGATTAACCCCTTCACTGCCTGAGGAGTGTGCAATGCACTGCACACCCCTTTGGTAATGAAGGGGTTAATGCCCTGTGCCCTGTACTGTTATACTACATTTTCATCATGTTCATGTTTCTGGCTTGTTTCTTGTAGTTTATCTCTGTGACATAATTGCTATATAATTAGACTAGTTTAAAAGCCCACGTACACGGGCCACAGTGCCACCCACCAGCCTGAGTGGGGCACTCCGAATTCGGACCGTAGTCCTCTTTGCTTATCTTCCTGGGAAAGCTGTTCCAAGAAGATGAGCAGAGAGGACTCTGGTCCGAATTCAGAGCACCCCGGTCCATATCAGCCGCGGTGTGTTCAGGCACTCTGTATTGCACATGACTGCAATGCGGGCAGTCTCTACTGAGCATGAATGCAGCACACGCAGTCTCTACTGCATGATGGCTTCTGACAAACATCCTAGCAAATTATTATGTAGGATGAGGATGTACACAAAGAAGACACAAAAAGAGGCTGTACTAATAAGTACAGTAGCAATTCTGAGGCAAATCATTTGCTCCATAGGGAATAAATAAAATGTTGCCCCAAATGCTCAATGATTTCAGTTATGCTTTTGACTCTCTTGAATGCTATAGAGGTCACCAATGTGTTACCCTCTCTAGCATTCAAAGATTAGAAGCAGAATTGAGGTCATGAGGGGCATTTTATTTGTCCCCTCTGGTGCAGCTGGTTTGTTCCAGACTTACTCCAGTTCTTAAAGAAACACTAACTCCAAAAAATTAACTGGGGCTATATATGCTTAATTAACCTATATTCCATGCTGTATCTGTAGATTTGATATTTATTTCATATGTGAGACCTAAAGTCACATTTTTCATATGCTCTGAGGGAGTAGACATTCCTGCCTTTTCCAGGGCTCCAATGATTGTGCAGGATTATATGTTGTTGGGCTGAGATAATATAACCACATTTCTGAATACAAGAGAAGTGAGAGCTGCTCATAATCATTAATTAAGTTTAACTCTAATCGCTAAATACAAACAACATTAGATAAATGCTTTCTGAACTGGATATTTTACACACATGTTTAGGATTATATTTTAGGGGTGTAACATCATTAATTTTTACATATGCTGGCTGTAAGTACAGGATATTTTAACTTATAGCAACTCTTTTCAATTTTTCTGGCATTCTTATTCCTTTAATAATCTAAAAGCTTTCACAATTATAACCACAAGCAATAAGCTTATCAGCTGCTAATATATAGCATAGCTAATAGTGCAAAAGTCTAATAAATATAAATATTTAACATATGCTGATATTGCTACCAAGTACATATATGCAAAATATATTTATATACAATTGCCTATCTTAAGCTGTTATTTTCTATATTTGAGGGCTTCTAAGTAAGAATCTTTATTGTACATGTTAGGGTTTATCTTGCCTAGTTTGATGATATTTATAATATTGTAATATGTTGTCCTTGTTACAGTTTAAGCATGTATCCTTCTTTGCTTTATTTATTTGGTATGTTTTTATATATGTGATTATGTCTTTTTTCTTTAACGTATAGTTCACACAACTGGGCCAAGACTTAATAATGACAAAGTCTACAAATATATTTATACTACTGAAGTGGTCATTGATAGACCTCGGGGATCACTCCAGGATAGTGTGGGCTACGCAATTTCTTCTGATGTAGATGTCAGTTTAGTTTGGAGAAACCCAAGCAACAAAGATGATCAACTCATCAAAATTGCGGTAACTATGATACTATTAGCAAATACAATATTAATCAAACATAGCGTCAGATACAAATGAAGAATGTAGTACGAATTGCCCATGTCCCATTTTAAACATAATATACTTTATTTTCTTTTTGTACATTTTGATAAATATAGTTTTTTTCAGATGAATTCTTGATACCTCTAAGGTAGTCAATGATTATATTTATATATGGGTACTGTCATACATAAATTAGTTAAAGGGATAGTAATACTTCATTTTAACTTTATTTTATTTTGTAGGCATTAAAAAAACATGAACAATATAAGTCTTATCTCTCAAACATTTATGGTTTAAGAGATATTCACAAGCAAAGTTTCCCCTCCCCGCCCCTTTTTCCTAGTGTAAGCCATCTCTTCTCAGATGTGAATCTAGTTGTAAGACCAGACAGATAACAGAAGGGGACATTCTTTTTACAATGAAAACAATGAAAGCCCTTCCCCCTTGTCAAGTTTTTCAGCTTTTTCCCTTATCTTAATTGAAGATTGTCCCTCTCTGCAGTCTACCTGGGCACCTCCCTTCTGATCTGACTGAACGGGGGGGATACTTTGCTTGTGAATATCTCTTACACCATAAAGGTTTGAGAGATAAGACTTATATCGTTCTTCATGTTTTTTTAATGCCTACAACATAAAATAAAGATAAAATGAAGTATTACTATCCCTTTAAGTTATGGCAGTGTATGAATTTGTGAGTATTGTAGACTTAAATTTGGTCAATTCGGAAGCAGTGACATAAGAAATACTGGAAGCATAAATAGCAAAAGTAAGAGAGAATATGCAAAACAATTCATTACCAAAGATATTTTGTCTTTGAAGCCAGAAAATATTTGTTAACTTACTCCATACACAACATGGCTACCAAAGAGTGAACAACTGCTCTGAAGTCTTGTTTAAAAAAATTGTATAATGCTTTATTGCCTTTACATAGGTTGTTTAAAAAAGTATTCATATATTTTTACGAGAAGACATTAATTTTTATTTTAAATCAGTGGACTGGACACTCCTACTCAGACAAGTAGGATCCATGACTGATCATGACTAAATCTAAAAACACATTTTCATGCATTATTAATGAATGTATTAATTTGCTCCAATGTTTGTGGCATTTGCTCAAGAAAAATGCATTATCCAAACAGATTAATACAGAAGTGGGAGGGCATTTGGCATTTGCTTCCTATATATAATTTAGTTTGTTTCATCAAAGTGTTACAATCGACTTTGCCTCATTATCTGCTTGTTTATGCTTGTTTATTATAGATGTTTTTCTAATCATTTCCTTTAGATGAAAAATATTAAAGTTGAAAGTATAGCAGAACGTCCTCAAGACAAGAATATTTTCACTGGAACCAGCGCTGCAAAAATACTTGGGGAAACTTATCTGGCCTCCCTTCAGAGACCACTTCTTATACAATGGAGTCTTGGAAAGGTAAGAACATTTTGTTAAAAAAACACTTGTGAAAAAATGTTATTGTCTTGCTTAGCATTTTAAAAGTAGCTTTACCTTCTTTTTATGCAGATATTCCCCAATTGCAAATGGACATAAAACTCACATTTTTATTAAGAATCATGTACAAAGCAGTCACTTCCAAATAAGATCATAGTCTGAATTGTTACAAAGTGTATGATATAGAAAATAATTCACAAAATATTTTTATATACACTGTTCCACAAAATAAAGGGAACACTAAGATTACACATCCTAGATCTGAATTAATGAACTGACAACAAAATCACACAAAAATTCTCAATGGAAATCAAATTTATCAACCCATGGAGGTCTGGATATGGAGTCACACTCAAAATCAAAATGGAAAACCACACTACAGGCTGATCCAACTTTGATGTAATGTCCTTAAAACAAGTCAAAATTAGGCTCAGTAGTGTGTGTGGCCTCCACGTGCCCGTATGACCTCCCTACAACGCCTGGGCATGCTCCTCATGAGGTTGCGGATGGTCTCCTGAGGGATGTCCTCCCAGACCTGGACTAAAGCATCCGCCAACTCCTGGACAGTCTGTGGTGCAAAGTGGCGTTGGTGGATGGAGCGAGACATGATGTCCCAGATGTGCTCAATCGGATTCAGGTCTGGGGAACGGGCGGGCCAGTCCATAGAATCAATGCCTTCCTCTTGCAGGAACTGCTGACACACTCCAGCCACATGAGGTCTAGCATTGTCTTGCATTAGGAGGATCTCATCTCGGTACCTAATGGCAGTCAGGCTACCTCTGGCAAGCACATGGAGGGCTGTGCGGCCCCCCAAAGAAATGCCACCCCACACCATTACTGACCCACCGCCAAACCGGTTATGCTGGAGGATGTTGCAGGCAACAGAACGTTCTCCACGGCGTCTCCAGACTCTGTCACGTTTGTCACATGTGCTCAGTGTGAACCTGCTTTCATCTGTGAAGAGCACAGGGTGCCAGTGGAGTATTTGCCAATCTTGGTGTTCTCTGGCAAATGCCAAACGTCCTGCACGGTGTTGGGCTGTAAGCAAAACCCCCACCTGTGGACGTCGGGCCCTCATACCACCCTCATGGAGTCTGTTTCTGACAGTTTGAGTGGACACATGCACATTTGTGACCTGCTGGAGGTCATTTTGCAGGGCTCTGGCAGTGCTCCTCCTGCTCCTCCTTGCACAAAGGCGGAGATAGCGGTCCTGCTGCTGGGTTGTTGCCCTCCTACGGCCTCCTCCATGACTCCTGGAGTACTGGCCTGTCTCCTGGTAGCGCCTCCATGCTCTGGACACTACGCTGACAGACACAGCAAACCTTCTTGCCACAGCTCGCATTGATGTGCCATCCTGGATGAGCTGCACTACCTGAGCCACTTGTGTGGGTTGTAGACTCAGTCTCATGCTACCACTAGAGTGAAAGCACCGCCAGCATTCAAAAGTGACCAAAACATCAGCCAGGAAGCATAGGAACTGAGAAGTGGTCTGTGGTCACTGTAACGGATGTTATCCGTTACTTGGGCCCTTGTCTGGACCGCGAACAGTTTTGTCAAAGATTATGGCCCTGTGGCCTTATTTGAACTTTGATAGGGGTTTCCACTATCATTATGTTAAAAGATTTATGTCGAATGTCGTTCGTTTTATATATTGTCGAATGTCGAATATCGCATGTTTAATGTATTGTATAGTATAATATTCGAGGGATACACGAACACCGAAGCCGGTGGTTCCCCGGTTCCTTTGTTCGAGGCATCAATGCTGCCGACGCCGGATTGGCCGACATACGACTCACTGCGCACACTGATTGGCCAGGGTTAAAGCCGCATATTCAAACTAGTGTGTACATGCTTCAACCCCTGACCTAGTTCCCACATGTGTATTCCCTCTAATCAATCCTTTGTCTTTGTCCAGACATTAATCAATCATGTTAACCTTAACCTCGTCAGTATTGTGTTCAGTAGCTCATCTGCCATTGGTCCGTTTCCCTTAGCTACTATTGGTCCTTTTGTCACCCGTCACCATTGGTCTGTTGTGCCCTGTGTCATATGCCCATTGTGTCTGATTGGTCCCTGGGCCAAGCCTGCATTAGAATGCCTGGCCCTTCCCATCCCTATTGTGGTATTATGTTGTAACTGTATAAAAGTTGTGAGTTTTTTGTTCAATAAAGTGTGTTACATTTGGAGTGAACCAGAGTCCTGGAGTCTGTTTGTTCCCATGGTTAAAGTGGCCACTCTGCCGCCCATTCGAACAAGGTTCCTGTACGTTCCTCTGTCTGCTGCCAGGATCTCGCTACCGAACTTTGTATCCTGTCAGGCGGCAACATGGACTCTGCCTTGTGGTTCTCCTGCCTAAATCTTCAACTTTCGAGTCGAGCACCAGAGTGCTCGAACGGCTGGGGATATAGCCACTTTGGTTTCTGCTACACTTTTCCTGATCTGGTTCTGTGACCGTTCGACGGTGTTCGAGCGCTGTGACCCCTCCAGTAGCCGCATCCTTCGGGGCAGAGTCGGTCATCCCGAGGTTCGACGCCACTTTGAGTCGACCTCTGGAACGCTGATTTGCTCTACCGGTACATTCGACTGCGCCAGTCCGGCGTCGAGAAGGAGAGACCCAGGAACGACAACGGAAGGCTGCCCGGTCCCCTCACCACCTTCCGTTACAGTCACCACCTGCAGAACCACTCCTTTATTGGGGGTGTCTTGCTAATTGCCTATAATTTCCACCTGTTGCCTGTTCCATTTGCACAACAGCATGTGAAATTGATTGTCAATCAGTGTTGCTTCTTGAGTGGACAGTGTGATTTCACAGAAGTGTGATTGACTTCGAGTTACATTGTGTTGTTTAAGTGTTCCCTTTATTTTTTGGAGCAGTTTAGTATGAAAACCCGTATACACGGGCTAAAGTGCACCCAGCTGCCCCGGAGCCAAGAGCAGAGACAGGACGTGAGCCGTCCGGAGCGGGGCAGCGCATTCAGTGAGTCTCTACTGCGCGTGACTGCAGTCATGCGCAGTAGGGAGTCACCGAACGCACTGATCCTTAGTGGGGAGCACCAGACAGCTCACAGCAAAGCTCCCCGTGTGCAAAACCACACATGCACAGTAGAGACTCTCTACTGCGCATGTGCGGTTACGGCTTACAGTGGGCGATGCATTCTACCACTTTATGTTATAGGATTGTTTATCCAACATGAAATCTTATGTATATACTTGTGCCTTAAGGGAACATAACAATATAGGACAAGGGTAGTGTATGCTGGTCCTCAAGAGCTGCCAACACTGCTTGCTCTTTTGAGATCCCTGTTTGAACACGTGAACAAATAAGTGGAATAGTGATTATAACTGATCGACCCATGCTCATTTAGAGATTTCTTTAAAACATGCTGATGTAGGAAATATTTGCATATTATTACAAATTAAGTTCTTCTAAGCAGGGACCTTACTACCTTGTTTTTATCTGTCACAGCAATTGTTACTACTGTTAGTCTTTATTGTCTGTCACTTGATTGTACAGCTGTTTAGAATGTGCTGACGTAGTAAATTAATGATGGTGACAATACTAATATTAAATAGTTTCTCATACTTCGAGTTTTTTTCTTGGATTATTTGCCAACTATTATGTTGTAATGAATTTATATAGTCTTGTTTTCTGTATACATTTTAGTCTTCTTTTCTTCCCTCATGTGACTGACAATTCTTTAAAAATGGGATATTGTTAAATATTTAAAGATATGACTTTTACAGCATATTGAGCTGGGGAAACAACATGCCAACTTTTCATGAGTTTCTATGCTTTTTTGCAGGTTAATAAATAAGCTAGTCATGTTAAAGAACTTGCCCATTTGAAATGGTGTGATTCTAGTTTAGTATGTCAGAACTGGTATATATATTTTTTTATGATATGCACTTTTGTATAATACATAATGCTAGCAAATGAAAACTTGCTAGAAGAGTCATGGGGAAGGGAGAGTGATTCTTCTGTCCACTAGTAGTCACAGAAACACACATACACTGTTTGAAACCTCAGCCTTGTTCTACTGGCCACTGATAGTCACAGACGCACAAATACTCTGTCTGACACCCAGCCTTGTTCCACTGGTAGTCACAGAAGCACATATACACTGCCTGACATCTTAACCTTGCTCCACTGGCCACTGGTATTCACAAAAGCACACATCCACCTTACATCACCCCAGCCTTGTTATGTGGGCCACTGGTGTACACAAAAGCACACATACACTGTCTGACATTCCAGCCCTTTTCACTGGTAGTGGTGGAACCAAACCAACACTCCTTGGCACTCCAGCCTAGCACCTCTGGCCACTAGTAGTTAGAGAAGCACACATTCACTGTGTGACACCCCAGCCTTGTCCAGCTGTTCAGTTCCCACCCCCTTACAATAGGTCACCTCATCAGTCCCCTGACAATCACCCCCCACCTCCTATTATTTGCACTCACCATTAGAGGCTCTGTTTCTGTATTTGCAATCCATTCATTTCGTTTTCTCCAAATAGCAATCTCATAATTTTCTGAAGGAACTAGTGGTCTTGTTTCATTGGCCACTGGTAGTCACAGAAGTACACACACACACACACTGTCTAACATTCAATCTTTGTTCCACTGGTCACTGATAGTTACAGAAGCACACTTACTCTGACACCCCGGTCTTGTTCAACACTCACCCTCCCTCTTAATATGTCCCCTCAGCAGTCCCCTCGTGACCAGCCTCTAACTCCTTATGGTATGTCCCCTCAAAATTAGAGCCTCAATTTCTGTAGTTTGTGATCTGTTCATCTCTATTCGTCCACAGTATAATCTCAGGGTGCTGTAAAGGAACACTTGTGTCTGCTGTAAGTCTGAATAGAGATGAGTAGATCATAGAAATGGAGGCTCTAATTGTGTAGGAACATACTATGGAGTGGCTGAGGCTGGTTGTGAAGGGAAATATTGTGTGTGGGGGGTGTTCTGTGGGTAGTGGCTGGATGGTAGTGATGCAGTTTGTGGGCAGGGGAGTTGATGGATAGCGGGCAGGGGAGCATGGAACATGCAGGCGGAAGTTTTGAGATGCATTGTCAAGGTGGAGGGGACTAGGGAGGTAAGAGACAAGGTCATTGGAGCTCGGAGACTTCCAGTGATTTAGGTAGGAGTGATTTGCTTTGTGCTCAGATAGTGCTGAGGAAGGAGCATGGATGTGACTTTTTAGGTGTATTCAGAACTTGCAATTGGATATATAGCTTTTTTGATGTAAAGGCTAAACTTAAAACAAATCATGTCAGAACTTTTCACCTTAATAAGATATTGTAACTAACAACATTTAAAGGGATAGTAGACTCGAGAAAAAAGTATAGGCGAATTGATAGGTACAATTAAAAAAACGTTATGGTTTGATAGATATAATAAAATAAAGGTCTCAGTTACCTCCCCTTTCTGCCTGACGAGCTGTAAAGCTGTCAGAGGCAGAAGCCAGTCGCCTGACTTTAGGCGGCTCTTCAGGAGTGTTGACATCGGGATATCTAACTATAATTACTTAATCGGAATGGTCTACAATGTGGCTTGCAATCCAGGCAGACGTTGTAGACCATACCGATTAAGTAATTATGACAGCGCTCCTGTAGAGCCACCGTCTGGTTCCGGAAGCAGGAACTCATGACGTCCGCTGCATGAAAAGTAGGATGGAGCGGAGACCTGTATTTTATTATATCTCTCAAACCATAACGGTTTAAGAGATGGAAATGAGGGCAGTAAGTGTTTTTTAATTGTACCTATCAATTCGCCTATACTTTTTTCTCTAGTTTACTATCCCTTTCAGTAAGAAAAAAATGGATTGCATCTTGGAAAAATAAATAAAAATAAAAAAATTGTAAATGCCATGGTTGCTAAGTGTGCACACCCTTTACATTGAGGGTTGTAATGGTGTTCAGATATAACCAATCACATTCCAAATCATGCACAAAGGTAATTTACTGTCATCTGACATAAATTTAAGTGATTTTGATTAGACCTAATTAAATCAGCTGTTTCTGTAGGATTTCCTTGAAGATTACTTGGTTCAGAAATAGCTATTGTCCACATGGAGATAACCAGTGATCTAGAGGATCTTATTCTTAAAAGTTACATATCAGGAGAGGTATATACAAGAATTTTGAAGACATTGCAGATATCATGGAATACTGTGAAGACCATCATATAGAAGTAGAGGCAATATGGAATCACCAGGACATCGCAAATATCAGGACAGCCATCCAGAATTAATGACTGGATAAGGAGAATACTCGTCAGGGAGGCTACCAAGATACCAATGACAATTTTAAAGGAGCTGCAGGAGTTTGTTCAGCAACTTGCCACTCCTTGTATATTACAACCATTTTTAATATTTTTCACAAGTCTGAGCTATGGGCTAGGGTGGGAAGATGGAGGCAGTTTCTCACAATGAAAGAACTTCCAAGCCTGATTAACAGTCTCCCAAAACCATATGGGAAAATGCCTTATGATCTGATGAGACTAAGGTAGAATTGTTTGGCTTAAATTGCAAAAGCCTTATCTAGAGCAGTGCCAACACAGCTCATCACCCAAGAACACAATACCTACTGTTAAGCATGGTGGAGTCAGCATCATGCAGTGGGGCTAATTCTCTACAGAGGGGATAGGAACTCTGGTCAGGATAGAAGTGAAAATGAATACCTCCAGATATCAAGATATATTGAAGCAAAACCTGCTGCCAGAAAGCTGAAATTAAAAAAGAAATTTGCCTTTCGACGGAACAGTGCAAAGCACACTGCCAAATCAACCAATGAATGGTTTGCAAAAAAGGAAGATACATTTCCTGTAAGGTCCTAGTCAGAGTCCAGCCCTCAATTCTGTACACAATCTGTGGACTGACCTAAAGATGGCTGTGCATGGGAGTGCACTTTCCAATTTGTCCAGAGTTTTAACTCTTCTGTAAAGATGAATGGGATAAAATTGCAAAATCCAGGTGTGCTAGATTGATGGAGACATATCCAACCAGACTTACTGCAGAAATCAAAGCAAAAGGTGTTTCTACAACGTATTAGTTAAAGGGTGTGCACACATATGCAACCAAGGCATTGACAGTTTTTTATTTATAATTGTAGATTTTGTTAACGTAGTGTACTTATAATCTTAATTTTAGTAATGACAGGAGGCGAGTATTTTGCTTTAACTTCCTTTACTGAAACTCCAATAGCAGTACAGTAACTTGCATAGTAACATCCAATCAGAAAAAAGGAGAAACAGGTAATAAAAGGCATGGCTCAGCTAAACCACTCCTCTTTCTTTGAATAAAATAAGAAGGAAAACAGCAAAAATATCACAGCAATCATAATGCAATCAACATCCAGAACAGACATCCGTCCTCACCGAACAGTGATCAAAATCTCAAAAACCCGCTGACGTCCCTCCAGAAGAAGATCACACTGAAACATAAGAGACTGTGAAAGACAACTGTAATGACATTTTGAAATTCACAATGCAATATACAGACTTGAAAAACAATCAATATCAATTGACAAGATAAACACATAAATATAATGGAACAACATAATAACATAAGAACTTACCTCTGAATGGACAAAATAAAAGCAAGGGTGGGAAGGGAGGGAAAATACTCGCCTCCTGTCATTACCAAAATTAAGATTATAAGTACACTACGTTAACATAATATACAATTTTACCACTTGACAGGAGGCTTCATATTTTGCATTTTCAATGCTGAGAGAAAAATAGAATGAGACTCATGAACAGCTGGACGTAAATAAAAAATCTGAAAAGTATTCTCCCAAGACCAATCAGCCGAATGTAAAATGTCCGCAATACAAGCACCTGCTGATGCTGCACCAGTCGCAGCCACCCCTCAAACTGAGTGGCCTCCTAAACCAGGGTCTACCCCTGCCAGAGATAAAACCCAACAAGTCCACCAAGCTAAAGTGGTAGAAGAAACCGGTCTATGAGGTCTAACATAAGAAATGAGAAGCTGTCCAGAGGGAGCAGAACGTAACGTTATGCACATAACGAAGCAAAACATCCACCACACAAAGTTGAGGAACCTCCCTAAAAAAAGGGATAAAAAACTGAAGAAGAATCTGACTTCGTACGATGAGAAATAGAAAACGACACCCCCTCCGGGAGAACCGAAAAAACGTCCACATCAAAAGCCCTAACATCAGAGACATGGCGAAAAGACACCAAACAAAGTAAAAGAGTCAGCTTAGACGAAATCTGCTGAAGAGATAACAACTCATTCCTCGGCCAATCTCTCAAAAAACTCAGAACGACCTCCATGTCCCAAAACGAAGAATATTTAGGTGCCGGAAGCCTAGATAATTTGATCCCATGCAGAACCCGACCCACCAAAGGATCACGTCCCACGCGAATGCCCGAAACTGGGACATGTGCGGCCAAAATGGAGGAACGAATAACATTAAGAGACCTAAACGACTGGCCCAAAGAGTATCTAAAAGATAAGTAATTCAAGATAGCAGCCACAGGCGCTGTAAAGGGATTGCATCCGCCTCTCCAGACACCAGCCAGACCAAGCGTTCCACTCAGAATAACATCATCTCGTACCAGGAGCCCAGGAGTCCCACAAAAGATTACTAGCCTCTTGCATTAAGCCATCGACTGACCAGGAACCCCTGAAATTGCCCAGGCCACCAGAGACAGACGATCCTGCAGGACGAGAGGATGAGGGTTCCCTCGATGATCCTAGAGGAACAGAGGACAAAAAGGAAGAAGAAGAGGATCTTTGTACAGCAACTCCAGAAGGTCCAGATACCACGGTTGACTCGGCCACAATGAGGAAACCATAAGAATGCTCACCACATGAACTCGAACCTGATGAAGTACCGTCGCCAGCATAGCGAACAGAGGAAACGCATACGCACCCTGTAGTGACCACAGCTGAAGAAAAGCATCCATCGCCTTGCACTCCAGATCCGGATGCCAGCTGCAGTATGTCGCCAGTTGACGATTGGTCCTGGAAGAAAACAGATCTAGTTCCAGGGGACCCCTGAGGAGACACAGCTGTTGGAATACTGACTCGTCCAGCTTCCAATCGCTGGTGTCTCACCAATTTCGAGAGAACTAGTCCGCTGTGAAATTGGAAGGCCCCGGAAGATACTCCGCCTGAAGGGAAATATTGCGACTGAAATAGAACTTGTAAAGATCCTTCGCTGCCTCAGTCAGATCCCGAGATCTGGCACCTCCCAACATGTTTATGTATTGGACCGTGGAAACGTTGTCCATCCAAAGATGAATGCAGCAGTCCGAGGAGTCTTTGGGGAAACTGCGTACTGCAAGAGACTCCGCTATCAACTCTAGACAGTTGACGTGGAGGCCTTCCTCGTAAACTGACCAAGGTCCCCCCATGGCTCCCCAACCCCAAAAACTGGCATCCGACTCCACCACAAAGTCCGGGGAAGGACCAAACACGGCTCTGCCGTTCCAGGCCTGCATATGAAGAACCCACCAATGGAGCTCCGCCCGAACCTCTAGAGACAGGTCCACCAGGTGATCGTAGGAATGACCCAACCAAAGATGATGAGCCTTCAGCCGCTGCATCGCCTGATAATGCAACGGACCCGGGAAAATCACCTGAATTGAAGAGGAGAGAAGACCCACAATGCGAGCCAAAAGGTGCAACCGGACTTGTTCAAGGCGGAGAACACGACAAAGCTCTTTGCGGATCGCTGACACCTTTGACAACAGAAGACGCAGAAGACAATGAACAGAGTTGATTTCTAACCCCAGGAATTGAACCACTTGCGAAGGTTCCAACGCCTACATAGGCAAGTTATTTCTGTTATACCAAATGAGCCACTTATCTCTATGGTAAAGTTTGGATTTAAGTTAATAAGTACTTAATGGAGAGATGTAACCAGTGGATCCCCCTTTCAACAAGTATAGAGAAAGGAGGGAGATAAACAGGACAGGACCAAACAGGCGGTGGTGGTTACGGATGGGTGAAAATTTTCGCCTCAAACTGAAATCAGCGAATAGTGGCACTTTCCGCTTGGCGAATAATTTCCAGTGAAAAGTACAGTTTTTCTGCTTTTTCCCCTCTTTTTTCACCCATTGAAATCAATAGGAAGAAACATATTTCTCTACCACACGGGAGTAATAGACTTCTTAGTATTTGATTAAAGTGTAAACAGACCCACCATGAGACAGAGGACAAATACTGCAAGGGTTTTTTTGGGTTTTGATGGATCACATGCTTAGTCGATTACATGACATGGTGTGTTTTGGTCAGTCGTGTGTTTCATTAATTGCGTGCAATCATCTTTCAAATCTGTTTAAAGTTGGGTCCCAAATGTTAGCAAATAAAAGTACAAAGGCATGCTTGGTTTTTGATTGATGCCAAGAAAGTTTTGTTCAATTGTTTGATTGGTCAAGTATTTTCACATTTCAGTGGTGGTAAAAGGAACAGGATCTTGTGTGTTTGACAGATCAGAAGTTCCCAAACCTTTCCATTATTGTACACAAACAGCCTAGAAATTGAGAATTTCCCCGTTGAATTTTTAAGACTTCAAATTAATTGTCCATTATGTAATTTTTTTTCTAGAGTAGGGCTGGGCAACCTGGAATCCTCCTGCTGGTAAGGACTACAATTTCTATTTTTCTGATCAACCAAAGCCTGCCCCAGGGATGATGGGAATTGTTGTACTCAACAGCTAGAGGGCCTCATGTTGCAGACCTCTGTTACAGAGGCTTTGTTTGAGGCAGGAGCCATGACCAGCTGTCTATGATGAATATTACATTACCAGCCGCTTGCAACTTTTTCCTGCTGCTGGGAAATGCATAGGTCTGCTTTCTCTCCCCATTGCAAAGCTTCCAGTAGAGTTACACTGTCAAGAAAATTATTTATTCATACAACATATGAGGTGAGGGATGTGCAAATGTGGTGGCACTGCCATATAAACATTTTTTTAAGGGTACTGCTTTGTTTGTGCATGGGACGCATGGGTAGAATGGCAACCTCCATCCATTTACTAATGCCAGTTTTGAAATATGCATCCTACAGGAATGCTTAAGAAACATTGTACCTCTAGAACTGGTACTTAAATCCTTTTGGTTCTTAAACTCAAGGCCATCTGAAGGTGACAGGATGCAGTTGATGTCCAACAACAGCTGGAAGGGTACAGGCTGCAGTATGCATAAATCATAAGTGGTTAATGTTATATTGATAGGGTAGCAAACATAGTCATAGGGCACTGTGTTCAAAATAAAACTGGCATAATTGTGGGGAAGAGATTAATTTAATTTAAATGGGGCTTTTAGTCACTTTACCCTTTGAGTGCCAGGGGCTTGGGCCATTTCTTAGACCCTGGTGCCCAGTCTCATTTTCAGCATTTCTGCTATCCATATGTTTAGATATAATACCTATAGGTAACTTTCTAGTTGTATATGGAAAACTGTATATTGTTTTTCAGAACAGATTGACTTTTGCATGGTGTCTCAGGAGAAGTAAATTTTGCATCATGCGACAAGCTATGGTATCACAAATACAAAAATAGTACTTATTTTGATGAACTCACACAGTATATATCAAAAAATTTTAGTTGTGAAAGTTTCAATTATTTGAAAAAGCCATGAATCCTTCAAGTACAAAAATACCAAAATATGTTTACTTTTACCAACATACATGTCCTGTGCAGGCACATAATTAACTGGAGCAAAAAATTTTACGTGTTAAAACTACCCTAAAACAGCTCATTAACTATATAAAACCATATATTTCTGGAAAGTAGATATCTCACTGCATCAAATAAGGTTGCTTGCCTTTCTAACCATAGCCTGGTATGCAAAAATGTTTCCAGAAGTGGCACTAAAGGAAAAAAATGTGAAATCTTTTAAAACTATGGAATTCATTTCTGTATTCACTGCTCTTAACCCTTTGAGTGTCAAGTGGGTACAACATACGAGTTTGGACAGCTGTACCTGCTGCTCTAAGCTCGTACATTTTGTACAGCTTAAATGTGGTCATTGCATAAGCCGGTATAACCAGCATGCAGTGGCCGCATTTAAAAAAAGAAAAAAAAAAAAAAAAAAATTGCCTGGCACTCGTGGGGGGACATGAAGATCACTCATTATGCGCCCCCAGGTATTGCTCTCCCAGCCAATCGCGCTGGGAGATCAGTACTTACAAACAAGAATCAAAGTTTCTCCTTTCCCCCTCTCCTACCCGAACTTCTGGGTAAGAGTGCGCGGGACCAGGGGGAAGCCTCCTAACGTCATTGGTGACATGTTCACCTATGACGTTAGTAAGCTTTCCCCGATTGGGTTCGCTCCTATCAAAGGTAGGAGAGAAGGGAAGGAGAACTTTTCTCTCCTTCAGTCTCCATATTGATCTCCCAGCACAATCAGCTGGAAGATCAATAACTGGGGGCACAACAGGAGGGGGTCCTGATGTCCCCCAGTGAGGTCTGAATTAAAATAAAAAAAAAAATAACAGTTCTTTTGAGCAATATTTGTTTTACTAAGGCCTCATTGGGGGACACCAGGAGGGGTCCTGATGTCCTCCAATGAGGTCTATAATAAAAAAATTTAAAGAAAAAAAAATTAACCCTGTGTTGTGCCACAGGGGAGGGGGTTCACTGCAGACCCCCCCCCCTCCTGTGGCACACACAGGGCTATTTTTCACAAACCTGTAATCAGAGTTTGTTGGGGGGACATCAGGAAAGGTCCTGATGTCCCCCCACAATCTCTGATAATAAAAAGTAAAAATATAATTTAAAAAAATTAACCCTGTGTGTGCCACAGGGGAGGGGGCTCATTGCAGACCCCCCTCCTGTGGCACACACAGGACTTTTTTTTTTTTACTATTGCTTTACATTCAAAGCTTGCTGGGGGGCCCTGTGCACACCAAGCTTGGGGTAACAAGGCAAGTCACCCCTCATTGGAGGTGGCAGGTTGTCTTCTTTCCAAAATGGTATAGTTTGTGTACTCTTTCTTCACTTCTGTAGTTCTTATAACCATTTTTGTACAGACAAGTAATGTTTGAGAAAATGTTAGAAAAATTAGAGGTTGCAATAGGTGTAGTTTTGTACTTGTAGCGCCCCCTGAGGTAGGTAAACTCATACCAGTGGGGTGTCGTTTTTCTCCTAAGAGCACTAGCTAATGAATACAGTTAGAAATGCCATGGTTTTCACAGATTTCAGTACATTTGAAGGGGCAGAAATGTAAGAAAATGTCTTTTTTTTTCCTATAGTGCCAAATTCTGGAAACATTTGGCCACATTAGGCTTGGAGTAAGAAGGCAAGTCACCCCTCATTAGATGCAGCATGTTCTCTAATTTCCAGAAATATATAGTTTTATATAGTTATTCCACTGTTTTAGGGTAGCTTTACCACAAAAACTCTAGAATGCGCATATTAGTTCATAAAGTTGAAAATTACATTTTGCGCTCCTGGTGATTAGGGCACTACTCTAGCTATGGACGTAGGTAAAACTATAGAAATTTGGTATTTTTTTACTCGGAGGGCTCAGGGCTTTTTCACATAATTGAAACTTTTTCAATGAAGGTAAATGTTTTTGATACATAGTATGTGATTTTAGCAAAATGAGTAAATTTTCACTTTTTGCACAATGTAAAATTCTCTTCATGTTAGGTACCACAAGAAAGCTCAATTCATTCTGAAAAAAACAATATATAGTTTTCCATATGTAACTAAAAATCACCAAAGTAAATGAAGCCTAAACGGAAGGATAGCAAAAATGCTGAAAATGTGTCTGGCCTGCAGGGTACAGGAAATGGGCCAAGCACCCGGCACTGAAGGGGTTAAAAAAAAAAAAAAAAACAAACAAAAAAAAAACAAAACAAACTCAGGCTGCTCTAGGAGGGGACATATGGCCAAGCTGTGTCCCACACAGCTTTAAATGCTAGGGAAAGCTCCAGTGCATTGATACACAGTGTACTGAAGACCTATCTATCAGTCAAGGGGTTAAGAAGCCCCTATTAAATCACTGGGGACCTGTCCCCTATGGTGCAGTTGGTTTTCCCAAGAATTGTTCCAGTTCTCTTCTGAACATAGGGTCATCTACTGCCAACAAAGCACATATAGTTTGACCTTTGTATACACCAAAAGAGCAACTATTATCTGATGGTGACCCATCTGTTGATCTGCTGCCCTGTGACAATACCTGGGAACTCTACAAATTTGTCCCAGTGGTTTTGACACTGCATTACCGGCTCTAGGGGTAAAAGGCTAATTCTCCAGATGTTGGGAGTTTCTACTGAATCTCTGCCCACTCTGCTCCTTTCCAGCCTGTTCCTGCCACTTCACACCCACTTTTGTGATGTGTGTGTTAGGCCCCTACCCCACACATGGGTAAGACCCACCCCTTTTTTACGCTATTTGCATCAGTTACTTCCCCCAGAGTTACTAGAGGAGTCCCCTCAAGGACTCTAACAGAAAGTTCCCAGGTATGCCTGGGATCAAGAACAGAAAAAAGCTTACAGCGCTAGCTCACCGTAATTTATACATGTAGTAAATAGAATAAGGAGGATATCAAATGACTGGCATCTATATAGTAGCAAGGAATGAGAGGGTTCTCCAGTACCCCCAAACATCAGGCCGAAGCCCAAAGTGAACATACAAAACAAAAAAGAAACCTGCACTCCTCCATAACAATTTGTAAATGTGTGCCCTACCTTAGGCATATATAATAACTGTTGAGTATTTAGTCCATCATTTAGCCAAAAAATGTTAAGCTTGCCACACCATCAAGGTACCTCAAAATATGGCAAGTGATCAAGCCTGCTGATGAAGCCAAAGCTGCATTGTGAGCCCCAGAGGACTAATGGATGTACAAGAGGAGTCTGAAAACAGCCCTCTGCACCCATGTGGAAAGACTGAATGGCAGCGAGCAGACAGGTTCCTGTCTTGCACAATGCAGTTCCTCATGTACTCATTGTATCATTCTTGAAAGTTTGACATATGGGTCTGTGGAGACTGCAGACACAACCCAGGAGTTTTTGGCTGAGAGGCACATACTTCTGTTTTCTGAGTCCAGAATGGCTGATAACTGCACAGTATAGTCCTGGGTTTTTTTGTTTTACTAAGCGGACTTAGTAAAACATTCCAATTGCCCCCTATACGTAATGCTATATGCATAAAAGAAGAGAGGAGCAATTCTTATGCAGTCCAGTTGCTCCATATGAGACAGTGGACTGCACTGTACTCTAATAATTCATAAACCCTTTGAGTGTCAACCTTGTAAGTTTCACTAGGTTGGCAAAGTGGGCCAACCTTTTGAAAGTGGCCAACCTCTTGAAACTTATGAGGTGCCATTTTGAAGCTTCTCCCTGTACTCCTCCATATACTGTCTGATCCACCGCCTTGTTTCCCTGCCCACAGTTAGCCACCGATTTCCTTCATATACATTCTGCCCCCCAGGCTACTGGTAGCATATGATGCAGTTATATATATTTTCATTACATTCATGCTTTTAGGGGTAATTTTTGATGTTATGGGGCAATTATACATTCAGAATATATATATATATATATATATATATATATATATATATGCATTATGATTTTCTGCATGAAAAGGTCAGTGTAAATTCTGTTTATGTGCTATCACCAGTTTGGGGCCATATATTTTTTGCACTCTGTTTTTTGGGTGCAGAGTCCCCAGTGAATGTATTGATATGGGGCCCTAAGCCCCATATCAGTACATCCAAAGCACACCCAAAATGTGTGTATAGTTAGCACACTGGCACTCGCAGGGTTAATCTGACTAAGTAACGAAGCAACAGCCCCTGAAAAGTAACACCATCCTCATGGTCCGTTTACTGTCCATCTTCTTTCTCCTATCTTCTTTCTTTCTGCTCCATCTTCTTTATTCTTCTAGTCTGTCTTCTTTCTTCGGTCTTCTCTCAATTTACATGTAAAACAAACAGAGATGTGAATAAATATTCCTAAAAAAGAGCCCAAACAACTATGCATAATTGACCCCTTGAGTGACAAAGGGGTATGCAATATATTGCAGAGCACTGTGTTGTGTACCTCTCTGGGACTTAAAGGGTTAAACAGTGCTTAGATGTGGGGGTCAATATTTTAGAGAATGCCCAAAAACATTTGCTTCCATCTTTATCATTTGAACAGAGACTGCTTACACACCTCCCAGCTAGTCAGTTTCGAGCGATGTGCTTTCTGCTTGTAGGGCAATTGAATAGCTCGTTAGCACTTTTTACAAACGGGACAGTATCCAGTTTTGCTCTCCCGCATGTTTTAACGGTCTTTTTTAAATCAAGCCCTTAGTGACTAAATAAGCTGTTAATTGTTACACATGACATAGTAGTTAACACAAGACTCTCTCACTCTGAGAATTTGGCCCTTCACCTTGAGACCCTGAAATATAATACAAAGTTATGGTGAATGATGTACCTGACCTGATAGCACACCCAAGGGTACTTAAGGAGCTTAGATCAGTAATAGCATTATTATCATAACTAGTTACAAAGCCCGTATACACAGGCTGATCTGGAGCGGAGAGCTCTGGAATGCTCACAGCCTGGGAGCACAGACAGGCTGTCAGCCTTCCGGAGCTCTCCGCTCTGGATCAGCCCGTTCTTTGAATCCCCACTGCGCATGTGCGATTATGCACACAGTGAGCAACGCATTCTAGAACTTTATCTTATAGGATAATATAATATTATTATACCTTATTGATTCACTCTCATAAGCAAGGGCAGATTATGCTATTGGGGGATCAGGCATCCGCCAATGGGTGGATCAGAAGATCTCAACTGATTGGCCCACAGTTGTATGTGAACGAGGAACGTAGCAACTGACTGGTTGATGGCAGAAAAAAGAGAAAGTGCAGCGTGAGTGACACCTATTGATTCTACCCACCTCCCCATTGGTTGCTGTGGTCTGCCTCTGCCAACTCTAAATGCAAGGTCTTGTTTCTAACCTTTCTGCCTGGAGCAATGATTTGACATGTTTCTTCTCATTCCACACCCCCTGGATGTGGGAGCCTTGGCTGTGTAGGTTGTAGAGTGTGAGAACGTAGGCTGTACCCAGACCCTGGATGTTATTTCTACTGGAGAAAGAGGAGGAAAAGGATCAAATGCCACAGACCAGGGATTTATGAACAACATGCAGTGGATGCTGCACCACTGGACCAGTGCTCCAGATGGCCACTCAGTCCCTGCTAGTCTGAAGGATGAGGCAGAGAATCTGCTCTGCTTACTATTGTATGTTGGATATAATTTCTCTCAGGAAGAAGAGTGGACACAGGGTTATATTTACCAACCACTTGAGTCCCAGGACTTCCATAATGGGTAAGATATTAGAAGGATTCAGGACTATCTAATGATCAACACTATAAGTAAGAGCCGGCATGATTTTATAAAGAATAGAACATGTCATTCTAATTTTTATGCATTTTATAAACGCTTATGCGATAACGTGGACAACAGTATTTCAGCTGATGTAGTATACTTAGATTTTGCAAAACTCTTTGATACTGTGTCCCAAGGCAGGTTACTGCATAAATCAAAAAGCTTTAGCTTGGAAGGTGATATCTGTTCATGAATAGAAACTGGTTAAATGATGAATGCAGAGTGTTGTTGTAAAAGGAACCTTTTCAAGTTGACCTAAAGTTGTAAGTGGAGTACCCCAAAAGTTCAGTCTTGGTCTTAATGTTTTTTAATTAATTATCTTGAAGTAAGAATTGGAAGTAGCTTATGAGTCTTTGCTGATGAGAACAAGTATGTAAGGAGATGTTAGAGAAATATTTCAGGGTACTGATAGACAACTGACTTCACAATAGTGTGCAGTGTCACTCAAAAACTGCAAGAGCCAGCAGGGTAATGTATAAAAAGTGGTATAAATGCACGAGATGGGAATATTCCTTTTTATGAATCCTTGGCAAGGCCTTATGTAGAATATGGAGAACGGTTTTGGTCAGTTCTTAAAAAAATATTACTAAATGGGGAAATAAGTATAGAAATATGCAACAGTGATAAAGGGATTGGAAGTTTTTACTTCTAAAGAGAGACTAGCCAAACTGGGCTTAGGATCCGATTACGTATTACAAATATATTCAAGTCCAATACAAATAAATCTCTGGGGAACTACTTACTCAAAGACCTGAGCAGAAAACAATGGGTTAACACCAGTAAGACTAGAGGAAAAAGCACATTTGACTGAAACAAAGACAGGGGTTTTTTTGCAGTAAGAGCAGGGAAAGTCGTGGACACTTTTCTAGCACAAAACAATAATGAGAATTGTGATAGTTTTTTCAGTGCAGATTGGGAATGTCTGACTGCCTTTTGGAATCAGGAAGGATTTTTTTTTTCCTCTTGGATCTTAATTGGAAATGGCTTCATTTTGCCTTCCTTTGGCTCAATAATGGTCATATGGCAAACGCTGAACATAATACATGCATATCTCTTCATCATCTGTCTTACTGTGTTGCTATATTAAAAAAAAATATATGTTTTAGTGTTTATACCTCTGAGTAAACAAGGTTACTCCTACTACTGAAAAGTGTTTATTCAAAAGTTATTACAGCGGAAACTTGAATTTTTTAGGTGCTGTATCATAGTGGCCTGAAATTGTACAGTGGTGCTGTTGATACACCATCCTATGGACAGCTCTGGTCAGTTGACCATAAATCTCCATAGGATGGTGCAGCAACAGCACCACATTTTAAGTATTAATATCCCTTTTAGGGTACTTTTAGCATGTTTCTGAAATGTATGTAGAGATGTAGCTTGATTTGCTGAGCAAAATTATGATGTCATATTGGATTCTTAAAGTGGATGTGTCACCTATGGACAACATCGCTTAAATAGTTATGCTATATATCAAATAATACGAAAACTGTGTTAAATTTAGACAAAAACAAAACAAAAATTAACTGTCCCTCAGTCTGTCCCTCAGCTGCTTCCACATACACTGTGGTTACGTGCTCTGTAACCACAGCCAGACGCTCTACCTCTGCTCTCCTCCCTCCTCAGATGACGGCGGCTTCTCTCTGGAAAGCTGGAGCGATCTCATTGGTTAGATATCGTTCTCTGCCAGTGAGACCGCTCCTGCTTACAGACAGAAGCCTCCATCATCGGAGGAGGAAGAAGAGCAGAGGCAGAGCGTTGGGCTGCAGTCTATGCAGAAGTAGCTGCAGCCCAGACTTTGTAAGTTAAATTTAGACAAAATCAAAACTTTAAATAAAAAAATTGATACCGTTTTCGTATTATTTGATATATAGCATAACTATTTAAGCAATGTTGTCCATAGGTGACACATCCACTTTAAACAAAATTGTTGTAGGACAATTTCACATCTCAGGTTCTATCAAGATAACTTTTTTCATAAATTTGTCTGACTGTCATAATATGCTTTTAACATAAGAACGGCTTGTTGATAAACAGTACTACCCTTTTAAGCTACTGCATAAATGTATTAATCTGTCAAGTGCTAGAAGTATTGCCATTGCTTTCTGACCACTCACAGAGAACGATTTAACTCTTTGAGAGCCGAAGGGATAAGCAACCCATTGCTTTGCAATGCGTTGTGTAACCATCTGACACTGAAAGGGTTAACCCCTTAACGACCCTTGACTGTCATAGTACATCAAGGGTCGATCTGACTGAGCGACCCATGACGTACTATGACTGTCATGGAGTTCCGGGCTCCCCCCGCGGCTGCACGCCATTCTGGGAGTCCGGAACCGGAAAAAGAAAAAAAAAAATGCTCCGCGGTCCTTAACTCGCGGCGCCAATCAGCCAGTTGTTAAGGGGTTAAAAATAAGTGGAACAACCAGCTGCACCCTCGGCAATCAATATATATTCCCATTATGAGTCTTTTAAAGTTTTAGTAATGTCCCATAAACATTTTTATAGATTTGTAGAAGGTAAAAAAAAATCTTATTGCCACAAACCCCATTTCTCAGACCGCTGGGGTTTGAGAGATATTGGCAATCAAAGTTCCCCCTTCCCTCCCCTTCTCTTGATGTCAGCTGTAAAGCTGACAGAAGGAGATCCGTGTCGGCAGACGCAATGAGGCTCTTCAGCAGAGCCGAAATCCAGTTATTAGAAAATAACTACTACATGGGAACGGTCTACAAAGTGTGCTTGCAAACCAGGCACACTTTGTAGACCTTTCCAATGAAGTAATTATTTTCTAATAACGGGATTTTGGCTCTGCTACAGAGCCCCTGGCTGGTCCCCGGACTGGGATCTCCTGTTGTCAACTAAATGCTGACATCAGGAAAAGGGGAGGGAAGGGGGAACTTTGATTGCGAATGAGAGATGGGGTTTGTGGCAATGTGATTCTTATTTTACCCTCTGCAAATCTATAAAAAAAAAAATGATGGGACATTAGTGACACTTTAACGCCTTGAATGCAAGAGAAGTCTCCACTGCACTGCTCTTCACTCCTTTGGGGAGATCTCTGGTATACAAGAGGTTAAAATCTCTTTTTAATTCATAGGCGTTGGTGGATTTTTATTTATCTTGCAGTTTTTTTTTTGTTTGTTTTTTGCTCCAGTTTTAATTTTGTTCTAGATTCCATTGCAGTTGATAACTTTATGCAAAAATGATGCCTTTATTGGATGAGTGGCATTTGATGAAAGCTTTCAAGACAACTAGGTCTTCAAGCATAATAAGAATGAAGGCTGAATCCACAACACATGACTTTAAAACTTATTCACATTATTTAAATTCTACTAGTAGTAATTTTCTTATCAGTATTGACCATAAATCATTCTGTAGGCTGTAGTAAAGTCTCTTTGAAGTGGACTATAAGATGCAAACAAGATTAATTACCTTTTTCATGCTCCAGTGAATTCCAGTATTTAGCCAGAGCTAAGTCTATGGAATGAATGGGTTAAAGTGGAACTTTCATCACATTAATATTGAGATCCAAAATATAAGTACAATAGCGATATGTATAGACGTACTTGTATTTTCAAGTATAATTGCGGCATTAGTGAATATATAACTTTTTAGGTAGACAGGCAGCGGGGAACAGCGCAGACATCTTGCAGAGCCGGCATCTCTGTCCGTCCCCTTTAGCTCCACCACTGGTGAGTTGAATGCGTTTGTTCCTAATGTCCCAGAATGGACAGGCAGCGCAGGTGCAGAGAGTGCCTACAGCAGGATCCCAGCCGGTGCCTATCTGCCTAAGAAGTTATATATTCACTAATGCCGCAATTATATTTGAAAATACAAGTTTATACATATCGCTATTGTACTTATATTTTGGGTCTCAATATTAACGTGATGAAAGTTCTGCTTTAACCCTCTAAGCATCAGAAGAGTGCACAACCCATCTCTTAGAATGTGCCATATAGCTCCCTGACACACAAAGGGATAAAAATATTCATGAAATGCATCAGGCAGGCAGTCTTATTCATTCATATTGATTATAATGTAACAATAAGTGTAAGATTCTTATCTAACACTTTGATATGGCTCATACTGTGTTGGTGGTCCCGTGAGTGGTCACTTCCTGTTGTCCACTTCTTTCTTTCTTTATTTATATAGTAAAAACTTATTCCCATACCTGGGAACTTTTTATGTGGACTTCCCAGAGGGGAGTCCTACGGCGCCTCGGTCAAAAATGGGTGGGCTTAATCACGAGTGGGGTGGGGGAAGCTTGTAAAACATAGTAAAAGTTTGAGGAACAGACTTGGAAGGAGCAGATGTGGGCAGAGTTTCATTAGAAACTCCCCACATTCGGTGAATCGGCCTCTGCCCCAGGGACCCGGTACTTAGCAGCAAAAAACTGAGTCTCTGAGGCAAATCCGGAGAGTTCCCAGCTATGCTTATTCCACAGAGCTATCCATACCTCCCAAGTGTCCCTCTTTAGGAGGGACAGTCCCTCTTTTAGACCCAAATCCCTCTGTCCCTCTTTCCCACCCTGATGTCCCTCTTTTTAGGAAATCAGACTGTGTGGTGTGTATATAAATGTATCATACTGTTCTACAGCAAAAAAACTCACATTAATGTTTGAGTAAACATCAGTAGATGTGTTTATAAATTAGTCTGTGCAAATAAAATATGTTGGTCTTGTTTTAAGTCATTTACTAGGTTACACAAGAAGGTGTCAGTAGGTCATGAAATAGCCTAAAAATTATCTTTAATGCCCAGCCCAACAGCCACACCCCTAGCCACACCCCGTAAAACACAAATGTCCCTCTTTGGCAGTTTGAAATGTTGGGAGGTATGGCTATACCATGCTTTACCCAGCTTTATGCAAGGTATTCTCTACAGATTTCCCCATAGACTTCAGTGGGAATCTGTCAGATAAAATCAGTGGAAACACTTATAAACTGCAATGTAATCTAGGCCTAAATCAGCCTGAATGTGGTTTTTACTTATTTTCATAAACACATTTTGAACATAGATTTCATCACATGGAGATTAAGTCAAGTCATATAACCAGATATATGAAGCTTTTAAATAAAACTAAAGTCTTGTGAGCATTGGTTCTTATCAGTAGTTCTGTCATTAAAAGCTTGGCCTTTTACCCAAATAACACACTCTGTTTTGTCATTATTTAAAAAGTTATCTAGAAGTTTGACCTTTGGTAAATCAGACTGTAGTGCTGTTGTAGGTCAAAGACCCTGCAGCTGCGTATGTACATGTGGATAAAGGCTGCCTTACACACTGAGGCATGTTATTTCTAATGGCATATAGTCAACAATGTACAAACAAAAGCAACAAGTGCCCTTTCAGAGATTTGGTCTGTTGGGTCCTGTATAGAAAGAAACTGGAGCAGCCAGCTGAATCATAGGGAACAAATGTGGCTTTTAACCTCCAAAAAGCTAGAGAGGCTTCACATGCAATGGAAACATCTATAGGATTCAAAGAGTTAATAAACACCATCCAATCATTGGGAATTTTTATTTGTCCCCTTGTCAAGCATTTGGTGCGCTGCAGAAGTACTCCTTGTTTAATTTCTATATAAGGATGTTTGTGTTTGGTAATTACAAACCTTTTGAATGTTTTTCTTACTATAAGGTATTTTGGTTGATAAATGTCTCCTGATTTCCCCTTGTGTCTTGTGTATAGCTGAGAACACCCCGGATTTGCCCAGGAGACTCCAGCTTTGACACTGCATTACCAGGTCTCCGGGGCAGAGACTAATTCTCCGGGGTGTGGGCAATTTCTATTGAAACTCTGCCCATTGGTGCTCCTTCCCACCTAGTTCCTCTGTTTTCCACCCACTTCTCCTTCCCCAGCCTATTCCAGGCACTTTTTTACTAGTTTTTGAAGCCACACCTCCACTTTTGATTAGGCTCCACCCACTTTTGCCACAGATTGTGTTATTTATTTATCCTACCCAACACCACAGCAGGATTCTCCCTCCGGGGAGACCAGAATAAAAAGTTCCCAGATGTGGTCTTATGATTTAATCCTTAGCTTGCCAGAGGGGTGTCCAATGCATTGCAATGCATTGTGCACCCCTCCGGCACTCAGAGGGTTAAACAAATCTATTGCTTTTATGCCTGCTTAGCACCTTTAGCTCCTTGGAAGTTGTTATAGACGTGTGTGTGTTCTAGTCTGCAAAATACTGTAATGTTCTCTGTTTGATTGCTACAGTCTCTTGTGGCCTTGCAAATATGTGTGATCACTTTTAAGTCTGACGTGATTACCGTATGAGGTGCCCTCCTATTTTCTATTTGTTTCCATTTACACAAATGGAATTTTCAAGAAAAAGGTGCTGTTCCTAGTCACTCTGCCAGCTAAATCACAGTAAATTTTGTGGCCAACAGCCAATGATTTCTTGGTTCAGGGAAGATGAAACACAGGGATAAGGGGCCATATTCTGTAAGTTACAGAAGTGCATTTCATTTTAACCCTTTGAGTGCCAGAGAGGTATGGAACGCATTGCTTTGCAATGCATTCCATACCCCTCTGGCATTCAAATGGTTAAGGGTAAATCAGCTCCATCACATGGGACAAATAACCATCATCTTAAATTTAAATGGGACTTTTAACCTCTTAAATGTTAGGGGGTCTTGAATGGACTGCAATGCAATTGAGACTACAAAAACAAAGAATGTGACGAACGCACACCTAGAAAGTGCAAAATGAAGTAATTTGCTCAAGGCATGTGTGGCCTCTCAAGTCACTGACCAGGTCCACATAGACCGAAACATACGTCTGGTGTTGTGCTGTTTCCCTGTGGCAGAGTGGATTTGCCTGACATTTCGGTGCTGGACTGTCTGTGGGCAGGACCAGACTAATGTGAATATGGAAATTTTCTCTGAAGTGGCACATGGGAGCAAAAAACATGACTTGAGCTGCACCTGAGAGTCCATCCATGCCTTGAGCAAATTACTTTGTTTTGCTCTCTGTGAGCGTTCATCACATTCTCTTGTTTTCTTAATCTCTGTAAGTGGAAGGGCATCCCAGGCATGGGCCCTTGCTTCCATGTGCCTAGAGGGAAACAGCTGTACCCCACTGACGAGGTCCACATAGACCGAAATGTACGTCTGGGGTTGTACTGTTTCTCTCGTGCAGAGAGGATTTGTCTGACATTCTGGAGCTGGTCTATGGGCGGGACCAGACTAATGTGAATATGGAAATTTTCTCTATGCAATGACACATGGAAGCGAAAAACATGACTCGAGCAGCACCTGAGAGGTCACACATGCCTTGAGCAAATTACTTCATTTTGCTCTCTCGGTGTGCGTTCGTCACATTCTCGTGTTTTCTTAATGCAGTAGAGACCACTCTAGCATTCAAGAAGTTAAAAACCCAATTTCTCTGTCGTCCAATACATGTTACTGGTAACTCTGGTAGGCGATCTGCCCCTTTAATTTTAGGCAGGAACAATTCTAGAATTGTATGCAGGGGGTGGAGCCTACCTTCCCTCCTTGGCTATAGCTAGCCAACCAGCTCTAGTAAGAGTTGTTCCTTGGTGAAGACACAGGCAAGAGAACAGTTCTGCTATAGTTTTAGAAACATTTTATTTTTCTGTTAGAAGTGGAATACCACCATTAGGCAGATTACCTTAACTGACAATGCCCTTAGATGTGGCTAGCTAAGTAGTCAGGTGCTTTTTGTGGACCTTAAGCCCTGGGGGGAATATTGGGTTCAAGTTCTTTCCTCAGAAATTGCCCACCAAGGATTCTTCTTAATACATGGTAGTCTGAAGACAGAAGATCTGCAGGAAAGGTGAGCAACCCTTTGAGTGCTGCTGGTCCAAATGTCCCACAGTGCCCCTCCGCACAGGGGTTTTCCTTTGGAGTTCTTATTGCACACTCCTGCACTCATTGGGTTTATCTGTATGTCTGTTGGGTGTTTGGGAGCAGGTTTATGTGGCAACTTAACCCTTTAGCTGCTGGTTTTGCATCTTTGGGGGGGGGGTGGCACTTTCCCTACTGGGTTCAGTGTTTTTTTGGGTATCCTAACATGTTCTAGTGATGTTTCAGGTACTTTTATTTTACTTTGTCAACTTTGCAAAATGTAAGCGAGCTTTACCGCTTAGACGCCATTGCTCCATTCACATCTATGGGACTGCACAGTTTGGGACATATCTCTGCAACTGCTCAACATAGCAACTACAGAGATGGCTTGGGTTAACCGGACCATTGCAGTCTGGACTGAACAACTCACCCTGGTTGTCCATCAGGGTGCTCCTACTTCGGATATGTTGCAACAAAAAAACAACCGTGTCCTGGGAACTTTATTAAATCGGCATAAGTAACCAAATCAATAAACGGCCGTTTATTGATTTGGTTACTTATGCCGATTTAATAATATAATACTGAATTTACATTGTGATCCCCTGATGAAGTGTTTATAACAAATATGAAAAGCGTTGGGCGGTGTACTATCATATATCGGAGTTATCCCGTGGAGAGGCTTTTTAGCCTACTTAATGTATATTTTTGTATAATAAAATCATTTGGAGCTACTAAGGTGTATTGGATCCCTGAGAAGTATACTAAAAGGCAATTTTGGAGAATTCTAGTGATACCAAAGAAGGATTTATATATATGCTGATTATTTAAAGAAATCTGGTGAGCAGTCACTACTAAGGGGGGGGGGATTTTAATATACAATTATCCTTCACATCAAATGCAGGTTCACTCTTAGATGTGTTTGCGCCCCTCTTGTTTTTTTGTTGTTTCAGTTTCTATATGATTCTACCCACCACCTGGGTTAAAGGGAGCTGCACCTACAAGGAGTGGATTGGCTGCATTTAGAACTTTGTAATCTCCATATAGAAGAGAAGAGAGATTTATATAGGACTCTCACTTTGGCACTATCATTATTCCTGTCGGACAATCTCCATAATATATTCCTTATTTTGGAGTTAATTCTATTTTAGTGGTGTGTAGTCCTTATATGAGCATTTGGCGCCTTGACCTATATTGTATTTATATTTGGATATGTTGCGCCTTCTTGACAACATTTCTGAGGCCTAGCACAATGTTTCTGCTGCCTTATTTGATGCCATCCGTCTGGTGGCAAGGGTTTCCACCATGTCTGTGGTTGCCAGATGAGATCTTTGGCTCAAGATCTGGTCTGCTGACACTGCTTCCAAGAAAGCCTTACTCTCCTTGCGTTTTGAAGGCACATCATTGTTTGGGCCAGATCATAAGGATCTGATTAGTGAGGCCACAGGGGGTAAAAGCACACTTTTGCCTTTGGTCCCCAGGAAGAAAACGCCTCTCAAGCATAATTGTTTTTTTCGTTCCTTTCAGACTGAGATACCTCTGGCGAACCAGGCGGTTCCCTCAGCTCCGCGTGCCTCCTCCAAGCCCAAACAGCAATGGAAGCCCAAGGTCTCCTCCAAGCCTAAGGCTTCCAAGCCTTCTTCGGCATGACTCACCGAACCCAGGTCCCCACTCTGCTGTGGGTGTTCGTCTGTGTCACTACCACAGCATCTGGGAGGATTCAGTGGCAGACCCATGGGTTCTACAGGTGGTGGCGGAAGGATACAGGATCCCTTTAGTCTCTCTTCCAACATTTCGCTTTAATCCTTTTCATATGCCCTAGGGTGCAGAGAAACTCCGTCTGTTCAATTAACTGTAGAAAACAAAGAGGGGAAAAAAACAACAAGGGGCGCCCTTGTGTGTACCAATCTTTTTTTTAAATCATGGAACCACCACCACACCCAATTGTGTGCACTCACAATGGGCCTGTGTCAGCGGCGGCTTATACCGATACTGACTATACAGGCTTAATGTAGAAACGGAATCCTATTTATTCCACTTTAAAATCTGCTTATAGATGTTATACTTATAATCGGCTTGTTATTTGCTTTGAAAAAGCGGCTTTCCAGCCGCGAAACGCGTTAGCTTATAAAGCCAACTTATAAAGCCTCATATGTGTTTTTTAATATAATAAACAATTTTAATATTGATATTTAATATCTTTTCCGCCTGCTACATTGATTGAAAGAATCTGCTACATATGTGAGTCCCGAACGGAGACGGGTGATCTCTCCGCAAGTGCAGTTGTCAGTTAACTCTGATATCAGAGCTCTGACCAAGAATAAATGTGAGTATAATATATACATATTGAATTTCCACTTTTTCTGGTTACTATATTACACTATTGGAGCCCCTTGCTTGTTTTCTTTCCGTCTGTTCAATGGCCCTTCTGGACAAGGATGTTCTAGAGCCGGTTCCAGTTCAGGACAGAGGTATGGGTTTTTACTCAGTCACCAGGAAGGATGGCGGTTGTCTTCCCATTTTGGATTTGAAGGATCTCAATTCCTTTGTGATCAGGACCCATTATCACCAGGAGTCCCTAAGGACGGTGATGGCTGCTATGTCCCCGGGGAAATTCCTTACCTCTCTGGATCTTCAAGAAGCATATCTACACATGGCCATTCATCCAGAGAGCCAGCAGTATCTCAGATTTGCTTGTGACCAAGGGCACTTTCAGTTTTCAGCTCTTCCCTTTGGTCTGACTACAGTCTTCAACCGTGTCCTGGGAGCTTTAGTATCCGTCCTCCATCGAGACGGCATCAGAGTCACTCCATACATGAACGACCTGCTTCTGAAGGCCCTCTCTGCGGAACTTCTTCATCAGCAGGTTCAGGACTGCATTCATGCTCTCACCCATCACGGGTGGATCATCAACAGGGACAAGTCTGATCTTGTCCCATCCCAGCGTCTGGTCTTCCCGGGCCTTCTCTTCAACACTCAACAGAGCATGGTGTTTTTCACAGACGAGGTAGCTCCCCAGATCGCCTACAGGGTTTCTGCTGTTCTGGCTCAAGATCCAGTTCCAGTCAAGAATCTGTCATCTCTAGTGGGGAAATTAATCTCCACCATAGAAGCGGTCCCATTTGCCATGGTTCACACCAGGGAACTCCAGATGTTTGTGATCCAGGTGTGCAGGGGTCAGCCGGACCTTCTGAAGACTTCAGTATCCCTTCCTCTTCATGTGGAATTGAGTTTGTCGTAGTGACTCGACCTCTCCAATCTGCTGAAGGGCAAGTCCTTCCTGGTATCCTTCTGGACCATGGTGATGACGGATGCCAGCCTCTCCGGCTGGGGAGCGGTCCTGGGTCACTTGAGTGCTCATGGTCGGTGGTCTCCAGAGGAATCTCTCCTTCCCATCAATGTGTTGGAGCTTCGGGCAATATTTCATGCCCTTCGTCACTGGACACCCCAGCTGGGAGACTGCCCAGTCCGGGTACAGTCCGACAATGCCACAGCCATGGCTTACATCAACAAGCAAGCGGAACAAGAAGTCTCGCCGCTTGGTTAGAGGTCAAGGCTATTTTGTCCTGAGCAGAAGAACACGTTCCGGCCATATCCGCAGTGTACATTCCTGGCATAGACAACATCATGGCGGACTTCCTTAGTCAACACACAGTGGACAGCGGCGAGTGGGAGCTGCACCAGAGGTGTTCAACCTCATCGTTCAGAAGTGGGGTCTTCCTTGCATCGACCTGATGGCGTCAAGACACAACCGGAAGGTTCAGAGGTTCTGCTCTCGCTGGAGGGATCCTCTAGCTATAGTGGTGGATGCCATGTCCATTCCTTGGTTATTTCCTCTGGCTTACATCTTTCCTCCCCTCCCCATGTTGCACAGGGTGTTGCGGAAATTGAGACTGGAACACTGTCCAGTCATTCTGATTACTCCGTACTGGCCTATACAGGCTTGGTTTCCGAAGCGTCTGAATCTGTCAGTGGCGGAGCAATTTCGGCTCCCTTGCCGTCCGGATCTTCTTCTACAGGGTTAGCTGGATCTTCTTCTACAGGGTTAGCTGTGGAAGGAGGATGTCCATCGTCTAGCTTTGATGGCTTGGAAATTGAATCCTCAATATTGAGGAAGAAGGGTGTTTCTTCTGGTGTGGTGGCTACTATGCATAGTGCCCGCAAACCTGTTTCTTCTAAGGCCTACCATCGTGTCTGGGTGACTTTTCTATCTTGGTGTGCTGACAGGGACCTGTCTCAGGAATTTGACTTGCCTACGGTCCTGGCCTTCTTGCAGGATGGTGTGGACAGGGGCCTCAGTTTGAGTTCCCTTAAGGTTCAGACGTCTTCTCTGTCTGTTTTCTTTCAGAGGTGCATTACCATTCTGCCGGATGTCAAGGTTTTCTTTCAGGGCGTTACTCATACTCGTCCTGTCTTCAAGAATCCTGTTTCTCCGTGGTATCTTAACTAGGTTTTGGGCATTCTACAGCGCCCCCCCCCCTTTGAGTCCTTGGCTACAATTCCTCTACGCTTGTTGATGTGGAAAATGGCCTCTCTCCTGGCGATTGTTTCTGTTCAGCGTGTTGCAGTGTTTCATGCTCTGTCCTGTAAACCACCCTTTTTGTTGTTTCACAAGGACAAGGCGGTGCTTCGCACTTCTCAGGAGTTTCTTCCGAAGGTTGTTTCAGAGTTCCACATCAATCAGGAAATTGTGGTGCCTTCTTTCTGCCCTGACCCTACCTCTGACAAGGAGAGGGATCTCCACTAGTTAGATGTGGTGCATTGTCTCAAGTTTTATGTACATCGCACTGAGTCTATCAGGCAATCTGATGCATTGTTCGTCATTCCTGAGGGTCCCAGGGCAGGAAGACCTGCATCCAAAGCGACTATTGCATCCTGGATCAAGTCCACTATTTGTAAGGCTTATGATCTGAGGAAGAAGCCTGTTCCTTTTCGGGTCATGGCTCATTCTACTAGATCTATTGGGGCTTCTTGGGCTTACAAGAATCAGACCTCCACTGATCATTTGTGCAAGGCTGCCACTTGGTCATCTGTGCACACCTTTTTGAAGCATTACCGTGTTGATGTGCTGGCATCGACTGACGCCAGTTTTGGAAGGAAAATCCTGGAAGCAGTCTTGCCTGTCTAGGATCTTCTTCGGTTCTTGGCGCTTCCTTCTCTTTTGAGGCCTGTTGGCTCTAGTTCAGTGTGCTGTGTAACAGTTGGGGTGTTGTACCCCTGTTCAGTGTCCGTTGACACTCCCTTGTTGTTGGGCTATCTCTGATCTGATTGTTCATATCTGCTCTGGTAACTTTGGGGGCCTTGCACCTGGTCCTTGCCTTACTTCCCACCTCCGGGAAACTCAATGGTTGGACATCCCAGAGTTACCAGTAACCTGTATTGGATGACAGAGAAAAGAGGATTTTAGTCTTACCTGTTAAATCCTTTTCTCTTAGTTCATACAGTTTACTGGTCTCCCACCCTATCAAGGGACCATGTTTGGCTCTCCTGTGGCAGACTGTGGGGGTCCATCGTGGTCAAGCTCACAGGAGTCTTCTTTCCCTTCTACGATCTAGTCAGTAGTTAGTGTCTCAAATCTTACTGGAGCTGGTTGGGTAGCTGCAGACAAGGAGGGAAGGTAGGCTCCACCTCCTGCATACAATTCTAGAATTGTTTCTGCCTAAAATTAAAGGGGAGGATTGCCTACCCAGAGTTACTAGTAACCTGTATGGACTAAGAGAAAAGGATTTAACAGGTAAGACTAAAATCCTCTTTTAAATTGGTGGTATCTGGGAAATTTTCTTTTCTTAACTACGATGTAATTGGCTCTCATCTCGAATATGGCCATAAGTCCCAAAATCCAGAGAGTGACAAGATAATCAGGATAGTTATGAAGTCTGTTAGCATGTCAGAAATTAAGGATATTAATGCCTGAACACAGATGAGGCACTCATGCCTCTGATTCAATCAACTGTGTTCCAGTCGAAAAATCCTTACAGTGCTATTATCATGTTTTACTAAGTCTGCTCCTATGTTAGCAAGTTTAGTTAAGAGCTCAGCTCCTATCAGCCATTTCTAATGCAACCTGGAAGTATGTAACAGGATCATTGGGAACAGTGTTATTTTGGTCAGCAAGACTGATCTGTGAGATTTTAAAGCAGTTCAGTCTCTTCTCGTGTTACCAGCTAGAGAGTTCCAGTGACCTCCTTTCCGACCCCCCATTCTGCTCCTCCATTGGTTAGACAGGGCTCACAATGCAGTTCACCAGGGGAGCAGATCTACCAGTAGAGCACTATCCAAGTCATAGTTGCCCTTTAGCCCTTATATTTACAGAGTGGTATCCAGTGTGAAGCAATCAATTGAATACCCCTCTGGCACTCAAAAGGTTAAGCAATAATCTGTTGGTGATTCCTGAGGACAGGGCTTAGAAGCAGTACCATATACTTAAATTGAACTTTATGATATTGGTTTATAAAACTGATAAAGTAGACAAGTGTATAAAGGTCACACATAGCCAATAGAACAAAGACACATGTTTAATTTCTTATCTGTCACTTGTGTAAATGTGTTCTCCTAGTAGGTAGCCCATAAACTAGGCTATATCTTTGTTTAGGTAATACACTGGTATAATTATTACTCCTTCTGATAAGTTAAAAAATAGTTTACATCTTAGGTCAGTTTTAAACACTATTAAGAGATGCTTTGAAAGCTTTGTGCATAATTGTAGTCATTAAGGGTCAAAGCAGACACTCTGACTTTAGACTTAAAGGCATTGCTTTTTTGCCACTGAATGTACTGTAACGCATTCAGTCAAACAGTTAAAGGGAATTGTCACCAGGTAGTTTCCTGTTCTCAGATATGTTCCCTGGGTGTAGACCTGTCAATTAATCTGGGGGCTATATTGTGAGCTCAAGCTGAGGTGAAGAATGTGATCTGAAAAGAGACCTCAGGTGCTCACTCATGCTTTCCATGTGAGACACTGAAGTCTTGCAATTCAGCTCCCATAGACCCTTTTGAAAGACTTTCAAGCCTATCATAGGATCTATGGAGGAAGCCACAAACTGCACAAACCACATAAATATCAGACCACCTTTTGGAGTCAGGAAGGAATTTTTTACTCATGAGGGGCTTAATTGGAAATTACTTCAAAAGTTTTTTGTTTTTGTTTTTGCCTTCCTCTGAATCCACAAATGTGGTATGTCATGGGCTGAACTTGATGGATGCATGTCTTTTTTCATCCTCTTAAACTAAACTATGCTACTATGTTCTAGCCCACTACCAGCTGAGGGGGACAGTTTCTTTTACCCCTTAATTGCCTGACAGGACCCTTTTTTGGGCTGCCTTGTGCAGTAAAATATGATAATTGTCCTTGAAGATGGGGCAGTTATGATGGTTCTGCTTAGCGTTTCAGTGTTAGTAATCTCATAATCATATGATCAAGTGATTTTTTTTTCTTTCTCCTCCTGATAAACACTAATCTGATGAAGTTGTATGGAAAAGCTTTCCACTGAATAAATCTCTTTAGTAACATAAAATATTTCTTTAGAAGGCCGATAATACTATGGGTAATAAAGAAAAAAAATAAGTTTATTTGGAATCATACATTTTATGTAAACATGCAGTTATGTTACACTGTTAAATGGAATTATAAAAATACAATGATACCTTTCCTTTAAGTCCCTGTTTAAAGGTAACTAGGAAGATACCAAGCAATAATGTTAGTTACCCTTTAAATAGATCAGGTTTATGTCACCTGTTAATTTCCATTGCTGTCAGTGGGAGTCAACTGTGGAATAGAGCCAGATCTGCTTAACTACTCCATAAAAATAAGGGCCCCACTGTGCAAGAATTTGAAGACTAGTGGAGATGTGTGTGTGAGTGTGTGTGTGTGTGTATTGTCTATATGTGTCTTAGAAAAAACTGAGATTTCAAACTATTTTCTCTGACTATGGCACTTGCGTTGGATACCGTTCCGGCACTTAGAATTAATGAAATTATTATTTTTTAATTGCAATACATTTTATTTATTGTATAATCTTCTTTGTGGTGCTGTGTACTATGTGTAGGGCCATATAATTCTCTCTTCTAAGAGGGTTCCTGATTTATGCAAAGTTCCAATTGTCGATTAGCTGAGGAGGAGCCTCCTTATCCAAACCTAACACACATTGTGAGTTGCCCCATGCCTCTTCTGCCAAACGGGCAATGCAATTTGCCTCGCTCACCCATATAAGCACTGTGAGTTGGCTGAGGAGAAGGCAGGAGTGAACCGACATCTTCATCACTTGCCCTTTCACCACCTTCCCTTTCACCACCTTGTCTTTCACCACAGTGAAGGGGAGGGGCCACCCTGTTCATTGTGGCAAAGGGGAGGGGCTATCCTTTTCACCCTGCTGAAGGGGAGCGGCCATCGATGAACATTCCCTTTAGCTATGGTGAAGGGGACATGGTGGCCCCTCCCCTTCAGGGAGAACAGGATCACCCCTCCACTTTGCCATAGCGAACACCATTGTCCTTCCCCTTCACTGTGGACAAAGTTAATGCAAAAAAAAAAAAAAAAAGCCAGTCCTCGTGGTGGGGCATCAGATCCTCTCCTGATGTCCCCACCCCCAGCTACTTATCTCCCAGCAGAATCAGCTTGGAGATCAATAGAGGTGCGCAGTGGAGTAAGAGAGCTCCCCTGCTTCCGTCCTACCTGAACTAGTGGTGGGTTCGAGAAACCCTTTCACATCAGTGAGGGAAAGCCACCAAAACTGATGTGAAAAGCTTTCCTGATCATGTCCACTCCTACCTGGTAGTTCGGGTAGGTTGGAAGCAGGGATACTCTCTTGCTCCCCTGTGTCGCCTCTATTGATCTCCAAGCTGAATTGGATGGGAGATCAGTTGATGGGGGGGGGGATCATCAGGAGGTGTCCTGAATCCCCACCACGTGGTCTGATAAGAGGACTCTTTACAACGTACAATGATCCATTACATCCGAACAGGACCAATTCTGTCCCAACAGGACCTGGAGCTCCCCAAAAAGAACAGGGTGGATAAAGAATGCCTTCACAGTGCACTGCCCATCATTCTTGCAATGAAGGAATTACAGAGCTGAAGCAGCAGCCCCTCTGCACGCCGACATAGAGAACAGTGACAGACACACCATACAAGAAAATCAAATACCTTTTAATGAGGAAAAAGTAATAACTTCCCCCTGCCTGGGACTTATTTCCCCTTTGGAGCTGCAGTGGTTCGCAAACACAGTACTAACAGGAATGACTTTAACTTTTTCTGTACCAGAGGGGTGTAAATAATTAACCCCTTGGATGCTATCAAGCTCTGCAACAAATCACAAAGATGTACATTGTAGTGTTTTCTATTATTTTAAAACACACACACACACACAAATTTAAGTATTTTTTTTTGCTCCGTAAAATAAAAGCACTCCCACTGTTGTAAGATGCTTTATCTATCCACTTGGACCAAATTCCATAAAACTTCTCCAGGCAGACATGATTAATGTAAGTTATTTTATAGAGAGGGACAAATCATCTAAACCACTTTCTATGTCACTAAACTATGTAATCGTTTAAAAAGAAAAACTTAACACAAAATTCCACTGTAAACGCTAGGTAACAGTCGCTAATGTTCGTGTGGGAATCCTATATAATAATTTGCTAGGATGTTTGTCACGATGCAGTCATGCGCAACAGAGACTGCACGCATTCGGGTCCCTACTGCCCATGATTGCATAGCGTGAGTGAGGCGACGCGAGACTGCATCGCGTGGAGCAGTGAGGTAGCAGCCTCTTAACCCTTTGAGTGCCAGAGGGATATGCAACACATTGCAAAGAAATGCGTTACTTACCCCTCTTGCACTCAAAGGGTTAACATTACCCGGACCTTGGCCCGTGTACACAGGCTTTTACACTAATATATATATAATATGATATGATATGGACTTTGGATCTTAAGCTTTTTTTCACATGGACAACAGAACTCTAGCGACTCCTTGTTACAGTTTTATTGGCCGTGTTCTAAGCTCACCTTTCTCTTGTGTTCCCCTGCCAGTCCTGTGAAGAGGAGGACGTGGATGATGGTCAGCCCAGGTGCACTCCAGCCACACGGGTCTGCCATTCTTTGGATTCTGCTATAAGCGTCTCAGTATTCAATATTACGTGAAGGTCTGCAAAGTACTCATAGGTTACCATGCAGATATACCCTGTTGCATCTTTCCTGCATTAACACAGCAAAAATAAAACTTTGTAGACTTGTTACATTCATGTGAGATGATAGTTGCCTGTGTAAAAGGCACTGTATCCCAGTTGTATAACTTTCAGCACAGGTGCTGTAACCAATAGTACACTGCCATAAATAGATCTACTTTATCAAATCCCTTGGGTAGCATGTATATTTAATTATTACAAAGTTAATAGTTTACATTTAAATATTATCAGATTAGTTAACTACATGATAGTTTAGTCTGAAGTACTGTAACAAATCGTAGATTATCTTTATAGATTAATATACTGATAGTGCACTTCTTTATCAGATCAGACACTGGGGGTGACAGACCTGACGAACAGGTTTACAGACTCATCACTAAATATCTTTTATTTTAATGGAGTTCCATTTACAATGCAATTACAATATTTTTCTTTCCAATGTATATACTTTTCACATGAATATTATTTATTTATTTGTTTGCAATGTATTTTTGTATCATGTTACAGTTGCCCTATCACTAAATCTTACAATGCAGTCCATAGGTATCTGCCCAGTGACACACAAGTTTTGTTGTTTTGGCCCTGTACTCCAGTATATTGGAACTGAAATGAAACAAAGATTAAAAGTATAAAGTGAAAACTGTCCGTTTTAATTTGAGGTTATTTACATCCATAAACTGCGAACCATGTAGGAATTACAGTCCTTTTTATATTTAGTCCATACAACTTCATTTACCCCACAGTCAGCTCATGTTAGACAGGTTACTTGATACAATCAGCTTTCTTTTGCCAGAGAATTTGAGTATAGTCACAGTCATGCTCTTGGAAGCATTCTCTTAGTCTAGGCCTTTGGGCATGGTGTATTGTTTTGCTGTAAGTGCTAATGAATAGATAAATTGTATACATGAAATATTACATGTGTTCGGCAGCAATCTTCATGCAGTATTTGGTATCTAGATATTACAGTACTGATATAATGTACTATATGGTGTGCCACAAAAATATTACCCACATCATCAGCAGCAGCTTGCAGTGCTGACAACTGTAAGATGGGTCCATTAGTTTTTACTCAGCTGTTCCCATACCCTGGCACTGGAGACAATATAAATATCCATTGTCAGTGTTTGTGGGTGCCCTGTAGGCATAACTGCTTCTTTTAGCTAATATGAGTAGGGCCCAGTGAGGTTCGCTACTGCTTTACCTCATGCCTGATAGGGTTCAACACACTGTGCACTCTGATATTCCCCCATAAACACCACTATCATTTAACTGTCAACATACTGTCTCCACCATCAGGACTTTCATTGGCTGGATATTTGCTTGTTGTTGGCCAACTTAACAGTGCAGAGATATTTATATAGTGTGTATATATATATATATATATATATATATATATATATATATATAATTCCTCAGTTAGTCCATGGATTCTCTCTAACCTTGTAGGACATTTTTATACAGTTTGACAAAACTGTCTACAAAATATTTTCAGCTCTTTGTGCAGGATTGAGGAAAGAAAGGTGAGAGATGCTCAACTAGGCTCATGAGCTAGCAAATACTTGCAAGAAGCTCATGGGGACATAGTCCCCGTGAGCTTCTTGCATGTATTTGCTAGCTCATTAGCCTAGTTGAGCATCTCTCACCTTTCTTTTTTCATATGCAGGATTGAGGAACCTGGTGTTGTTTAACTGTTGTTAGATTATAGCTCAGAACATCTTTTTCTGCTGGCCAGCAGAGGATGATGGGAATTGTGTTCCAGCAGCTGGAGAGCCACAAGTTCCCAATCTACCTGGCTGTTTCACATTTTCATGTCACTTATTTAGTGTTCGTCATTGTTGCAAAGTACATGTACAGATAAGAGTAAAGCTGGAAACAGAGATGCAAAGTCCTTAAAGTACATAAATCCCATGACAACAGTTAAATGCATTGTTCAAAGGCTGCAGTGCTGGTGACACGTCATTCAGCAGGGTTTAATGGAGGAGTATTACTTTATGAGAAGGGTTGTGCAATATGAATGGCAGTTAAACCACTCCACTGTGGCAGTTGTCTAAGGGCATTATGCTCCAAAGGAAAGTGGAATAATTCTAGAAGCAGGCAATTGTACCATAGGAGACAAATAAAAATTCCCGTTGAGGTAAATGTGGATTCTAACCTCTTGAATTCCAGAGAGGTCTCCAAAGCATTGTGTCTCTTTGCATTATAGTCTTTCCAGTAATTCAATTGGTTAGAATTCCTGTTTTAATCAATCGGCATTTGTTTTTGTTGTATTCCTTTTAAAGTGTTCTTTTCATATCTAAAATAAAGCCACATTTTTTGTGTGATGGAGATCAGTGAATCTGAGATGCTATTTTTTCAGTTATGATTGAGATGAAGGGTTTATGAATGATCCAGAACATTTCCTGTCTACTGTACAGGAGCTTACAGTTACACATCCATGAGTCCTGTTTATATATGTTCATATGCATACAGCAGATTGGTATTTCTAACTATGGTGCCTTATTGACTTCAGATGGATATGCCAGCCAGGATCTGTTATAAAAATGTTTTTGCAGGAACAGGGCCTTATTTAGCAAGCTAAAGAGGCAAAATTCAGGAATAAAGCAAATGTACTATAAGGAGAAATGAAAATGACCCTTGATTTAAATGGTGATTTTAACTCTTTGAATACTAGAAAGGTCTCCACTTCCTTGCCCTTATTCTTTTTCTCTTCCACATCCATTTGCAGGCATACTTTCCAGTCAGGAATCATAGGAGCCTTTCACATAAGGCAATTCTGGAACACATTTAAAAACACAAATTCATTAAAATCAAAGATTCTTTAACCCTTTGGTGTCAGAGGGGGTATATAATACATTCAAATGGTTAAAAAGCTGTGAAGGCACTTCAAGGTGTGTGCGCATAGGGAAGAGAATAATCATATCTTCAGTTAACCCTTTTGGTGCCAGAGGGGTATGCATAGCAAATCAATGTGTTGCATACCTCTCCGGCACTGAAAGGGTTAATATATATTATAAAATACATTAAAACCAAAAACAGTGATACAACTTGTATTTAACCCTTTGAGTTCCAAAGGGGTATCCATCGCTTTGCAGAGCAAAGGGCATTCCAAAGGGTTAATTACTTATTATTTGTATATTTAAAGAACACATAATACTATCCTTGAATCACTTTTTATTTGCTAAATTTTGAACTAATTATGTAATGACCATAATGTGTAAAACAAAATATGAGACTAAATTTCATAATGGGAAATCTTATGAAAATAATTTCTTATTCTCTCTTTTATTGAAATTGCTGACTAAATGATTTACTAAGAAAACTGTGGCAATTGTGAGGTAAAAGAGCTGCACCATAGAAGACAAAAACAAATCCCCATTTATTCCAGAGTGAGTTGTAGCAAATAATTACAATTTGAGTGATTTTCACTTGTCCCCTATGCAGTTAGTTTACACCAGTTCTTAGTACATCAGTATGAATAAAATCACCAATTTAACAATGGATTTTAAATAACTTCAACCACCATGCACACTTTGTGTATGCCAAGTCCTTTGTGAAAAGTAATGCTGTTATTAACAACAAGTGTGATGTTTGTTTTTTTACTTTTCAAATCTAATGTTACCAAATGTTTATTTGCTTGTTTCCTTAGATTAAAGGTTTTTACTCATACCAGGATGAGCCCACGGTACCTCTAAATATCAAGAGAGGCTTGGCTAGCCTGTTCCAGATACAGTTAAGCTCTGGTTCTGCCAATGAGGTAATTCCATTCCTATAAGTGGTGTGGGCAGTTAGCTCATGTGGTAGCTTGTTCTCCCAGCATGAAACTGGTTAACCAATTCATGTCTCCTCTGAAATGTGAGGGCTGTGGATGTCCAGAAGCTAAAGAATGGTATAATTAAAATGATAAACTTCTGGTATGTGCAGGAAATTATGGGATTTAGAGGATTGTCCAAGTATTACATCAACTCTCATTTTACTAATCCTTTGAGTGCCAGAGATATACCCAACACACGGTTTATGCATTAAAGCGTGATAAAGTGGAGATGACTTTTCCAGTTCCTATTTTATTCTATAGATCCTATGCACTAGGATCTCCAAAGTTGGAGAAATACATAGGCTCCATAGAATAATATAGGAGACTGGTAGAATAAAAATGATACCTTTTTGGCTTCAGGCATAATAAGAATGAAGGCTGAGTGCACACAATACATGTTAACATCAACCCCTTGACTGCCAGAGAGGCATCCACCACACTGCAGATTGGATACCTCTGTATGTGTGCAGATCTGATCTGATTTATTCTTTAAGCTTCTTTTTATGTAATTCCCATTTTACCTAGTATAAGCCATCTCTTCTCAGATGTGGAATCTGGTTGTAAGACTATACAGATAACAGAAGGGGACAATCTTTCTATGAGAACAATGAAGGCCCTGCCCCCTTGACAAGTTTTTCAGGTTTTTCTTTTATCTTAGTTGAAGATTGTCCCTCTCTGCTGTCTACCTGGGCACCTCCATTCTGATCTGGCTGAACAGTGTTACATCAGTAAAAGGGGTGGGAGGGGGATACTTTGTCATTGAATTACTCTTGAACTACAACTCTGGCAGAATTGAAATAACACTCTCCAAATTCCAAATACTGTGATGATTAATTAGAGCTGCTTTTATTATGAAAACATTACTATCCCTTTAAGTCACCCATAACTCTCCAGGACAAAAAAAAGAGGCCCTGGGGCTTATGCAGAAAGGAACACGTGCAGTTCTGGAGTGTAACAACTGCATCTTAGGGGCCAAATAAAAGTCATCTAGTAAGAAAATAACTGTTATGTTCTTATTAACCAAATATAACCTTTGTCTCAAGCAGAGAGTTTGTTAATACACTTTTAATACAAACTAATAAATAAGTTGTAAAGTAACAAATACACTGGACATAATTTTCTTCCTGGACAGCTCTAATACTCCGATAAATCACACAACATTCATGTTGTGAAGCAATCAAAAATGTACCTCAATTCCATGTGTTTCCCACTTTGCAACACACATTACTAAGGCAAGATCAACTTTCCAAAAAAATGTTGTGCTTGTGTTTGATATGTAAATTGATGTTCTTTTCTGCTCCATTTGCCAGGTTGATGTTTCTGGTAAATGCAAAGTTACTTACCAAGCACGTAAGAATCAAGTGAACAAGATTAAGGAAATGGATAGCTGCAAAATATCAAAAACAGGTTTTACTACTGCCAACAAGGTACGGTATGAATGTTTTATTTTTAGGACCTTTTTTTTTTTTTCTCATTATGTGTTGGCCATAATATGAGACATGCATAATATTAATATTTAATAACATTGTAAAATCTCACGTATAATACTCACAATTTTGCCCCTTTTCATCTTAAGTGAAGTGGGGGGCTGCATATTTTACACGAGACAAAAAAAATGTATATATCATCATGTCTGGTCCCATCCTCCTTGCCTCTACCTCAATAGGCTCCCACCTTCCCCTCCCTCTACTCACCCCCTCCGGAGGCATCTGGAACTCTGGTCTGAATTTGGAGAGCCCTGCTCTGTATCAGCCGTGGCACGTTCAGGCACTCTATATTGCGCAGCAGAGACTGCCAGTGCTGCAGTTATGCGCAGAACAGATTCTGACAAACATCCTAGCTAATTATTATATAGGAGAGATATATATAGTTATAAAAATATTTTAGTCTGGCTAGTACTGTTTCAGTATACATTAAAGTGCAGACTGTTTATATTATACAAGTATAAAATTAGTATGTGAATGAGAATTGTTTTATGATTCAAGGAGTTAAACAGATGCAATGCTGATTACACTTTTTGTGCCTTCTTTTACAACTATGTAAAATACAGTTATTGTCAATAGATGTTGCCCTGTCTTTAGTCCTGCAAATATATAAGTACATTGGCATTTGTTAATGCCTACTAGTACATTGCTTGTGTCCATTTCTCTTGATTACTGGCTATAGATTGCACCTCTTGCCAGTTTTGATGTTCATGGCATAGTGCTTTATAGTAAAATACTTCATTCATGGGTGCAAATGGTGTGCAAACATGATTTCACCAGTTACAGGTGTGACTGCATTTGAGAAAAAAAAACCTTATCATGGGAACAGATCTAGAATGTTATTTTGTAATAATCTCCTTTAGATCTTTAAATGCATAGGTATGGCTACTCCCATTAAGTGGAATCTATACATTTAAGAATGTAGCAGTTAATTTGTATAACCGAAACCATTAACTAGATTGTCCTTCATACAACACTATGGCTTATCTATTTAGTTATTTTTTCTTTTACATCTCAAGTGTCTGTATTTTCTAAATGTCCTTTTTACTCTGCCTTTAGTTCATGCTTCTTCACAGTAATAGGCTGCTAAAGATTGAATGAGAAATCATATAGAGAAAAGCCCCAACCACGGTTCCTAGAGGTTTCATTCCCCTTTTTATACTAGCTAATATGGCAGTGTTATTCATAGCTTAATCAATTTTCCATGGCAGGCCTCACCTTCCCTTGTGCTCTTATATTCAGCAACCCCATCTCCTACTGAACAACTGCTAATACCATCCCCATCCACAAACCTGAAATGTGTGTGTGCTTATATTACAAGAATGTACAGCTATTATCAATGCTAATCATAGATATAATAATGTGCCTATTTATTTATTTATTTATTTTAATGTTTCAGGTCATGGGAATTTCTAAGAAAGGAACATCTAGTACAATTTATATAATTGAGGATGATATTATTAAATCTGTGTTAGCTGAAGAGAATCATGTGCTGAGCCTTAATGCTTATCAAACCATCGCAGCTAAAATAGTTTGCAAGTGAGTATGTACTAGCAGTCCTTGCTAGCAAGCAGTCATTTAGTGATCACTGTGAGGGTATTTTCTCTTTCGTCTACTGTGGAACACACGAACCATAAGGTAAAGTATCCTTTCACTGGAGGGCATGGCACCTACATAAAAAAGCTCTGTGGAGGTGGAGACTCCTTCTCTACTTCATGTTACCCTCACCAGAAATGTGCAGTTTTCAAAGTGAGCTTGTTGTAGATAGTTAGAGCAAAGATACTCTTAGCTTGAATTTTTATTACTTATATGGGGCTGTTTCTTCCCCCATTAGGTGGGCTCCTATTCCATGTTTTCCAGGCTGTGTACACACAAGTGTGAAGACCTTTACGGAACCTGGGGTCTCTTAGGATATGGCTAGCTGAACTTAGTCACTTTCCTCTCTTTTTTTACCTTTGCACTGCATCAGAACCTGAAGATTGAAGAGGATTCCAGTATTCTTTTCTGTCTGTTTGTCATGCAGCCACATTCTGAGGTCTGTGGTTCCTTTCTATTTCTGGCACTTTGGTATTTTACCTTCAGTTTTCCTTCCCCTTCTGTCCCGCATATCTCTCTTAAGGAATCTCCTGGCTATGTCTGATCACAGGGGAGATATGGGCAAGTCTAGCACCACAAGGGCTTTAGGGTTTTCTTCAATAACTCTTCATTCCTGTTGTAATACTAGTCTTCCTAGGGAATTGCTGGTGCATAATGTCTCTACTTTTCTGTGGCCCCCCCCCCTACACTTCAAACTGCAGGCCTCTCTTCCTCTGAACAGGAGCCTTATTTCTACTATGGCTACTATTCCTTCATATATTAAGGTAGTCCTTGAGTCCTGGAACCAGGACCACTCTATTCCACCCAAAAGACTGTTTCATCAATTTAATGGTGAATGATATTCCTCTATTGAGGAAGAGAAAACAGAGGAGGATATTGTTTCCTCCCTTACCCCTGGGGATTCATTTGAGGAAGACCCTGTGACATTCGTAGAGAGTGTTATTCAGGCTGTTTTGGAGACCATTAAGGTTTCTGAGGAAGTTCCTTATCTCTGGATATTTTTACAAGGAGTGATGTGGTGCTTTTCCTTCCCTATTATTCCTTTGAATGAGTAGTTCTTGAGGAGTGGAAGTCACCTGATAAACTATTTATCCCCAGGAACTTTTGTCTTTTATATCCCTTCTCTCCTGCTGCACTATAGCAGTGGGCTACCCCCAGCAATTAACCCTACTATTTCTAGCCTTTCCAAGGACACAGCATTGCCAGTTATTGACGCAGCTGCATTCTAAGATCAGATGGACAAATGCATGGCTTACCGTCTTAAGACAAATTTCCCAGCCTCAGGTCATCTTACATCCAGCCTTTGTTATGCATGAGTGACTAGAGCTATGGCTGTTTGGGGGAGCAACAGTTAGGTGTAGTCCATTCTGTAGAGGACATTATTCTTTTGTTTCTAAGATTCTTGAGGCTAATACCTACATTACTGAGTCTACATTTGATGATGCCAATGTCATTGCAAATCCTTTGCATTTTCTGTTACACCATGATGTACCTGTAGTTGAAGATTAGTGAACCAGTCTTTTAAGCAGTCTTTTTTCTCTTTCCTTTTTGTGGGCAAGCAGCTGTGTGGCCCAGAACTGGAAACATTTATTAGCCATGATGATTTTTTTTAATGGTAAATCTTTTGAAAAACTATGAATATTCAATGAAAAAAAAAGCCTTTAGTTAAAGTGAGAGTTAAGTTCTCATCCAAATGCACAAAACCCAGGAAGTACAGGTTAAGTTTTTTTGCAATGCATTGCAGTCCTCTATAGCATTCAAGGGATTAAATTCCACTATTTAAATTAGTGGAAATTTGGGGAATATTTATTTTTCCGTTTTAGTGCAGCTAATTTGTCCCAGAATTACTCCCCTGACTTTTGAACATACAGCCCTAACACAGAAAGAGAGAGAGAAACAAACATACTCACACATGCAAAGTCAAAATAGACACAGACACAGACACACATGAAGACAAAGTGAGAAGAATGTACTCAGGGCTTTGGGTGCCCATTTCAGGCTTACATTGCCATCTACCTGTGGAAAGCTGTCCCTGCTTCATCTATGCACCGATATACTTTAACAGGGGTTGCCAATCCTGACGCTCAGGAGCTAACAACTCTGCATGTTTTCTAGATATCCCTGAATGAGAGCAGGCAGGCAAATTAAAGAGATTGAGCTACTAATTACTACACTACAATTCTCATGCAGTTCCAGACTGTAGAGGTTTTTTTTTACCATAAAGGAGAGATAGAATCCTGAATCTGACCAATGAGAGCTTGCCTGAAGGCAGAAATACTTTGTGCTGAAATGTGCTAATTTCCAAGACCAGAAAGGCCATTCACTGCCTTGGTTCCAGGTTTGAGTTGTCCAGACTGAGTGACCATCAGTGATTCACCAGTTAAAGTTGTGACTTGTACTTGTTGCAGTAGTAAAAGTATTGACCTGGCTTTGATTAACACATCATCATGGTAAGGAGTATGTTGAGCCCATTTTCCCATAAGTATGCTGCCAGAGGATTAAATACATTTGTAAATACTTTGGAAGCTGTTGAAAGCCCAACTGGTAGGGCTACAAACTGATAATGCAGGTTCTGGAATACAAACTGAAGATAACAATAGTGTTTTAGACATCTTTTAGGTACAAAGAAAACAATGAATGCTTCCAGTTCCATAGCATTTGTTTACAGACCTGATGGGAGCGACAAACAGAATTGAATAGAAACCTTGCAATCTTTGTTGTTTGGGAACTGGAATAATAATTCCAAAGAAAGGAGAGATGATATTGCTTAGTAAAAATCTATAGATTTTCTTTTCTTCTTTGAATGACTGCACATAAAGAATCTGCTTGGTGGTAGTGATTTAAGAAGAGATAGTTCAACAGGGATATTACTTGAAGTAACCATGTGCCTGAAGCTACCTCTTGCCTTTGTTGGCAAAAATGTTTGAGCCTTCCTCCTAGAGGAAAATCTTTGAGGGGGCTCACTGCACCACCATTATACAGAGGCGGAATTGTTAGAAGACTTGAAAGACTGCTTCTCCTTTCCAGGTAGACCTAGCCTTATACCCAAAAGCAGTTGCTTGTGAAATTGTTTGTCTAGAGGATGAATGCTTGATGTCTCTAAAAAAGCAAAAATCACAACCCTTACTTTGAGGATTGAAAGCTCGGGATTTCGACTGGGGAAGGAGAGTACTTTTACCTTGTGTTGCTTGGTTGATAATCCTGCACAATTTGGTACCAAATAATAATGTACCTTTTAGAAGATGGATATGCTAACCAGTTTTTAAACCATAGTGATTTATGGGCGGCAACAGATGTAGCTAACACCTAGCTGTCATATTACCTAACTCAAACACTACTTAATTTTTTAAGGTGTTGGCTTCTTGCATCAGAGCTATCAGATGTAGACTTTTCATTTGTGGGAACATCCTCTCCGTACTGCTTGCATAAGCTAATCTGCCTAAAATTTCATGACTCTGCTTGCCAAAGCCACTGCAAATGAGGGCCTGAGGGGTGCTCTTGCACTTTAGAAAATCATTATTAATTCAGAATCAAATCTGTCAGATGGATCCTTGAAATCTACTGCTTCTTGATGTTACATTATGTCTTGCAAGTCTGGATACTGAGGCATCTAATGAAAGAGTGAATTATCCACGTGGTATCATGGAAAAGGGTGTAAAAGAGTATGAGGCGGGCATGCCCTACCCCCCTTCCAATTCCTGTCTTCCCCCCTTTAACACACACACAACCATGAACCCCACACACCAACATCCTGCCTAAGTAAAGCTTTTTACACTTCTAATGAAAAATAAAGACACAACACAGTAATTGTGGGATAAATGGAGGTCACGGTTTATTTAAGGCCTATTTAACTATTTAAACCCTTGGACCCACCCTCATAATGTGGAGCTCCTGGGCCATGGTGTCCTGGGACGGGATCGGCCAGGCCTGCACCCCGCCAGGCAGCTACCTAGATGGGGAGGCTTTACCAGGCATTCTTAGCCCCACCTCCCCACCTTCTCGCGGCAGCTCACCACTTCGTGCCATTGGTGTTGGTACTTGGCAAAACCTTTTCCCTTCAGGCCCCACCAGCCGCACAACCGGTGTCCTGACTTAAACGTAACCTTCAGGTATGCCCCACCGACACAGTGCCCAGGAGAGACACACTATTGGACCTTTGTAAACTACATCTCCAGAGAAGCTTCTTATGACCTATCCGCGACCTCCGGCTAGCGATGAAGTTTTCAAGCCATTTAGTCTGGGTGGGTGGGAGGAAAAACAACATTAGTTAATGTGTATCATAACTTTGGACTTCTTTTTAAACACATATCCCCCCGCCCCCTCTCACACCCTTACCTGGGGGAGGTGAGGTGGTCACACACCCCCTCTCCCAAATCTAATCAATCCCCCCCCCTGAGCTGGAGCGGCCAGCCACCATTGTCTAGGGACTGACCGCCCCAGCCCAGCAGGGGGGGAATACACATCTCATTGTAACAGGGGGAGAGGGCAGCCGCCTCATTGTGCTCCAGGCAGACGAGCTGCCCTCCACCCCTGATTTATAGTCTTGCCTGTTAAATCCTTTTCTCATAGTCCATATGACATACAGGTACCATGGGAGGCGACAGCTCCTCCCAGTAGGCTGGAACATTTCTAGAAAAAAGTTGTAGGTGGAGCCTCCCCTCCTCCTTAACAGGGTATTCTCTAGCCCTGCCTTCCAGTTAGACTTGAGACAAGCTCACTAAATAGGATAGTCCTATGGACTAAGAGAAAAAGATTTAACAGGTAAGACTAAAATCCTCTTTTCTCTGTTGTCCAATATGACATACAGGTACAGGGATATACCAACATTAAGCTCCCAGGGTGGGAATTAAAACTGAAGGACCAAGCTCCAGTCCCCATGATACCTGAGTTCCCAAGGATGGTTCACTTTTAAAATGTTGAACTGAAGTATGCTCCACTCACCCCCAGACAGTATAAGAGCAGAGATGGCCGCAGTTGCGCTTCTGACCAGTTCTACTTACCTTTTGGAGTAGTAGTTTCCTGTGCAGTGAGCTAGGTGCTGCTAACTGTAAGACACTTAAGAGCCCAGTGGGAGGAGAAGGAAGTGAGGATGCCATGGCATTAAGGCGTTGGCATCTGCTGTGGACATTTATATTTCCCATCATAACCATTAACCCCTTGGTTACACTTTTGTGCTATGTCTTTATGTCTCTTTCTCTGTCTGGTGTCTATTCTGTTATTTCTAGCGGGAAAGAAAAATGGTGACAGTGTTTTTAAGTCATAGTTTGGTATTCTATTACCTGTGCTCTGACCAACCACCTAGAGTTAAGCTCATGCAATGGTTGCTAGATTAGGTCCCATAGAAACCACAGGAGCCACCATAAACCATTTGCTGTTCTATTGAATGTGGTGAATGTTAACACACGTGAAGTGACACATTTTCAGCTGCTAAATCTGTCCCTACAAAACCCAGGTATAGCGTCCCCAACACATGTTAAAAACTATCTTAGTGAAAAGAAGAGCAACAGGAATATACACATACATTCACAGCTAGGCATCCCTACCCCAGTAACTCAGATTTATTAATATGGGGGCCAAAATGCCCATATCAATACATCCAAATTACAAGCAACAACCTCCCTAAAAAAACAAGCAAAACATGTAAAAGAATGAAGGCTCCTAAACCCCCTCCCCCAACCTTCCAGATATTAACAGACCTAAGATGAAATGAAATCCTCTTCCCATTGAGAATACTGCTGGACCTCCAACACCAAGGTAGGTTCTTCACACGTGGAGAGGGGGTATGGGGCCTACAATTTTATTTTTGGGTCTAGTGTGTTTGTGTTGGGGGGTACTTTATTGGTAGTATTAGGCCTAATAGAAAACCTTTGGAAAACGGGTATGTTATCCGGTTGGTACTTATTTTAACAATAATATTTGTTTTACCATACCTAATAGAATGGAGGTATACTGGAGCCCCCTCTGTCCATTTGTCTCATTGTGTGTGTGTGTGTGTGTGTGTGTGTGTGTGTGCGTGTCTCAATCTGAGGATAATGGAAATCCAACAAAAACTTGTGAGTGACATGATACCCACCCTGCTTTAGTCTGTTTGAATTATAGCTGAATATTTTCTGCTAACAATGCTTTGATAACTTGCATTAAAACCTAGTTCTGAGCATACAGGCAAGTCGCAGAAGTTATCTTTCATTTGTGCTGGATTTTCATGTTCTGTGTATATCAGCAACCAGGAGTTAGTGCACTGCCTATATCAGATGAGCTCAAACATTTCCTCAGCAGCCCCCATACACACACACACATACACACACAACGGTGCAGGCATTCCAGAACACCTCTAATGAACAAAGGTGAATCAATTGGTGTTTCAATCTGTCTGATGGATCTGCCTGCGTTAAGGATATTCACTTGTGTTTAATTGATGATATCCTGAAAAAAGCACTGTTGAGGGCTTGATCACTCCTGGCCTGGAAAAACAAGACTTTAGGATTCATTACCCATTTCCACCCCTGGATGCAGCTTGAACATCATGTGATAATTGGTATTAGATAGATGTGGTTATGTGTGTTTTTATATATGCATAGAAAAAGGAAGGAGAGAGAGATTTTCTCTGCTGTTATTTGCCATTTGAAATAATTACATTTAATGCCATCTAAGCATGATTTTGTAAATACACAGGCAAAAACTGGAACTGAAGTCAATTGGAGCTGGCCCTAAGGAGACTGCAGGCAAACAAATTGGTGCTGTGATCAAGGGAGTGGATCCTAAGTATGTATCTCTCTCTTTAGTAGCAAGTCACTTGAAGTCTCAGTGCAAAGGTTGCCCTTCAGTAAGTACCGTACTGTGCTTAAAAGTCACTTCAACTCCAAAAGTCTATCCTGAAGATTACAATCTACATATTTACTAATAAATCATTGATTTCCGATAGATACTTTGGGCCACATTAACCCCTTGAAATGCTAGAAAAGGTCTCCAATGCACTGTAGAACTATCTAGCATTCAAGGTACAGTTATGTGCTCTAGAATTGCTCCATTTTTAGCTTAATGAATAAGGCCCACTGTGTAGCTGAAATCTAGTTTATCCTCTTATATTAAGCATGATACCTGAGGGAGATGCACTAAGAGTTTATAAAGAGGTGATAAAGTGGAGATGACTTCTCCAGTGATATCACTTCTCCAATCCTTATGTTATTCTATGGATCCTATGCTCTTAGATCTATGGAGTGGTACAGATTTTAGTGTATTGGCTCTATAGAATACCATTGGAACTGGAAAAGTGATATCACTGGATGGCGAAGTTATCTCCTCTTTATCACACCTTAGTGCAGTGATTCTAAACCATGGTGCCGTGGCACTTTGGAGTGCCATGGAAATCCACTTGGGGCGCCCCTTGTTTTCTATAAAGATGCTGATAAAAAAAAGTGAATGTTGAGTTTCAGATGTATATTTATGGACATTTTTGTGCACAATATGTTTACTTTTGTTATTGTTATTGTGAGACCCAAGAAAATACATTTTCTGCTTAGTTAAACAAGGGTATATCCAAATTTTAATTAAGTTGCATATATTCTAGAGGGGTCACAGGTGATGCTTTTCCTGTCATTTACTATGAAGAGCCATAGTCTATGAATCAAGCTCTTCCATAGAGTATAAAAATGCCTTTCGTCTGTCTGTCTGTCTGTCTATCCTTTACTATTTGCTTAAACCAATATGTTAATCATAACCATATTAAAAGTTAGTATTTTTTTGCATCTATGATTTGGTGTATCTCTGGTAAATGTGGTCATATTTATTTTTCAGCTTTCACAGTACTGGCAGACCATTCGTAAGCAACTAGTGGCTGAAAACCTTTCTAAAGCTGACGCTGCCCGCAGCTTTCTCTACCTAATTCAAAGTCTTCGTAGAGCAAAGAAATCTGATATTCTGACACTTCTAAAGTCTGAGAAAGAAGATGTTCTGTGAGTATCATTTCATGAGAAACAATTACCTTTGTCACTTTTTGGTTGGCCAGAACAGAAATGGAGCTCTCTTCAGGGCAGTGTATTGCAGGCTGAAGAGGTTACAGTGTACTAATAGAGTCTACATGGATTAGTGGTTTTCTTCTGAGTGGACTCAAAGCACTTTTACACAGAGTTGAAGCAGCCATATTGGCAAACTCACTAAGTACATTGGCCCGTGAGCTGTAGATATGAAAACTAATCTTATGATGTGTGCGAGCCAGGGAGATTAAGTGACTTGGTCAAGGTTACGTTGGATTTTGAACCCCTAAAAGCTTGAGGTGCAATTATATAAGATAAATAGGTGCAGTTATGGAGTTAACCAACAGTCCTATGGGAGACAAATGAAAACTCCCAGTAATTTAATTGGGGATTTTAACACCTTGAATGCTCAAGAAGTACTCAGTGCATTGGAAAGCAATGTATTGGAGACCTCTTTAGCATCCAAGGGATTAAATTCCCCATTTAAATTAATGGTTATTTGGGGAATTTGTATTTGTCTCCTGTAATGTAGTTTGCTTCAGAATTAAAATTTTTAGTTTATTGAATCTCAGGTCTGATGTCTTTGTTTCACAGTCAGTCCCATTCTTAATTACATGATAAAATTAGAAAGAAAGTTGGATGTTTGTACAGAACCATATTTTCTATTAGGCAGAGGGTGAGCCTTACCCAAGCAGACCAGTTCCACTGTTCAGACGTATGGTTTTGACATAATCACAACTCCCCGCTCCGCACACCCACTTCTCATTCAGAGTGGCTATTTATATACCAATAAATAGGGCTGAGGGTGAGGTCATGTGAGGATAGGGGTTGGCAGGGGTTGATAACCTTGTCTGGGGGCAACTATAATATAAATACAACCTTGGATATGTGACTATATTAAAAGCATTTAAAAAGAATTTGTCAGTTTTCCAAACCCTCCACTCAGTGTTAACTTCGGTCTTGAATGGATATACATAATTATCCCCCCGTTTATTCATTCCACCCCTCTGGTGGCAAATGATAAGTTCTTTCAAGCTAAGAAAGTGGAGAGAAGGGATGTAACTAATTAACTATACAGGCTTTACCAGAAAGGTCAGAGAACAAAGCTCTATTGTGATTAGATTCCCTGACTACTTAACCAACATTCTCTAAAATTATTAAACAAATTGAAAAACTGAAAACTGGGCAATGTTTCTCTGATATTTTCCAAAGAGAATCTTAATTTGAGCTATTTGAGGTACTATTATTTGTTTACAGTGAGTACTGACAGGTAATGGAATAACCAAACATTTTATGCATGTTCTTCCTTACAGTCCCCAGCTGGTAGATGCTGTAACCTTTGCTCAGACATCTAGTTCCTTGGAAGCCATGCTTGAGTTTTTGGACTTCAAGAATGGGAGTCAGCCTTTGTTGCAAGAGAGATTCTTGTATGCATGTGGTTTAGCCTCACATCCCAATGAGCCCATGTTGAAAGCACTGATTGTAAGTTTGTTTGATATAATACTGACCATTATAAAGTGATGTAGGAAGAAAACAACCGAAATATCTCATAGAGGCATAATATAAAATGTTTTAAAATGTTTTAAACTGCAAATGTCAGGATAGTTTTCATTCAAAATCTAACTATAACTGATAAGTATAGCAACATTTTGAATGAAACATCTCCAGGCAATTGAAGTATCCTTGTTTTTGTTTGATTTTTTTTATATTTGAGGACCCCCTACTAATGGCAATGTTTGAGGAATACTTATGTTCTATATTAAGGCAAACATTAACTGTGATGTGCTCATAATCCATACCATAATCTCTACAAATATGTGGTGTGATAACTGCCCAGAGGATCCTAAATTTGTCAAGGTACATAAACATTTACTCACTCAAACACATTCAGACTCATGCACATACACCTCCTAATTATAATTTACTTTATTTTGGCCAGGAAATCCTAATGGCCCCTTTTTATTTTTCCCTTGCTCATAAGGTAACGTTTTTAACTCTGCTCACTGCACATGGTAATCTTAACTTCTTAACCCCTTAGTGACAATGGACTTACCAGGTAAGTCATGAAAAAATGTCACTTAGTGACAGAGGACTTACCTGGTAAGTCCAGGAAGTCATTCGCTATAATGGAAAAAAAACAAAAACAAACTGTTATTAAGTGCCGGCCACGTGCGCGCGCAGCCGGTCACTAAGGGGTTAAGGTGAAAAGGAGTGTTCAACATATTGCTTTGCAATGTATTGCACACCTTTCTGATTCTTAACACTCTTGAGTGCCAGAGGATGTCCCACGCATTGCTTTGATGGTGTTTTTGCTAACATGACACACAGTATTTAATGCACTGAATGAATTAAGGTGAAAGGTCCACTTTAAATCATGTTTTCAGATGATTGTAAGTTGAATTTTTATCAGTTTGATCCTTTAAGCCCGGTCAGACCTCATGTTTTATGTTCCCCCAGAAGAGTTGGTTTTAATGATAGCTTTAAATAAGCACATGTGATAAATCAAGGTATTCTTTTAAAAGGTCACAAACACAAACAGTGTGTGACCTAGAGGCGCAATAACCATGTCGCTTTGATTAAAAGGGCAACATGAGAATCTCGCCCTTCATGAAAAGAGCGAGATTTTCATGTCGTGTCCTTAAACATCATTTTAACCCACATCAATTTAGTGCCTGTTTAGAGCTCTGCCGTTACGATCGTTAATTAGGCTTCCTCGTCCTGTCTGGGTCCTCCATGTGTCTTATTCATCTTAGTACTTTCCATAGCTTACACATACTACAGTTACCTTGTAGTTGCTTTTCAAGCAGGCTCCCCATCTGTGTTGCACTGTCTGTGGGGATAGTTATACTGGTTACAGTGCTTTCTCTATGCCAGAGCTATCTCTGTCTTCCAGCACATAATAGCACACAATCTGCCTGCAGTACAAGCCTTCTGTCAAGGCAGCTGCCATCCCGGTAAGCATCACCACAGACAGGGCAACAAGGACGGGGAGCCTTCTTGAAAAGCAGCTACAAGATAACTGTAGTATGTGTAAGCTATGGAAAGTACTAAGATGACTAAGACACATGGAAGACCCAGAAAGAGGAGGAAGCCTAATTAACAATCGAACCGGCAGAGCACTAAACGGGCACTAAATTGATGCGGGTTAAAGTGAAGTTTAAGGGCACGACATGAGAATATAGTGCTTTTCATGCAGGGCAAGATTCTCATGTCTCCCTTTTAATCAAGGTACATGGTTATTGCACCTTTAGGTCGCACACTGTTTTGTGTGCAACCTTTTAAAAGTAAATCAACAACTCAGTGATTTTGACATATCCAGCTGTGTTTCTGACAGGGTATATTTAAAACTCTGATGTAGGAGTGTGTGGAATGGAGCTGAAACACAAACAGAAGTATTTATATTAAAATCTTTACTAATCTTAGAAGGAAGTCTTAATTTAATTATGTCACGCTCTTATTTCCAGTTTCATTGTACTCTTAAAAACCTGTGTTGGAACATTTGCACGTACATCAAAACTAAATGCGTAAATAAACAATTTTTTTAGAATCCAGGGTTGTTTTCATACAAGTTACATTGAAGTGTCTAATTCTGTGTATTTATCTTCTTAATTTTCCAGGACAAGTTCAATGGAAAAATAGCAAACAGTGAAATTAGAGAAACTGTGGTCATAATTATCGGTGCGCTCATCAAAAAACTGTGTCAGAGTGGAGGCTGTGATTTACCGGTAAGTTATATTGTATTACTGTTTTTTAGCTTATACTTTCTAGAAAGTCCCTAATCAGTAATATACAATAATAGTATTCAGTTTAGGGAAATACAACTTTTTTGGTTTCTAATTTTTTTCTAACAGGTTTCAATTTGCCAGATTTAAAACAACTTTATGCATCGAAAAACTATGGATTTGTTTCCTATCTTGTTATGATTTTGGTCAAGTGCAGGTCAGACAACCTCCACTGCATCATGTGTGGTGAAAGCTTCCATTGTGATCAGCACTACTGGGAGCAATATTTTTTTATGTGTCTAGCTCAAGGTTAATAACACTGATCTTAAGTCATCAATCTAAACTGGGCCTACAAATTCTGAGTCTGGGGTATATTTAAAGGGATAGTAATATCAGGAAAAAAGTATTAGCTATATGGTAGATACAATTAAAAGAGATTACTTGCGCTTATGGTTTGAGAGATATACGAAAATAAAGTTCTCCCATCCCACCCCTTTCTGCTTGACGAGCTGTAAAGCTGTCAGAAGCAGATTTTGGTCACTTGACCAGAGGCGGCTCATCAGCAGCACCGACATAACGATATCTAAAAATAAGTAGTTAATCGGAATAGTCTACAATGTGTGCTTGCCAACCAGGCACACGTTGTAGACTGTTCCGATGAAGTATTTATTTTAGGAATCTCTATGTTGGTGCTGCTGAGGAACCGCCATCTGGTCCCGGGACCAGGATCTCATGCCGTCAGTTATACAGCTGACTGTGAGAAAGGGGAGGGAGCTGAGAACTTTATTTTTTTTATATCTCTCAATCCATAACGGTTTGAGAGATAGGAATAAGCGCAAGTAATCTCTTTTAATTGTATCTACCATACAGTTAATACTTTTTCCTGACATTACTATCCCTTTAAAGGTTCTTGATTAAAATTAAAGTTGTTTAACGCCTAAAGGATAAGAGGGGTGTGCAACACATTGCTTAGCCACTGTTGCACACCCCTTCTGGTTCGAATAGCAATGTGATTTTGAACTTTTTACTTTAGTAGTGGATATTCATTTATTTTATTTACTGTATTTCTCTAATTCTGTGCAAATACCTTGAACTGGCTCGTTCAATGGACGGCAACCCTTTATTTTAACTTACTTCTTATTAATATGTAAAGATAGATTGCCTATACTTTTTTTTCAGCTTCACCTATAATGTTTAAACCTTGAGATCCAAAAATCTGTTTCCAGAGATCTTTCTGTCAAGGAATGTGAAAGAAGGTATACTAATGCAATGTAACAATATCTAGGCAACGTAAAGCCCTGTCTTCACCCTGCTGTTGAGATGGCCCATTTGGTTAATGCATCATCTGTAGAATCTGTTCAAGCCTCAGGGTCCCAGCAGGGTCAGCTGAGCCTTTCATCTTTCCGAAGTAGATAAAATTAGTAGCATTAAATTTCATAATAATATCTATTCCCCAGTACATTTGATATTATTATTATTAGTTACAGAATACCAAGCACTCAGTGCTGCAGGGATAGTAGTTCATTATATCACTACCGCTGCTTTTACAGTCCTTGACATTAAACTCTGTGGAAATACATCACTAGGAAGACACAGAGCACTAGGGAGATCACTGTTAGGTGTATACAATTTAAAAATAAATTAATGAATTTATCAATGAATAAATAAATAATAAAATGTAGCATACAGAGCACTCAATTCAACAGGGGACGTGTTATAATGTATTATTATTCTGCCTGCACTGTAGGGATGCCAACAGGGGCTTACAGGCAGTACCTGGGTATGAGGGCCTGACCAAGCAGAGGGGCCCACCTTCCTTATCAGACACCCAGGCCTCCACAGACCCTGTGATGTATGAGGGGACTGTGGCAAAAATGGTCCTTAGATGACCAGACTGGCCCACAGGAATTCTAGAGGATCTCTGTCACAGTGCCTTACCTCGGCCTGTGCCATTCGGCCAGGAGCAAGGTTCTGGACTGACGCTCCGGCGTCACTAGCCGCGTCCCTCTCTGCCTGCAGCCTGGTCGTGTCTGGTTCATTGTTACTGGCATCATGAATCAGGCACTTGCCTGGACGCCTGTTATAGGCCTAGCCTGGGGGACCTAATTGATCCCACCTTATACTACTCCTTTGTAACCTTTATGGGCCTGTGTATCAGTTACCCTTACGTTGTTCTGAGCAGTTCTATTTCCAGTTGTTCCTGTATCCTGTGTATGACCCAGCTTGTCTGACTCTCCATTCTGGTACTGACCTGTGGCTCTGTCTGACCATTCTCTCTGTGCGCTCCTTTTGTCTTGACATCCATTCTGGTGCAGACCTGTGGCTCTGGCTGACTACCCTCTCCATGTATGACCCTGGCTTGTCTGACTATCATAGCTGGTGCTGACATGGGGCTCTGTCCAACTATCCTCCCAGTGTAGCTTCTCCTGGTAGACATCCTACCTGGTGCAGACCTGTGGCTCTGGCTGACTACACGCTCCGTGTATGAACCTGGCTTGTCTGACTATCCTAGCTGGTGCTGACCTGTGGATCTGTCTGTTTACTCCACTTGTGGCTCCGTTACCTAAAGGCACCCATCCTGGTGCCGACCTGGAGCTTTGGCAGACTCTTTCTTACTGACTGCAGGTGTGTGTCAGTAGTCTCCTCTGTTGCCTCTTACAGGAGACTCTAGGTTCAGTGTTGCGTTCTCTTCAATTCCTGAGACTACCAGCTGGCTTCTGCCTAGTCTCCAGCAGTGTGGTTGACCAGTCGGCAGGCTCCTGTTGCTGATAGTCTCTAGCCTTTCCAGTCACCCTCTGCTTGTACTGTCATTTGCTTATCATTATTATTTTTTTATAAAGGTGTCCTTAACTATACCGTCTGACTCCTTGTCTTATTTTGCTAAACGTAACAATCTCCCAGTAGCCCTCTTTTTAAACATATTCTTTTGGAAGCATAGCAGCGAACTAGAATGCACCTATGTCACTCTGTCCTCCATTTCGTATCATACCGCATAGTTGACCAATTCCATTTGCTTCTTCTTTACATATACTTCCAGGTTGCCATGCAAATGTGTTGGGTGTGGGGGGGGGGGGGCTTGGTTTTATTTTTGTACTGGGTCCTAAGATTTCTGAAGACAGTCCTGCTCAACTAACTAGAAAACACTGGAAACATCTAGACAGCTCACTGTCAAGGACATAAAACAGGGGAGGTGGAAAGAAGTAACAGGTATAGGCAGTCTGACTTTACATATTGTATTAGGCACTTTCAGAATATGTAAAGTGAAATACATGGTTACTATCCCTTACAATTCTTCTTTCCTGGTTGCAGTCTGTAAACACAGTCTGTGACTCACAGGACTGGATTTAAATCTGCTGCCTTTAAAGGGATAGTAATGTTTCAAAATAAATGCAGCTCTAATTATTCTTTATAGTTTTTGGGTCATATACAGCTGTATTATAATTCTCTGTGATGTGTAGTTGCAGAGTAATTGAATTATATGTTTAAGCCGCCTCCCCTCAGATGTGGAAGCCGGTCGCTTGACAGGACAGCTCGCAGCAAGGGCCAATATTCTTGCTATCAGCATAAGGAAAACTCTGCCCCTTGAAGGAGGAGGACAGGTTTTTCCTTGTGCTAACAGAAGATTGCCCCTTGCTGTGATCCATCTGGACTGTCTTGCTGTGCAGCTTTACATAGGTAAAAGGGGCGGGAGGGGGACACTTTATGATTCAATTACTCTTGAACTATACATCATAGAGAATGATAATAACTAGAGATGCACCGATACCAATTTTTTAAGACCGAGTACGAGTACCGATACTTTTTTCAAGTACTCACTGATACCAATTACCGATACCTTTTTTTTTGCAGTCATTTGCCAGTTTTCTAAGTACCTATATGGTTTAGGTACTTGGAAAACTGGCAAATGACCGCAAAAAAAAGTATTGGTATTGGTGAGTACTTGAAAAATATATATATATATATATATACACACACACACACACACACACACACACACACACACACACACACACACCACCTCTTGATTCTCCCCTTTTGACTCTTTCTCCCCCTCTTGATTCCTACCTTTTGCTTCATTTTACCCCTCTTGAGCCCCCTTCTTTTGCCTTTGCTTTTTCTTTCCCTTTTGATCCCCCTCCTTCTCCTTGACTCACCCTTTTGCCTCTCTCACTCTCTCCTGATCCTTCCTCCTTTTGCTGCTTTCTTGGCCCCCCTCTCTGCCTCTTTCACCACCAGCTGCCCCATCTTGCCTCCCTTACTGTCCTCTGCCGGGAGCTCACTGTTCTCTCGCGAGCCCCGGCAGAGGTCAGCGTCGGAGCGTTGCCATGGTAACCCGCGGCAATGCTCCGACGCTGCAGGAAGGAGAGAGGTGACCGGGGAGCATTGTGAGCAGCTCTCCGGGCTCCCTCTCTGCAGCACCGACCCTGACACAGGGTATCGGTGCTGGCATCGGCCGCATTTGCGCGAGTACAAGTACACGCGCAAATGCTGGTATCGGCACCGATACCGATACCAGTATCGGTATCGGTGCAACCCTAATAATAACGCTCTACATAGCCCAAAAACTGTAAAGAATAATCGGAGCTGTATTTGTTTTGAAACATTACTATCCCTTTAAAGGGATAGTAATGTCAGAAAAAAATTATTAACAATATGGTAGATACAATTAAAAGAGAGTACTTGCACTTATTCTTATCTCTCAAACCATTATGGTCTGAGATATATAGGAAAATAAAGTTCTCCGCTCCCTCCCCTTTCTACTTCATGAGCTGTAAAGCTGTCAGAAGCAGATTCTGGCTCGTGGATCAGACGGCGGCTCTTCAGCAGCGCCAACATAGCAATATCTAAAAATAAATACTTAATCGGAACGGTCTACAACTTGTGCCTGGTTTGCAAGTTCACGTTGTAGACCATTCCGATTAAGTATTTATCTTTAGATATTGTTATATCAGCACTGCTGAAGAGCCACATCTGGTCAAGCGACTAGAATCTGCTTCTGACAGCTTTACAGCTCGTCAAGCAGAAAGGGGAGGGAGGGGAGAACTTTATTTTGCTATATCTCTCAAACCATAATGGTTTGAGATATACGAATAAGTGCAAGTAATCTCTTAATTGTATCTACCATATAGTTAAATTTTTTCTGACATTACTATACCTTTAAGCAAGGCACCCTTGCCAGTCTTAGATACACTCATGCCTACTCACAAATCACATGACCACATCCCCAGATTCAGTCTCTGAAAATAACCTTATCAAATAACATTCAAACATGAAAGAGCTCTTAAATAAACTGGCCCAAAATGAGGGTATGTAAACTGGTAAATAAACAAGTTTAGCAAACACATTGGATACTACAGTAGTATATATGCTGGTTACTAAATCAACCACCAGGAATGTCTGCTGCAGAGACATAGTGATTGCACTGCCTACACCGACAAGTCAGCATGGTTGGGATGACCAGCATGATTGATGAATCCCTCAAAATGTGGTCCATGGTGCTTGTCTTTTCTGCCTTATGTCAAATCCCTGGCAAGTCAAATTCATAACCGGATTAAGACTCCATAGGGCTCTAGGCAGGATCCCAAATTGGAGGCCCCCTACCAGCTTGCCCCCACCCCCAAGCACACACTCTTTGTTGATCTGCCCATTGTTTTTGTGAGTAGAGCTATTAGTACCAACTTAATAAACTGCAAAATTAATGCTTTAACCCCTTCAATTCCAGAGAGGTCACCAAAACATTGCATTGGGTACCTCCCTGGCATTCAAGGGGTTAAATATATTTAAAAATATACAAATAGCTTAGAATGGAAATGGAACTACATTAGTGAGACACAACTAAATTGAGGCTAAACTTGTGCCACCACAGTGCTTACAATTGAAATGGTGGCACATTAGTGGCAACACAGAGCTTACAGTTTAAATGGTGTTACACTAGTGACACCACAGGGCTTACAACTGAAATGTGGCTACACATATGGCACCACATATAGCTTACAGTTGAAATGGGGCTACACTGTTGACACCACAGAGCTTATAACTGAAACAGGGCTACACTAGTGATACCACAGAGCTTACCGTTTAAATGGTGTTACACTAGTGACACCACAGGGCTTACAATTGAAATGTGGCTACACATATGGCACCACATATAGCTTTCAGTTGAAATGGGTCTACACTGTTGACACCACAGAGCTTACAACTGAAACGGGGCTACACTAGTGATACCACAGAGCTTACAATTGAAATGGGTTTATACTAGTGACACCACATATAGCTTACAATTGAAATGGGGCTACACTAGTGACAACATATAGCTTACAATTGAAATCGGGATACACCAGTGATGCCACACAGCTATCAATTGAAATAGAACTACACTAGTGATGGCAAAAGGGGAAAAGAAAAGGAAAAGTCTGTGTCCCCCTCTTTTTCTGCCCCCCTAGACTTTCCCCCTCTTTTCTGCCCCCAGTCTGTTTTTCCTTCTTTTTGTTCTGCCTAGTGTGTTTCCCCCTCTTTCTCTACCCTACCAATCTGTGTCCCCATTTTCTCTCCCAGCCTGTTTAACCTCTTTCTCTATCCCCTCTCACTCCCCTGGGCTTTTTCCCAGTTTCGTACCCTCTTCTAATCATTTTCCCTTTTCTTCTTTAATTTCTTTCTCCCAATCCCCCTTTCTTGCTGCCCCTCCTACTTGCTCCCCTTATCTGACACTGGAGGGGGGCCTGATCCCTGATTGTGCAGCAGCATGTGGTATGGAAGAAAAGATGTGGGCCTTCTTCGACACAGACCTCTGCAGGCAGCTCCTTTGCAGTCCTCTCTCTGTCCAATAATGCAACGTGTCGAGATAGGACATCATATCCTAGTGCTCTGTATTATCTGAGTGTGGGGGGCAACAAGGGAGAGACCTCAGCTTGCCGGAGGTCAAGCTTGACTGGGCCCTAGGAAGGGTCCTAGGGTCCCTTGCCCATGATCTGGCTCTGCTCAAATGTGTCTGCGAAGGATCATAGGAACCCTATCAGTGAAACTGATATACTTAGAAAAGAGGAAGTCTGGAGCAAACCAGCTGCACCAAAGAGAACAAATAAATAGTTACTCTATCTATTGATATATATATATATATATTGATATGATTGATTGGCCAATGGGGCAATAGCCACATATACTATATCACAGTTGACTTGTTGCCATATAAACAGGGTTTATATGGCAACCAGGGTTAAAACCAGGATTACAATGTCATTGATGCATTTGTTTATATTAATTATCATATGCCATTAGCATACTTATACATCAGCAGTTGGTTGGCATTAGATTATTTTGGCACTGTTTGCCCTATTCGTCTCTAGTACCCCTTCATACATATACCATGATATACAGTACTTACCAACTCTTCCAGATATACTAGGATCATTCCTGGTTTTGGTTCACTGTCCCTGGGTCCTTCAGCCCCGATTTTGTTCCTTGTTTTAGAATTGAATTTCAGTTGCCTATTTTATGTGCGTGCGAACAAGTGGTTAATAGATATAGGTTCTATGTTAGAATTGCTTATTTATATAATATAATGTAGTAGTTAGGTGTGGGTAATATCTGTTCTCCAAGAAAGGTGAGGTTTTATTGCCAAAGATTTCTGTAGGGTTTGCCTTATGTGGTATTACATAAAAAAGTGTTCCTGGAAATGTTTTTTGTAAGGTTGTGTTTACATGGATGACTTGATTATGCTGAGTTTTAGAGCAAGCCAAGAAACCCATTCTTATTTACCTCAAATTTTCTATGTTCCCATCACATAAGGGGCCTGGCCAAGGTGTTTGGCCCAAGTGGTTGTCAGCCAACGGTTAAAGGCTAGCTTCCATATGAGTCTGCTAATTACTGGAGGTTGTGACAATTATCACCTCTTCCAAAATGTTCTCATGTGACCACAGTACAGATCAGAGATGCTTATCACAGAAAGCATCCAAGTTGCAGTATGCTGCCCAGTGGTTGGTTACAAGAGGAGATTCACAAGTGAACAGTACCAACAGGCCCAGGCTGTTTAATTTTTGAAGATTATTAGTGTAAACATAAATGCATAAAAAAGTATATAGAAAAAACTGGGGTATACTGCCTACTTTTCACATAAAAACGCAAATGTTAATGTACAGTGAAAATACTTGTTTTGCACAAATGCAGCTATAGGGGATAAAGTACAGTAATTGTGGTAACCTGTTGTGAGTCTGTAGGCCTTAACACTTAAAGGAAAAGAGTAGCATTTCTGGAACAAACCAACTACACCACAGGGGATAAGTAAAAATTCCCTCTGATTTAACCCTTTGTTTGAGAAGGATGTCTCCAGTACATTGCAAAGCAATACTCTGGAGACCTATCTAGCATTCTAGGGATTAAAAGCTCAGTTTTAACTCAGTGTGAATTTGTATTCTCTCCCCTTCGCTGCATTTGATGTGTTCCAGAATTGCTCCTATACTTTTGTGCTTATGACTCCAAACATTTTAAAAGTTTATTTTGTATTTTTCTCTTTACAGGCAGTTGTGGAAGCCAAAAAATTGATCCTCGAAGGTTTACAAAAGGCAGAAAAACCCTCCGATGTCAAGACGCATCTTTTGGCACTAAAAAATGCCAATCTACCGGAAGGCATTTCAATGCTGTTGAAATATGCAGAGTCTGGGGAGGGGCCTGTCAGCAGCATTGCCATCAGTGCTCTTCAGAAATATGATATAACTTTCATCACTGAAGAGGTAACCTAGCTATAACAAATAAAGGGTACACACACAGCTGAACCCTATACTAATCTTGATTGACAGTCTTTAACAATCAGCAGCTGAGATGTATATTTTCATTTTCTCCAGGCTAGTATGAATAAATGAAAAATGTGGTAATTAAAGAGTGCAGAATATTTGTGGATTGTTAAAAAAATTACGTTGTGCCTACTGAAAATATTGTTCTATGTCTTTTCATAAACAAACACTCACATGTACACACATTCACTTACACATGCACAGCACTCAAAGGGCTGTATACACAATGAAAAAGAAGAGCAATTCTGGAGAAAACCAACTGTACCAAAAGCAAAAAAACAAATTCCAATTTATTTAACCCAGAGGGATATACAACACATTGCTGAATTAATTCTAGAAAAATCTCTATTTTCTTTCTTTGCAGTAGGAGAGGGGAAGGGGCAAGAAAACCCTAAGGTTATGATGGTAAATGGCGCTTCCAAGCCTCTGAGTTAGTGAAAATATGAACTGTTAGCGTGTGAAGACCAACACTTGCTGCCTCTGATATAATTAATTCCTGAATACAGTTTGTGATATTGAAAGAGTTTCATATTGTGAGCTAGTATAGATGTGCCCTTACTTTTAATATGATGGCTATATGTGCATAAAAGAAAAAGCAAGTATCCAGTCCCAGCCAATCAGTGTGATAAAGATGAGTAAACTGTTCCAGTACAGATATACCCTTATATCAGAGTTAGCAAATACAAGCATATCAAAAGATAAGTACAACTTTCTTGTACACATGTACCTTTACATTGGTGTCAGTGAATACAAGCACCTCACCAGGTACATTTATTCTGCAATGCATTTGAACAGGTAAATCCATTCAGTGATGCTTCCAGGTTCTGCCTATGAGTTCATGAAATCTGATCAATGAAACGCTCTTCTTCAAGAAGAGCGTTTCATTGACCTGACTTTCTGCATTCACTTTGATCAGCTGAATAGAGCAGCAGGATACATCATATCGCAGAGCATCATGAAGTGGGTTTACCTGCTGACATTATTGTAAGGGTACACCTGTACTGGAACATTTTACTTATCTTTTGAGATGCTTAAATTTGCTTATGTAATGCAAGGGTTCATCTGTATCAAAACAGTTTACTTATTTTTATGACACACGTTGGCTGGGATTGGATAGTTGTTTCTTCTTTTATGCATAGACTAGCTATGTAGCACAGCTTTGCACATGGCCTCACTTACACTCTGTCACAGTGTTTTCATGTCCAGTAGATGAAGAGAGGGCTGTATGTAAAGGAGCTGATGGGTGTGCAAGACATGGAAGAGAGAGGCATTTGAGGAAATGAGGAGGTGATGCACCAAATGGGACAGCTTGGCCCCTCCTCCACGCAGTGTCACTACTCAATGAGAGTGTGAGGAGGGCAAAGGGAAGATGGATGAAGAGGTGTGTTGATCCGGTAGGTGGGAGGGGTGAAGAAGTGGTGAATGGGTATGCTTCAGAGTAATTCAGAAGATCAAATGAGTGGGCTGAAGAAATTGGGGAGACCTAGTATGATTCAGAATGGTAAGGACTGTATGTAGAGGAAGAGAGGGCTGCGTGTATAGGAGCAGACAGGTGTGCAAGACACAGGAGAGAGAAGCACATGAGCAGATTGGGGAGACAATGTAGCTAATAGGACAGTGTGGCTGAGAGTTAGGTGAAGGGGAGGGTGAGATTGCTGGGCCGTGGCAGGCCTGTGCCACTCCTGTCAAAATTACTGCCTCTGCTTATTGGGTAGAGTGAGGGCTAACTCCACGTCTTTTCAACCCAGGGTGTGGCTGACAGCGAACCAGTAATATAGATATAATTAGAGAGAGAGAGACCATATTGAAAGTAAGGGCACATTTATACTAGCCCACATATATTGTTCAAATCCAATACTCTCTGCCAGTAGGTCTCTCCCACAGGATGTTCATATTGCCATTTGGATTATATTTTATATTTGCATTCTTTTGGTATTTTTATTCTTCTCATTTTCTAGTTTTCATTCAATATATATATATATATATATATATATATATATATATATATATATATATATACATATATACATACATACATAGATGTAAAATAAAAAACAAAATTAATATCTTGTAATACTTTTTTATTGGACTAACATTATTATGAATTGAACCTCCCTTTCTCAAGTCTAAAGCACTTCTGAGCACAAGGACACAGAATCCACAGTTGATGCATTGAATTCAAAGCTTTTTGTACAGTGAAGTGTGGATTGTGCCATTGGTACATGCCACCATCGTGTCCAGAAAGTTTACAGATTTTGTAGAGTATTCCATTTTTAGTTTGATTGAAGGGTGGAATTAAAAGAATCATGGAATTGTATGAGTTTTTTCCTCACTTTCGGTCCAAAATATAATCGATGCATAGGTAATACTTGTATGGTTTGGTATTTTATAGGTCTAGGAATCTCTGTTCTAGACCTGCCATAAACAGATTAGCATATTGGGGTGCCATTTTAGTACCAATAGCAGTGCCCATGGTTTATAGGTAGACCTCATTGTTGAAACTGAAATAATTATGTGTGAGGATGAGTAGTATCAGTTCTGTGATAACTTGGGGGCTGTATTTGTGGTCGTCAGTATAGGAGAGAAAATTGAAGCAAGCGTTGATACCACCTTTATGTGGAATGTTGCTGTACAGAGATTCCACATCCATGGTTACTAGGATGGTGTTGGCAGGGAGGTTGGTGATTTGGCTGAGTTTGTTGAGGAAATCAGTTGTGTCTTTTATGAAGCTGTTGGTGTTTGTGACAAGAGGTTGTAGGATAAGTCCTGAGATTTGTTCTGTAAGTGTTCCCATTATCCTCCTTGTGGATTTTGGTAAGCATATAGAAGGTGGTGCCCATGCAGGCACTGGTTGTTATGGGTGATTCCAGTTCTGGTTGTAGCTTCTCAGGAAAGGACTTGATGAGCTCCCTAAGTTGCAATGTTGCAATGTATACTCCTTGGTGGGGTCTTCATGTAGTTTTTTGTAGTATTTACCATCTGTAGTATTTACCATCTGACAATTGCCTGCCCCCCTCTTTTATGTAGTCTGGGGTGTTCATTATCATATATATAGTACTGTGCAAAAGTCTCAGGCAGTGAGAAAAAAATACTGTAAAGTAAGAATGCATTAAAAAAAATAGACCTGCTAATAGTTTATATTTATCAGTTAACAAAATGATACTGAGTGAACAGAAGAAAAATCTAAATCAAATCAATTTTTGGTGTCACCAGCCATTGCCTTCAAAACTGTATCAATTCTTCTAGGTACACTTGCACACAAGTCAGGGATTTTGTAGGCGTATAATCAGGTGTATGATTAAACAAGTTTACCAAACAGGCGCTGATGATCATCAATGTAATATGTAGGTTGAAACAGAAACAGCTGTGTAGGAGGTATAAAATTGGGTGAGGAACAGCCAAACTCCGCTAACAAGGTGAGGTTGCTGAAGACCATTTAATGTTAAAACTCATACACCATGGCAAGACTGAGCACAGCAACAAGACACAAGGTAGCTATACTGCATCAGCAAGGTCTCTCCCAGGCAGAAATTTCAAGGCAGACAGGGGTTTCCAGTTGTGCTGTCCAAGCTCTTTTTAATAAGTACAAAGAAACAGGCAAAGTTTAGGACCATAGGCGCAGTGGTCAACAAAGGAAATGCAGCAGATGAAAGATACATCATGATTACTTCCCTTCACAACTGTAAGCGGTCCAGCAGTGCCATCAGCTCAGAACTGGCAGAAAACTATGGGATCCTGGTATTCACATCTACTGTCAGTAGAAGTCTGGTCAGATGTGGTCTTCATGAAAGACCTGCGGCCAAAAAGTCATACCTCCAATGTTGAAACAAGGCCAAGAGACTCAAGTGTGCACAAAAACACAGGAACTGGGGTGAAGAAAAATGGCAGCAGGTGTTCTGGACTTAGGAGTCAAACTTTTTAAATATTTGGCTTTAGCAGGAGGCAGTTTGTTTGCTGAAGGCTGGAGAGCAGTACAATAATAAGTGTCCTCAGGCAACAGTGAAGCTTGGTGTAAGTTCCTTGCAAGTTTGAGACTGCATTTCCTCAAAGGGATTTGGTCAGAATTAATGATCTCCTCAGTGTTGAGAAGTACAGGCAAATAGTTATCCATCATGCAATACCACCAGGGAGGCATCTGATGGGCCCCAGATTCATTTAGCGGCATGACAATGACCCCAAACATACTGCCAAAGTCATTACAAACTATCTTCAGAGTAAAGAAGAACAAGGACTCCTGCAAGTGATTGTATGGACCCCACAGAGACCTGATCTCAACATCATCGAGTCTGTCGGGGATTACATAAAAAGAGAGAAGCAATTAAGACTGCCTAAATCCACAGAAGAACTGTGGTTAGTTCTCCAAGCTGTTTGGAACAACCTACCTGCTGAGTTCCTTAACAAACTATGTGCAAATGTACCTAGAAAAATTTATGCTGTTTTGAAGGCAAAGGGTGATCACACCAAATATTGATTTGATTTAGAGTTTTCTTCTGTTCACTCACTTTGTTAATAGATAAATATAAACTATTAACATGTCTATTTTTGAAAACATTTTTACTTTACAGCATTTTTCACACTTGCCTAAGACTTTTGAACAGTACTCTGTATTATATATATATATATATATATATATATATATATATATATATATATATATATATATATATATATATAAAAACACCAAGACAGAACAACACCGGAAAAGGGCGCCTATATATTTCCGTGTACACTTTAAAACTACCAAAATAAATTAACTATCGCTACAATCCTTGTTTCTGGTGGTATACAGAAACAACAATAGAAAGTAGGAAGAAACTAAAAGGGCGGGAGAGCGCTAGTAAAATAAATACATTTAATAAAGGTATATGTAGGATAAGTATAACTTTTTTCAAGACATGTATTTTATCTCTGCTTCGCATTAACATAGCTTTCTTTCCATCATTCCTACAATGTTATACAAAATCACTGTCAATTATCATGCTGATTTTGTCTATTTTCTATCATGAAAATCTAATAAAATGTGTTACAAGAAAAAAAAAAAAAGAGAGTCCAAAATCACCCATGCTTATAAAATGGAAGGCGGACAGTACAGGGATGGGAAGTGGAGAGAACAACTGTAATGACTAAGTTTTTGTGTGTGTGTGTGTGTATATATAATTATATATACACATATATATATATATATATATATATATATATATATATATATATATATATATATATATATATACACATATATATATATATATATATATATATATATACACATATATATATATAGTAGGAAGAAAGGAAAAGGGCGGGAGAGCGCTAATAAAATAAATAATACATTTAATAAAGGTATATGTGGGATAAGGAAAAATAAAACTAAAGGATACAAATATTAATAACGATAATGAATAGTCCCTTTGCGTCCAAAGGGGCTATAAAAACACTATGAGAAACAGTGAGTTCACTGCATGGTAAATTTTATTGATTGACAGGAGGTGTTATGCAACCTCAGTAGCATGGTAAACGGAGCTCGCTGTCACGTTAGCCCAGAAAAATGCAGCTCCAAAGGGAAGCGCGAACGCGTGCCCCAGGGGCTTCTGGAGGGAGGTGGGAAGTCCTGCTGCTCATACATGGTTCCCCAGAATGCGGAAGTGCCACATTTCAGCGAATATCTCCACTCTTAAGCAGTGGAGAAAATAAATAAAGCCAGCGCTAATATTGTTTTACATTTTAAAAGCAGTGGTGAAAATTTTTGGGGATGTGAATGTTCCCCTTTAAGACTATTGACCATAATTTTGGAAAGAATTTTAAAGTCTGAATTGAGTAAAGGATGAACCTATAAGATTCATCATGTTTAGGGTTTTTATTCGGTTTCGGGAGTAGGAATAATCTAGCTAAGGTAAAGTCTGAAGGCACGGATTTGGTGGTTAGAATGTTATCATAGAGGTGGGGAGTGACCTGATCCTCCAGCATCTTATAATATTCTGAGATGAGATGATGTCTTATGACACAATTCATTTTGTTGGGAGTAACTGAGACATTAAGCTGCTCCTTTTGGGTAGAGGAGAGTGGTGGAAGAGACATCATGCAAGAAAGTGGCATGTGTCTGAGGGACATCAGGAGAAGTTGTGTATAACTGCTGGTAATAGTCTAAGAATTCCCACTGTATCACAGAGAGGTGTGTGCAGTCTTGTGCTTATCTGTGATAGAGGAGATTATGTGGTTCCTGTGTGTGCCTTAATAAAGGAAGCCAGAAGACAAACAGAGCCTCCTTAAAATACTTACTTTTAACATAGCTAAGTGACATTTGAGCTTTCTCAAAAAGGAATGAGTCATATAGCTGTTTGGCAGATATATAGGCTTGTTTATGGGTCTCTGTAAGAGGTCACTTATAAGTAGTGTAGGCCAGAGTGAGTTGGTGGTGTAACGGAGTAATTTCTTATTGAGCAGTTTGCGTTTTTCATTAATGAATGCATGATATAACCTCAGAGAATTGCTTTGGAGGAAGTCCAGAAGAGGGAGGGTCAGAGAGGTGTACTTCGCTATCTGCCAGATGTAACTTCCAGGCATTTCTAAGCATGTTTCGGAAGTTTTCATCCTTGGCCAGGTAGTGGGTCAGTTTCCAGATAATGGAGAATGCGGTTTGGGATTTTAGGGCTACTAGCCTGTAAGAAAGAAGGAAATAGTCTAAGCGAGTAAAAGAGTCGTGTGAGTGGGAATTAAAGATGTAGTCTCTATCGGTTGAGTGCAATAGTCTCCACACATCCGTCAGATGTAAGTGTTGGTGTAGGAGAGTAAAAGGATGGCTATTACTCAGTTTGGATGAGTCAGTAATTCCACTGTGGTCCATGGTTGGGTCTGCAACCACGGTGAAGTCTCTCCCAAGAACAATCTCAGAGTCACCTGCATCCAGGAGTCTCTGATACTGGGAAAGAAAGAAAGAAAAGTTAGGCTGATTAGGAGCATAGATGTTAGCCATAGTGAACCGCTGACCCCCCAGTTCACATGGAAGGATAATATAATTACCTTCAGGGTCAAGAACAGTAGAAAATATTTTAATGAATCAATATAGCTACAGCATCTCTTCTCATGACCAATTTATGGGGCAGTGAACAATGCACCCGCCCAGTCGCCTTTGCCCTTCTCATGTTCCACAGGGGTTAAGTGGGTTTCCTGTAGGAAGGCCACAATGCAATGAAGGCGTTTAAGGTGTGTTCGGACCTTTTTCCTTTTATGAGGTTTCCAGGAAATAAATTTGGTAAGGGTGGAGTCTATGGTGGGTAACTGTCAGAGGAGACAAAGAGTGAAAGAATATCAAACAAATGCAAGGTGCCAGAGTCACCCTTCCCAGCGAGTGGGGGAATTCCAGGCAGAAGGAGGTTGGTGAAGTAAAGGGGAGGGAACGCAATTTGTGGCACATGTGGCCATTTGAGCTGCGGACGCTCTTTTTAAAATCAAACATCTGTTACAAAGTGACAGTTCCACTTTAAAGGGATAGTAATGTTTCAAAATAAAACAGCTCAAATTAATCTTCATAATATTTGGGCCATGAAGAGTATTATTTCAATACTGTCAGAGTTGTAGTTCAAGAGTAATTGAGTGATAAAGTATCTCCCTCCTGCCCCTTTTACTGATGTAACACTGCTCACCTCAGAGCAGCAAGACTGTCCAGATGGATCGCAGAGAGGGACAATCTTCAGTGAGGGTTTTCCTTCTGCTCACAGTAAGAAAATTTTCCTTGCTGTGAGCTGTCTGGTCCCGGTACCAGATTCCACATCTGAGGGGAGGTGGCTTACAAGAGGTAAAATGGGCGGGAGGGGATACTTTTCATTCAATTAATTTTGAATTACAACTCTGACAGTACTGAAATAACCCTCTCCATGAACCAAATAATATGAAAATTAATAGGAGCGGCTGTTTTTGTGAAACATTACTATCCCTTAAAGCTATGCTTTATAAGCATCAGTTTTTCTGTTTACCAGAGCTCAGATGTTAAGTATCCAAGGAAATGTGCTTATTTCCATGAGTATCCTCTATTCACATATTTATAAGTTGCAGGATAGTAAAAGGCTGTTTACCCCCTTCACAACTTTGCCTAGATTGTTTCCTTATACATTATAAAAAATGGAAAGTGTATCCTTTTTTAAAAAAACATCCACTCGTTTGGAGAAATTAAAAGATTAAATGTAGCTCTGTACCTACTTCCAGCAAACAGTGATCACCAGATCTGTACCATAGTCTGAGCTTCTATCCAGCCTCCTCCGATGACGGAGGCTGTCTGTCTGTAAGTTGGAACGATATCATTGGCAGAGATCCATTTCTGGCCAATGAGATTGCTCCAACTTACAGACAGACAGCCTGCGTCATCGGAGGAGCCTGGATAGAAGCTCAAACTACGGTACAGATCCGGTCAACACTGTTTGCCGGAAGCAGGTACAGAGCTACATTTAATCTTTTAATTTCTGCAAACCAGTGGATTTTGTTAAAAAAGGATACACATTATTTATCATTTATAAGGAAACAATTTATGCATAGTTGTGAAGGGGGTAAACATCCCCTTAAAGCACTACTGACTTATTTAGCAAAAAGCAAGTACACAGATGCCCCCTCGAAGGAGAATTTTCCTTGCTGATCCTTCCATCTGCCAGATTATGGTATTCTATGTAAATCATACTTATAAGCTATATGTGCTTGTTCATGTTGTTAATGTAAACTAGGACTTTTCACTCACATATTCCTATTTACATTAATTTCGAGGCATATTTCTCCAGCAACTTACGCTTGTGTCTGGTACACCGGGAAATAGACTTGATGATTGATAGTCAATTGATGGGGTTTTAGCAATCATCATAGCAAAGAGAAGCATATCACATACTCTACTTTCCCGGCTGCTTGATAAACAAACCCATTGAAGTGAACTAAACTTTATTATGAATTGTATGAATTTCAATGTACTATTATAGATCACCTATATTTATGTTTGTCATTGTTTAAAAATATAGTTTATAAGATACTTAGCTGTATTTATTTGTAAGTATGCAAATTATGCAGTACTGGGCAGCACAGCCTTGTGAGTCAGATGCTAACATTCTACTCTTCCCACAAACTGCCACTTCCTACCAGGAAGTAGTGGCTAACATGCGTAAAGTGACAAATAAATACAGCTAAATATCTCAAATTATAGTTTTAAATCATTAATATAGATTATTTGGAAAGTCTTTTCAAAATCACCAAAATCATTATAAATAGCCACTCTAAAGACATTATCATCTTTATAGTGCCTTATCAGCAGTCTGCATTGTGAGCCCAGGTGGTACAGTTAGAAGGTGAACGAGATCTGAAGAGAGAATCCTGGTAATCCCTTGTTGTTTAAGCCAGACAGACTGAACTGAGAGGCCTTGAAGTCTCACAGTTTAGCCGTGTTGGCCTGTGTACACAGTCCCCATAGCAGCGTGACCACATGTCACAGATTACCCAGGACAGTCCCAGATTTTAAATTTGTGTCTTATGTCCTGGGCAGCCCCCTTCTGGGACATTGCAAAGTCTGTAAATGAAGTCTCCAGAGTTCTAAACATTAGAAGGAGAACTGCCCATTGCCTGTTGTGACCCAAAGTGATGCCTCTGCTGGGCTACAAAACAATGGCTTATAGAGAGAGCTCTAAACTCTATAGAGAGAACTGAGCCTTGTTTTTGCCATTAAACAGGAGTTAAAGTTCAGTTTTGTTGCAGTGTAATGCTAGGCTAAGCCTTTGGGTGTGATGTGATTTTTCTTGTAACCCAACACAGGCATCGCTTCATGTCACAGCACTCAATGTTCAGTTCTCCCTCTAGTGTTTAGAATTATGTGTTGTGCTAGAGAAAGAGAGCAGGTTGTGCACTGATGTCAGTTGAAGTAATAACTGCTCTAGAACTGAGGAAACATCTCCTCAGTGTCCATGAATGGCAGAATGGAAATGTAGTCATGCTAGCCCATAGACACTAGTGAAAGGCTTTGAAGCCCAACACTAGCAGTCTACTAGGGCTGGGTGCACAGCCCATGACATTTGTGGCTGAGAGTCAAGGAGGACATAGTTTTCTTCCCCCACCAGTGACTAACAGGAGCCATCTTGGGATCGAACAAAGCAGGACCAGGCCAGTTTTTGCTGTCTGTTCTCCTAGAGGCAGACTTGGTAAAGATGATAATTGTCCTTTAGTGTTCTTTATTTCGGGGTAATGGCCGAAATGCGTTTGGCCACTGGGCAGCAAAATCTAGACTTTCTATTCATGTTATAAGTAGAGTTACCCAAACTGAAATTATAGCCTTTTAATCTTAGGGACATATACATAAAGAAAATGGATTCCTTCTGGGGAACCAATTACACCATAGGGAACAAATACATATTCCCACTGGAATAAATGGAGCTTTTAATGTCTTGAGAGGCCCGCATTGCAGTGCAATGCATTGGACAACACTTTAGTATTCAAAGTGTTAAAAGAGCACCATTTAAGTCAATGGGATCATGTATTTGTTCCTTGTGGTGCTGTTAGTTTGCCCTATGACAGTTCATTTTGTGCATATGGCCCCAAATCCACCATTGTTTCACATTGAGTTGGAGACTTCTCTAGCATTCAAGCAGTCAATAGTCCCATCTAAGTCAATGGGGATTTTGTTTTTTGCCCCCATGATTCCTCAGTATTCCTCCACTTCCTTTGTACATATATCTATAAAATGTGTAAAATGTATACCAAACCCCGTTGGGTGCTAAATTTGTCTCCATCACATTGTTTCTCTTTACATTGGAGACATCTCTAACATCCAGTGAATTAACATGTTATTGTCTTTATAATTATGAATAATATTTCAATATTTCACACATTCTGATTCCATTTATTGCGTATCAAACCAGGTAAAGAAGGTAATGAACAGGATCTATCATCAGAATTATAAAATCCATGAAAAGACAGTGAGAACAGCTGCTGCTGATATCATATTGAATAGTAACCCTTCCTACATGGATGTTAAAAACCTGCTTCTGTCTATTGGGGACCTCCCTCTTGAAATGAACAAGTACATGCTGTCGGTGTTCCAGGATATCATTCAGTTCGAGATGCCTGCCAGGTGGGTCTGCTTATTTCAGGAGAAACCAAGACTGATGTACAAAGGAGAACGGAATCAAACCTGGGGCAAATTAACTGCACCATAAGGGAGAAATAAAAATTCCCATTGATATAAATGGGACTTTTAACCCCTTTAGTACATCAGCCTCATGTTTCTTACGGGAACACTAACACCCAAATGGGGTTCTGTAAGACTTATCCATCTGTTTTCTGGGGTCTAAAATCTTTTCATACATATGGTCTGTGGGGGCTTCCATTCCTGCTTTCTCCAGGACATCACGTACCATAGCAATTCGCAGGTAGTTCATTAGGATTGTGTGTGAGACTGTCCTGAGATAATAGCCTCTCCTACATGAGCTTAGGTTATTACTCTCAATCAATTAGCCAGCTTTAGCTCATATCTCACATTATAAACAGCACAAACAAAATTACAGAAATACATTATGAATAGGACAGATTACACATTATTTGTAACATATGGATAATGCATTTTTACATATGCTAGCTGTAAGTCATGATATATAAAGTTGTATTGACATATTTCCTTTGTACAAATTTGTTCTAGATAGTTGTTACTTTTTTATAACTTTTTTTCTGTATTTGCCTCTTATACTGTGAAACTGCTTACATTTCCAAATTTCAGGGTAGATTTTTGGCATTTGGATGTTGGAAGTGTCTCCAACTCATTGAAAATATCTCTAGCACCCAAGAGGTTAATAATCATTTTTCAGCTTACATCCCACGATAAGTTTTCATAGAAAGTATTTTTTGTCAGATGTGCTGGTTATTAAAAAGTAAATAACATGAAATTAATAAAAAAAAATAGTAAAACTAGTAAAAGACTGAGCTGTAACAATTTTTTTTACTTTTACTTTCACTTTCATGTTAATTGCATCTTAAGGTGATGACTAAGAAGTGAATTGCCTTTTTGTATGCATCATTTTATCATTCTTTTCAGTATGTAGTATATGTAACAAGGGTATTGATCATATTGGTTCATTTTTTCATGTCTCAGCCAGGCTTGTAATCCCCAATGGGAGAGCACCTATTGTCTGTATTGGAGCCATTAATTTTTCTGCTCCCTGATATTAATAAGTATTTTCCCTCTTGATGTGTTAATAGCTCTAGAAAATTCAGCGTGTGGAGAGTTTGTTCAGTGACACAATCAGTTCAAAACATTGTGGAGTTCCCAAGTTAGACAGCAGTCCAGGATTCTTACAGAGAAAGGGTGTAAAAGGTGATATTTATATTACAGGAATAGGCAATAAATAAAGAGTTTCTGAGCATTGTTTTGGATGCAGAGCAGAGAGAAGATGAGGAGGTGGGAAATGTACAGAGGATGCAGTGGTTTTAGTAATTTCTGGTAGTGAGATAAAAATTCCAGATCTTTGATTCATTTTCATGCTTTTTAAAGAGAGCTATCATCTTTAGTTCAAATATGTTTTGTGGATGCTTTTAATATTACCTTTAAAGGGATAGTAATGTTTCATAATAAAAGCAGCTCCAATTACTCATCATTACATTTGGCCCATGGAGAGTGTTATTTCAATACTGTCTGAGTTGTAGTTCAAGAGTAATTGAATGATAAAGTATCCCCCTCCCACCCCTTATACTGATGTAACACTGCTCAGCTCAGAGCAGCAGGCTGGTGTCCTGGTGGATTAAGATAAGGGAAAAACCTGTCAATGGGGGCAGGGCTTTCATTGTTCTCACAGTAAAAAGATTGTCCCTTGCTGTGAGCTGTCTGGTCAAGTGACCAGTAGGGATGGGCAAAAGTTGTCACCGTGTTCCCTTGAGAAATTTTGTGAAAACCACATTGTTATCTGCTTTTTCGTGGGAAAATTCACTTTAAAACTAGCGGTTAAAATTTTTGCATCTTTTGCCCATTGTCCAAAAGTTTTCACCATTTTTTCAACGGCCATAAAGTTTTTGCCCATTGATTTACTTTGTTTTCGCACTTCCGCTATAAAAACGTGGCGTTTTCGCTGAAAGCAGACACAATAGAAGCAGCTACAGAGCAAGATAGATGTGCTGTGCTTTTCTGCTGTGATAGTTTGCAAAAATTAAGGTAGGAGAGGCTCATAGTGACTGCTATCACTATGAGCAAGTTTAAAAATATTAAAAGGAGGAACTGGAAGGACCCTTATGTGTCCACTGAGTCTGAGAAGGAGGAGGAGGAAGTGACTAGCAGTACTGAACCAATGCTGTCCAGTCCCCCTAAATCACCCCAAGGGATCTTGGGGAATTTAATGAGAAGGAAGGGAAAAATGGGAAAGGAGGGAGCAAAGGGTAGTATTAGTGAGAGCAGGACAGGTCAGCTACCTGTGCCTGCTGCAAGACGTGCTGCCCCTGCTGCCAGTGCCACCATTGCTCTACCTACAGCCACTAGTGTTGTACCTGCTGCCAGACGTGCTGCCCCTGCCAGTGCCACCATTGCTGTACCTGTAGCCGCAAGTGCTGAACCTGCTGCTAGTGCTGAACCTGCTGCTAGTGCTGAATCAGCTGCTAGTGCTGAACCTGCTGCCACCAATACTTTGCCTGCTGCTAGTGTTTCTTGTAGTACTCAGGGAAGGAGAAAAAGATGCCAAGTGTGACAACAAGGGACTCTAAATCACACTTGCCATTCCCAAGCAGTCCTGCCAGTGCTAGTACTACTGCTACTAAGGTCCAGCAGCTTGTTAGCGTTAGGAGTGAAGGAGGAGTTAATCAACAATATCCTCATATTACTAGTGACTGTGAGACTGAGACTCTGCGGCTTAACTTGATGTGGTTGGTGTTAGTAGTAGTTACAGTAATGGTGAAGCAGCCGGAGTGGTAGGGAAAACATTTGACAGCGTCCAGACTAGAGGTTAAGAGAGTCCACACCATTCCTCTGGCTTTGGGAGTCCCCTTCCCTTCACTACAGTGTACAAGTTGAACATGATCCTTAAGAGGCCAGAACTGTTGTTGGGGCAGACCAGGCTCAGAATTAATACCACCACCACCAGCAGCAGGGGCACAGATCAGCTTCCTGTGCCTGCTGCTAGTGCTAATTTGCCTTCTTCAGGTCAAAAGGAAATGGCAAGTGTGACATTAGGGGACCCTATATCACATTGCTCGTCACCTCCTGTAAGCAGCAGTGAGATGTCAGGAATAGAGCAGCAACAACAGCAGCAAGTAGGAACTAGTGGTGGTGGTGATGATGATGCTGGAGAAGCTAGGGTGGAAGAGACATTGATGGCCTTTTTAGCAGAAACTGAGAAGGAATGGGAGACAGGGATGAGGATGGGCATCACCACTAGCAATGACATTTTGGAATTAGAGGAATTTGCAACTGCTTTTTTATTAAGTGCCCCCCAATCCCAGTGAACAACCCCCCAAAAATCATCCCCTGTTCAGCTGATTCTTTCCCCACACCCAACCAACACAGGCACTCTCATGCCCCTTTTATACTATGCCTTTGGGAAATAAAATAATATTTGCTATGTGTTGTGTGTAACTTCTATATTCCCATTGATTTCAATGGAATAAGCTAGGTGAAAAAAGCGGAAAATCTGCACTTTTCTCTGGAAATTTTTCACCAAGCGGAAAATGCCATTTTTCACCAATTTCATTTTGAGGCGGAAATTTTCGCCCATCCCTATTGACCAGATTCCACATCCGAGGGGAGGTGACTTACACTAGGTAAAAGGGGCGGGAGGGGGAAATTTTATTCAATTACTCTTGAATTATAATTCTGATAGTAATGAAATAGCACTCTCTATGGCTCAAATACTATGAAGATTAATTGGAGATGCTGTTTTTGTGAAGCATTACTATCCCTTTAAGGATCCCGATTGTAAGATTGTTCATTGAGAAACCTGGCATCCACCTATAGTACAGTAATCTTCTTGAGTATAATGTGTTATTGTGTGTCTGTGATTGTTCATACAGGCTTGTAATTTTTGGCATGTTTCCCCAGTGTAGCATCCTTGGTGAAACTAATTGCATGCAGTTATATATACTACATTGATGGATTTGCAAAAGTTTGATCTTGTGTTGTTGGAAGCCCCTGTGATATGGATGGCTATATTAGATTTCTTTGTGTGTTTGCAAAGTAGTTTTGTCCCATTGAATGTATGATCAGTGTTGTTGGGGAGTTTCCTACTTATTAACTTCTGTTTGAAGTTTCTGGGTTGCCTCAGTGTAAGGATTGGTGGTTTGGGGAATATTTCTTTTAATGTTGCATCATCAGTCATAATGGGTTGTAAGTCTTTGATTATTTTCCCGTTCCTTCTAGTACCGAGTTGTATGTCTTTACTAGTGTTATGCGTGTGTTTTTTCTCCTTATATTGAAGCAGGTGCTCCCCTGGTATTCTAAGTTCAGAATCAATTGTTCTGATAATGGTAATCCTTTTCTCTGAATGATTTAGCTAGTGATTTAAGGTTCTAACTCTGGTCCTCCTTGTCAGAATATATTCAATGGTATCTTGTTGCCTTGCTGTATAAAATATCCTTTTTAGGCCAGGATTAATCAAACTGCAGGGAAAAGCAGCATATCAGATATGCTGCTCTTAACCGCGATTATTTATGGATACCTTCGGGTAATCATCAATGATTTGGCTTGTTTCCAGTTGTGGGGTTTTTGTATATAGATACCGTAAAATCTCGGGTATAATACGCACAATTTTACCCCATTTCACCTTATGTGAAGTGGGGTGTGCGTATTATACACGAGAGTTATTTTTTTTTTTTTTTTAAATTGAGCTGACAGATTCCCTCCCTTACTTGTCTCCACTGCAGTCCTCTCTGACAATGAGGCTTAGCGTAGGTACTTCCTTTCACTGAAGTACCCATCTTCCCAGCGGGCGGCAAGCTTGCATTTGCAGCCCGCTTCCCTCATGGGCTTTCAGGACCTTCCGCCTCCAGAAGCGGAAGGTCCTGAAAGCCCATGAGGGAAGCGGGCGGCAAATGCAAGCTTGCCGCCCGCTGGGAAGATGGGTACTTCAGTGGAAGGAAGTACCTACGCTAAGCCTCATTGTCAGAGAGGACTGCAGTGGAGACAAGTAAGCGCATTGGGCCGCGGGAGGGAGGGAAGGGTTCCTGACAGCTTAACTTTTTTTTTTCCCTAAGAGGGGAAAACAAGGGTGCGTATTATACATAGGCACTCTTGTTTTCCCCTAAAATCTTAGGTATAATATACACCTGCGTATTATACACAGGTGCGTATTATACCTGAGATTTTACGGTATGTAAAGTTTGCCCCTCTTCAGTGATAATGTAGTGTAAAAAGGTTTACAGTCTATAGAATAATCTATTTTTAATTTGAATGATGGATGAAATTAATTGGATGATCTATGAATGTGGAAGAGAGTTGATTTCTTAAAAGCCTGTCCTAAAATATATCTTAGTCCAATAAAAATATCTTTGTAGTACTAACTTTTGAAAAGAAAAAAAAAAAAAAAAAAAAAAAAAAAGATTTAACATTGTTAGGTGCTTCAACACCTTAAGGACGCGGCCGGCACTTAAGGACCACAGACTTTTTTTTTTTCTGGGTTCCCCGAACGGTGTGCAGCCTTGCCCATGGGTTCTTAACGCAAAACAACCCATGACGTGCCATGACTGTCAAGGGTTGTTAAGGGTTTAAATGGAAGTATCACCAAAAATAAGTCTTCCACTGCAGATTTGAACGATATTCTCACAGCTGCACAGACATCTCATTCAGTGGATTATACATTTTGACCCGTGCTACATAAAGAGCCACCTGTGCTAATCTCAGCAAATCTTGAACACCTGTGCCAGTGGAGGCTCCTAAGTAATGACTTTGAGAACTTGGTTATAATGGATTTATATATGCAAGTCCTCTTTGGCATTGTTTTCAAATTGTATTCCTAGAAGGCAGGTTTAGGTTTAGTCACAGGTGGCTAAAACAAAAGAACTAATCCCATAATCAGCACCTGTACAAATGCATGGACATCCCTCAAATCTTCATTTACAATAAATAGTTAATTGTCAAAAAGTTTTCATTAACCCTTTGAGTGTCAGAGAGGTACGCAATGCATTGCTCTGCAAAGCGCTGCGTAATCCTGTGGCACTCAAGGGGTTAAAACCACACTCAAATCCAGGAAATACAGCTTAAGTTCCTCTAATTTAACTCCACTGCCTGATGTACTTTGTTGATGTTATCAGACATGATATCACAAATTATACCATGTATTACATACTGATGACAATTTATGACATCACAAATGACATCATGCATTATATCAGAGATGATCTAATCATTAGCATAAAATTATGCCATAAATATTAACCCCTTGAATGGTAGAGATGTTGCTAATGCTCTGTGAAGCAATATGTTGGAGAGATAGTATTCAGTGGATTAAAAGCCCTTTTTAAAGCGGAACTTTCATGTTAATAACATTGCCCCCCAATATAGTTCTAACCTAGCAATAGGCAAAGTTTTACTGTATTTATACTCAATAAATCCAGGTTATTGCTGAAAAAAAGACTTCACTCGCAGGCATCGGGCTGCACAGAACTTACAAGACAAGCTCTGTATGGCTGCACAGTCAGTCCCTTCCTGTGCCTTAAGGCACCAAGGAACATCACCACCAATGCTGGCAGCGAATGGGACAGACAGCGCAGACTCACAGGTACTTTTCCTCCAAGATGTCTGCACTGTCTGTCCTCTGGTTCCTGCCGAAGAAATCTTTTTTCAGCAATGACCTGGACTTATTGAGCTTAAAGACAGTAAGAATTTGCCTATCACTGGGTTAGAAATATATTGGGTAGGCAATGTTATTAACATGAAAGTTCTGATTTAAATCAGTGAAGTTTTAATTATTTTTTTTTGTCCAGAATTACCCCTGCTTAGTTACATCAATAGGGTACATGGAGCTTTATTAATCAAGAGCTGCAATTCTGGAGCAAACCCACTGCACAATAGGGAACAAATAAACATCCCACACATTCCTAGTTATTTAAATGAGGTTTTACTCCTTTGAATGTTTGAGAGGTCTCCATCTCATTGCTTCACAATTCAATGGAGTTAAAAGCTCCACTTAAAGCAACATAACTTTTTATTTGCTCACTGTTGTGCAGTTGATTAGCTACAGTATTACACCACTTTCATAAATTTGTTCAATTATGGAGCAAGCCAGCTGTATCATAGGGTTCAGATAAACAATCATTTCACTTTAAATAGGGCTTTCTAGTCTCTGAATGCTAGAGAGTCTCACAGTTGGACAGTGTATGTTGGGGGTCAGTTAATATCAGTGAGCAGTGAAATGAGGCTGGGATAGCAGGAGTATATGTTGGGGTCTTAAAGCACCAAAGCGCAGTGGAACGAGGCTGAGGTAACAGTGTAAGAGAGGAGCAGGCAACATGAGTCTCTCTGTTGGGGTCTGTGATCATGAGTGGGGTGTAGTTAGTTGGAGGGATTCTTGTTGCCCACCCCTAGTTTAAGACTACCAGTGGGATGTGGAAACAGGCTGGGATAGCATGTGTATGTTGAGCTCTGTGTACCAGTGGACAGTGGATTGAGGCTGGGTAACATATTGTAAGAGAGGGGTGGGCAAAGTGAGGCTTTTCAGCTGTTGCTGGACTACAACTCCTGTCATCCCCATGTGAGCCAACAATGGGAGTTGTAGTCTGATAACAACTAGGGGGCCCCAATTTGCCTGCCCCTGGTTGATATTTACATTGGGTTGTGGAACAGGGGTTGGGTGGCAACATGTATGTTGGACTCAGTGAGCAGTGGAATGAGGCTGTGATCACAGTGTAAGAGATGGATGAGTAACATGAGGCTCTCTGTTGGGATCTGTGATCACCAGAGGCCAGTAGAACAAGGCTGAGGTAACCAAGGGTGGGCAACATGATGCTCTCCAGCTTTTGCCAGACTGCAACATCCATCAGCCCTTGCTAGCTGTGTGGCTGTGGGGGATAATGAGAGTTATAGCTCAGCAACTGCTGGTTCAGACTACAAGTGGGTTGTGGAGTGAGTCTGGGATGACAGCAGCGTATGCTGGGGGTGTGAGCACCAGTAAGCAGTGGATTGAGGCTGGGGAGAACATGTAATAGAAGGCTGTGTAAGATTAAGCTCTCTATTGGGGTCTGTGAGCACTAGTGGCCAGTTGAAAGATACTGGGGTAGCAGACATTATAACAGAGAGGTGGGAAACATGAGGCTCTCTAGCTGTTGGCTCACTAGGGATGGTGGGAGTTGTAGTCTAGGATCAGCTGGAGGTCCCCTGGTTGAGACTACCAGTGGGTTGTGGAACCTGGCTGAGCTGAAAGACAGTGGAAAAAAGAGTGTTGCAACATGAGGCTCTCCAGCTGTTGGCAGAATACAACTCCCATCGTCCCCCTCCGCCTCACCATTGTCAGTTTGCTTCCAAGGTGCAACATTGAATCACTCTGCTTATTTAAAATACAAAGTTATTAAAATAAATAAAATGGTCCTTTTAAATTTCATGGTTAAACTGCCTCTTCAGCAGACCAACTTTTCAACAGCTGCCACCTGGTCTTCTATACATACTTTTACAAATGTTTACAGTTAATGTTCTTTCTTCCACAAACATCAATTTTCTGATGCACGGTCCTGAAAACCAGCATTGTTTAAACAATTTTTTTCTTTCCCTCCCTCAATTTTGGGGCTGCTTTTTAATGTCCCCATGTTGCCTGTGTTCCCCATTGGATGCCAGAGAAAAGTGGATTTTAATTACTTATTGATAAATCCTTTCCCCTTAGTCCATTGGTGGAGACAGGGTATCCTGCCCTAGGAAAATCATATTCTCTGTTGGTGGTTTGGATGCCCTGTCATTTATTTATCTGTCCTATCACATTCCTTACTTTGCTATATGCAAAAGGCTAAGTAGGTGGAGCCTCAGCAAAGTAGGGTAGGGGAGTGGGAGGAGTTATTAGTTCTGAGCTTCAGTTTAAGGTTTAAGTTGCCCTTCCTCCTTGTTGAAGGAACTTTACCCCAAAGTCCCTATGGTCCCCAGTTGAAAGATCGCATTTCCTTTTACAGCATATGCAATTATTTTCCCACTCAATTTATTGTCATATGTCATTGCTTAAATGCAGTGATTCTCAGACTATGTAATGGCGGACAGGGGACCAAAACTGTTATAACCTTTTGGGTGCTAGAGCGGTCTTCATCTCATTGCTTCACAATTTATTGGAGGCCTCACTAGCATCCAAGAAGCTAAAGGTTTGGTTGTTAGTTTCCTTGATGATTTGATTTGAAACAGAAGGGTTCTACCATAGCACAAGCTTTGAGAGTCACTGGCCCAATGAACTATGCTGCTAATTATAGCCTTTCAGCCCCTTGGTTTATGGAATCAGAGGGTTTAAACGTGCATTGTAATTTAAATTAAATTATATGAATTTGACAGCACACATTGGTGCATGTTTTAGTCAGAAAATAGTTTGTTATTAATGTAAGGAGGGTTGCTATAAAAATAGAAAAAATATTCATTTTTATGTTTTTTTTTCTACAGTAAACTAATTCGTCAAGTTCTAAAGGATATGTGGGTCCATAACTATGACCGCTTTTCTAAGACTGGATCTTCTTCCGCTTTCTCTGGATATGTAACACGTACGTATTGTGATATACGCAATAATATATACCATTAATTTTGTGTAATTTTGCATGCTAAAGCCATTGCAGATCCCTGCGCATAGACTTTGACTGGGAGAACTTCAGTGCTTCAGCTCTTTTTGGGCTACATCATTTGACTAATGATGATAGGAGTTGTAGTCCAACAACAGCTGGAGAAGGGCTCATCTGCACAGTAGTAGCAAACAGTTTTAATATTGGGTCCTAAATGTTGTCTTTCCCTAATCCAATGATTCTCAGCTTCAGTCCTACTCACACAGCAACATATCAGGTTTTAAGATATACCTCCTTAAAGGGACAGTAATGTCCCATAAAATCATTTTTTACTTTTATAGAGCAGAAGAAAACAAGAAGAATGGTGCAAACCCTATCTTTAAAACCGCTATGGTTTGAGAGATATTTGCACTGAAAGTTCGCCCCTCTCTCCCTTTCTCCTGATGTCAGCTGTAAAGCTGACAGCAGGAGAGTCGAGTCATACAGCTTGAGGAGGCTCTGCAGCAGAGCCGAAATCGCAGTATTGCAAAATAATCACTTCATTAGAAATGTCTACAAAGTGTGCCTGGTTTGCACATTTCCAATAAAGTAATTCTTTTGCAATACCACAATTTCGGCTCTGCTGCAGATCCACTGGCTGATCCCCGGACCGTGATCTCCTGCTATCAGTTAGACACTGATGTCAGGAGAAGGAGAGAGAGGGGCGAATTTTCAGTGCAAATATCTCTCAAACCATAGTGGTTTGAGAGATTGGGTTTGCACCATTCTTTTATTTTCTTCTGCTCTCCAAAAATATAATACGTTTTTATGGGACATTACAGTCCCTTTAAGAACAGGTAGATTAATTCAAGGATTTTCCTAACTTCATGAAGGAAAGTCAGGATTTTATTAAAGACACGGAGCTGAGTATTATGCATTTAAACTCCATCTTTACTACTCCAGCAGAAAAAAATAAACAGTTACAGAAAGAAGTATATACAACAGAATTATAACCCCGCCCCTTAGATAATGCTTATCCAATCAGATCACATTAAGCTCTATAACTTGTAGGGTCCAATAATCCCACTTCCTCTTCTTTGATGCTGCAAAAAACATCAGCTGTAGCAACTTCTATAAACAGGATTCTGGAACATAAGTGTCTGGAACTCCTTAATGATTCCTAAAGGAGAAAAACATAAAAGTAGAAAAGGGAGGGTTAATTCCGGAGCGATAATACTCGCCTCCGTGTCTTTAATAAAATCCTGACTTTCCTTCACGAAGTTAGGAAAATCCTTGAATTTTATGGCAAGACATGGAGGCTCCTATTATGCAAGTTCAACGCTGTTATATAACATTAACAGTTACATGAGTACTAGGTTTGAAATAAAAGGTCTTAAAGGTGGATTCTCTGGACCAATCAGCCTCTTTGAGAATGTCCTAAAGTCTGCCACCTGCAAGAAGTTATTTGGAAGCCATTTCTTCTCTAGAGGAGTGTATTTTGTATCAACACCAGGTGACTGAATGATCCAGCAAATCCATCTTGCCAAAGTAGCTGTTGAAACTGGAAGGTAAGGTTTCATAAATGAAATCAGTAATTGGTGTGAATTAGGAGCTCTAAATATAGCAGTAACAGAGTCATATGCCTTCAGACAAAGAACAATACAGAGTTGAGTATCATGAGGGAAGCTTGGATAAAAGATTTCCCTAGACAAAGATTTAGTACATCTTACACCGTCAAGTTCAAGAAATCTGTTAGAAATATCCAAAGCAGGAACATCAGATGCTCGTCTGAATGAAATTAGATTAAGCAACATGGTGAGTTTGGCCAAAAACTGTTTAAAAGAAAACATCTTGTTAGGAGGCCAGGATTCTATGAAATGAAGGACGATATTGACTTCCCAAAGATCAGAATGCCTAGTAGAAGGTGGTCTAGACAACTTAATATCTTCATCAATTTACATACTAAAGGATGTTGACCTGAAGGGAAACCTTCAATATGATTATGACCTGCTGAAATAGATGATCTATAGCAACTTATAGTTCTGTAAGCTTTCCCTTGTTAAAAGCAAGAAGACAAAAAGCTAACGTTGGCAGTTAAAATGGAAGAAATGTGATCCAGGTTCCATTCCAGGCACCAACGTGCCCAGACATTCCAGCATGATTTGTAACATGCTCTAGTACCGTGTGCCCAAGTCTCTGAGATGAAAAGCTGCGCAGATTCCGAAAGTCCATCGATAAGCCATTGAGTCCTGAAATTGAGTAAGACGAGTGTTCAGTCTTGACAAAAAGGTCTAAATGTAGAGGACCCCAAATAGCATCTATTTTCGAGAAAGCTGTAAAGTGAAGTGTCCAATCATTGGAATCTGCTAGGTGCCTGGAATTCCAGTCCACAATGGTATTGGATAGTCCAGGTAGATATTTTGGACTGAAATGTTCTTGTCTAAGCAAAAATGCCAACATTCTCTGGCCATAATTGCCAGTGTTTTGGATTTGGTGCCCTCCTGATGGTTGATATATTTCACAGCGGATACATTGTCTATCTTCAACTGAATGCAGCAATTTGACTTGTCTTTTGACAGTGAACAATCCTGCCAATAACTCCAAGCAATTGATGTGCAGCTTTTTCTGAAAGAGACCATTTCCCTCCTGTGGTGAGGTTTCCGCAGCAAGATCCCTAACCCAAATTGCTGGCGTCGGCGTCAATGACGTCTGGTGACTTTCCAAAAATCACTTTCCCATTCCAAGCCTCTAGAAATTCTATGTTTTAGATAGGTAGAATAAGCATTTTTTTCCAGTTTATGATAAATCCAAGATTGATCAAGGCTTAAATAGTCAGATGGAGATGTTCCTTGAGCATCTCTATGTCCTGAGACATGATTAACATGTCTTCCAGATAATTTATCATGCGGACCCCTCTGCTTCTCAGAAAACAGATCACAGGTTTCATGATTTTTTTGAAACACCAAGGGGCCAATGATAGGCCAAAAGGGAGATACGTGAACTGAAGGAATTGAAGGAGATTTTGTTGATCTTCAGCCATGAGAATAGTTAAATAGGCATCCTTGAGGTCTAGCTTTACCATCCAATCCTATAGCATCAAAAGATCTGAGGCAATTAATGCCTTCCATCTTAAAGTGCCTGTAAAGGACAAACAAATACAGTTCTTTCAGATTTATGACTGGTTGTACAGCATGTAAGGATTTAGATACCTGGATTTTTGTCATCGGCACTCCTTTTCGCTGATTGGCTCCTCCCATAGTTTTTAGTCCAGTCTGCCCCTGGTGCCTTGCCCCTGGTGCCTTTTCGTGCTGTTTCTGTGTTTCCTGCGCTGAGTTCCGGTCTCTCGATCCTCTGCTGATTAGCCTCTGCTTCCGCTGTTCCGGTGCCGGCTTCCGGACGCTTCTGGATCTTCGGCCTGTTCCGGACTGCTCCTCCTGGCTCTGCGATGTCCCAGACGCTCCTGGTAAGTCCTTGGCTTGTTATCCTTCTTTGTTGCCTCTTCTCCTAGGCTCCGGGGGCTCCTGTTCTGTAGCCGGGTCTTACCTCCCGGGTGGTTCTGCTCCTTTTTCCTCGCCCCGTGGTCTGGTGGAGGTTTTTCCTCTGCAGCTCTCCTGAGCACTGCTGCTCCAGCCGCCGAGCGGGTTGTGGTTTTTGGGCTTGCTCTTTTCCCCGGAGTTCCCTGACTCTTTTGGCCAGCAGGCGCTGTTTGTTTGCACCCCAGCTCTTGTGGGCCGGTTGAGATCTGCCCACTCATTCTTGGGGAGCGTTCTCCTCTTCTTGGCCCGGAGCTTCTGTGGTTAGTTGTGGATCTGTCCACACCGCTCGGTTTGGGCTCTTTCTCCTGCCGTTGTGCGCCCCTGGGTCCCTGCTTCTCCTGGGAACTTGCCTCTATTACCCCTCGGGTTGGCTTCGGGAGACTCAGGATCTCTATCCTGTGGGTTAGGTGTTAGGGGACTTGTGGTGCTGTTCTCCTAGTTCTTTTTCTAGTGCTCCTGCCTTGTGGCAGTAGGTTTCAGAATTTCTGGTAGGGGTTTTGACTGGGTAGCAGGGTTTCAGTATCCACTGAGAGTAGTTGAGGGGTCCTGGTTGGTAATAGGTTTGGGCTCAGGGTTGTCCCTTCAGTTCTGGGTGTCTCCTTCAGGACAGCGTCTGGCTTCTCTACTGTTCCTCGCTACAGTTTCTGGCAAGTCTGCATCTACCCTTATTCGTTGGAGATCTCCTGAGTTTCTGCATTTGGGTCCAGAATAAGACAGGTGCAGGGTGTACAGTTGGCTTGTACCCTCATCCAGGTCTGGGTCCCGGCTCAACTGGGATCGGACATCTGGCTTCGCGGCCAGCACCTTTAATTTGACCTTGGCCGCAGCAAGGGGATACAGGTAACGGTCTCCGCTCCCAAGCTTCGTACTCCAGCAACGCTCCCCAGCTTCTCCCTGGGCCTTTCCAACATCTCCGTGACACAGTCGAGTCTTTTTTGTATACCAGGAAAATATTGCTTATACAACCTGGTTCTGAAATTCGGGCTGGAATATTCTCTCCTTTTCTCTGTAAACTCTGAATTTCTTTGTCTATTAACAGAGCTTCCTCCCTGGAGTACAGGAAAGAGTTTGGTATTAGGGTCTGATAAGGAGTGCAATAAAATGATATCTGATAATCTTGTATTGTATGTAATACCCATGGATTTGCTGTTATCTGACCACCAGGCGTAGAAAAAATGGGTGAGTCTGCCACTCATTTTCCCCAGAGAAAATAAGAGGGGGAAAAACACTTACCTAAAAAGGGTCATGAACCAGGAAATCCTCTCAAACTCTTGGCTGTCTAGACTCTGCCGCATAGAGGGAAGAAAGGAAGGGGAGCTCTGGTGTCCTGGGAGAAATTTCCTCTCTCAAAATAAGAAGGGTCTTGGTAGTTCCTGTTTGTCCTCTCAAGGAACTGACTGACCGGCCAGGAAATGGCCCCTGCTTTTCCTGACCCTAATGAAAACCTTACTGTTGAAAATCTTCTTTATTGAAGTTTGGGATTTAGCCAAAGCTGTGAATGTATTCACAAATTGACCTAAATTTTTTATGAAGATTTCACCAAAAAAAGGAGACCATTAGCTTATGGCCCTGCTTCCGTGGAAGCAATGTCAGACAACTTAGAGTCTATTCCAAGTAAAATTACCCTGTGTCTTTCTGTTGAGAGAGCCATATTGCCATTGCTCAACCTCTAGGAATATTTAAGTCCACTGGGGTATTGTTAGATAATGCTTCCTTAGTCAGAATAAAGATCTTGCTAGTGGGCCAACAATATCTAAAAGTTTGTCCTGACATTGCTTCAGAGATACTTCAACTCCCTTTGTAGGGTCTCTACCAGATTTTGATATATGTATTGAGCCATCTGAGGGTCCATAAATGGGGTTTCGCAAATCTTATTAATAGATGGCCTCAGGCATTCAGAGTTCATTTGTTTCTGGATTTTGCATCCAGAGCTTTCCTGTTCCAGAATTATATGTATTTGGATACATGATCTTTAGGTATCCATTCAGCTTATCTGGGGTACTTAATACCCTCTGGATTGAAAAGAGGTTGACCCTGTTTATCACAAATGTTATTTCCTTGTATAGTACTGTCTATATTATTTTCAATAAAATTTTCATCCTCTGAGATTTCATCAGAAAATTGGCCCATATGTTCCTCTTACTCATTATTGGACTCCTCAGTAGAACAGTCCAGACAAAAGGAATCTGGTTTAGACTGATTCCTGTTACTCTTTCTTGGCAAATCATCCTCCCGAGCTGAGGTTTGTTTGTGTGGGTTTGAACCACAATTTTCCATGCTAGATGTTCTAGCTTTTCCATGGCGAGAACAAGACTGTTCTCTTTTCTGTGAGGAACAATGTTTAGTTTTATACTTTAGCCTTTAGTTTTATACATTTAGCCTTTGATATTTTCCTGAGTTTCTCTCAGGTGAGGTGTCAGAAATCTTTTATTGCCAATTAACTGAGGTTTTAATAAAGTTTGAGGAGGCTTATTCAAATTAGTTTGATTAAGGACATCAGCAATCACTAAAGTTTTTGTTATCAGATTCTTGCAAGATGAAATGGCATTAGTAACAGATTTATTGACAGATTGATCCATCAAGGCTTGAATATTCTGTTCAGTATCAGGCCTTGATGACATGCCAGTTGCCTCTTGCGAATCAGAATTGGAAACATTATTCTCCAACATAAAATGAGGAGGGATCCTATTACATTTTTGTGGCGTAATGGATTAAATTAATTTTTTGTGAGACATTTTTAGAGTCCAAGGGAACAAAACTCTGAAGACAAAACTGGGATGAAAGATACAAGAAAAACAATCACTTTAAACCAGCAGAATTGTCTTATAAAAGTAAATTCCAAAAGGACAGCAAAAAAATATGTCTAAAAAGGGAAATATATACCAGAAAAGTATAAAAACAATGCCAGTTATATATAACCAAGTCAGGAAAAGTCTGTTGTCTAGCAAAAAACATCTTTAGTGACAAGAAATGTCACAAAATGGTGTATACTGTGAAGAAAGGTTTGTACGTGCTCAGAAAAGCAGAAAGAGCAAGATGCCCAAATCCAAGATGGCCACCACGAGTAGGGATATACAATAGAAAATGGGCACTTAAAGAGAAATACCCCACATGCTATATATCATTTGAAAGGGGAAGAAGTGTGGAGTCTAACCGCTATTAAAAAAAGAAAACTTTAAAAAACGAAAGGGCAAAGAATAAAAGGAAAAAGAACACGGAGGCAAGTTCTGAAGTAGGGAGTATGCTCAGAAAGCTAAAGGGAGCTGAGGTAAAGACAAGCTGAGGGGAAGAAATCCATTAGAGAAGGGAAATAAATATACCAAGGATACAAAACAAAGGGCAGTCCTCACAAGGTAATAAAAGGCAAATCAATAGCCTCAGGGGACCAAGAAAAACTAAGAATGAAAGTATAAACAAATGAAACAGACAATATAAATTAAATTCACGTACGCACCAGATGAAATAGAATACACATTTTATAAATTATACACAAAGCAAATATTTTATCAAATTTATTAAACAAAACCACAGAGTACTTATGTTATGCCAGGAGCAGCAAAGAAGAGGAAGTGGGATTATTGGACCCTACAGTTCTACAGCTTATTGTGATGTGATTGGATAAGCATTATCTAAGGGGTGGGGTTATCATTCTATTGTATACACTTTTTCTTTCTGTGACTGTTTATTTTTTGCTGCTGGAGTAGTAAAGATGGAGTTTAAATGCATAATAGGAGCCTCCATGTCTTGCCATAAAATCAAAATGACAGAGCCTGGAATTATTCATCCTATATAATAATTGGTTAGGAAGTTTGTCAGAAGCAGTCATGCGCAGTAGAGACTGCGCGCGTTCGTGCAGTCTCTACAGCGCATGATTGCATTGTGTGAGTGAGGTGACGCAGGACTGCATCGCGTGGAGCAGTGAGGTAGTGGACGGTTAACCCATTGAGCTCCACAGTGGTACGCAACACATTGGAAAGTGGAGCAGTTATGGAGCAAACCAAGTGTACCATAGGGGAAAGTAAACTGCCAACAGAAAAGAGTGCTAATCTCAAATGACCTGCTAGCTTGGATTACAGTACATCGTATTTAAATATATATATAACACAATTTCATTATTAAATGTTAGTGTTTCTTTAATAGAAAGTAAATGACTATAGCACCCCTATAATTAATGTCCCCATAGTGAAAATATATATGTGATGGTTTATATTTCTTTAATAAAGGTACCCCTGATTCATCATCTACCTATAGTCTTGATATTCTCTACTCCGGGTCTGGCATTCTAAGGAGAAGTAACATGGACATCTTTGTCTACTCCAAAAACACTGAACTGCAAGCTATACAGGTAATCTAATGGGTATTCCATTAAATCAACACTAAGCACCTTATATTCAAATCAAAACAGGAGTATTTCTGGGACAAACCAACTGCATGCACAGTAGATGTTGGAAATAGAAATCCCCATTGGTTTAAAGTTGGATTTTATCCTGTTAAATGCTAGAAAGATCTTCATTGCTTTGTTTTGCAGTAGCAGTGGGGCAGGAGCAAGAACCCCAGGGTTTCAACCAAAATATGTGATTGACCTCTCTAGCATTCAAGAGCAGCCTCTGGTATTAGAGGCTAACTCTAGCAGAGCTGTGCTAGAGGATTTGTACATTCACCCCGCTGTATGGTTATTATTGTCCTCTTAGGAACTATTTAACATATTGTCAGTTTCACAACACTTGGGCTCATTTATCACCGTACACGCCATTTTCAGAGCCTACAAAGTAGAGCTTTTCCTCCAGGGATATTCATCTAAGCATCCGCTTGTTAAAAGGGAACTATACTTACAGGAATAATTGGCTCTTAATTGTGTTAACCCTTTGAGTGCCAGAGGGGTACGAATGCATTGCAAAGCAATGCATTCCGTACCCCTCTGGCACTCAAAGAGTTAAACCGAAAAACACTTACCTAGGCATACAACAGTCAGATATGTCTATTCTATCTCTCGCTATGAGTGAGGATGACGTGAGTTGTAGTCCAATAAAAGATAGTGGCTCACATGTGAGTGAAAGGGTAAAGGGATAGATTCCACTGTCAACAGCCCTCTGCAATATAGATACTTTCATACATTGGGGGAATGAGGATGATAGGAGTTGTAGCACCCTGAGTGAGTATGATGTGAGTTGTATTGCAATAACAGTAAAAAAGTGTGACCACATTAATTTTGTTGCCCTGATAAAAATAGCGACATGAGAATCTCGCCCTGCATGACAGTGTGCGATTCTCATGTCGCATATTGAACGCTTGCATACCTTTAATGACCAAGTCTCAAACATGGGAGCTCAACAACTAAATGTCTATTATAAAGTCGAGAGCACTTAACAAGACGCAAGACCAGAAATAAAAACACATGCTGAAAAGGATAGTAATATTTCATAATAAAAACAGCTCTAATTAATCATCATAGTATTTGGACTTTGGAGAGTGTTATTTCAGTTCTGTCAGAGTTGTAGTTCAGGAGTAATTCAATGACAAAGTGTCCCCCTCCCGCCCCTTTTACTGATGTCACACTGCTCAGCCAGAGCAGAAGGGAGGTGCCCAGGTAGATTGCACAGAGGGACAATCTTCAATTAAGATAAGGGAAAAATCTGAAAAGCTTGTCAAGGGGGGCAGGGCTTTCATTGTTTTCATATAAAGAAGATCGTCCCCTGCTGTTATCTGTATGGTCTTACAACCAGATTGCACATCTGAGAAGAGATGGCTTACACTAGGTAAAAGGGGCGGGGAGGGGAAACTTTGCTTGTGAATATCTCTTAAACCATAAAGGTTTGAGAGATAAGACTTATATCGTCATGTTTCATGTTTTTTTAATGCCTACAAAATAAAATAAAGTTAAAACGAAGTATTGCTATCCCTTTAACTCAAAGTACAATAACAAGCTGCACAAAAGAATGTGGGTATCATAATTATAGTGCCAGGAGCGAATCTTCCGTCATTCTCTTCACCTCCCAGCTACTCACCAGGTGGCAAGAAGAGGCTGTCCCAGACATAGCACCATCTCAAAAAGTGGACATTGTACTGCGTGAAGAGAATGACGGAAAAGCCGCTTCAGACTCTATAATTTTGGTATCCACATATTCTTTTGTGCAGCTTGTTATTGCACTTTGCCTTAAACAGGTGTTTTTATTTCCAGTCATGTGTCTCAATAAGTCCCCTCCACTTTATAATACACATTTAGTTGTTGAGCTCCCATGCTTGAGATTTGGTCCTTAAAGGAATAGTAATACTTAAAATGTAAAAAAATATATGCTGTAGGGTTTATCCCCCTGAGTAAAACAAGGGTGCTCCCACTGCTGAGAGATATTTTATTAAAAAATTATAACAGCTCAAACTTTAATTTTTTACATGAAATATCACAGTGGCCTGAAAATCTACAGTGGCACTGTTGCTACACCATCCTGTGGAGAGCTCTGGTCTGTAGACCATAAATCTCCATAGGATGGTGTAGCAACAGCGCCACTAAATTTTCAGACTACTGTGATATTGCATGTAAAAAATTCCAGTTTGAGCTGTTATAATTTTTTAATAAAATCTCTCTCAGCGGTGGGAGTACCCTTGTTTTATTCTGGAACATAAACCCTACAACATATATTTTTTTTACATCTTATGTATTACTATCCCTTTAAAGGTATGCGACCATTAAGTACGTGACATGAGAATCTCACACTGTCATGTAGTGTGAGATTCTCATGTCACCATTTTTATCAGGGCAACATAGTTAATGTGTAATGTGGTTTGCGTGCGACCTTTTAAAAGTAAACCACCCTGTGCCATATATGGAAGTGTATGGCAGCAGTATAGACATAGAAAATACACTTCGTACTGGAAGAGCAGTGCAGTGTTCATGAGGTTCGGAAGATCTGAGTGTATAGTTTTGGGGTGCATAACATTTTTAAGGTTGGAGGAATAAAGGAATGTCAATCCTGTTATGTTTGTCAGGCAGAGGTAAAGAAACATGGACCATCTGGTATTAGTGTACTAAAAGTCCCATAAACAGTACCTATGTCTGGCAGAGGTTTGATTAGTAGGAGTTATTAGATTAATTTGTCTGTAGGAGGCGCAAGACACAAAAACAAAATGTAAAAGTAGTATTTATAAATAATTATAAGCATGGCGGACAGTAGGAGAGTGCTCCGAGTTGCATTCCACCTCACTCCAGTAACGCTTCCATTGTACATTGCCTGCACGCCACTAATGGCTCATTTGGATAGTGCCATTCAGACACTGTCCAAAGAAGCCATTAGTGTAGTGCAGACAATGTAAAAAGAATGTATTAGTGGAGCAGAGCACAATAGTGGACATATCTAAGTCCTTGCGCAGATTTTGACAGGAGAAACCAGGGTCAAAGTCCTCCGGCCACTGTCAAAATTTCATGATATGTTCCTCTTCATGTAAATAGGTATCACTGACTGTTGTAGATGCTTTAAAAATGCCTTCTATTAATCAGATAAAGAGCCATGTATTTCAAGAGTACAGTTCCCCTTTAAATACTTCCTTAGGTGCTGCCCACTGGCAAGTATTACTGACACCTCAGAGTTGTCTGTAATGCTTTATTGCATATCTCAGAGGTGCTCTTTACACCACAGTGATAAATCAGTCTGAGACAAACTTCCTGTGGTGGACTGTTCCTTTCTCTTGTTTTCAACAAAGCTCTGCCTATATATCCTAGAAATGCAGAGTGGAGCATGATATGTAAGGATCTGGTGTTTCAAGGGTGAAAAGTGTACCCCTGCTGCATAGCAACTTTTTACAACTATGGACTGTCATATCTAAATGACTTAATTAGTCTCTAGAGTTTCTTCCTACAGTTTATCCCATTGAGTGCCAGAGGGGTTGCAGAACTTAACTCTGCATAGCCCTCTAACTCTCAAAAGCTTAATAAATGTTTCTTTCTGATTTTCTTTCCTCAAGATATTTTTTCTTGATGTTGTAATTCATGCTAAATTAGGAGATACCAATAGCTGTCTTTCCTGAAATATGACAGCTTACATTAGCCCAGTGGTGGGCAACTTGCGGCCCCTCAGCTGTTCAGGACTACAATTCCCATCAACCCCAGCCAGCCAATAGCTGACCAGGGATGATGGGAATGATAGTCCTGAACTGCTTGAGGGCCTCAGGTTGCCCAACCCTGCATTAACCAAACACTAAGTAGTATTTTCCATTGATTTGCAATATACTGAAAATGTCTGTCATCCAAGGGGATAGATAACCCTTTGAGTGCCAGAGGGGTACAGAATGCATTGCAAATCTATGCATTCCGTACCCCTCTGACACTCAAAGGGTTAATTGTGAAATTCCCAGTTGTTGATGTGTTTGTGGTTATTTGAACAGTTTGTGGGGCTCACTCATCCCTGCTAATATACAAGACTAATTGTTGTTTGGTCAGGTAGAACGGTTTATTTTATGCATCCAGAATGTTACACTTATGATTACATAAGTATAATAAATATATGTTTAATTCCAGCTACTCCCACATCTGGGATTTGCATATTTTAAACTTTCAGTTCTACCAGCACAGGTCCACCCAAAGCTTCTTGTCCATAATCTTGCAAAAACTATAGTTGGAAATGTTAGCCTCATTCCTATTTGCTGTCCAGGAATGAGCCAGTAGAAATCAGAAATTAATTCTATGAAGCTCACAGTCCAGGGGGTGACCTCCCAGAGGTGAGACTAACAGCAATTAACTAGTAAAAGGCTGAGATTTAAATAAACTTTTTAATCTTTTAATCGTAGTTGCCCAAGACATACTTTCTATTGGGTTTGTTTTTAAAATGAAGTTATCATGTTTTCTAAGTTTTCTCTTATTGGATCAGACACTATAGAGCCTGTAACAGAACTGTATTGAGTAGCCCCACAAAAAAGCTCATGTCACCCAGCTGAAGTGGTCAGAAAACTACCCCCCCCCCCCCCGCCAACTGGCAACAGGCTGGTGCACAAACAAAAATGTTGTGCAGGTTGCTTGCACAGTCTCCATATGCAGACGAACTATAGTAACTGCATTTAGCACAGTGCAACAAGACTTCAGTCCTGCAGTTCAATATCTTTTCACAGGACCAAAGAGGGAGACCAGGTTGTATCTTTCCAGACTCCCATTCTGATGCCCTATTGATCTCCCAGGACTCACTGCAGCTTCATTGGCAGGCCTATTTGCAAGGGAGCACATCTGGTGATAGTTACAGTTGCTGTTTAACCCATGCATCTTAGAAACATCTCAGCACTTTACTAAGTAATACTAGGCAATACAGTGGAGTTAACGCTAGCATCCAAGGGTTTAAATTATATTTAATAATAATAATATCAAAGTATTTTACCAGGACAGGTACATGGAGCGTATTTCTCACTTTCAAGTATGTCCTGGGGTATATATGTTATTGTTACCAAATTTAATGGTACTCATTTTAGCTACCTCGGAAGGATTAAAAGCTAGGTTGACCACAGGAACAGCAACTGAAGTTTGAACAGATTCTACAGCTGGTGCATTAACCAACTGCGCTATCTCACCTGCTCTGCATGACTGTCTTCCCTGTGATTTACTTGGTGGTCAAGTTTCCTATATGTACTGCTGCTGTTTGCTAGTAACAAATGTCTGAAAATCTTAGCATAAGATAAGAGAAAAAAAAAAGCAAAAATCTTTCAGCTCCAATCCTGAAATGAACATTCCTGATTTTAGGTTATAATTGAAGCACAAGGTCTTGAAACCTTAATAGCTGCAACTGCTGATGAAGGTGAGGAAGATCTGGAGTCCTTTGCTGGAATGTCAGCCATCTTGTTTGATGTTCAGCTCCGGCCTGTTACGTTTTTCCAGGGATACAGTGATTTAATGTCAAAAATGTTCTCTGCAACTGGTGATCCAATTAGTGTGGTTAAAGGACTTGTTCTTTTGACAGATCATTCCGAGGTAATCGTAAAACACTTTTGAAATTGTATTAACCCTTTAGGAACCAGTGGGATGTGCAGTGCATAGCTTTACAATGTGTTGTGCACCCTTTGTGCCCTTAAAGGGCTAAAAATAACAGAAGTATATAAAAAGTATGGTTTTTATTGCTCCATTGGGACAAACAATACCATGTGTGTGTTTTATTAAGATGAAATGGAAACGTAATACTTACATTGTTATGTTTAATATTTGCTACCCAAAACTGTAATGTTAGCCGTCCACAGTTAAGCTGGGATTAATTGGTCACATCCTCGGTGTTACACTGATATAGAACCTGACCATAATGTTAAGTAGCCATCATGTTAGAATAAACTATCACATTTATACATCACACTCCCTAGTCAAAGAATCAGGGCTCGATTCACTGAAGCTTAGCCATAGGGAAGGTTGAAAATTCCCAATGATTTGAATATGGCTTCACAATGCATTGGAGACCTCTCTAGAATCCAGTGTGTTAAAATCACAATTCAAGTTAATGTAAATGTTTAGCATTTCCCTACTGATGTAGTTGATGTTGCAGAATTGCACCATCTTTATGCATATAGTCCAGTGTCTTCCTCTTCTGAAAATTGCAGGGTCCTAGAGAGAGCTGGTATAGAGTCTGAAACAGCTAGGATTTGTGTGATTTGTAGTCAATTGAACCATACTCACAGAACTTATTGAAGATGACGAAACGTGCAATTTAATGCTTCAACGTTTCTGCCCTACTTTGGGCCTTTGTCAAGAAAGGTAACCTGTCCTGACAAAAGCCCAAAGTAGGGCCAAAAGGTTGCTACAATAATCTGCAGAAACAAAAAAAGGGAGAAGGGCGCCCAATAGTGCAATAAAATCTTCTACAGAAGTATATATAAAATGCATACTCACAATTGGAGTAGTCAGCTTAATATCTGCTGACTATCACGCCTACAGAGAATATAAACCCGTCTTTGCTCGGGAACCACACGTATACAGGATACACAGTACGGCTCAACTTGTCCAATAATAACATTTAATAATAAAAAAGTATATAACATTAATAATTCGACAAAAATAAAAACAATAAATATATCAAATATACAACCAAATAGTATTCTAATGCGTTTCGTGGCTACTAAGGCTGCTTTTTCAAAGTTTTAATATGAACTTCGGGTCATAAGAAGGAGAGCTGGCACAAAACAACATTTCAAATACCCTTTGGTGTTGATGATTGGGCAGCAGGGACATGTAAACCAAATAGAAAATACCAATCATTACGGAGATTCAGACGAGCCTCCTAAATCAAAGACATACACTTACTATTGGGCCATCGGGACAAGGTAACTATTGATCACGTGAACGCTCCTAATTCAAGGGTGGTCACATGATCAGAATACGCAACGTTCAAAATCAGCTAGAGATACACATCTGAATCAAAAATATCAGCAACGATAATAATCAATATCGCCGATTACAATAAGGGAATATATCAAACCTCAGATGAAACAAAAAATACAAAAACAATAAAATAAAAAAAATTGGATCTAAATTCTCACCAAACTGTTGAAATCAACATCAAATAAACATTAATCTCATTAGAACAATAGAGTTGACGTCATGTCCAGTCCAGCCAATAGGGTCACAACAACAGACATCAGACATAAAAATACATTAAATAATGTTGATTTGCCGGACCCATACCTCACTGGGAACACGTTGATCTACAAAAATTAGAGTATACATTACAAACAAAAAAAATAATAAATAGATAACTTAAAAGCAAATCAATAAACACAACAACCAATACATATCATGACTCAATTGAATTCATATACCTAATGTGATAGAATAACATTTAAGGCAGGATGTTTATTTAACTGAGTGTAGATGGCCATGGCCCATCATCTAAACCATGATGTGCAAGCTACCAATTTGGATTAATTCCAGGCAGCTAATTGTGATTTATTGTGCCCAGTTTAATTTCATGAAATAATGTTTGGGTGTTGAGCCTGCTTCTTGATTTAGGCATCGGGTTGTGCTTCCCACCAACTCCTTCACCCATTATTTCAAATGATGGACTGCTTACTATAATATTATAATCAATCACACCACAGAATGTTGTCCATTTGATCAGTAATGTAACGTGACCTTTTTTGCAAGGTTAAGGCAGGTAGGCCGTGAGCATTTGCTGTAGTGATTCACTAAACTACAAATATATGAGTCACACTGGACATGAGATACATGAAAAGGGCTGTATCACTGAATACAGGAAAGGGCAACATGAGGCCCTCCAGCTGTTGCCAGACTTCAACTCCCATTATTCCCCACCAGCCAGTGGCTGAGGACTGATGATGTGAGTGTAGTCTGGCAGCAGCTGGAGTGCCTCACACTGCTCACTGCTAATCTAATACCTTTACTTCTTGTTTGTCAACACTTAGAGAGTGCTGTCATATCCTGATCTTACATTTAACTCTTTGCATGCAAGAGTGCGTCCCTCTGTGGCTCTCAAAAGATTAAGGACACATCTTCATATCTGCTACATTGAAAAACATTAGTTGTTGTGAAAACATTTACATTAATTGCCTACTATCTATTACAATACACTGGCATTTCCTGGAAAAATACTTAGCTTGCTACAAAAATATTATGTAAGGAATAACAACTTTCTGAAGGGAAATTAAAAAACCTCTAATTTCACATAGTGTCGCTGATGTGCTAAGAGAAGCTGGAGCAATTCTGGAGCAAGCGAACTCTACCACAGGGGGGTAAATGCAATTTTCCATTAATTTAAGTGGGAAGTGATGTGTTAGAAACCTCTCTAGCAAGGAGTTACAGTCAAATTAAAATCAGTGAGGCTCCTTAGCCTACCAGCCTAACTGTATTTTTGATGCATTAAGGTTCTTGTTTGAAGATTGATCTACAAAATATTTCCATGGCCAAAATTATATTTCTGCATCTTGAACTGTTTTTTGATGATTTCTTAGTATGGTAGTAAGAGAAGGAGCCACTAAAATTGCTGTGTGGAGGGTGCACAAATGCATGGGTAGGATAACTGAGAAACACTATCTGACTGTTTGGCCTGTTTTGCTTCTTGGGTGAGAACATATTCCCAGACATCCGATCCTCCACTGAGTCAGGGACAACTGACCCAGCATCTTTCTCTTCCTGTACTCTAATACAAAGTACTGTTATTAAAAAAATAGAAACCTAAAAGATGACAGTCTAAGATTTACACTATAAAAATAAATAAATTAAAAATGCAGAGAGTAGGTGCATCCATTTTTTTTTGTTAGTAGTGGCCACATGATTAGAAATCCATAGTCTGAGAACCACATTAATATTTTGCAGTTAGCAGTTGTGAATTATAGCCTATCATAGTTTTAAGAATATTGATTTTTTTTTGGAAGTAATACAATAACAGTACAAAGCAGTTTCATTATTTTTTTTCGTATAAAACTGCACAGTTATAGGGAGTGCTAGTGCTTAATCGGTTTTGATCAAGCTAATTGAATGCTGGTATTTAACACACACAACTATTCTCAAGATCTGTTGGGTTTCATTTTAACAATGGAAATGATAAGCATGTGGTTAGGCCTTATAGGCTTATTAGTCCAGTTGCGTTATCTAATTAAATAAAACAAAATGTTGTTGTTTTTTTTTTTTTTTTATCCCTTTGAGTGGCAAAGAGGTATGCTCTGCAATGCGTTGCATAACCCTCCGGCACTCAAAGGGTTAACCCTTCGGCACTCAAAGGGTTAACCCTTTGAGTGCCAGAGGGGTATGGAATGCATTACTTTGCAGTGCATTCCGTACCCCTCTGGCACTCAGAAGGTTAAAGCTCAGGTGGGCCACACCTTGAGTTCAGGTGGGCTGCATTTGTCATTGTGTGTGGATTCATGCAAAAGCCATAGCAGTTCCTGTGCATGCCTTAGGAGTAGGCAACCTGTGGCCCATTTCCAGCTATTATTGGTCTGCAATACCCATCATCCTCAGACTGCCAATGGTTGTTTGAATATTGTGGGAGTTATAGTCCAATAATACCTAGAAAATGGCCACAAATTGCCCATATACACAACAGCATGTAACACTGCTCATTATTGTGGTGTTGTAGCTGTGTCTCTACCAATCTGATGGGGCAAAGATAAAAAGCCCAAAGGGGGTTTCTGAGCAACTGGAAACCGACTATAAGTTTACCATTATTACAGCAGAAATTATCTAATGGATCTGCATCTTCATTGTCCATACTTACATGAACCTGACAACATTTTGCAGTTATATCATTAAAAAAGATTTAAAATCTTCACCTCAAGAGTTGATGATAACATTTTGTTATTACCTTCCTAGACTATTCAACTTCAGTCTGGGCTGGTGGCCAGCACAGAATTCCAGGGTGGATTGTCCATTGACATCTCTGGTGGAATGGATTTCAGTTTGTGGTACAGAGAATCCAAAACCAGTGTTAATAATCGGTAAGCTATCCAGCTACACATTATTACTTTGCATGCAAAATCGTTAAGTGATGACTGACAGATATGTTTTGAAAAGTGCTGTGCTCTCATTTACACTTCCAACTTATTAACGTACACTTTGTGATAAACAATTTTGTGACTAATGTGCTGGAGATATTTAATCACAAGTATTGATTTTGCAGTGTTATTAATTTGACACACATTTTAATTAGGTACTTTCGAATCACTAGTATCTAGTGTAAAATTAAGATAACATTTTAGATATGTATTATTCTCTGCCCTGTTTTAATTATGCAACTATGCACCAGGCTATAGGCAGAAATGAAGACATGAGTAATTCTGGAGTATATAAAATGCACCATAGAGTACAAATGAAGATTCCTATTGATTTAAAATGGGTGTTTAGGTCCTTGTCTATGAGAGGTCTTCTCAATGAATTGGAAACCTCTGTAGCATTCAAGAGATTTACATCCCTATATAAATATTGGGATTTTTTTTTATTTCTCCCATGGTGCAGTTGGATTGCTCCAGATTTCCTCATTATTTTCTCTTTAAGAATGGGTCTCAGTGCCGTAAAGGGATATTAATGTTTCACAAAAACAGCAGCTCCAATTAATCTTCATAGTATTTGGGCCATGGAGAGTGTTATTTCAATACTGTCAGAGATGTAGTTCAAGAGTAATTGAATGATAAAGTATCCCCCTCCCACCCCTTTTACCTAGTGTAAGGTGCCTCCCCTCAGATGTAGAATTTGGTCGCTTGACCGGACAGGTCGCAGCAAGGGACATTCTTCTTACTGTGAGCATCAGGAAAACCTGCCCCCCTTGACAGGTTTTTCAAGTTTTTTTTATGCTCACTGAAGATTGTCCATCTCTGCAATCCATCCAGACAGGCTGGCTGTTCTGAGGGGAGCAGTGTTACATCAGTTAAAAGGGTGGAAGGGGGATACTTTATAATTCAATTACTCTTGAACTAAAACTCTGATAGTATTGAAATACACTTTCCATGGCCCAAATACTATGAAGATTAATTGGAGTTGCTTTTATTGTGAAATATTACTATCCCTTTAAGGAAATTTGTATGTTTCCACTTGATGTTTCTTTAACCCATTACTTTGCAGTGTGTTTCACACCCCTTTGATACTGAATCTTTTGAGTGCCAGAAGGACATCCAATAAATTGGAAAGAAATGCATTGGGCACCCCAATTACACTCAAAGGCTTAAATTGTTAAAGGCATAGTAATGGCTGAAAATAAATGCAGTTCCGATTAATCCTCATGTGTCGTGGGCCATGCTGTGCCCCTGTGAAAGGCACTAGGGGGCTAAAAGACACTGCACCCTGGGTAGGACATCACTCCTATAGAGCCTGCAAATATCTATTGCAGGCTCGTTCCTAGTTGTGCGTCTCTGACTCTTACATTATATATGCAAATTATCCTTAGGATTAGTCATCTTAAGAGTAATAGGGTAATCCAGCATTGGATCCCTTGCTCACAGTGCCTAGTGAAATCGGCTACACCTCACTGACGAGGCCCAACAAGGCCGAAACGTACTTCTGGGGTTGGCTGCTTCTCTTGTTCCGAGAGGAATTGCTTGTCGTTTTGTGGCTGGACTGCTGTTATGGCAGGACCAGAATGATATGTGTTAGGATATTTCCTCACTGTAAAAAGCACTAGTGGGCTAAAAGAGACTGCACCCTGGGTAGGACACTACTCCTAGAGGGCCTGCAAATTTCTATTGCAGGCTCGTTCCTAGTTGAGTGCCTCTGACTCTTACTTTACATCCATGGGCCATGTAGAGCTGTATTTCAATATTCTCCAATTTTTAGTTCAACAGTAATTCAATTATAAAGTATCCCCCTCCCTTCCCTTTTACCTCATGTATGCCGTCTCCCCACAGATGTGGAATCCAGTCATGCAACCAGACTCGCAATCAGTGACAATCTTTATGCACGGAGTATAAGTAAAACCCTACCCCCTTTGATGAAGAAGGGCAGTATTTTCATTAAGCTCACTGAAGATTGGTCCTCGCTGCTCTCCATCTGACCAGCTTAGAGAGAGAGCATTATGAGAGAAAAGGGGAGAAAGGAGGGGGATACTTTAGATTTGAATTTTGGGACCAGGAAGGTGATCATTACATTCCCTTTCTCTCCTCAAGCCAGCATTCTACGAACATCTTGCTTTGCAATGCATTCCGTACCCCTCTGGCACGTTCATCTCACTGAACTTCTGTCAACCCACTTATAGAATGAGTGATATGAAGGAGTAGAACCTAGTAGCAGGCACACAGAAATAGTCCCCCCAGAACTACTAGTACCACAAAATAGGAAAGGAAGACCAGTATAGCTTTATACAAATATAGTGCACATATATAAATCAAAGAGAGTGAACATATATGTAAACACTAAAGAAAATTATCTAAATATATATGTATAAAAATAAAGAACTATACCAGGAAGCAGATACAGGAACCAAGCAGACAATGGAGGCTAGAGAACGAGGCTGGCTGAAGTCCATGGACAGCTGAAGATGCTTGGGGTTGTGGCAGGCCAAAAAGGCTAGGGCAGGCTGAACAGGATTACTGGTCATAGGCAATCAAAAGGTCAGGGCAGGCTGAGCAGGTTTGTTGGTCAAAAGCAGGCAAAAGGTACATTACTGGAAACTCTGACAACTGCTACTTAAGTAGGCCCAGAGACATAGCATCGTGACTCTGATGTTGTCATGCGCATGCTGGTAGCTGGAATCACGTCAGGCGTATGAGTAAGAACGCCAAAAATGCCAGGACTGGAGGTGACGTCCCCCTGCCCTGTACGGATCACTATGGAAATGTCCCCACTACTGGGCGACCAACCAAACGGCACATTAAACATGTCGCCGGGTTCAAATGGGCCAAATAAGAATAGTGGAAGTTTGTGTCAACACATCAGCGTGTTGACACATTCTGATGTCAAAAGTCGATTAGTCTCTGCTGTCCAACTCACTGTCCAACCTACAGTAGCTGTGTGATGCCACAGATTTAGTCATTTATTAACACATCATGAATACATGAGCATTTATGAAATGTAAGAAGCATGCCAGGGAATAAATATTGCAAGCATATACGTACTTCCTTTACTGTCACCATGAGCATCAGATTGAAAACAAAGAGCCGGGCACGAGGACAGAGTCCTTTGAGTTCTCTGGTGCATTGACCACCTTCCTTCCCTACTTCATTTTTCTTGCATTTATGTTGAAACTCAGTATGCTTCTGCTGGGGGGAATGGATAAAGTGGAGCTAGGAAGGTGTCTTCATCTCCAAAGAGCTCTGTTCTGCAAATACCCTGCCTTCTTGAGGTAGCGCTTTGCCACGTGGTTCCTGTGTTCCACAAGGACTAAGAGAAAATGATTTATTGGTAAATGCACAAAAATCCCCTTTTCCTGTAATTCCAGTTTTTGGAAATTGTTGTGCACACTAGCCTAGAATTAATGTCTACTTTCCAAAATTGAATGTCTGGCTTACCCTTTTCATTATATCTCTAATAGGTTTGTCCATTTTAGTGCAGGCAGGTAATTTCAATAAATTGATATGGGCAGGTTAGTTCTCCTGGCTCACTACAGAGTATGTCAACCCATACAGATAGTGTACCATTTTTCTCAGACTGGTAGCAGGTACTGAATAGAGTAGGAAATTCTATGTCTTTCAAAGATTTTTGTACCTTTTGAAGTGGTAAAAACGAATACAGTAGGGCATTCCATAGTTTTAAAAGACTTCAGTACATTTGAATGGGTGGGATGGTAAAAAAAAAAACCAAAACCAAAAAACCCTATTTTGTCACTTTCTGGACACGTGTGCCCTTCAGCCTAAGGGTAGAAAAGTAAGTGTCTCCTCACTTTATAGAGTGGATTGTCTTCTTTCCAAAATGGTATTGTTTACCTTTTCGTAATTTCTCTAGTATATAGTTATTGAGTTGTTCTAGATTAGTTTCATCATATTTGGTATTTTTGTACTCGGGGCTTTTAAAATTAATGGAAAGTTTCACAAATAATATACATGTGTTTGATATATAGTGTAAATTGGCAAACAATGTTTTTGTATTTATGACATAATTGCTTGTAACACTATTCAAAATGTACTTCATGTGTGTCACTTTGCGAAAGCTCAATAAATTCTGAAAAAACAATATATTATCCATATATAACTTAAAAGTTACCTCCAGGAATCATATTTAAACAGATGGATAACAAAATGTTGAAAATGTGCCTGGCCTTCTCAGAGCACAACATTCCACCAAACTCTGGCAACTAAAGGGTTTAACAGTATGCTAACACCTTCTAATAATAAACCTTCACTTATTTTGCCACTATTAAAATAGTTACCTTTTGATTGGCCATCCAAAATTAATATTTAATAAGCACTGGATATCATCTCCTATGTGTTTGGTACTCTGTGTTCCTGCCTGCTCTGCCTAGCGTGAAATTTGGTCCTGCCCACAGTGCACAGATAACTGTAATGGCACAGTTTGATTGATTCTCAGTTAGAAATGCCAAAATCATCTACCTCCTTTCAGTAATGTGTTTTGCATCTTAGTCACCTTAAAATAAACGGTTATAAAATTATTTGTTTCTTTATCTTGTCTCAACAGAGGGGCTATGGTGATTATTGGAAACATAACAGTTGACTCAATATTTATAAATGCTGGCATGGAAACCCGCTTTGAAACCGAGTCATCGTTCGACTTTCTTACAACAGTGAAGTTTTCATCATATCCATTTTTGGTCTGCATGCAAATGGATAGGGGAGAATTCCCATTCAGGTAATACATACAGATATTTCAGGAGCAGTACATTTGTTTTATGAATAAATATATGTTATAGGTGAGAGGTAGACAACCATTGGCACTTCAGCTATTGAAGACTACAACTACCATCATCCCTAACCAGTCAGCAGCTGGTTGAAGAAGATGGGAGTTGCAGTCCCTAACAGGTGGAGTGCCAGAATTTGCCTGCCTCTGTTAGAGGGCTTTTTCTGAAGAGTAAAACAGACATATGCCTACTACTGCTAGAATGCTCATTAAAACTGAGAAAATACTCATTCAAAAGATATTACAGCTCAGGCTTTATCAAATTGTTAGCAACAGCACTAACTGGTGTACAAAAGGCATTTTTTTAAACTGCACTGTGTGGGAGAGTCCAAGTCATGGAGGTCAATTTAATTAATAAATAAAATTGCACTTAAAAATCTCATGACAAATAAGACACTTAATTTTGTCATGCATTTAGCTCCATCTGTGTTTTTTATTTATGAAATAAAAAAATGTACATCGAGTCTAAAAATAGAAATACATGGAGCTTTAGAGTCTTGACAAGTTTTATTAGCATTGCTAACTTTGAAGCAATGAGAATTTTTATTGGCAGAAATATGAATTTTGACTTAGCATTTCTAATTTTTCTATTTTTTTTTTGTGCAATTTTGTATTGACATTGCTAACTTTTAATAGAGATAATGTGCATTTTATTAGCATTGCTAATTATGAAGAAGCAATGCCAAATGTATTAGGAATGCAAAATATTTTTCTGTAATGTGCAATTTTTTTAATAAGGGAATGCAGATTTTTTTTTAGGCACAAAATTATTTTCTGTCATTATTAAATTTGACATTCACAATCACAATTGCTATTTGTTTTGCTCCGCATTTCAAAAAATGCAGTAGACCCTATTTGCTACAGCTCTCCATAGCAAGTGAATGGAGCAGCACCATCTGATCACAAAAGTAAATTGCAGTTATATGTGAAAGAAAAGCAAATTTGATCTATAAAAATAGTAATTAAATTTCCCTTTAGTGAGAGAACCCTTGTTTAGTCAGAATAAAAAGCCCTACATCGTGTATTTTCCTTTAAAGGAGCAGTAAACTTTTTTTTTCTTTTTAGGACTTTTTCTATTTTTCTTTCTTGCTGAGTAAACCAAGGGTACTCCTGCTGTTTGCATATGCATCTTTCGATATGAAAGTTAGATAGTTGTTTTTATATATTATCAGTGTCCGTTATCAGCCACAATGTTCACCTGTTGGTCAGGTAAATATTATACTCCATACTATGAGAGGGGTGAGTAACAAAAAGCAGCTCTTTATAGAATGTGTTCAGACTGTCAGGAATTGATGAAGGTGTTATTTCCTGACAGTTTGAAAAGTTATAACTTTTGACTAAAACAACTGCCAGCAGTGGGAGTACTTTGTTTTACTCAGTGGGAAAAGTCCTCCGAGATAGTTTTTTTTGTTGTTGTTTGTTTTTTAAGTGTACTGATCCTTTAATAATAATAAAATATTTTACCAGGAAGGCTACATTGAGATTTCCTCTCGTTTTCAAGTATGTGCTGGGGGTATAGATATTATTACACAAATCAATGGTGCTCATTTTATCTACCTTGGAAGGATGAAAGGCTGAGTATAACCTGTGACCTTGATGTCTGAACAGATTCTACAGCTGGTGCATTAACCAACTGAGCCATCTCACCTTTAAGCATAATCAAAGTCTAGAGAGACCTCTTCTGCATTGTGTCTCAGATGGTAAATCTAGTCTCATTTAAGTTTAACGATAAACAGAATAAAATTGATTACTAAAAGGAACACCAATACCTAAAAATGGTCTTGGGTTATACACACTTAAAAAGCATCTTCATAGTATTTGAACCTTGGAGAGTGTTATTTCAATACTGTATGAGTTGTAGTTCAAGAGTAATTGAATTATAAAGTACCCCCCTTCCTCCCCTTTTACTGAAGTAACACCAGATCAGCAAGACTGTCCAGATGGATCGAAGAGAGGGACAATCTTCAGTGAGCATAAGGAGAAACCTGAAAAACCTGTCAAGGGGGCAGGGTTTTCCTTATGCTCACAGTAAGAAGATTGTCTTTTGCTGAGACCTGTTTATTCAAAAGACCAGATTCCACATCTGAGGGGAGGTGGCTCCCAATACATTAATAGCATTAGTTCTGCACAAATACATATGCATTAGATTTTTAGGGATCTAACATAACTACATTTTACACATGCTAGTTGAAAGTACATGATTTTGAAACTTATCCAATCCAATTAGATTTTTTTTTTTAGATGTTAGTGCTCCTTTAAGTACCTGTTGATAAGGGATATCCTAAAACTATGACTGTCATCCACTCTTTACCCTTTGAGTGCCAAAGGGGTACACAAAGCATTCCTCCTCCTCCTCCTCCTTATTGTGCATGACTGCTACAATAATAATCTATACTAGTTGGTATAGCTCAGTTGGTTAATGCACCTGCTGTAGAATTTGTTCTAATCCCAGCAAAGTCAGCTCAGCCTTTCACCGGTCTGAGGTAGATAAAATGATTCCAGGATACACTTGAAAACAAGAGATAATCTCAATGTATTTTTCCTGGTAAAATACTTTCACAAAAAAATGATGGACAGTGTGATGCTTTCTAGCTATATTAGACTAAAATTCCATCATACTCTAACAGTCACTGGCATATGATGTTTGCAGTTGTAGTGGAACAACAGCTGGATTATCTAATGCTGTTCAGCACTGATGTAGTCACTTATAGCGGAGAGTTTAACTCACAGTTCTGTGACCTTAACCCCTTGAATGCTAAAGATATCTTTACTGCATTAAGAAGCAATGCATTGGAGTTATCATTAGCATACACAAGGTTAATTGTTCTTATATTTAAGGAGTACTTTTATTTCTATTTATATAGAGTTCAAATTAATTGTGGAATTCATTGCCCAAGGATGTAGTAATTGTAGATACAATGGATACATTTATGAGAAGAATATATGTATTTCTTTCAAGAGGGAACATACTGCGTATTAGTGGGTAAAACAGGAAGTTCAGTAAATAGACTAATACTCATTCTTCTGTCATCCAATATAACTCACAGGTACCATGGGGAAGTGACAGCTCCTCCCAGTGGGCTGGAACAATTCTAGAAGAAATTCAGGGTGGAGTCACCCCTTCCTTCATATCAAGCTACCCCACTAGCCCTGCCCCAGACAGACTTGCTCCACGATCCTGGATAGTGGCTGAGAACAGTTCTCCTTAGTACTTTTATTATTTTTTTATTAGATATGGGGTGTCAAAATTCCTTCATTAGGTGGATTACCATTACTGTCTTCCTCTAGAGGACTGCCCAGTTATCAGGTGCTGTTGTGGACCCTTTGCAGCCCTGTGGAGAGAATCATGCAACCCATGTCTCTCTCTCCTGAAGGGGATCTCTCTGAGGCTCCTTTCTTCTCAATGGTAATCAGAAGAAATACCAGTAAAAAAGGTAAGCCACCCTTTGATTGCCATGGTACACTTGTCCCACTGTCCCCCTCCGCACAGGGGTCTTATTGGAGTTCGTTATAACTCCTGCACTCATGTTGGGTAATTTGTTTGTTTGTTCCCAGGGTCTTTGTAGCTTGCTTGGCTGCTATTTGGTCTTTAACCCCTTCCCTGCTGGTTTCACAGTTTTTTGGGGTGATTATTTTCACTTATACTTTGGGAATTATATGTTTTTATTAGTCCCTATATGTTATATTGTGTATTTGAGTGCTTTGGTTCACGTTTACAAAAGTTTAATTTTTTTTTAATTCCGCACATTTAAGAGCATGCTTTACTGTGTGGCCGCATTTGCTCCATTGACTTCTATGGGACAAACTGCTTTGGGACAAATCTCTGCAACCATTTCACTTACAGAATTGAGAGAGGGCTCATTCTTCTTGTCTTCCTTTGCCCTGCAATCCAGTTCACATCCCCAGTGTCTTGGGGGCCCTGAGAGTTCGGGTTCCAGTGTTGCTAGGTTACAGTACTGAGAGAAACTTTGATTTCCAGAATGCCCGTTTCACTGGCTTTTCTCTGATTGGCTGTGAGTTCGGATGCCATTTTCTCTCTCTCTTTACCGAGTATCCTACGCAGAGGCTTGGATCTCCTTACTCTCCTCCTCAGGTTAACCATTCGTCTGCCAGATAAGTACTCTTTGGGGCTTTCTGAGGTGATTTTTTAATCTGGGTGACAGTATTTGGGTACCTTTTACTGTACAGACGCTTCTCCTGTTAGGATGATGGATTATTATTATTATTATTCTTTATTTATATAGCGCCAACTAATTCCGCAGCGCTGTACAATTGGGAATAGACATACAGAGGTATTAAATAGTACAATCAGATGTGGAGAACAGGAGGATCAGAGGGCCCTGCTCGTGAGAGCTTACAGTCTAGAGGAAAGTAGGTTTGATACAGAAGGAGTAAGTGCTATTGCGTTTAAGTGCCTCCTGCCACATGAACTGCCAGTCAGTGGGTGGGAGTGAGAAGTGCCGTTGAGTGCAGTAGTCTGTGCAAGGGGTGAATCTTGGTGATGATGTTTATGGAGGCAGTTGATAGGCCTCCCTGAAGAGGTGAGTCTTCAGGGAGTGTCTGAAGATTTGAAGGCTGGGGGAGAGTCTGATGGGGCGGGGGAGGGAATTCCACAGCTCAGGTGCAGCACGGGAGAAGTCCTGTAGGCGGGAGTGGGAGGATGTGATAAGAGCTGTGGAGAGCAGAAGGTCATGTGCAGAGCAAAGATGGCGGGCGGGAGTATATTTGGAAATGAGAGATGAAATATAGGGGGGTGCAGTGTTAGCGAGGGCTCTATAAGTTAGCACCAGAGTTTTGAATTTTACTCTGTATGCTAATGGGAGCCAGTGTAGGGACTGACAGAGGGGTGTGGTGTTAGAGAAGCGATGAGTGAGGTAGATTAGTCTTGCAGCAGAGTTCATTATGGACTGTAGCGGGGTTAGTCGGGTGAGAGGCAGGCCAATTAGTAAAGAGTTACAGTAGTCAAGACGGGACATGATGAGTGTTTGGATTAGAATTTTGGTAGTGTCTTCTGTGAGAAAGGGTCGGATTCTAGAGATGTTGTGGAGGTGGAGGCGGCATGAGTTGGAGATTGACTGGATGTGAGGAATGAAGGATAAGGCAGAGTCAAATGTGACCCCCAGGCAGTGTGCTGTAGGGGTTGGTGTGATGGAAGTGTTGTTAACGGTGAGGGTAATATTTGGGATAAGGCTGGTTGTAGATGGAGGGAAGAGAATTAGTTCAGGTTTGCCAAGGTTAAGTTTGAGTTGATGGGAGGACATCCAGGAAGACACTCGGGACAGGAGGGAAGGGGAGAGGTCTGGGGAGGAAAGATATATTTGGGTGTCATCAGCATAGAGATGATGGTGAAACCCAAAGGAGTTTATTAGTTTTCCAAGGGAAGCAGTGTAGATTGAGAAGAGCAAGGGTCCCAGAACTGATCCTTGAGGCACACCAACAGACAGTGGGAGGGGTGGGGAAGTGGAGCCGGAGTAGGAAACACTGAAGGAGCGGTTGCAGAGATAAGATGAAAACCAGGAGAGTGCAGTGTCGCAGAGACCTAGGGAGTGGAGGGCTTGGAGGAGGAGTGGGTGATCAACTGTGTCAAAGGCGGCTGAGAGGTCCAAAAGAATGAGTAGGGAGTAGAGGCCTTTTGACTTGGTTGAGAGCAAGTCATTGGCCACTTTAGTGAGGGCAGTCTCAGTGGAGTGATGAGGGCGGAATCCGAATTGCAAGGGATCTAGCAGGGAATGGGAGCAGAGGAATTTAGTGAGCCGGTTATATGCAAGGCGCTCGAGAAGCTTGGAGGCGAACGGGAGTAGGGAAATTGGCCGGTAATTTGACAGTGAGTTTGGGTCCAGGGAGGGTTTTTTTAGGATGGGAGTGATTAGTGCATGTTTGAAAGAGGATGGGAAGGTGCCGGTTGACAAAGAGAGGTTGAATAAGTGAGTAAGGATTGGAGTTAGTAGAGGGGAGAGTTCTTGGGTGAGCTGAGATGGGATTGGGTCGAGAGGGCATGTGGTTAGGTTTGAGCGAGTGAGGAGAAGGGAGACTTCATCCTCAGTGACAGGTGGGAAGGAGCTTAGTGTGTATGTGGGAGAGGCGACAGGGCTGGGCTGGCTGGGTGGGGGTGGTAGTGATGAAATGTCATGTCTGATAGATTCAATCTTGTTCTTGAAGTGGTTGGCGAGATCTTGGGCAGAGAAGTCAGTGGAAGGTGTTTGTGTTGGTGGGTTTAGAAGAGATGTGAAGGTTGAGAAAAGGCATTTGGGGTTGGAGGAAAGATTAGAAATTAGAGAGGAGAAGAATGACTGTTTAGCCAGGGAGAGGGCAGAGCTATACGAACGGAGAATGAATTTGTAGTGTGTGAAGTCAGCTGTGGAGCGCGGTTTCCTCCAGTGCCTTTCAGCAGTGCGTGAGCACCTTTGGAGGTATCGCGTTAGTCTTGTGTGCCAGGGTTGTAGTGGGGTTGTGCGTGGGTGGCGTGGAGTTTCAAGTGCAGCGATGTCAAGGGCTGAAGTGAGAGTGCTGTTGTAGAGAGCAGTAGTTTTGTCTGGGCAAGTAAGTGTGAGGATGGGGTTGAGAAGAGGCTACAGGGAGGTGGAAAATTGTTGCTTATCAAGAGTATACAGATTTCTCCGCATGCGCTTGATTGTGGCGGGGGTGATGGGTTTGCGTGGTATGATGAGGTTACCAGTGAGGAGGTGGTGGTCAGAGAGGGGAAAGGGGACATTAGAGAAGTTGGAGACCGAGCAGAGGTTAGTGAAGATCAAGTCGAGGGAGTGACCATCACTGTATGTGGGAGAGCTGGTCCACTGCGATAAGCCTAAGGAGGTTGTTAAGGAGATGAGTTTGAGGGCGGGGGGGTGTTGTGATTATCTATAGGGATGTTGAAGTCACCCATGATGAGAGTAGGGATATCAGAGGACATGAAGTGAGGGAGCCAGGAGGTGAAGTGATCAAGGAATTGTGCAGTGGGACCAGGTGGCCTGTATATGACAGCTACACGCAGGGGGAAGGGAGAGAAGAGGCGAAGTGTGTGAGCTTCAAATGTAGGGAAGGAGAGAGAGGGAACAGTGGGGAGTACCTGAAACATATGGTTAGGGGGCAGCAGGATGCCTACTCCCCCTCCATGTCTGTTGCCAGGCCTCGGTGTGTGTGTGAATTGAAGGCCTCCATATGAGAGTGCGGCAGTGGAGGCAGTGTCTGATGATGTGAGCCAAGTTTCAGTGATGGCAAGGAGGTTTAGGGAGTGAGAAATGAACAGATCGTGAACAGCTGTTAGTTTGTTACACACAGAGCGGGCGTTCCAGAGACCAAAACAAAAGGGGGGGGAGGAGGTTAGGTGACGGGGTACGGTTATTAGGTTGTGAGTGTTGCGCGTGTGAGTGGGTTCTGTGGTACAAGAGAGAATGGAAGGGGGGCCTGGGTTAGGTGAGATGTCACCTGCAGCAAGTAGGAGGAGAAGGGACAGGGACATAAGGTGAGAGTGAGATTTGATTTGGATTCAAAGGGACATGGGGCTAGACCTAAGGCTAAGGACTCAGGGGTGTCTTTGACCCCCCCCTTGTTTACTCTTCCTTATGCTAAATAGGGCTCCCTAGAGAATACTCAGGACATTTATGCCCCTCATGTGCTGTGACCCTTCCCTCTCCACCCGGGCCTTCCAGCCTTGAACAATGTTGGACCTAAAGTCCTCTATGGCACAGTTCCCTCTTTCCCTCTGGGGGGTTCCCCAGTCCTGGAAACCCCCCACTTTGTTCAGGTTTGTGGCCTCTAAGGCCCCTGGCATTCCTGACCTTTCAGACACCTCTTAGGAGAATTCCTTTGAGGCTGATACAGAGGAAGGGGAGTGTGAGGAAGGGGCTTCATTATGTTTCCGCCTAATCCCACTCTGGACCAGGTTAACTTGGATGAGTGAAAAACGCCTGACAGGCGCCTTCCTATTTGTAACAGATTTTCTAAGCTGTTAACCCTTTTCGAATGCAGCTTTGTCACAGTGGTCTACACCTCCTGAGGTTGACCCCCCTATTTCCAGACTTTCTAAGTCTACTGCTCTACCACTGGCTGACCCCACGGCATTCAAGGACATGACTGATAGAAAGCTGGAGGCTATTCTCAAGTCTAAATTTGCTGCCATATGTGTCGCCTTACAGCCTACCTTGATATCTGTCTGGGTTACCAGAGCCATTGCTATCTGGGGTGAACAATTTACTGAGGCTATCAGTAAGGGCATCCCAAAGGAGGATCTTTTAGCCCTCTTGGCCAACATGTCTGAGGCTCAGACTTATGTCACCGACGCTCTTTTTGATGCTGTCAAACTTGTGGCAAATGCTTCTGCCTTCTCTGTTTCTGCCAGACGCACCTTGTGGCTCTGGATTTGGTCTGCTGACCTTTCATCGAAAGATTCACTGATTTCTCTCCCCTTTCAGGGCACATCTCTTTTTGGGCCTGAACTGAAGCACATTATCAGTGAGGCCACTGGGAGCAAGAGCACATTGTTGCCTCAAGTCTAGAAATGCCATAACTTGGCGAGGAAGCAGCGACTTTTCGTCCCTGCCAAAGTGAATTGCAAAGGCCAAATGCAAGCATTTCTCAGGCCAGCACCCCATGCTCTGCCACCAAGCCCAGGCAGCAGTGGAGGTCAAAACACTCCTCCAGCAAACCCATATCCAAACCTTCTTCTTCATGACTCGTAGATTCCTAGTCCGCACCTTCCTGTGGGTGGGCGCCTGCAACATTTTTAAACATCTGGGCAAGCTCTGTTGCTGATCAATGGGTTTTACAGGTGGTTTTGAGGGGGCTACAGGATTCCTTTCGCATCCCTGGCTCCCTTACAGTTCTTCCATTCAAGAACTCCTCTAGGCCAGGAAAAGCTATGTCTTTTCAACAAGGCCGTGCAGGCTCTCTTGGACAAGGGAGCCCTGGCTACAGTTCCTCATCAAGAGAGAGGTTTAGGTTTTTATTCAAACCTTTTCGTGGTCCCCAAGAGGGGTGGTGGCAGTCTCCCCATTTTGGACCTCAAGGACCTAAACTCTTTTTTGGTGACTACTCACTTCAAATGGAGTTTTTGCGCTCTGCCATCGCATCTATGTGTCCGGGATAATTTCTGGCCTCTCTGGATCTGCAGGATGCATACCTGCACATTCCAATCCATCTGGACAGTCAGAAGTAACTCAGGTTTGCTTGCAAATTGGGTCACTTCATTCACAGCTTTGCCCTTTTGGCTTACCACTGCTCCTCAGGTATTCGCAAGGGTCTTAGGTGCATTGATTGCCTACCTGCACACCCGGGGGATTCAGGTGAATCCTTACATGGATGACCTTCTGCTGAAGGCCCCATCCATTGAACTCCTGAACCAGCAGATTCTCCTCAGCCATAGGTGGATTCGGAACATGGAGAAGTCTGCTCCAGTTTCCTCTCAGATCCTTGGCTTTCCGAGGACTCTATCCAACAGATGAAGCATTGGGTGTTCCGGGCCTTGGAGTGGACCTCTGCTTCATTGCGCAACTTCTCATCTCTGCCGGGCTGCATGGTGGCTGCCATGGAGGTGATCACCTACTCCATGGCCCACACCAGGGAGCTACAAAGGTTCACCATCCATGCCTGGAGCAGGAACTCGGATCTCTTGGACCTTTTCTATCTTCTTCCGGAAGTGAGACAGAACCTGTTTTGGTGGTTGGACAGATCCCACCTGAAGGGGAAGCCCTTCGTTATTCATAATTGGTCCCTGGTGACGAAGGACGCCAGCCTCAGGGGCTGGGGAGCTGTCCTGGGTCACCTGGGGGTTCTGGGCATATGGACTGTGGAGGAGACCCCCCAGCCCATCAATGTCCTGGAGCTCATGGCAATTCATCATGTTCTGGTGTACTGGTCCTCTCCACTGAGGGGTTGTGCAGTCTGCGTCCAGTCAGACAATGCCATCAACAAGCAAGGAGGCACAAGAAGCTCCTCCGCTTGGCTTGAGATCAAGGCTATTATAGACTGGGCGGAAGAACACATCCCGGCCATCTCCACTCTGCACATCCCAGGCATAGAAAATGTCCTGACATACTATATCAGTTGACAGACGGTGGACCCCATGGAGTTGGAAGTTTTCAACCTGTTGGTGCAGAAGTGGGGTCTCCCTTGTATAGACCTGGAAGGTTCAGATGTTTTGCTCTCACTGGGGGGATCCTCTGGCACTCGCTGTAGATGCCCTGTCGATTCTGTGACGTTTTCACATGGCCTACATCTTTCCTCCATTCCCTCTCATCCCCAGGATGCTGAGGAAGATTTGAATGGACTGTCTGGCGGTCATCACGATTGCCCCCTATTGGACCAGGAAGCCCTGGTTCCCGGAACTAGTGGCCTTGTCTGTTCAAGATCCATTTCAGCTGCCACTCTGACCGGATCTCCTCCTTCAGGGTTACCTTTGGAGAGAGGACTGTCACGGTAATCAAGGCAGAGAAGGGCAGACACAAGTATAATTAATAAAAACACCTTTATTGATAAACACAGACTAATGAGAATACAAACAATACCCCAGACCACACTGTGTCAAGGCCTGCACTACTCACTCTATACCGGATGAAGGGAAGTCGCCTAGGGTTCTAGCACCTGCTAAGAACCAAGCTGTTATGGTAGTGGTGCCGGGAATGGCATATGAGCAAAGGATGGAGAGGATGCAACAATGCTCTAGTCTCTCCAAGGGGCTATAGGCAACCAGAGGCAACAGAGAGTGAAGGACAAACCAGAGCCACAGGTAACCCTGTTGAGGGTGGTCAGGCAAGTCGGGTCATGCACGGAACGAGTAGTCAGCCAGAGCCACAGGTCATAACCAATGTGGGTAGTCAGACAAACTGGGTAATACATGGAGCGGATTCACATTTCAACACAGAACGGAAAAATGCAAGAGATACTAGTATGAACAACATGAAAGGGCAATGACTCCTAGGCCCAGGGAAGTTTAAATATGAGTTCTCCAGGGCGGGAACTAATCAGGCCAATCAGAACTCGCTAATAAACAAGGGCACGTCACTGCACCCACACTAGTGAACATCAGGAATGCAGAAGTAGCCGGCATCCATGCTGGTCAGCCGGACTCACAGAAGAAGCAGCACATGAGCACCAGGCAACCTAGGGATACTGTGATAGTACCCCCCTTAACGACCTCTCCCCCGTGAAGAGGGTGAGTGCCAGTAGGGAAGCAGGAGTGGAAGCTCCGAATGAGAGCAGGAGCATGTAAATCTTTTTTTGGCAACTCAGGAACGTTCTTCAGGGCCATAACCCTTCCAGTCTACCAGATATTGTGTATGACCTCTGACTGTGAGTCCAAAATATTTTGAGCCTCATATTCCTTATGGTCTCCCACTCTGACAGGCCTAGGATGAATGGTGGCAGAAGTGTAACAGTTGCAAGTCAGATGTTTAAACAGGGATATATGAAATACATTTGAAATGTGCATATTGGCAGGGAGGTCAAGGGCATAGGTTACAGGGTTGATCTTACGGAGAAAGTGAAAGGGACCTACAAACTGAGGAGCCAGCTTCTTGCAAGGCACCTGGCGATGAATATTGCAAGATGACAGCCACACTCTCTTTCTCCCACCTGAAAAACTTGAGCCGGCAATCGTCTACAGTCTGCGGGTCTCTTATAGAGTAAAGTGCACCTCTGCAGGGCTCTCTGAACCCATACCCATGTGGACCAGCAGATTCTCCTCAGCCATGGGTGGATTCTGAACATGGAGGAGTCTGTTCCAGTTCCCTCTCAGATCCTGGTCTTCCTTGGTCTCAGGTTCGACACCTGCTAAGGGATGGTTTTCCAAGGACTCTATCCAGCAGATCATGCATTGGGTGCTTCATTGCAGTGTGCAAGTTCTCATCTCTGGCGGGCTGCATGGTGTCCACCAAGGAGGCAATCACGTACTCCATGACCCAGACCAGAGAGCTAGAAAGGTTCACCATCCGTGCCTGGAGCAAGAACCCGGATCTCTTGGACCTTCTCTCTCTTCCTCCGGAAGTGAGACAGGATCTACTTTGGTGGTTGGACAGATCCCACCTGGAGAAGGGGAACCCCTTCGTCATTCATAATTGGTCCACGGTGATGAAGGATGCCAGCCTCAGGGGCCTGGGAGCTGTCCTGGGTCACATGGGCATATGGACTGTGGAGGAGACCCTCCAGCCCATCAATGTCCTGGAGCACTAGGCAACCTAGGGATACTGTGATAGTACCCCCCACACCTTAACAAACTCTCTCCCGGGGAAGAGGATAAGTGCCAGTAGGGAAGCAGGAGTGGAAGCTCCGAATGAGAGCAGGAGCATGTAAATCTTTTTTGGCAACCCAGGAACGTTCTATGGGGCCATAACCCTTCCAGTCTACCAGATATTGCTTCTAACCTCTGACTGTGTGTGAGTCCAAAATATTTTGAACCTCATATTCCTCATGGTCTCCCACTCTGACAGGCCTAGGACGAATGGTGGCAGAAATGTAACAGTTGCAAGTCAGATGTTTAAACAGGGACACATGAAATACATTAGAAATGTGCATATTGGCAGGGAGGTCAAGGGCATAGGTTACGGGGTTGATCTTACGGAGAACATGAAAGGGACCTACAAACCGAGGGTCCAGCTTCTTGCAAGGCACCTGGAGATGAAGGTTGCGAGAAGACAGCAACACTCTCTCTCTCTCTCCCACCTGAAAAACTGGAACCGGCAATAGTCTACGGTCTGCGTATCTCTTATAGGGTAAAGTGGACCTTTGCAGGGCTCTCTGAACCCATACCCATTTGGAGCAGAGCGCCCTTAAGTGCTCCTCCAGAGATGAAATGCTCTGTGCCTCAAAAGATTCCGTAAGGAGCAAAGATTGGAACCTGTAATTAATCAGAAAGGGGGAGTTCTGAGAGGAGGAATTTATGGCACTATTCCTAGGAAGCTTGGCCCATGGTAACAGGTTTGCCCAATTATCTTAATGGTCCGAAATAAAGCAACAGAGGAACTGTTGTAACGGTTGATTAGACCTCTCTGCAGCACCTTTCGACTGAGGATGGTAGGCCGAGGAGAACGAGAGCCATCTGCAAAAAGATCTCAAAAAATGTGACACAAACTGGCTCCAACGATCTGAGACGACCACCTTCAGAATCCCCTGAAGACAAACAACCTCTCTGGCAAAAATCTCAGCCAACTCTTTAGAGGAGGGGAGTCCCTCCAATGGTACAAAATGAGCCATCTTCGAAAATCGATCCACGATCATGAAGATGACCGTGTAGCCCTCTGATACTGGCAATTCTACCATAAAGTCGATAGATAAATGCGACCATGGACGGTCACCATTAGGAATGGGTTGAAGGAGACCCACCAGGAGGTGTCTGGGAGTCTTAGTTCGTGCAGAAGTAGAACATGCTGACACAAATGCAGAACAGTCTGCTCTCAGGCTGGGCCACCAGAAGAGTCTAGACATTGACGATATGAGTTGATCTCTACCTATGTGCCCCGCAACCTTCGAGGAATGGTGTGTCTCCAGCAGTCATGTACGTAGGGACTCAGGCACAAAACATCTCCCACTAGGCTTGTCAGCAGGAGCGGAAGCTTGGGCCGCCAATATTTCCTCACCTAACGGAGAGTTAATACTAGTACGAATAGTAGCCAAAATGTGGTTGGGAGGAATGATAGGTGCCGGAGGACACTCCTCCTGGGAATCTGTCCCAAATTGTCGTGAGAGAACATCCACTGTAATATTTTTTGGAACAGGGAGGTACAAAACAACATAATTGAACCTCGAGACGAAAAAGGCCCATCTGACCTGTCGCTGAGACAACCTCTTAGCCTCCAAAAGATATGTGAGATTCTTGTAATCTGTTAGGATAAGAATTGGAACGGTCTTCCCCTCCAACAAATTTCACCATTATTTCAGGGCAAGGATAATAGTGAGAAGTTCACGATCACCCACGTCATACAAACTGTCGGTTTTAGACAATTTCTTAGAGAAGAACCCACATGGAAGTAATGCTTTACCGGGCTAAGCGTTGAGACAGAAGGGCGCCTACTCCGGAGTCAGAAGCATCCACTTCCAGGGTGTAGGGTAGGGTGGGATTCGGATGGGATAAGATTGGAGCTTTGGCGAAAGCAGACTTCAGTTCCTCAAAAAGCTTGCAGAGCACCAGGTGCCCAATCAGAAGGATTCGCTCCCATCTGAGTCATATCAGTAAGGGGTTTGACTATCGTGGAGAAGTTTTGTATAAACTTTCTGTAGTAATTAGTGAAACCCAGTTACCTCTGTATGGATTTCAACCCCATAGGGAGCGGCCACTGCAAGATGGTAAAGAGTTTTTACTTGTCCATAGCTAGCCCAGAGGAGGTGATAATGTACCCCAAAAATGTCACTAGAGATCTATGAAATTCACATTTCTCCGGCTTGCAGAACAATTTGTTCTCCCTCAACAGTTGTAGAACTGTGATACATCTGCCCTATGTGCCTCCAAAGTAGGGCAATGGATGAGGATGTCATCCAAGTAGACCACAACACAACTCTGCAGTAAATCTCTCAAGACATCATTAATGAATTCTTGGAAGACAGCGGGAACATTGCACAATCCAAAAGGCATCACCAAGTTTTCATGGTGCCCGCTCCGGGCGTTAACCCTTTGAGTGCCAGAGGGGTACGCAACGCACTCAATGGGTTAAAAGCTGCCTTCCATTCATGGCTTTCTTTAACTCGTACCAAATTGTAAGCGGCCCTCAAGTCAAGCTTAGTAAAGATAGTAGAGCCCTTGATACGGTCAAAAAGCTCCGTGATCAACGGAATGGGGTAGGCGTTCTTTACCATAAGCTTATTCCGGTCTCTGAAATCGATGCATGGTCTTAGTTCCCCATCCTTCTTCACAAAAAAGAAACCAGCACCCACAGGTGAGGAAGACTTTTGGATAATGCCCCTGGACAATGCATCAGCCACATAATCATCCATGGACCTATTCTCCTCTACCGACAACTGAAACACACGGCCTCTAGGAGGTCTAGCCCCTGGTACCAGATCAACAGTACAATCTTAAGGCCTATGTGGCGGCAATGTACTGGCCTCTACCTTGTTAAATACCTCTTTGTAGGACTGGTACTCAGCAGGTAAAGAGGTGATTGTACACAAAATTCTCATAGGCTGCTATAGGCAAGACTTAGTGCACTGGGAGGACCACTATAAGATGTCACAAGTCTGCCGATCAATTCTTGGGTTGTGAGTTTGCAACCGTGGAAAACCCAGAATGATCGCATAGTGAGTAGAATGAATGACCCGAAACTGTTGTGTTTCCACATGGAGTGCCCCTACCCAGAGAGACAAGGGATGAGTCTCATGAGTAACACGTGATGGGTATAGGGGTCTGCCGTCTATGGCTTCAATAGCCAATGGAGCGGAACAAAGCAGCGGAGGGATGGAGTGCTGGGTTGCAAAATCTGCATCAATGAAAATCCCTGCAGCCCCAGAATCCAGTAAGGCAGGCGCTACCACCGAAGACTCGGCCCAAGACAGCACTACTTCAAGAATTGGTTTGTCTTGAAGTGTCTCTGGGGACTGTGAAACTCCATTCAGGGTCTGTCCCCTACATGACCCTAGGTGCGGGCGTTTCCCGGCCAGATAGGGCAAGAACGCAGCACATGACCAGGCTCCCCACAGTATAAACAGAGCCCCTTCCTCTGGCCAAGCGCCCTCTCCTCAGCTGAAAGGTGCGTGAAGCCTAGCTGCATCGGTTCCCGTGTGTTACAGCTTACCTTGGTTTCAGTGGCATCTACAGGTCCGAGGCTTCAAGCATGCAGCAGGCCTCTGTTTTTGTGTTTGCTTCCTGTAGTCTCCTCCTACCTACTTCCACCTACCTACTTCCTCCCTCTGAGCTGCTCCTCCTACCTACTTCCTGTGGAGGGGTTTAATAGGCACACTGAGTCCTGACTCGGTTGCCCTTGCGTTGTTGTTCATAGCAGTTCTATTACCTTGGGCTCTGTGTATGACCTGGCTAGTCTTCCATCCAACCTGGTGCTGACTATTCTTTTGCTTATCCCTATAGTGGACACCCAACCTGGTGCTGACCTGTGGCTCTGTCTGACTATTCTTTTGCTTATCCCTATAGTGGACACCCAGCCTGGTGCAGACTGTGGCTCTGGCTGACTACCTGAACTGTGTATGACCTGACTACCCCCTCTGGTGCTGACTTGTGGCTCTGTCTGACTACTCTTGCATTTGTTCCTTGTACCTAGCAGACACCCAACCTAGTGTGGACCTGGGGCTCTGGTAGACCAGTTCTGATACTGACTGCAGGCAAGTCAGCTATCTATTTCCCATTCTGACTGCAGGCGTGAGTCAGATATCGCTCCCTACTGACTGCAGGCTTGAGTCGGTACGCCCGCTACGTTGGATCAAGATCCTGTGTTCCTGCTCCTGGCTCCAGCAGAGACTGCCAGTGGCTTAGGCCTAGTCTCCAGCAGATTGGTCAGGCTCGGCAGCCTACTATTCCTGATAGCAGTACTCGCTGGCCTGTAACCATCTGCTTGTTCCTGCTGTATATATTGCATATATTTTGCTTACCTTTCGGTTGTCAATAAATTGCATTTAACTATACCGTACTGACTCTTGAACTTCTCTGGGAACCGTGACACCCCAGAGGAGTCAGAACCAGGAGGCGTGGGAGGACTGGGTGGGAGCATAAAGCTGGGAGCCAACCGAGACACAGGTTTACACAAGTGTTCTTTGAAAGAAGGTCTTTCACAAATTCTAGTATCTAGCGAATGGTGACTGAAATCAACTCCTCCAGATCACCAGGCGAGCAGCAGTCTCGTCCTTGATGGCGTCACACAAGCCTTGAGAGAATGCGGCTACCAGTGCCTCATTGTTCCATCCTACCTCCGCTGCCAGAGTACGGAACTAGAGCGCATACTAAGCCACTGTACGTCTCCATTTAGTATGGTCATTAGTCATTTTGCAGCAGAGGTAGCGCACCCAGGAACGTCAAAAACTCTTTGAAAAGAGGCCACAAACTCTGTGAAATTATATATTACCGGCTTCTCTGTGTCCCAGAAGGGGTTGGCCCAAGCTAGTTCCTTGCCTGTCAGGAGAGAAATTAGGAGGCCCACCTTACTTTGTTCCACAGGAATTGTCTGCGGTACCATCTCCAAAAGAAATCCCAACTGATTTAGGAACCCTCGGCACAGTGTATGTTCCCCATCATAATGTTGAGGTAAAGGAGCGGAGCCAGACAACCCTTTGGTCATACCAACCTTTGGGGTAACAGGGACAACCGGTGCAGGTACTGGGGGAGCCACCGGTTGCTGAGCCAAATGGTCAAGGTGTGCCGTGTGGTTTAACAGTGTCTGCATAGCAAATGACAACCGGTCAATTCTCTGGTCTTGAGAATCCATCCTGGACAGGATACTCCTAATAGGTAGACTGCCTATACCTTCAGGACTCATGGCCCTTTCGTACTGTCACGGTAATCAAGGCAGAGAAGGACAGACACAAGTATAATGAATAAAACCACCTTTTTTGATAAACACAGAGTAATAATACAAACAATACCCCAGACCACCGGGCGGCAGTACGCAGACCACTACCCAGGACGTGGAGCGCTTGGCTTTGACAGCATGGCTGTTGAAACCGTCATCTTAAGGTGGAAAGGCTATTCTGCTGAGGTGGTTTCCACATGATCCAGGCTTGGAATCTGGTCTCTTCCAAGACCATTCCAGGACCACTGGTCCATTTTCCATTCGTGGTGTGTTGACAGTGACCTGTCTTCAAAGGAGTTTCTCTCACTGTTATCTTTTCCTTTTTACAGGATGGTGTGAACAAAGGCCTCAGCCTTAGTTCATTGAAGGTGCAGACCTCAGCTCTCTCGGTCTTCTCCAGAGACTCACTGCCATCTTACCAGATGTCAAAGTCTTATTTCAGGGCGTCGCTCATGGTTTCCCTGCCTACAAGGCTCCCACTCCCCAGTGGGACATTAACTTGGCTTTGGAGGTCTTGCAGAGGCCTCCCTTTGAATCTTTGGCTACCCTTTCTCTACGTCTTCTGACATGGAAGATGGCCTTTCCTCTGGCTATAGCCTCTGTCCGCAGAGTAGCTGAATTGCAGGCCTTGTCCTGCAAGCCGCCTTTCCTGGTGTTTCACAAGGATAAGGCCATCCTTTGTACCTCTCAGGAATTCCTTCCTAAGGTAGTCTCTGAGTTCCACATGAATCAGGAGACCGTTGTGCCTTGCTTTTGTCCTGACCCTAATTCTGACAAGGAGAGGGATCTCCACTTGTTGGATTTGGTGTGCTGCGTTAAGTATTATGTGCACTGTACTGAGTCTTTCCATAAGATTGATGCTTTGTTTGTCATCCCTGAGGGTCCTAGGGCTGGTATGGCTGTGTCCAAAGTCACTATTGCATCCTGGATTAAGTCTGCCATTCGTAAGGCCTACAAGCTTGGAAAGAAACCAGTTCCTTTTCGCATTACAGCACACTCCTCCAGGTCTGTCAGGGACTCCTGGGCCTACAAGAATCAGGCCTCTGCTGAACAGCTGTGCAAGGTGGCCACTTGGTCCTCTGTGCACACTTTTGCCAGACACTACCATGTTGATGTTCTGGCTTCAGCTGAAGCCAGCTTTGGCAGGAAAGTCCTGAAGGAAGCTTTGGCTGTCTTGGACTTTATTTATCCTGTGCCTGATAGCTCTTTAACTGTTTGAGCCCTGTTGGCTCTTGTTCTTGTGTGCTGTGTCATTTGTTTTTCAGTGTCCGTTGACAGTTAGTTTGGGCTGTTCCATGTCCTGGATAGTGATTGGGAACTCTGGTATCATGGGGACTGGCACTTGGTCCTTTCCTTCTCTTCCCTTCCTGGGAGCTCAATGTTGGTGCATATCCATGGTACCTGTGAGTTATATTGGACGACAGAGTAAAGAGGATTTTTGTCTTACCTGTTTAATCCTTTTCTCTTAATCTGTATAACTCATAGGGCTCCCACACAGTGAAAGGGACCATGCTTGGTCTCCTGTAGCTGGATGTGGGGGTCTACTTAGGCCCATTGCTCACAGGCATTTTCCTTTCTTGCTGTCCTACTTAGTAGGCTTTTCACAAGTCTGTCTTGGGCAGGGCTAGTGGGGTAGCCTGATATGGAGGAAGGGGAGGCTCCACCCTGCACTTCTTCTAGAATTTCCCAGCTGGGAGGAACTGTCACCTTCCCATGGTACCTGTGATTTATATGGACTAAGAGAAAAGGAAGGCTTATGTGATTTTCATGTTTCTGGGTTATGAGTCAAAGGTTGAACTTGATGGACTTGCATCTTTTTTCACACTAATTTACTATGCTGCTCTGTTAAACAACTAAAGGCTCCAGAGTCAGTTTTTAACCCCTTAAGGACCCATGATGTGCCAGGTCTGCCATGGGTAAACTTGCCCTAAGGATCCATGATGGTCTTGGCACGTCATGGAATTCAGGGCTCCCCACTCTGCTGCACCCCGTTCAGGTGAGCACTGAATCGGATGCTCCGTGGGCCTTGTGACGTACATGACCGCGTGCAGCCGGTCCTTCCAGGGGTTAAACTACCCAGATTTGCAAGGAAATGTATTTTTGAGTTTCTCATGTGGCTGTCAAGCTTAATGAGGAGCATAGCTGACATAGCTGCTTTGACCTCCTGGGACTCCATCACTGAGATTGTGTCTTAGTGACATGGAAATGACATACTTGAAAATGAGACAAATGTCAATGTAGTCTTCCTGGTAAAACATTTTATAATGCTGAGGTTCTGTTGTGCACACATGCATATTACAGTGTACCATAATGTATTACAGTTCTTCATTGTTTGTCCAAAGTACAGCAGGAACATTCCTAAAATGACGAATGGGAAGAAGAACCAAAGAACACACCTATTCTCATTGAAGAACTCCCCTGAGGATGCCTGCTGAATGCATAGTAAATGAGTAAATTAGGTTGAAAAAAATAACAAGTCCATGAAGTTCTATATTAATGCCATATCTATGGCATTTTGACTTGGTGACATCCCTAGCATGCAAGGGGATAAGAAAGTACCTCCTTTCTGAATAAATGTATTGCCTTATGAACTGTTGTAGAATTTTGTGGCACAGCACATTTTAAACTCTTTTAAAGGAGACCGAACTCCTCCTACTATGAACAGAAAATACTAATGGCTCTTATGAGCTTTCCCCTTGTGCTTTTGTTCAAAAACTAACATCACCAATCAGTAGTGGATGTCATGTCCATGGTGGTAGAATTGTCAGTTGCCGGCAGTTTTTTTCAAACTGAGCAGCAAGAGTTCAAGAGCTTATTGGACCCTTTACCATTGTGTAGAAATACATCACAAATCAGTTTGGTCCTTTAACCCCTTCGAGTCCGGTGACGTACCCGGACCGTCACGCTGGTCCGGTACTTAAGGACCGGTGACGGTCCTGGTACGTCACGTACTATTACTCACCGCGCTCCTGCAGGAGCGCGGTGAGTAATACCGGGGACTGAATTTGATCGCTCCAAGACCGGAGCGATCTCTTTCAGTCCCTCAGTTCGGCGTGCCGCCCCACGTGATCAGTCACGTGGGGCGGCACGCCGAAATTCTCTATCTGGTCCTTAAAGGACCACTTACCCCGCGACCGCTGGTCGTTAAGGGGTTAAAGTGATAAGATTACTGTGTAAAGTGGACTACTGTGGTCCTGTTAGCAACCGTCATGTCTGCCTCCATGAACATGACATCCAGGACTGATTGAGTTATGTTTTTAGCAAAGGCACAAAGGAAAACAAATTGCGGTAGCTAATAGGATTTATTGTATTAGTTCTGGAAAAAAGTGCTAACCATGAAAATCTGAATGTGTTTGGATTTGCAGACAATATATCACAAAATATGAGAGTTTGCCATCTGGCAAATCGTACGTCTCCAGGAAAGGTAAAGTACGAACAGTGGCAGGTTCTGAACTCCCTCTGCACCAAGAGAACTCTAACATGTGCCGGCAGGTGATTGCAGAACAAACCAGCTCTACAGACAGTTGGTTCTAGAAAGAAGAATGCATTCCATAGTACTGAGTCAGTGGATTGTTGTGTGTGCACTGTACATTATTAGTGCATGCATGAAGTTTACATATTTACATGTATTTAAGTCATATATAAAATGTACAAAACAAAGAAGTGGGCAGTTACTTAGTGCATTATATTGTAATAAATTGTTTATTTTTCTTCTGTACTGAGCTGCCTACATTGTATAGCAAAACTATTGTTTTGAGAAAACTTCCCAAGCTGTATAGAGGGAATTACTACATCTCACTGAGTGGAATCTTTGTACATTTTCCTACCCTTAGAATTAATGATAGAACACTAGTCAGCCAAGGTATCAAGAAAATAAGATTAAAAAATGGGGTTGATTTGAGCCAAGGCAGGAGTTCCCAAACATAACAAGCAGCACCAGTAACAGAACATGGCTCAGATATATAACGGCAGAGTGAAGTTATGCTCTGGAGGGGAAAAACAAAAATTCACCAAATGCAATTGATTTAAATGGGGATTTTAACCCTTTGAGTGCCAGAGGGTTACACATATTGCGTACCCTTCCGGCACTCAAAAGGTTAACCCTTTGTCTGTCTGAGAAGTCTCCAGGGCATTACTTCACAATGTGTTGGTGATTTCTCCATCATTCATGGGGTAACAGCACCATTTACATCAATGAGAATATTTATTTGTACCTCATGGTGAAATAGTTCCGCACTGGACTTCCTCTATTGTGCACTGATACATGAGGACCTTGGCCAATATGTGTAAAAGCAAAATGGAGTTATTCTGAAGTAATCCAACTGCACCATGGGGGGTAAATAAAATTCCTGTTGAATTTAATTGGGCTTTTAATCTTTTGCATGCGAGAGAGGTCTCCAATGCATTGTGTAGACCTCTCTGGCATTCAAAAGGTTAAAAAAAGCACTAGTCAAGTGTATGGGGATTTAGGGATTTCTGTTTGTCTCCTATGGTGCAGTTTGATTACTACAGAAGAACTCCACTTTGCTTTTATACATATGAGATAAAGGGCATAATGCAGAAAGCAAACTATGAGTTATTCTAGAGAAAACCAATCTCAGAGTAGAGGACAAATAAAAATCCCCCCAAATTCTTCCTGGATTAAATGGGAATTGTGTCACCCCCCCCCCCACACACACACACACACACACCATGCATTTGGTTTTCTCTAGAATTGCTCATCTTTTATCTATGCATATGTCCCTTTATCAAGATGTCTCGGCTTGAGTACAGGTGAGTCAATCAACGGTTTAGTCATTTTAATTGCGCAAGCAGGTAAACCTAAAGATTTGGCCTATTAAGTTGTTTTTGACTATTGGTAACCCCTATATTAAGTTAAAAGAAAGCTCCGTAATGTCTCTGAATGTCTTTTTTTGAGTTGGATAAATTTTATACACTTTAGTGAATAGACTCCAAAGAATAATATAGAGGCAATTCAGTCACTTGGGAAGCTTCTATTTTGTCAGTTTGTCATCTTATGCAAAGGAGCTTGCACTGATCAGCCAGGGAGTGGCAGGTGGGATGGGAGCAGCATGCAATGTTAGTATGTAGCTGGCATGCCAGTCTGGATTGTCTAATTTGCATAAATTGATAACTAAATAAAGCTCACAGCACATGAACGGTTGCTTTAAATAAAGAATAGCTAATAACTATGTGATTTTGAAAGAACTTTTAAAATTAAGTATTTATTACCAAGAGATTGTTCCACATTAATGCATGGGTGGGCATCATACAAGCCCTCCAGCTGTTCTTGGACTGTATCACCCTAGTTCAGTAACTGTTGGAGAACCCACACATTGTTCATCCATGGATTATTGTATACTAGTTTTAAAGCCCATGTACACGGGCCACCCAGCAACCTCTCTGGTGCCGGGAGCCTCTCGTCTCACTGGCCGCACTGCAGACATGCGCAGTACTGACTGCTCGAACACGCTGCGGCTGATACGGAGTGCCCCGCTCCATATCAGCAGCGGCGCCTTCAGGCAGTCAGCACTGGTCATGACTGCTGAGCTGGCAGTCTCTAATGCGCATGACTACAGCGCATGCAGCAGTCTCTACTGAGCATGACTGCTTCTGACAAACATCCTAGCGAATTATTATATATGATAATATAACCATTATTTGTTTTTTTAAAGTAACTTAGGAATCACTGAGCTTTTTATGACTTTGGAGCTTAATTATCATGTGATATTACATCCGGTTCTGTTCAGTGTGGTGATAGATATTTCACCAGTCCATATATACATCTAACTCCATAACTATTGCGCTGTATCGACAAGAAAATTTTCCATGAACAAGGAAGTTTTGTACTTGTGTAGCTCTGATGTCTTTAACTTAGTCTGAAATGTGTGAAATGAAAACCTGAAAATAAAAAAAGATGAAGAGGAACAATTTTTGTCATATTCTGTTATTATGTTATAAACCAAGGGAAAGTGCATCTGTTAGGCAATACTAGGTGTTCACCTAGGATGACATAATTCAGACCGCAACAGGAGACTTTCAAATATGAGAGATGTACATAATAGAGAAGAGAATGGATTGGCTGAGCAACGTTGAAATAAGAATGGAGGTTAAAGCGTAACTACCATGTCACAAAATGTTTAGCTTAACTAAGGCAACTAGCTGTTTAGTAACTCTAGTCGCCAGAATTAATATCTGATTTAATAGATATATGCTTTATTCCCCAGCTGTCAGTAGCACGGAGCATGGACATCTTGCCAGAATGACGTCAGCGCGCCTATGCTGTCAGTCCCAGCCAGAGCCGACCGGCTCCTAGCAATGCCTCCTAGACCCAGCTGGGACTGACAGTGCAGACGCGCGGAAGTCATTCTGGCAAGATGTCCGCTCTCCGTGCTACTGACAGCTGGGGAATAAAGCATATATCTATTAAATCAGGTAATAATTCTGGTGACTAGTGCTACTAAGCAGCTTGTCGCCAGAAGGGGACTTGGTTAAGCTAAACATTTTGTGACATGGTAGTTCCGCTTTAAATGTGAATGCATTGAAAACTGGGCCTCAATGCACACTTAAGTACTGCTAAATTCAGGTAATAGTTTGTAATACAGGCAGTTGCGTAGTGGGGCCAGTGCTCAGACATGGCACTTTTTTCCAGCCATAGCTCTTCTATGGTTTACAGGAGTGCAATGCTAGCAATTAACAGTATACTCTAAATTCATTTATACTCATCCTCTCACTACTGTGACCTAAATTGAGGAAGGAATAGAGTGTTTGAAGCTGCCATGCATGTGCAGTACATTGTGGGTCTTGGGTTTCATTCTACAGTTGATACACAATGGGAGAGATTCACTAAGTGGTGATAAAGTGGATCTGTTCACTAAGATCTCCAAAGTTGAAGAAATCTTAGTGCATAGACTCTATAGAATAACACAGGAATTGGAAAAGTGATAAAATGGAGAAGTAATCTCCCCTCTATCACCACTTAATGAATCTCCCCTAATCTTTTGAGCTGCTTCGTCAGAAAATCTCGTGTGACTCTTGGATTGAATAGCCTGTGGATGATGTCAGAAATAATTGGGTTAGCTTGTAAGCAACCTGCGGAGGGTTAGTTATATGGAAGATATGGGAAGATAATAGAGATGTCTCCAGTGCATTGCGTTGCAATGGTTTGAGGAAGTCTTTAGTATCTAGTGGAATGAGCAGTGGCGATGTTATCCTATATAATAATTTGCTAGGATGTGTGTCACAATGCAGTCATGCGCAGTAGAGACTGCCCGAGTTTGGGCAGTCTCTACTGAGCATGATTGCATCGCATGAGGGAGGTGACACAACACTGCATCGCAGTGCAATGCGTTGCGTACCCCTCTGGCACTCAAAGGGTTAACATTACCAGGACCTATGTCACTGAATACAAGTGCTGGTACTGTCTTAGGATGCTGGCATTCATCTATAGTATAAAAACAGAAGGAGTCCACATTTGGAGGTTTAAGCAGTTACAGTTGCTGGAAACTGCTTTATTTTTGCTTGTATGGGTATAAACAACATTTCTGAATAAAGACTGATACCCAAATACAGAAAAGTTAACCCAAAATGTCATTTACACCTGCAAGCAAAAAATATGTTTTCTGCTTTTCATACTGATTAAACCTCAATGTGAGGAAGGGAATGGGTAGAAGGAGAGATAAGGAAGAAACAGAAGGTATAATGGTGGGTCATGGGAAAAAGGGAGGTGTATGTCAAAAACCTCACCTTGTGCCAAATATATTTGCAGATACCTTGTATGAACCTATATTCTGAAATGAAGTTATTTAACTGCCTTATGATCAAGTGTCCAATAAACATGTAAGATATTTAATTCTGAACTATGCATGTATGTATAATGTTAAGCATATTACCAGCAGTATGGGCCAAATAGCAGAAGTGCAGTGACAAGGAGGTCACATTGACTCATGTTCCAGCTAAACTCCGTAGCTGTCCTTTCTTACGTGTTGTATGAGACGTTAGAGCCTCAAGTCTCATGCTTAAAACCCCAGGTATTGTTTCCAGATTGGGGCATGTAATGGTGCCACTCTCTCTAACACCTTCTAATAAGAAACAGATTAGTCAGAAAATCCTAGTGGCCCCTATAAATGTTGTCTTTGTGCCTAATTTCAAACTATCAGGACTACTGGACCTCACAGGCATGGGTGCCTGCTTGGGAGGCAAAAGGCACTCCCCCCTACACTTGCCCCCTTCCGGATAAAATAGGGTGTGGGCAGACTCCCATGCTCACATGAACCTCCAGTTTGTTTTTTCCAAACTTAAAGGGATAGTAATGTTTCATAATAAAAGCAGCTCTAATTAATCATCATAGTATTTGGACTTTGTAGAGTGTTATTTCAGTTCTGTCAGAGTTGTAGTTCAAGAGTAATTCAATGACAAAATATCCCCTCCTGCCCCTTTTACTGATGTAACACTGCTCAGCCAGAGCAGAAGGGAGGTGCCCGGTAGATTGCAGAGAGGGACAATCTTCAATTAAGATAAGGGAATAACCTGAAAAACTTGTCAAGGAGGGCAGGGCTTTCATTGTTCTCATAGGAAGAAGATTGTCCCCTGCTGTTATCTGTCTGGTCTATGGACTGCATTCCACATCTGAGAAGAGATGACTTGCACAATAAAATAAAGATAAAACAAAGTATTATTATCCCTTTAAGCAGGCAGAACACATGAGCCACAGAAGAATACAATGTGCAGTGGATGATGTTTGAGGTCCAGGAACAAAGACAATGTTGACTGAAGATGTTTGCATAATTCTGGAACCATCTGCACCATAGGGTTGATATGAAAATTACTTTAATTCCCATTGATTTCAATTGGACTTTTAACCCCTCTCTCTAGCATTCAAGGGATTAAAAGCCCCATCTACATAAAAAGGAATTGTCATTTCCCCTCTATAGTACAATTTGTTTGCTCCATGAATAAGCCTTTTGAAGAAAGATACAAGATCATAATTCATATTGTCCATTAGTATTTTCTGAACGTAGCAAGGTAAATGGAAGGCTGTTAGTAATTGTAAGTCATCTTTAATGGTAAAATCGGAATGGGTCTTTTGGGGTAAGTCTCTGGTCTTTTGAGAACCTAGGAATCGCCCTGCCCAGAATCCTTATCTGACTACCAATTAACCAGTTTTGAATTGAAAACTCACCCTGGGTAGCTACAATTCTCGCATTCAGAACCTGCACATACTGGACACAGTTTCCTCCCCTCAATTCATTCTCTGTTCAGCTGGCAATCTAGTATCCAAAACCTGCCCCGTGTACAGCCAAGCCCTTTAGGGTCCTATAATACCTTCTGGCCTTCTTACGATATATATATAAATGATGACATGATGGATTTAGCATACCAACACTTACATTAAATGTCAGCTGTAAAATAAAACTGTGAGTCACTAGTTCATAATTAATGTATCAACATTTGTATTCTGAGTTACAAATTGCGTGGTAACTTATTGACAGCTGGAGTAAACCCTTTATTCACCGTAAAATCTTAAATCTTCAATGCTGGCCATCATATTGCACTGATCAGCTCTAGCACACAGGATTAGACTATTGATAGATGGGGAAGCACATTGGAGCGATGTTACAAGGACCATATGTTGAAAAGAAAACTAGGATTATTCTGGAGCAGCACCCCATGGGCAAATAACATTTCCTGCAAGATCCATTAATTTAAATTGGATTTCTAACACCATGAATGCTACAGAGGTCTCAATTGCAGTTCTTGGGGCAAAACAAGTGCAATGTATTTATAGAAAAAGAAACCCAATTGTAATCTGAAGATTTTTGTGATTTTCATGAAGAAAAGTCAGGATTTTCTTAAAGACACTGAGGTGATTTTTTATGCATTTCCCTTTCTTTACTAAACCTTCAGCAGCAAAGAGAGAACTTGTTTACAACAATAAAGAAAAACAAATAAACTTGAGTAATTTATCTACTTTTTGTCCAGCCAATGATCATCCATTCCTTTAAATTGTCATGTAACTGTTATAACTGCCTCTTTCTTTGAACTGCAAACTAAAATCAATAAAATATAACTGTATATTGTAGATATTAAAAAAAAGAGCTTAAAGGGATAGTAATACTTCGTTTTAACTTTATTTTATTTTGTAGGCATTAAAAAAACATGAAGAATGATATAAGTCTTATCTCTCAAACCTTTATGGTTTATGAGATATTCACAAGCAAAGTTCCCCTCCCCGCCCCTTTTACCTAGTGTAAGCTATCTCTTCTCAGATGTGAGTCTGGTTGTATGACAGGACAGATAACAGAAGGGGACAATCTTCTTTGTATGAAAACAATGAAAGCCCTTCCCCCCTTGACAAGTTTTTCAGCTTTTTCCCTTATCTTAATTGAAGATTGTCCCTCTCTGCAGTCTACCTGGGCACCTCCCTTCTGATCTGGTTGAACAGGGGGGGGATACTTTGTTTGTGAATATCTCTTAAACCATAAAGGTTTCAGAGATAAGACTTATATCATTCTTCATGTTTTTTTAATGCCTACAAAATAAAATAAAGTTAAAATGAAGTATTACTATCCCTTGAACCCCTTCCCAACAATGGACGTACATGTACGTCCCGCAAAAACTGTCACTTGGTGACACAGGACGTATATGTACATCCAGGAAGTCGTTGAAAACAATGAAAGAAAAATGGTCGAAGGGCGTTAAGTGCCGGCCATGTGCGCTTGCGGCTGGTCACTAAGGGGTTAATTTTGGTTTGTCCGATCTCTCAAACCATTATGGTTTGAGAAATAAACAATGTTAAACTTTCCCCCTCCTTCCCATCTCTCATACGTCAGCTGCATAGCTCTGTGTAGCTGACAGCATGAGATCCTGATCCCAGGACCAGCTGGAGGCTCTTCAGCAGAGCCGAAAGAGCGATATCTAAAAAGAAATTCTTCATTGGAACGGTCTACAAAATGTGCTTGCAAACCAGGCACACTTTGTAGACCTTTCTAATTAAGTATTTGGTTTTAGATTGCACTATTTCTGCTCTGCTGAAGAGCCTTCGTCTGTTTGCGCAACCAGAATCTCTTGCTGACAGCTTTACAGCTCATGTCAGGGAAAGGGGAAGGAGGGGGAAAGTTCAACATTGTATATCTCTCAAACCATAACGGTTTGAGAGATCGGACTAACCTAAATTAAGATCTTTTTTTAATATCTAAAATATACAAATCCTATATTATAATTTGCTAAGGATGTTTGCCAGAAGCCGTCATGTGCAGTAGAGACGGCTGCGCGCACTGCAGTCATGTGCAGCACAGGCTGCCCACTTCGGGGCTGATACGGAGTGGGGCACTCCAAATACATACCGTAGTCCTCTCTTCGCATCTTCACAGTCTGAATTCGTTGCACCCCGCTCCCTATCAGCCGCATCGCTGGCAGCCTGTACTGCGTATGACTGCAGCACTACCAGTGTTGGCCCGTGTACACGGGCTTTAAAACTAGCTACTTAATAAACAATATTACTATTCCTTTAAAGCTGATGAACAACATTCATAGAAACATGAAGGATACTTTTGAAATAAAAACTTTTGAAAGTAGATTTCCTTGACCAGTCCACTGCCTTAACCCCTTAGGGACCCGGTCCCGGCACTTAAAGAGCGGAGACGGTCCTGGAGTGTCATGGAATTCTGGGATGGCAGCTCAGCTGCACCCTCTGCCATCCCAGAATACTATGCATAAAAAAAGCTCAATGCTCTGCTATCAGGTTAGAAAAATTACTTTGGGAATCATCATAAAAGGTGGAAAGGTATAATTTCTGACCTGTCCACAAAATTGAAGGACTATTTCTACAACTATTGCTTCTGGATCCAGTCTCCAACTGAAACATTTTGGAAGCTGAAGATTTAAACAAGAAGCAAATAAGGTTACTTCTAACAGACCCAAATCTATAGAACATATGCAAAAACCTCCTTGTGTAACATTGTCACTGAGCTCCACAAGGTACCTGGGAAGTGATGCACTTAGCACACTGTAAAATTTCTGCACTAACACAGAGGCACCATTTATTAGATACATTGACCTTATAGTGGGTAGAACCTCCTTTGGCCCTCAGAACAGCCTCATGTCATCAGGACTTCGGCTCCATAAGATGCTGGGATCATTTTACAGGGATGTCTGCTCCTGAAGTTTCCTTCACATCCCACAGTTTTATCAGATTCAATGGCAATGAGTCCCTCTATGATATCCACCCTCTGACAACCCCTTGCATCAACAAGTTGTCTCCTTGGGGATGTCGCTAATAAACTCACCACTCAATGCATATACTTTGTGATTTCACACTCACATTTTGAACCCTTATTCTCCATAAATTAGCCCTTTGGTTGCTGAAGATTTCTTCAATTATTTTGAGGCCTTTACCATCCAAGAGTATAAACCTTCATTTTAATCAAGAACTATCACTTTATAATAACCCCCACAATTACCTTACTGTGATCAGAAAATCCTAATGGCCACTATGAACATTGCTATTGTACCTTCAATCAGTCTTGGATGTCATGTAAATGGAGGCAGCTTTTTCAAACTGAGTGTGTAAGCCTACTTAACCCATTAAGGACCAGAGGGCTGCAATGCCAAGTGTTGCTGAAACCTCTGGTCCTTAAAATGTTAAGATTAGGACGTGCAGTTGGCAGACTTTGTGGTCCTCTCATCCTAGCAACTGTCATGTCCGCCTCCATGGACATGACATTGAGGACTCATTGAAGTTGTTATCTATTGAACAAAAGCACAAGAGTAAAATGTATAAGTGTCATTAGAATTTTGTGTCAATAGTACATTAAATGGGGTGGGGGGATTATTATTAGGAGGTGATCTCCTTGAAATGTTATTTGTATCATCCATAAATAAACTTTTTTCTTACGTTTGTTAACTCAAAGCTATGATGTCATTGCAGTTGTATTATGACCATCTTTGGCTTTTCATCTTCTGAAACAGAGAATAAGTGAGTCATCTGTAAAATGTGCTGATTTCTGAGGTTCTAGCATACAATATCCATGAGGTCAGTTAAAATGGCAAGGCACTTGTTTTTAGAAATAGCTGTTCCAGCAGCTGAACATAATGAGAATGCTTGTGGCTTTATACTTAACAGCTGTGAGCTTTAAGGTAATGACTTCCATAGCTACAGAAACAACAAAACTGTTAATCTTCCAAAAATAAGGTGTCCTGCAACTTGTATGCAGATCACAGTATTACAACTCATGCCAGGTCTTTGGACTTTTAACAGTTTAAATAGTTCTGATGGTATTATCTCAGGGATACTTTGTGTTATCAATAAAACTCTGTCAGCTGCTGTATAGCAATGCTTACTTCATGACTGCTCAAACAGACCATAGCTTCTCCATACATTAAACAGGAAATGCAAGTACTGGGAAATTATGCTGTCTGTAAGGTGTTTCCTGTTCATGGATTTCTGACACTGTAATTTTTTTATTTAAAGGGGGAAAAAGCATTTAGACATGAAAACGTGATTATATAGTTTTAATATCCTTTATTTCCTGTCAACATCTGTAGATTTTTTTCTCTTTTTGGCAGTTCTGGGGAAAACTGTAGGGAGGAGTTACTTGTCTGGAACGCAATCTGGCAGAGCTACCATAAGAAATCTTGGGTCCTGGTACAAACCTAAAGTCAGAGAGCCCCACCTCTGCTCTGTCCCTGTTCCACCCTCTGATTCACCCCCAATGTACCCCCTGCTCTGCCTCCATGGACACCTGTCTTGCAACACCAAACAGTTCCCATTCAATCCACCACCACTACACTACATCCTTCCCGTCACCCCAGCAGAGCCTTCATCAACCCCACTGACTGCCAGTCCCATTCCCCACACCACATATAATTTCTTCTGTGCCTACAATTTTGTGCCACTTAGGCACACCGTATTTCTCTCCTCTTTCTCTGTGCTAATGCTCTGTCTCCTCGGCACATCACTGTGAGCCAGCATCAGGTGAGACAGGTAGTACTGGTCTGACTCTGGCAAATCTGCCCACAGACTAAAAACTCATTGGGCAGGGCAGCCAGTGCAACACCATCCCAGTAGTGTTGGTTGATTGACACATGCACTGCTCACTCAAGTCATTGTGAACCAGCACCAGACCAACCATCATCCTGGTTAAAGCAGTATGTAGCTTAACAGTCTCATAGTCTGAAGGTTGTGAGTTCAAGCCTCACATGGGGTAGTTGCTTTATTAATGCAATGGTGACTCAAACTTCTGACCCAAGCTGAAATGCTGGGAAATGAAGCTGGGGAGTGGAGTTAGAGAGCAGCATTGGCACCAGTAGTAGAGCAGAGGTTAAAGATGCTGATCGCAAGGTCAGATTGTTCTCCCTCAGTGGTGCCAAATGAAAACAGGATAGGTTACTTAAGAACCAGGTACAACCGTATGGGTCAGAAGAAGAGCCAGTTTCTCTAACCCCCTTTCGACCTTGAAAACTGAGAGAAGAGTATAGTAATAAAGGTGCAAGGGCACATAAGTAAAGATGAGAACAAGAAGACCAGAGAGAGGTCTGAGAGTCAGGTAAATAGACAAAACAAATGAAAAAGGAGACCAGAGGTGAAGCAAAGGGGAAAAGAGAATAGGTGAGGGCAGGAGACCAGACCTGAAAGCCAGGCAAAGCAAAGAGATTTAGGAGGGCAGGTGAAAGCAGGGAACTGAAAGCTGGGGAAGAGGTGGAACAAAGAGGATAGGAGCGCAGGCAAAAGCAAGGAAAGTAGGCCTGAGTTGGAACTGACATCCAGGTGAAGAGGGGAAGCAAAGAGAGCAGGAGAAAGCAAGAAAAGACCGATATCAGAGACCAAGGTAAGCAGTGGAGAAAGTGAGCAGAGACTGAGAAAAAGGCTAAGGTGAAAATGGAAGGACCAGAAAGAAAGAATTCACAGGAGCAGGGTGCTAGGGCGAACAGGCAGAGGAGGCGAGAAGGAGGTCAGATAGGGAGGCCAACAGATACTGGAACTTAATAGTAGGTAAGCACAATGCAGTCATCTGTTTCATCCTGTGAAGCAGATCTGCCAGTAAGGCTCTGTCAGTCAGTGGATAATAGTGCCCTCCTCAGGGACCCCTACAAGGCCATATCTTTAGGAATTCCCTGCTTGTGCACAAGTGAAATAATCAAAGGTTCATTCATTTATTAACTCACCTGTGCACAAGCTGGCAAATCCTAAATACATGGCCCGTTAGAGGTCCCTGCAAAGAGAGTTAGGAACCACTAATCTTGGAGATAATTATTATTTAAAGGAACACTAAAACCAAACACTGAAATAGGCTGATATAACTAAAATCCCATAGTTACAGCTAACATATGTAAAAAAATTTTTTTCACCCCTAAAATATCATTCTAAACTTGCTTTTTAACATAGGTATAAATTGTTCTTTTCAGAGAGCAGTTATTTAATGCAGCTTGTGCTGTTTGTATTGAGAGATAATAGCTACAGTCAGGTAACACTGATTAGTTGCACTATTCTTGTATTCAGAAATGCTGTTTATCTTATCTCAGCCCATTTAATGATAATTTTGTAAAATTATTGGGAGCCCTGAAAAGTCTGCTCCTCAGATCATATGTAAGCCTAGATTTTAGGCCTCAAAAAAACAAATAGAAAATTGTTACAGATGCTTCATGGAGTAAGGGTAAATATCCCCAGTTCATTTTAAGGTGTTAGTGTTTCTTTAAATGGATAGTAATACTTCATTTTAACTTTATTTTATTTTGTAGGCATTAAAAAAATATGAAGAATGATATAAGTCTTATCTCTCAAACCTTTATGGTTTAAGAGATATTCACAAGCAAAGTTTCCTCTCCCGCCCCTTTTACCTAGTGTAGGCCATCTCTTCTTAGATGTGGAATCTGGTTGTAAGACCAGACATAACAGCAGGGGACAATCTTCTTACAATGAAAACAATGAAAGCCCTGCCCACCTTGACAAACTTTTCAGGTTTTTCCCTTATCTTAATTGAAGATTGTCCCTCTCTGCAGTCTACCTGGGCACCTCCCTTCTGCTCTGGCTGAAAAGTGTTACATCAGTAAAAGGGGCGGGAGGGGGACACTTTGTCATTGAATTACTCTTGAACTACAACTCAGACAGTACTGAAATAACACTCTCCATGGCCCGAATACTATGAAGATTAATTGGAGCTGCTTTTATTATGAAACATTACTATCCCTTTAAAGGAGTTTTTTTTTTTTTTACTAGAGAGGTAATGTGCAGGAGACCTCTCTAGCAGTCAAGGAACTAAAATCCCCACACTCATTTTCATTTTAGGAGCCATACTCTGGTTTAAAATTTCAGAAGGTCCAATAAGTTGCCCTTAACTTTACTATAGTGGAGTCTGTGCCTACCTGCCTATGGATGAAATTATGACTGTTGCACTGATGCTGTCTGATGTTGCCTGGAACATGAGACTTTGGCAGGTCATGTGGTAGCTGGATGACAGGAAGTGCTTCCTTTCATCTGATGTGCCCTGAGCAGGACAGGAGGAAAAAAAACTCTTTAATGTGCTGTACTCCTCTGTCTGCCAAACTGCAACTGAAAATTTGTTGGTGACAAGAGCACAGAGACTGCAATAACACTGTCGGATCATGAGAGCTCTCAGCTGCTGCTGACTCACACCAGACCAACCTGTCAGGTTTGCCTGCTCTGTCCCCCAGGTTAGTAATATGTCATTGGGCCCCCTTTGAGAGTGAGCCTGGACAAATTCCACTTTGCCCATTTGTTAAAGTGGCCCTGCTGTACACAGTCATTGATTGGTCATTTTGTTTAAGCACCTTCTAATGAGCAACAAGATAGTCAGTCTCTCCAGAAATGCTGTTATTTCTGATTTTTCACTGTATTTATCACTTCAGAGATACATATCACATTTGCCAAAACAAACAAGGGCCATAGGTTCTGAATAATTTCAGACTAGATTAAAGAACTTCAGCACCAACAACAGTCTGATTACACTGCATGTGATATACATTATAACTGTTTTATCTCGCAGATCACTATTGAAGTCTTTGGGGAAATGTGGAGATAAAACCAAAGATAAATTTTCACCTGCAATGGGCCTCATCAGTGAAGTTTAGCTGATCTCTCTAAGCACTGTGAGCCAGGGGTCCACACCTGGATTCCCCTATTACCCTTAGGGTGACCAAACCCAAGGGTAATTTGCATACACAAAGCTACTGGTCATAGATGCTCAACTAGATCACACAACTAGAATTTAGCAGGCTCTGTAGGGTACTGTTCTCAAAACTTGATACCAAAAGAAAGGACAGTGCTATGCACTGCAAGCCTTCTATGTTATATAATGTACAAGAAAAGAAAAAAACACTGCAACAGTGTGTATCTGGTTGAATAATCCAAACAGCACCTTGTGCAATGAAGAAGGCCAGTTCAGTGCTGAAGGAGTATCCTATTGTTAGTGAAAATCAAAGTTATAAAATATAACCTTTATTGGGTAGACGAAGCAGAGTGTGTGAACAGCGAAATGCATAGGGTTTCTCCGGGGGTGAATGTGGTCCTCCTCTCACTCTCCAATACTGTTTGTTAATAGGATTTCTTTTCCTTAAAGGGATAGTAATGTTTCATAATAAAAGCAGCTCTAATTAATCATCATAGTATTTGGACTTTGGAGAGTGTTATTTCAATACTGTCAGAGTTATAGTTCAAGAGTAATTCAATGACAAAGTGTCCCCCTCCCGCCCCTTTTACTGATGTAACACTGCTCAGCCAGAGCACAAGGGAGGTGCCCAGGTAGACTGCAGAGAGGGACAATCTTCAATTAAGATAAGGGAAAAAGCTGAAAAGCTTGTCAAGGGGGGCAGGGCTTTCATTGTTCTGATAGGAAGAATACTGTCCCTTGCTGTTATCTGTCTGGTCTATGGACTGCATTCCACATCTGAGAAGAGATTGCTTACACTAGGTAAAATGGGCGGGAGGGGGAAACGTTGCTTGTGAATATCTCTCAAACCATAAAGATTTGAGAGATAAGACTTATATCGTTCTTCATGTTTTTTGAATGCCTACAAAATAAAATAAAGATAAAATGAAGTATTACTAACCCTTTAAACTTTTCATGCTAAATATATCACATGAATTCACCTCTGATCTTGTCTTAGAGTTAGGAATGGTATGTATCGGTAAGGTGAAAGCCGAACCGGGAGGTCAATGTAGGTCTCTCCTAAAGCACAGGCAATAGGGATTCTTTTTCCTTACTATCCATTTATAAATAAAGGGCAAATTTGTCTATTTACTCTAAGATAATAGAGATATAGCAGGCACAATTGCACATGACTTAGAATTAAGAATTAGACACTCTATTAATTACTAGTGTCTTCCTGTAGATAATGTAAGAAGTAACTAATTAGCTTCATTTAATGACAGTTTCTACCTGTGAGAGTGAAGGGAACATACGCAACCCCAGTACTAAATATATGTTTTTATAAGATACTACTAAGTGTTTTTAATCTTTACCAGTAAAGGTTATATTTTAAGCCTTTGATTGTCACTAATAGGATACTCCTCTACTCCTCCAGCACTGAACTGGCCTTCTTAATTGTACAAGGTGCTATTTGGATTACTCAATCAGATATACACTGTTGCAGTGTTTTTTTATTTTCTATAGGGTAGTGTCCTACCCAAGGTGCAGTCTCTTTTAGCTCATTTATATCTTTCACAGAGTAGAAATATCCAAAAGCATATCATACTGACCCTACCAAAACAGCAGTCCAGCCACAAAGTGCCCAGCAATTCCTCTCTGAAAAATAGAAGTAGCCAACCCCAGATGTACTTTTTAATCTTGTTGTATCTCATCAATGAGGTGCTGTTGATGTGCTCCAGGATTGATCCTATTTAGCTTCCTTAATACGACTCAAGCTATCGAGTGAGGAATATACCAAACCACCAGCTCAGTGTATATGCTGCAGATATATATTGCTCCACTAATAGAGTTCCTGTACCAGATCACACAATTCCTCCAGCTCATGACTTTAATGTGAAGCAGCCCCTTACTCCAACCCTATTGCTAACAGGATTTTGCACTGATTTCCTCTGCATCCAGTTAGTATCTGGCATTGAACAGGGTGCAGAGCACAGGTATGCCCCAGTACGCCATGTTGTCCACCCATTGTTGCAAGTGGCCATTTTTTTTTTAAAAAAGATTTGTACATAGGTAATAGAAAAACAACCATTTTAGCTTATTTTAGAGAAATGGCCTCTTCATACTTTGCCCTTTTCTATGAAAGAAATCATCTAGTTCTTGTAATATTGTATAAAGCCTTATTTTCAAGTTGGAGAAATTATAGCGCATAAGCTCCATAGAATAACATGGTGATTAGAGCATTTTCCTAACTGCAGGGTTTATATCAATCTTATCACAACTTAGTGGATCTCCCCATTTATGCCTGAATATAATTTAGCAAGGTAACTCATGTATAACTAGTGTAATTATTTGAACAAAAGAAAAAAAAATGTTTGTATAACTTACAAGTTTGGCATTGTGATGTTTTCAGAAAGTTGCCTGCGGTACAAGCTATACCGCAGGCATTTTCTGGCCATCCCCTCTAGCTATAGTCTGCCCGCCCCAGCTACAAAAAAATCATGGGATGTTAGTGCGCACTGAAGCTGGCCCGTGAGAGAAGGGGCACGCTCAAACAGGTATTAGAGTTTGGGAATGTTGCCAAATATGCTATACCTAGTCAAGATGTCCGTGCTCTCCCTCACCAATAAAGAGCTATTTTAATCCTAAAACAGTTCTACTCCTATCAGCATATGCATAAATCTCAATACTTTCACAATTAAAAAGGAATTCTCTCTAGCACCCCATAGGTTCAAAGATCTAAATGTGAAGGCCATGTGATAATATTACATTCTGCATTTTCTATCATAAATGGCTGTCACACGCATTACAGTTCTCCTCGACTAGATTGGGGCTGTGAGAGCACCCAACATCGCATGATGCCTGAACTGAGCCACTGGAAAAATGTATTGGGAAAGTAAAGATTTGAGAGACCCGTCCCCACCCTGTATTTCAGTGCAGCCAAACCACTTGTTAGCTGTATGAAAAGAGCTCTGCATAAATAACAAGCATCTCATCTGCATGAACGTATATGGGGACACATGTTACATAACATAAAATTAGCCCAGCCACATTACAGCACATGGAGGGCACAGGCTTAATGGACTAACTACATAGCCAAAAAAGTTGCTGAATGAGTTTGTGGAGGATTTTAATAGAACTGGAATTTATATTCTGAAAAATTGGGAGTGATTCATATGCTAAAAGACATATTTTACTTCTGTACCTGACTAGGTCGCCCCTATGAAAAGGACCCAGGGATATCATGAAAGCTGGAGAGGGAGAACTAAAAATGCTTCAGAAAGCAATTTATAATTAGAAAAGTTACACCAAGAGTATATATATTCTTTTATCCCATTAAAAAATGTCATTAACAGATACCATGAATACATTATTCATTATGGAGATATTTAATACTCTCACTGATCAATTTTCTAAATTATATTAGTCTAATACCTGTTAATTGTGGACAATAGCATAATGTATAACTATTGTATTCTACAAGAACATTATATATGTTGAAAATATAGTAAGGGAAGAAGATGAAGAGGAGCTGTATAATATAATATATATATAGGAGCTGTGTAATATAAAACAAACTTTTAGTAAAATAAAAAGTGAGCATCTTTATCACACTGTAAGTCCGCTTACAATCCTGTAATATGCCTCTATTCTCTCTCTCCTCTTTTGTGTATTTTGTTAGTTATCTTTTGGATTATAGTTTAAAGCAGCAGTAAATTGGCTAGGATAGAAACTTACAATTTTTGGCTTTTACCCGACATGTGTAAGAATACATTTTCCATAGTTTAAAACATCATAATGCTCAGCCACTCCCAACTGTTTATCGCTATGATCTACAGGGCTGGGTGATGTTAGCGATCCATTAAGTACTTTTGGGAGATTGTAGTCTTCTTGGTTGAATCCTCTTATCAGATATCATGAAGATGTTCTCTGCAAAAACAGCAAATTAAATAAAAAGTCTCTACCTAATAATTGCAAAACGCTGCTAAACAACACTCATCAATTTGTGTAGTTTTAATAATAAAGCTCAGACATTGTCTAAATTAATTCTTGCCATTGAAGTTAAGATATAATGTCCCATCAGACCTAATCTTTCAGCTGCACATGAAACAATAAATCTTGTACACAGTAGTTTTCAGTTTCACATGGCTATGCCAAATAGGGGCATCACAGTCCAAAAATAAATATGTGCGCCAGCAGTAACATGATCCCACATTTGTGTAAACATAAATAAAAACTATGGACACCTTTGGTAAAAAAAAATCATTTTGACTCACTCCCTATTTGTCTAATCTATAGAAAATATAAAAACAGGTATTCCAAATAAAATCCATCACAATACTCTTTTTTTCTAAACATTTTGGATAGCAACTTTTGGATGGCTTTTTATATCTAACACACTTGTTTAAGCTCTGCATCCTTTTCCTTTGGAACAATTTCCTTCACAGTACACATTTTTAACATATCTCAATATGCTGGAATGAGGCTTCTCTGATCCAAGTGGGCATGACCACAGGAGCAATTAGGTATCCAGTTAGGTTGCTATGAGTTGGGGTTAGTTGACTAGGTAGGTTGGCTAAGGTGATAGTTTAGAGGGGAGGTACCAGGTGAGTTTATGTGAGATATACATTTTAGGAATTGTAAGTGAGTCAAGTTCTTTGGGGAAGAGGGCCAAATTTAGCAGGGCCAGTGTTCCAGCATTTCCCCGCTGATTTGCTTTTTATATTTTTCTGTTTATGTCCCTTCACTACCATACTGAAGTGATGGTTCTTCTGGGACAGTTATTAGTGGCTGCTGCTTTGCAAGGTGAGAGCTGACTGCAATAGCAGCTCTCCTTTATGTCCATTGCTGAAGCTGAAAATCCGTGTTCCATTAGGGCTCGACATTGTGCCCTCTGAATACCTTAGCCCTGATTTCGATGTGCAGTTTTGCTGTACATTGAGGTCTCTTTTACCATGAGCTCCACATTCCCGTATTTATGGCAGGCTCTCCTCAGTAGTTTCCTGTCCTTGTAGTAATAGCAGTAGGTGTACCAGCAGAGTTACTACTGATCGCTGAGATAGTGCAGCTTGCTCATCCACCGCACCACCTGCTGGGGAGCGATCAGCTCAGCGGAAGGGATTCATTAGGGCCTGATACAAGACTGGAACACTCCATTTGGGATTTAATGGTCAGCTGTATTGCAGTAGTTATTCTGGGATTTAAAGGATGCACAGCAGAGGCCTTACCTTTCACTCAGCTAGTCCCCACTGACAATGATGTCCCCCTTGTGACATGTTGTGCCTTTCAGTAATGGATGTTTTGATATGTGTTGTACTCCCTAATCAGGCATGCTCTTCTTCTGACCCTGCTAGCTTCTCTGAGGTTTGTGCCCAACACGCTGGAGATGACAGCAGAGCAGGTCCTGTAAGTGCTGCAAAGAGTTAATCTTCAAAGCCTTCAGTGGCTGCTTTCCCTCACAGGAAACATTCAGTTCCATCCCCTGCAGGACTACCTTAAGCTGTGCCTAATCTGGCAGCTTAACAGGTTCAGCCATCTGGTGAGTGTTTTTTCCCACGGCCTCTTCTACACTTTAATTCCAGTCCAATCTAGGGTGGCCTCTGTGGGGGGGAGGTCCCTAGGTCATAATATCTTAGTGGAGCAGTTAGGGGGGTAAGGATTTGTTAGCAAAGTATGTTAACACCCCCTTTTGTTTTTATGATTTGAGGGTCCATTGGGTACTTGCCTAAAAACAGGGGTTATGGAGTATAAATGTGGGGAGTACATGGATTTATTTACATTATGAACCCTTGAGCATTTCCATTTAGATAAGCTGTAACCAGAGAAGAAAATGGAGAAGGATGAAAGGAGTAGGCTCAGCTTAATTTCTTTTACATTTCTATCACAGTCTACCTTCGAGGCCTAGTTATCCTGTGCTTCCTTCCTCTGTGGTGTGTCAGCCGGCATAGTTGCGGCCATCTCTGCATTATTGATATCATGAAACAGGCACTGGCTAGGACACCTGTTTATGAGCCTATTCTGTGTGGCCTAATTGCGTCCTGCCTTCTCCTGCTCCTTTATAAACCTCTCTGGGCCTGGGAGTCATTGGCCTTACTTGGTGTTTCTGATATTGTCTCTTGCTCTCCGTTGTGACCTGTGCTCTCCTAAGAATCCGCTCCATGTATGACCCCAGCTTGTCTAACTACCACATCGGTTCTGACCTGTGGCTCTGGCTGACTTACTCGCTCCATGTAGTCCCCGGTTTGTCTGACCTCTGGCTCTTGCTGCCTATTGTGCCGTCTAGTCCCCAGCTTGTCTTACCATCACTCTCAGTGTTTCATGGTTCAGGTCTGCTCTCGCTCCCTGTTACCTCTGGTCGTGTGACCCAGGGTGGAGACTTGTGCCTCAGTTACCGTTCCCTCTAGTGTTCCACCCGCACCATGGTCCTAGTCTCCGGTATCTCACAGTAGTGCAGTGTGCAGCACAGTGTGCAGCTCTGGGTAGGAGCCTTGGTCCTATCATCCTATGTTCTGGGGTTGTGTGGGCTATACTATTATTACTGTACTTATTAATAAAGGTGGATTTATATTTTATATTCATGTCTGTCCTTATCTGCCTGATTACAGTGACAATTTCATAACTGGTTGCAGACTTTCTACATCTTCACAGGTATTATATAATAAATGCACCCAGAGCAGAGAGCATCACAGTTTTGTTAACATGATTGTAATTTTGATGACTACTGGACATACAAGGATTTGTCGTGGCTTCACTACAATGAACTGACTCATCATTTAAAGGCTGTCAGACTCTTAATCAGTTGGGACAACAAGGATATAGATTTATGGTTACCCCAATAGGGCTGGTGGACTCTACTTTAAGGGGCATGTGACTGGTTGGTGGCCCTGGAGTGCCAGCAGCTATCAGAAAGAGTTTATATTGGCAACTTAATGAAGGTCCCTGCAAATGGGGTTGCATTTAATAATAGACCAAATGGGCAGTTGTAAGGACTAGTACCTCTGCGCTTCCTTCCACCACCTTGAAGATTGTGATGAGCCTGGGGTGAGTTGTATGCGTGTATGTATGAATCTTTATTTATATAGTGCCCTACATGCACACAGACTTTTACATAAATACTAATACTACAATACAAAACTACAGGACAGTTGCTAGACTGCATTGTTGACTGCAAGTGAGGTCTTGATGTGGCTATTAGCCATGGGTAAAGTTGTTGACCTCACAATGCTGTCAAAATGCCGCCAGCAGTACACAGGCACTGTGATACTGTGAGTCTACTAGAGCCCCAGGTTTATACTAGGAAGGATGACTGAATAACGGAACTAACAAAGGAGCGAACAGACAGAGCCTTCTAGTAAGCACCAGAAAGGATAGTCAGATGAGCCAAAGTCATACACAGAGTGGGTAGCCAGCCAGAGCCACAGGTTTGCACCAGATAGGATATCCACTGAAGTGATGGAATGCTGGATGCGCAGCGGACAGAGCCCCAGGTCAACATCAGAGTTAGTGGTCAGACAAGCCTAGGTCATACACGGAGCGAGTAGTCAGCCAGAGCCACAGGTTTGCACCAGGAAGGATATCCACTTAAGCAATGGTATGTACAGTGGACAGAGCCCCAGGTCAACACCAGAGTGGGTAATCAGACAAGCTTAGGTCATACACAGAGCGGGTAGTCAGCCAGAGCCACACGTTTGCACCAGAAAGGATCTCTGAGTCAAATCAGAACGCACAAGAAAAATCATCAGACAGAGCCACAGGTCAACACCAGAATGGATGGACCGACAAGCCGGATCATACACAGGAATCAGGAATACAAATTATGAACTTCGCAGAACACCAACGTAAGGGTAACTGAGTCAGGAATCAGTCTGCCCTTTAAACCCCTCCTCAGGAAGTAGGTAGGAGGAGCAGCTCAGAGGGAGGAAGTAGGTAGGTGGAGACTACAGGCCTCAAACACATTAAACAGAGGCCTGCAGCATGCTGAAGCCTCGCGTCTGCAGATGACGCATGTAGCATTGATGCGTCCAACCACTCGTGGAAATGATGCTGGAGTGTCATTGTAAGCATTGGCAGAAGCGGCGGCGCTACAAGGTACTGTGACATAGAGTTTTTAATTGTCTGGTCAGGGCATCTAGAATATCATCAATGTTAAACTGAAACCAGATGGAAAAGAGTACACAAATACTCAAGGTTCCTGTGATCATTTAAGATTATGAAAAGTATAGACGACCCTTCCAACAGAAATCACTACTCTATGGACAACTTAATGGCTAATAGTTCCACATTATCAACAGAGTAATTTCTTGGCAGGGGGAACTTTTTAGAGAAATACGAACTGGGATGAACTTTCCGAGTGTGTGGAAAGTGCTGAGAAAGAATAGCACCTACAGCAACTTCAGAGGCATCTCAGAGTGGGTAAGTATGGGCCAAGATAGATGCAGAGGTTAAAGATTCTTTAAGAATTTCAGAAACTCGCAGAGCTTCCAGGGGACCAAAGATAATGGTCAGCTCTCATTAAGGCATTTAGGTCACAGCTGGGAAAGGAGTAATAACCTTAGAGAAATCCCTGATAAAGCATCCATAATAATTGGTAAAGCCCTATAGGAAGAGGCCAGTTCTTCACATCCTCTACCTTAACAGAATCCATCTCCAAACCTTCAGAGGAAATCCAATAACACAGAAAGGTAAGATTATCCTTTTCAAAATCACATTTCTTCTTTAACTTTGTATACATCCCATTTTCATGAAAGAAACACAGCACTTTCTTTGCATGAACGCTATTATCCTGCAGGGATATCATCTAGGTATACAACTGCTCATGTGAAGAGCAGGTCCGAGAAAATGCAAAAACACAAAAATGAGAAATAACTGAGGGGGCCCCTTGTGTAGGAAAACAAGACACTTTATAACCATCACCAAATACACCTTTAGGTTGAGTACTCCTAAACAAAATAAGGTATTACATATACAATCCTCAGTAAAAAGGCTCTTCTAGGGTCATCTCACTGACTGTCTCAAAAGCATTTCCAAGAATTTATCATCAGTTGTAACATATAGCCTGCTCTTCTCTGGATCTCGCTCTTCAGCAAAGGCACACATATCAAAGAAACAGAATAAAAGAGTAGGTGCTTAGTGGTGCTCTACTGCCACACCGTTGTGAATATTATAGAAAGATGCAAATATATTCACTTGATGTAGTGGTCAGAGTAGAAAGATTCCCAAACCCTGACAAGCTAGCATACAGAGAATCTAATCTGTTCAGGAAATACAGGGTTCTGGAACCAAACAACAACTGCTCACCAAGCCCCAGTTAAAAATAAATATTTTTTTAATTTAAAACACAGATTCATAAAAATATATAAAGTATATATTTAAAATATTGACCATAAGCCTGCTTATGCATTTTGTGGCTCAAATACCTCTTTATCAAAATTTCCTGAATGGAGACAGGATACATTCTCTGTATGCCAGAGGGTGGTAATATACTGACTCTGAGAGGGCTCCTTTACACTAGAGGACAAGAGCAGTTTTGGCATTTTAGTATGCCTTTGTTCAACCATATTTCCCTCTAATTCATTCAATTCACCCAAACAAATTATACACCATTTCTTAACGATAAGTCTAGCTTTCCTTTGATGCCATATTTATATGTAACCAATCATTTGTTTCGATAATCATATACAAAGTGAAAACATCCCCCCCTTTTTTTCTCTCTCTCTTCCCTTCTTCTTTCCCTCTTCACTCTTCTCCCCTCTCTTTCTTTTTTCTCTTTCGCTTTCTCTCTATACTGTTACAGACAGAACCACTTTTGAATTATGGCTTACTCCTTATATGTTTCATTATCCATCCCACTCACGACACACGGGGCTCAAATGTGTCTTCTCTCATGTTCAGGATTGCTTTTTTTAGTTACTACTATTTCTAACTAGAATTTCTTTTTACACTGTATGTTACAAGATAATTATCGCATTATGTGGGTGTGTTCCCTCTTGTTTATTTACCTTGACTTATTTCCAATAAAGCATTTAAAATTAAAAAAAAAAAAAAAAAAAAGTGAAAACATTTTAAAAACACATTTTAGTTAGTGCATTTTAACAGGGACTGGATATATTTTATGAACACTCATTCATACCTCAAGTGGCCCATTTTAGAGTGGTACACTCCCTCTGATATGAAAATCCCTACGTCCCTCTTTCCCACATTGGTGTCCCTCTTTTAGAAGCTCAGACTGTGTGGTGCATGTATAAGTGTATCACATTTCTCCACAGCAATAAAACTCACGTTCATGTTTTGTTTAAATGTCATTTATTTATTTAAAAAATGTTTTACAATTGAAATTTCTCTCATTTTCAAGTATGTCCTTGAGAGTTTACAGTCAATAGTTACATATGTAAACGGTTTCTCTGTATGTGTAAATATGTTAGTTGTCCATTATTCCATTAGTTGTGTATTTTACAGAAGGGATCTCTTTTTAGGTTTTGTTTTTTCTTGTTTGGTAATGTTGGACTACTAGCTCTGTCAGTATGTGCAGGAGGAATTAAACACAGACTTTGGATAGCAGAGTGTTTTCTGTCTAAAAACAGAAGCTGAAACCTAATACATCAGCAATCACTTAATGTTAAAAATATACTTAAACACCATGTGTTCCATTAGATTCCCAGAGCACAGAGAGCAGTATGTGTTTCAGCTTTAGTTTTCTAATAACCCCCAAGCATTCTGCTACAGACAAATGCCCTGAAGAAGGTGACAGAGTGTACACAATTTGAAGTAAAAATAAAAAGAATACTGTTGGAGTTGTTTGTCACAGAAGAATGCATAAAGAAAGGATGTACACTAAGGTGAGAGGAGGCTCTACAGTGACAAAGCTCTACAATTCCTCTCTTATTCTAAGAAATATGCAGATGAATTCCTAGGTTCCCAGAAGGCCTAGTGCTTGGATCAACTAATGCATTATAAGTGTTCTCTGTACCTCAGTTGAGCCATTTACCAACAGGGAGATTATCACCATTACATGCCCCAATCTGGCAACAAAATATGGGGCTTTAAGCATGAGACCTAGAGCTTTGGTAGCCTCAAGTAGTACCTTAAAATGTCACTGGTAGTTAAAATGGGTGAAAAGTGTAATTTCTATAAAATAGGAGAAATGTTTCACACAAATACACTCAAACATGCATGTGCATACCACACAATCACTCAAAGATCATCACTGTTGGAAGATGTTGGCAGGAATGTCCTTCCCACAGGAATTCTCACAGAAAACAAAACAGGTCATTTACCTCCTATTTCTTCCACTGTTAGAGAGATATCATCCACAAAAGAAAAAAACTGACCAATTCTGGGGCACACAAATGGCCCCATAGGTGACAAAAATTCTCGTCCATACTTACGTTGATTTAGAGTATCTTTATCAGTGCCATAGACTACAATGGTTATCAATGGTTATGTTTTACAAAAAAAACCTAATTTTTATGCCATGATCAGTGTCTACAAATATTTCAATAAATGTAAAATAAAAAGGTAATTCTGACATTTTTTTTATGTTTTTCTAATGTTAGTTTGTCAAAAACTATAACTCAATTTTTCTACAGAGTCCCTTCATCAAAGTATCTAAAAACCTCTGCAATTGTATTGATTTTCCATAGAGCACAAGCTCTGTTATAAAGGGCTTTTATAAAGGTGCAAGAAACCCCTTTTCTAGTGACGGGCATAATTTAATATTATTTGTTTTGAGGAACAGAGATCTTCCTGAGGTAAATCAACTCTCTTCTTGATAACTAGGTCCCATAAAATAACACAGGAATTGGAGAATTGTTATATAGTGGAGAGCAGGTGCATAGAACGCTTACTGCAAGATCCCAGACAGTGCCTGTCTGCATAAAAGGTTATATTCTTCATTAATGTAGCAATTATAGTCGAAAATAAAACTAAGTATTTGCATATCACTAATGTAGTTATCATTTCCCGTGCTATGTCATGGGAAACTGTTCAGGCTGACAAATGAGGTGTTGTGCAGTGTCCACATAACAGGAACTGTAAAACAGAAATTGGTGCATTTACATTATTTAAGCCTCTCACATTCCAATGAGCAAAGGGGGAAGAAAGTTGCACAGAAATCTCCCTAGAATATGTTTACCCCTGCAAGATATGTACCCCAATAATGAGAATTTCTGAGGTGCTTATATTCATGTCTGTCAGGGGTGGGAAGCCAGAAGCCTTCCTCTGTCTGTTGTTGGTATACAATGCTGAGGATGTGGGAACTGTAGACCCACTGTATATAGTGGTCTGCAGGTCTGTATTCAAGCATCTCTTATGGTTTGGATATAATTCAATGTAAATAAATATTTAGTTCTCCCCTATGATGCACTTCGTTAGCCACAGTATTTCACCAGTACGTCAGACTCATAGAGCAATAATGAGGGGCTAACACTACTGTGTGTCTTTTCCTTTAGCACAGTTACTTTTATTTACATTTCAGTTTTCTATGAATTGGCAAACCTGGTAATCTTGTTGTCCCCAGCCCCTGAAGTAACTCATAGGGCTCGGGTTGGGAGTGCCCAATCACATCATAATGTAAGTAAGGTTAACTGGAAGGAAAAAGGTTGGGTTTCACCTGAAAATGGACATGATGGGGTGTGGAGTTGAAGGAATGGGTGGTAGGTTGGCGAGGTACCAGAGAAATCACCCAATGTCCCCAGAAACCCAGTACTTTTGGGCAGATCCAAAGAGTTCCCAGACACATTAATTAACATATTCAAATAATCACCAATTATCAACTGTATATTTAAAGCGGAACCACCACCTATTTACAATTTTTTGTCAAATAATTTGCCATCTGGCCACTAGCTGCTTAGTAGTGCTAGTTGCCAGAATAATTACCTGGTTAAATAGAATGATACCCTGCTCTGGGGCTGACAGGCAGTAGAGAGTGCAGACATCTCTCCATAGTGACGTCTGCACGTCTGCTCTGTCAGTCCCAGCCGGCTCTAGGAGCCGTTGTTGGGAGCTGTTCTGCTCCCAAAGGGACTGACAGTACAGGCGCGCAGATGTCACTATGGAAATATGCCTGCTCTCTCTACTGTCTGTCAGCCCCGGAGCAGGGTATCATTCTATTTAACCAGGTAATTATTCTGATGACTAGAACTACTGAACAGCTAGTCGCCAGATGGGGAATTATTTGACAAAGTTTTAAATAGGTGGTAGTTCCGCTTTAACACGATAATCAATATTCCAATTAAATAATTACAAAATACTATATATACTTTTAAATATTTTATTAAAAATACATTTTCACTTATAATATTTTCAAACACTATAGAAATAATCTCTTAATAAAAACTTTCATATTCAAATATTTAAAGCAGTATCTGTCAACATTTCTACCTGAATATTCTACTCTCATGAGTAACACAGTGCAATTCCCATCTTGCTGCTTTGGATAACGAGAATACCTTAGACCAAGGGTTGGCAACCTGAAGCCCTCCAGAATGGAGGCTGTGGATGCTGCGGGTTGTAGTCCTCTACAATTGGATGACTTCAGGTTGACCACCATGGGGTCTAATTCAGACCTCATTATATGAACATGAACCTAGCTTTATACACATTTTGGCAAAATAGCTACAGTATATTGAATGTTAGCACCATTCTTTAGAATGGGGAGGAGAGGAGGTGTCACTTGCTCGACTTCAGCTATTGGGAACAAAAATTTTCAGCACCCCCAACAGTACCCAAAAGCTGAAGCTCCAACAACTAACAATTAACTGCCCATACTTTAGAACTTTCTTAGTCCACCTAACAACATACGTTTCTTTCAAAACCTGGACGTCTTTCACCAACATGTAACCATAGCAACAAAGTGTGGCAACCTGAGGGGAGAGTGGTCAAATAATGAGATTCATGACAGGAACCATTTTAAAAGTGCTGCATAACAGGTTGCTTACATTACCTCTCGGACAATATGTCCCGAACAGCTGTTCATGAAAGTATTCCATACTTAAAGGAGCAGTAATGATTCATTATGAAAATAATATCTGTTGTAAAGATTTTTTCTGCTAAAAAATATCACACTGCTAGGAGATCCTTCATTCAAACATTCAAATGTTTTAACAACTGAAAAGTTTATTAAACTTTAATGTTTTTATGCTGATGAGTATACTGCTGTTCCTGTCACTTACTATGAAGAGCTGTTTAAAAATCAAATGCTCGCATAGTTAGAATTATAAAAAAAATCCTTCTGAACACAAGCTGGCTCTGTTGCTAACAGATTTTTTAAAAAGCTTGAGCTGTTATAACGTCTGAATGAAGCATAGCACCAGTGGTGTAACTAGAAGCCACCGGGCCCTGGTGCAGAAATTGCAATGGGTCCAGCAGCCCCCCCCCCCCATCTTCACATTGCCCCATGTCCATCTCCTACCTCCATCACCGCTCCCGTGCGGTTCTCAGTGATGCAGAGTGCTGGGAGATGATGTCATCTCCCAGGGCTCTGCATTTCTAGAGCGCTGGGAGATCAGCTGAGCTGCTGCGGGCACGAGTGAGTGGCGATGGGTTCGCAGGGGGTGGCCGGGCCCCTGGAGTGACGGGCCCGATCGCAGGTGCAACCCCTGCAACTCCTATTGTTACTCCACTGCATAGCACAGCAGCGGGACTTCCCTTGTTCTTGTCATCAGCAGGAACATCCACATTCTAAGATATATATATATATATATATACACACATAATAAAAACAAAAGTGTTTTGCTCCTTTAATAGTTTTCAAATATTCTGCTGAATATCTTAATTCATGGCAATACAATTTTAAGAAGGCCCTTAACCCTTTGAGTGCCAGGGAACTATCCATTGCATAGCAATGCATTGGCTACCTGTCTGGCACTCAAAAGGTTAAAAAAAGTGAATATAGATTATTTAAACTATGGTTACGGGATTGTCTTGTTTTCTTCCAGTTTTCGAGAAGATCAACTTCCTCCCCAAACATGTCATTTCCTTTGTATATTATGGTAAGCTGGTGGAGGGAGTATTAAATAGTTATAACTCCTTTTTGAGTGTTATTCATCCCAGCAGCAAAATTAGACCAAAAAAGCAAAATTAGACCAAACAAAAGAAAACAAACTATACAATCAATTTTGAGCTAAGAGCACAATTAGATGATACATCTGCTGAGACATCTAGAGTAGCCATTTTATATGTGGGAATATTTACCACAGTGCTTCCATGTTTTGGACTGATCAACATACCTAAAAAATATCCTGTGAGGCCACAAAAATTAGCAGCTATCAATAAAAATATACATCAAGTCTTATGCACTAGAAATAATTAACTCCTCAAAGACCGGAGGGGTATAAGATGCATTGCAAAGCAATGCATCGCACACCCCCTCTGGTCCTTAAGGGCTTAAAGCAATTCTGGAGCACACCAATTGGACAATATGGGACAAATAAATTCCAGTTGATGTAAATGGGGCTTTTAACCCTGTGAGTATCTCTACCTCTCTAGCATTCAAGCATTTAGAATGTCCCATTTAAATCAAGAAGCATTTTTTTATTTTTTCACATATGGTGCAGCTGGTTTGCCCCAACTGTCTGTTTGTCTCAGTGTTAGTTTTTAACCAGTGTGTTACACAAAGAAAATAAAGTATTTAACAACACAGTACTAAAAAACAAAAACAAAACCCCTAAATTGAATGTATTTTGTGTTTAACATGCCATTTAATGTGTCAGACCTATGTGAATAATCAAATCTTACCAAAGTTTGCATTAGCAACAGAGTTTTTAAGGTTGATATGCAATTGGGAGCTGGAGTAATTCTGGAATGAACCAAATGCACCATAGGCATACGTGGGAATTTTTCTTCTAGAATGCTGGTGGGACAATACAGTTAAAGAGATTCGCACCATAAAGGGGTCGGGCTTAATTGTGGATGGGGCTTAATGGGCTATATAATAAAGTGGGCAGAACAGGGTGGGAAAGAAAGAGAAGTGAGCGGGAAGGGGGAGGAACTGTGGAAAGAGCACTAGTGGACAGAGTTTCATAGCAAACTCCATACCACAGGAGAATCAGCCTCTCTCCCCGGAGAGCCGGTAATTCACTGCACAAAATAGTCTCCAGGGCAAATCCGACGAGTTCCCAGGTATGACCATAGGAGAGAAATAAAAATTCCCAGTTATTTAAATTGTGCTTCTAACCCCTTGAATCCTAGAGATGTTGTCAAAGCAGTACAAAGCAATACACTGGAGACGTTTACTAGTCCCATGTAAATAATGGTGAAGCTGGTTTGCTCCAGAATTAGTCCAGTACTTCTAATTACATCAGCCTCTTTGTCTCAAAAGTCATGATCTCACACTTGTCATCCTAAATTGCAGCCATCCTCAGACTCCGGATGGCTGAAGATGATAATCATACCTGGGAACCTTGTTGTGCCCAACCCCCACATGAAGATGCTGGTCTGGGGTTGAGTGTCCAAATAATGATTCATGTCATAATGAGGTCAGGGCTAAATTGGGTTAGATGCATTTGAAGGAAAATTGGCAAAAAATGGGAGGAACAGTTGAGAAAGTAGGCGGGGTTACCCTGAAATCTCACCAAACCATAGAATCCGCCTCTGTCCCCAGAGACTTGGTAATTAAATAGGTCTAAAGGCTAGAGTCCCTGAGGCAGATCTGGAGAGTTCCCCGGTATGATAATCATGAGAGATGTAGTCCAACAACTGCTAGAGGGGCACAGTTAGGCTAATATAAGGCATAAGTTATATAATGATCCAAATATGTTAAAGTTCAACAAAATTAGAAACTTCTCAGCTCTCTTCTTATTTAACTAATACATTTAAGGCTGAATTCTATTATTCCAAGTAAAAATCATCACTGAATTTATCTCAAGATTTTCTATGAAGCTTTAATAGTATTTTTTCCTATATAAAATATAATGACATCTTTGAACTCAGAATCTAAAATAACAAATGCAGTAACTCTCTCTTTTTACCCTAAAAGTTACAATTCCATCTGTTTGAAAGAGGAATGACTCTGGATATACAGAAGAAATGTTAAAATAAGTATATGAAGTATAAAGGCAAACACAGTGATGCAAAGGTGTCACTAGATTCCACTGGGCCTTCAAGTGAAATCAGAGAATGTGCCCCGCACCATGCTCACAGGATTTGGAACAAGTGTGAATAACACAACACCAAAAACCTCTGCAGTGTATTGGATACCTATCTGGTGCACAAAGGGCTAAAGATGAAAAGGGAAGGGGCTTGTTGATGTTGTTAGTATATTACTGACTGGCAGTGACCTTGAGTTAGTATCCACCACCCAAGACAGGAAACTGCACTGGTCATAATGGGGTCACAGGATAGTGCTGAGCTCAGCCCAGTCACATCTGCACCCCCCTTAGTTATGCCCATGGAAGGAGGGGAATGTATAAATCCATCAGCACAACTCCGCTAGCATTATCCTCCACTTCCAGCAGCTGCACTTTGGGGCATGCACTAGAGAATATTATCTCTTTAGTTCATACAGGTGCATACACTCCGCCATCGATAAGACTTTACTACGAGCAGACCCCGAGTGCCTCCAATATAGCAAACCCATGGCAATGGAGTAAAGTTCTGTCAGTTTTTCTGTTCCTTGTTAGTAAGTCACATTTAAAAAGGCACAGAGGAAAAGAATTCCCTAAAATGCCCAGATATTCCTAACTGCCCTCCCCTTGGTACAAGAGGCATAAAGAGAAAAATTGTCAGAGTACATAGCTTAATACATTTACATTAGATAGATGTGGCACCAGGAAGTCAGTTCCAATCCCTGAGTTAGCATGGAATTGTTTTGGGACATGCCCCCTAATGATGATGAAATAAATGATGGATATCTTATTTATAAACTCAACTACGACCTGTTTAAGATAATTAAATACAAACTGTGTCTAATACATTGCTAGGCAATGTGATGTACACATCACTGATCCTTAAAGGGTTATTTTTGAGTGATCAACCTGACTCTTAACCCAGCCATTCTTGGGCCTTGGTTAGATGAGAAATTACATGTTGGGTGGCAATATTCAGAATTACTTCTTAAGTATTTAGAATGGGGTGTGTGCTGCCTGTATATAACAATATCTAGCTGTTTGCACAGCATTTCTGTGGTGTGAGGGAGATGCAAATAAGCATAGTATTTGTACAATAGTATGACTCTACAGAGCTCTAGAAAGTGTTACTTTCACACACACATGCACACACACACACACTGACCACTCACATACTCGCTTTCCATTTCTTACACCCCTTGCTCACCTGTCACTTAGATACCCTTGTACTCTACCTTCTCACCTCTCACACTGTTCCATTCCAAACATCACTCTTAGCTCTCACATTTATCTCTTTATCATCACCTTTACCTCTTACACTCCCTGTTCACATTTCATAATCTCTACTCTTCTTACATTGGCCTGTTTCGAAACTCCCTACTCACCTCTCTCACTCTCTACTCATATTTTACACACTCTGCTACTCTTACGCTGACCCCTTTCCAAGCTCCCTTCTCACCTCTCACATTCTCTGCTCACATCTTACACTCCCTACTCCACTTACACCCGCCTCCTCTTGATTTCCATACTCACCTCACACGCTGATTTCCCTCCACACTCCTTACTCATTTACACTGACACCCTTCCATTTTCCTGACTAATTTATTAGAAAGTGGAAATGTTTTATCCTCAGTTATATGCACACATGTTACTCATGTGTAATTTGCCCAAAACCCAAGCCCATCACCACTTTAAAATGGTCTGCTTTGTCAGGACCTTCATATGACCAGGCCAGAAATAACAGAGGAACCCTCCCAACACACACATGCAAGCGTACACATTCCTTTCTGGGGATGGCCCTAAAAATTAGTAGCTTTTAAATTCTCTAAGAGTCCTCCAATCATCTTTCCTGTATATCAATCTTTTTTTTTTTTTTTGCATTGTATCTGCAATTTCCTGCATTTAATGATCCCAGTCTATAGTTTGCATCTCCTCATAATACCACACCTGCCATGGCCCTCTTTAAGAGTGACAGTCCCTCTCTGAGACCCAAAGCCCTCTATCCTTGTTTGTCACTCTAGTGTCCCCCTTTTTAGGAGATTAGATTATCTGGTGTATATACAAGTGTATTTCATTTCTCCACAACAATAAAGCACACATTAATGTGTGTAAAAACTTCAGTACATGTGTTTATAAATTTGTATGTGTAAAAGAAATACTTTGGTCTTGATCTAAATTATTTATTCATTTACACAAAAAGGTGTCAATAGGTTATGAAATAACTTAAAAATTCTTGGTAGTGCCCTGCCCACCACCCATGCCTCCAGCAATGCCACCTAAATGAAAATAGTTCCTGCTTAGCCATTTTAATTGTTGGGAGGTATGCAATATATAATATAGTTCAACAGTCAGAATGAGATATTTGATAGAGAAAAGTTCAGCCCACGATTCTTTAGATAAATGTAGGAGAATCAAATTGAAAAGAATGAAAATTACCAGTTGTAGACTATACTTGTATTAAGTGCACCTCCATTTCTATGTTCTTCAGTTAAACAACCTAACAGTGCTATAGGTATAATTTCCCTTTAAAATATTATTATTTAGCAAGATGATATTTTTAACCCTTAGAGTGCCAGAGGGATCTGCAATGCGTTACAGACCCCTCTGGCACTAAAAGGGTTAATCACTTTAGCAGCTACTTACTAAATGGGTAAATTACTACTTCATGCAAGATATGACTATTTTTTCATATCAGTTTTAATTCCTGGTACCTTATACTGACAGAACTTAATCTACATTTGATTGTATAAAGTGGTTATCAAATTGCTTGGGGGGGAGATATCACACTTATCACTCCTGCTAGAGTACTGTATCCTGTTTAGTGGTGAGAACAAAGGACATTTTCTTCCACCAACCTGATAAAAAAACAGCACATACAAAATAATATTCCATAAGTTCCATCAATGTATGTATACTCCAGCATATATGTGTGGGTGAAGATAACACCATGCCTTTTCATATAAATGCAACCTGAGGTTTAGCATTAGTGCCTTGTGTTACTAATTCTTAAACAGAAGGAGGCTGATATACTAAGAACTGCAGCAATTCCTGAGCAAACCAAAGGCAGAGTAGGGGACTAATAAAAATTATTTGTGATTTAAATGGGGCCTTCAACCCCTTGAATGCTGGAAAGGTCTCCAATACTGTGCTTTACAATGTACTGGAGACCTGTCTAGCATTCAAGGGGTTACAATCTCTACTTAAATCGAAGGGAATTTGGGGTGATGCAGCTAGTTTGCCCCATTCTTTTGTAGTACATCAGCATCAGAGACTAATCAGATATGTTAACAGTAACCACACTTATGTGCTGCAGGCTAAACAATGAGGAACTGGATTTATTCCAGCTGAATTTAAAATGACAGTCACCCCAATTTCTGACTTTATTTATTCTGCAAGGACATAATTTGTAAAGTCACATTGCCTATACATTTTATTCATCTTCACCTATTTCTATACTTTTATGTCCCTGACAGGGAACTACACAAGAGAGCTTTCTGTGTGAGACTGTGCAACAATGTAAAAACAAAATACAATGTAAAAAGAGCAGTGAACCAATGTTGAAAAGTCTGCTTCTATGGCATATAGATCAATCAATGCTGCAAGGAGACTGCAACATTGTAAGCTATATCTGCTTTCATAGTTCCTGATAGAAAGCTCTCTCTTGTAACACAGATGAAGGGAGATCAATGTTGGGAACATAAATTAAGATAAAATAAATAAAATAAAAAGGATAAGAAGTATGAATTTACATATATGTACTTGCATAATTAGGAAAGTCAAAAAGGAGGTTGTCTATCACTTTAGACCCTGAGAGATGTTCTAACATACTTTTTATAAAACTGAACAATGCAGCTATTTGCCGAGCACCAACTTAATAAAAATATATGAAGTGTATAGAAGTTATAAACTGTACTGCCCAGCAGTTCATATGCTTCAGTAGTAATAATGAAAATATCATGGCTACTTTGAAAATGGCCTATTATTCTTACAATGCAGTAGCACCTCTCTGTTGAACAGCAGTGAGTAGCACCTATCTGCTGCTTAACAGTGTTTTAGGGGAAAGACAGAGGACCATGGTGAGTATTTAGTAACAATGAGATGGACCTGCAAATACAAAGGTGATTTTCTAAAAAGAAAGATACCAGCCAGACCCCTTATTCTGTTATGGTTTACTGCCATGCTGATGGTATGTAATGGTGTATTGCTGTTCTACAGTCATCTCATTATAAAGTAAAAAAGGTATTGGGCCAACAACCTGGATGAAACCCAACCCTGTGCAAAAGTACACAATTTGAACTTGTGCTGCCAGGCAGTATTTATCCAAGGTGAGGGACAAAGATGCTCAACTAGCCTCCCATATACTTTAGCAGGCTCTATATGACTGCTATCCTACCCAAAGTACAATCCGTTTTAGTTTACAAGTACCATACACAGAGAAAAAATACTGTAAAGAACTACATGCTGACCCTGTCCCGAAATTACAGTCCAGTCACATACTGCCAGACAGTTCCTCCCAGAGCAAGAAAAAGCCTCTAAACCACAGACATACGTTTTGGCCTTCTTGGAGTTCATCAGTGAGGAGCACCTGTTTCCTCTAGCCATCTGAAAGCAAAAGGTCTATATCTGGACTCCCCTATAACCCTTAGAGAGATGAAGCCCAAGATTTATTTGCATTTGCAAAGTAAAGGTTAGAGATGTTCAACTAGAGACAAGACTCCAAAATACTGAAGCAATTTCTATAGGATGGTTTCCTACCCAGTGTGCCATCTCTTTTATTTCACAGGTACTGTGCATAGAGAAGAAACATCCTGAAGAACTACATACTGATCCTGTCCATAATTCATAGTCCAGTCACAAAGTGCCAGACAGCTCCTCCCACAGCATGAAAAGCAGCTAAACATCAGGCATATGTTTTGGCCTTCTTGGATCTCATCAGAGAGAAGCACCTGTTTTCTCTAGGCATCTGAAAACAAGGGGTTCCATATCTTGATTCCCCTATAACCCTTAGTGAGATTGAGTCCAAGGATTATTTGTATATGTGCAAAGTAAAGACCAGAAATATTCATCTAGGCACAAGCCTGCCAAATACTGTAGCAAGCTCTTTAGGACCTTATCCTACCCAGGGTGCAATCTATGAATGAGTAAGACTAAAAAATTATGGTGCCTATGTTTTGCCCCACCTTGATCCATATATCGCCCAATATGGAACACATAGTTGAACCTGCTTTTTTTGCCTCCTAAAAAATCAGCAGATGATTCCAGAATGTTGTTTGCTGTTACCATGGTATCTAATAAAAGAAATGGTGTGATTTTTCTTCCCTCTCCCCACCTCAATATGCTGCATCCTTCCTTCCCTCTATTCACCCCCTCCCGTGTCCACTGGGACATTTGTGAAGCCGGCAGCATGCCTGTATTTGCACCTGCACTGCACTGTGAGGACCTGTGTTAATAAACAATAATGATAGTGCACTTTGAGGACCTGAAGGTCCTCGCAGGGCAGTAAAGTGCATTGAATGCCTTGCGAGGACCTTCAGATCGTCAAATTGCACTACCATTATCTTTAATTAATGCAGGTCTTCACAGGGCAGTATGGGAAACTGGTGGCAAATGCAAGCATGCCGCTAGCTGCGCAGATGTCCCAGAAGGGGTATGTAGATGAAGGGAAAAGTGGCAACATATTCAGATGGAGGAAGGAGGGGAGTGTTTTTCCTTTTGTGTATAATATGCACCCCTCACATGACATAAGGTGAAAAGGGGCAAAGCTGTGCATATTATACCTGAGATATTACGGTAATTAAGTCAACCTTCCACACTGTCCATATCTGCGTAGTTTTATTGTAATTTAAAATTTCCCCCATGTCAGTCTTCTTCCCTCAGATCTGAAATAGTGCTTGACTGGACAGATTGCAATGAGGGGCAATATGTCTGTGTCTGTTTAAGGAAAATCCTGGTTCTTTGATGAAAGGGAGCAGGGTTTTCCTTATGCTCACAAAATAATGTCCCTTGTTGTGATCTGTCCAGACCAGATTTCAGATCTGAAGGAAGAAGAATGACGTCAGGAAATGGGGCGGGAGGGGGAAACTTTAAAATATAATTACAATATGGATAGTGTGGAAGGTACAGATCATCATTAAAAGGTATAAAGAATAATTGCTGATTAATTTATAGTCTGATATTAGTGTTCCTTTAACAGAATAACTTACCCAGGCAGGTGTTCTTCCTACAGCAGCCTGTATTGCTGTTTATTTATTTTGGCATTGTATGTTCAGATGCCTTCATTTACTGATCTCCATTAAAGTTTGCCTTTGGTTCACTACTCCTCACAACAGACAATAGGCTTAAACAGTCTGAGTGAGAAATCTCATAGAGAAAATCTCCACTCATGATTCTGCAGAGCTAGTGGGTTATGAACTGACTGTCACTAGTAACAGGCTTCAAAACAGATTCAGTGTAAAAACATAATGCAGCTATAACTGACTTTCATGAAGGACACATGAGGGTAAGCTTCTCCTTTAAACAACAGCCATATTTCATAAGCATAGTTCTCCTTTAAAATTTTCTATGAAGACAAGCCTTAATTAGTATGCAACCGATTTCTTCTCAGACCGTCCAAGACTAATGCTTGGATTCTATTACAGCTGAGAATTTTCTCACTGGTTTAATATAGTGATTTCCTATAGATTTCAGTATAAATCTGTGAGGAAACCAGTGAAAACATTTATCATCTGCAATGTAATCTAAGCCTAAATTAGCTTCAACATTTCATATAATGCGTTAACAGCTAATGTGTTATGGAGGGGCACGTTTTATGTGTTTAATTAAAACAGATTGTACAGTGCTGAGGAATTAGTTGGCACTATATACAGAATAATAATAATAATAATAAACAGTTGTAGCAAACTCCAGTACTAAACTGAGATCAGTTTAGCAGAATGTAAGACTTTCACTACGTGACTAGAAGTAGATTGAGCCAAAAAGATATGAATCACCCATGTTTATGACAGAGTGTTCTGGAAGCCTAGCCTATACGAAACATTCAATGACTGGAATTTGTCAAAACTAGTTTAAAATTTTTGGGAATACTTTGAAGTATTCACAAAAAGAGTTTGGCAATTACCTAAAATAAATGTGATAAATTATAAATCTGTTAATATGCTATTAACCCTTGGATTCTTGAGAATTGGCCAATGAATTGCTTCTTGATGCATTAGAAATCTCTATGGCATCTGAAGGATTAAAATTAGCTATTAATCTAAGTAGCTGTTCAAGTCTGGATGATAAAGCATCCACTTTAAACAAATTCAAACCATTCAATAACCTTTCAATAAACTGTTTTGTAAAACATATCATCTACGGTATATAAAATAGGCACTCATTATTTAAAAAAATTATTTGGAAAGCTCCAGTCTCGTAAAATAATACTTAACATACGTTTCACATAACCCTGCAATATCCACAAAAAAAAAACCCAAACATGGCTTAATTAACTTTATACTAACTCCAGAAGCTGAAATTAGATTTTGTAATACTAAAATAGGGGTTAAGCAAATCTCCACCCCATGAAAGGCACATTGGCAGTCCATTGTAATAATACAAGAGACTTTCTCAGTGGACAACTGGAGTAGTTCATGCAGCATGTGTTGTAACATTATATTCTCAGTAGAATGTTTCCACACAAATTAGCTTTGAAATCAACAAAACGGATAAAATTTACCCAGTGTCTTCACGTCATCAAAAAGCAGCACCTGAAGAACAACAAACTACAAGACCAATGCAGAGGCATCTATTTTGTGGTATGCAAAGCACTCCTAGTGGAGATCTATATTTTTTTTCTTAAAATAAAGCACAATCCAACTGACCTTTTATAAGCAAAGTAAGGTCACTACTGAATGGAAATATGCTCTCTGCTTATTATACCTGGGTCTTATGTAAAAAACTGAGCAGCGTAGTTCTGGGGCAAACCAACTCTATTATAGGAGACACATAAAAAGTATAGCTGATTTAAGTGGAACTGTTAACCCCTGTTAACCCTAGAGAGGTTCCCAATGTATTTCAAAATAATGCAATGGAGACCTCTCTAGCACTCAAGGGGTCAAAGACCCCACTTTAATTAATGGCTAACTGTGGAATTTTTATGTGTCGCCCTATAGTGTACCCCCGAATTGCACTACTCCACTTTTATACATAAGACCCACTATGTTATGTGAACCCAAACTCACACAATGAATTGACTGTCATTTTGCTTTCTCCGTGGCTTCTTCCTTATATGCTATTCTGAGGCTTTCACTGCCTTCAATGTTTCACAACGCTGGTATGAAGCATTTCTAAAAGGCTTCTTGCAAGCCCTCCAAACTTGATGCAAGTTCCATGTCTTCTTGATCCAAACGTGGAACCTTGTCTGGCATAAACATATCAGCAACAGGAAATATATGCTCACTGTGGGAGAGAGAGGATGTTATTATTATTATTATATAAATGTTAATGTAAATACAAAGCATCACTATTTCAGGCTAATAGATGCTCACTCTGTGAATGATGTAGAGAGTCTCTTATTTAAGGGCAGAGGTGCTCAAACCTATCTTCAAGTCTCCTCCCAAAAGGGCACATTTCAGGATTTAAATAGCTGAGCACGTATGTGTCTCTATTATCCTATATAATAATTTGCTAGGATGTTTGTCAGAAGCCGTCATGCTCGGTAGAGACTGCCCGAACACACAGAATTCTGGGAGCGTTCTGTGCTTTCAGGCAGTCTCTACAGTGCATGACTACGTCGGCAGCTGGACCGGCCTCTTAACCCTTTGAGTGCCAGAGGGGTACGCAACACATTGCAAAGCAATGCGCTGCGTACCCCTCTGGCACTCAAAGGGTTAACATCACCCTGACCCTGGCCCGTGTACACGGGCTTTTACACTAGTAGTAACATAGCAAATTAGGTTGAAAAAAGACACAAGTCCATCAAGCACAACCTTTGCCTCATAACTCAGAAAAATTAAAAATTACATAAACCGTTCTGTCTCAAAAATTAGTATTAGTCTATTTACGGAACTTCCTGTTTCACCTACTAATGCACAATATAACCGTGTATTTTCCCCTTTGACAGAAATGCATCTAATCTTCTCTTAAATGTATCTACTGTCTCTGCCATTACCACATTCTTGGGCAAAGAATTCCATTTAACAGACCTTACTGTAAAAAAGTCCTTCCTCTGCTTAAAGGGATAGTAATACTTGCAAATTACTAATCCCCATATTGTAGCTATGTTAAAAAGAAACTTATTGCCCCCAGTGTCATCTCTCAAACCCTTGTGGTTTGAGAGATGATAGCACTCAAAGTTCCCCCTCCCTCCACCTTCCCTGACTGAACGCTGACTGCAGGGATATCCGGTATTACTTGCATCAGGCGGCTCTGCAGCATTGCTGAGATCACGTTTATAAAAAAGAAATCTTTCACTAAAACGGTCTACTACGTGTGCTTGCAAACCAAGCACACGTAGAAGACCTGTCAGTGACAGAATTATTTTTTATAAACGCGATCTCGGCTCAGCTGTAGAACCGCCTGATGCACATAAGACTGTCGTATGACAGCTTCCCCTGCAGTCAGCGTTCATTCAAGGAAGGGGGAGGGAGGGGGGAACTTTGAGCGCTACCATCTCTCAAACCATAAGGGTTTGAGAGATGACACTGGGGGCAATACATTTCTTTTTAACAAAGCTACAATATGGGGATAAGTAATTTGCAAGCATTACTATCCATTTAAGTTGAAACCTAATGTCCTCTAATAGTATGGGGTGGTCCATAGATCTTTGATCAGGCCTTGAAATGAACAGCAAGGGGGATCTTTCAGGATGGCTGACTCACTGATTGATCCACCTTTGAATAGCTGATAGACCCTGTTTTATCAAACATAATAATCACAGTTTAACCCTTTGAGTGCCAGAGGGGTATCCAATGCATTGCATCTAGCACTCAAAGGGTTAAGTGGTGGATAAAATGACTACTTACATAAGTGAGCTACAGGCTACTATACTGTACATTTTACTCTCAATGTAAATTTTTCTTAAGTGTACAGCTCTCCTGTTTATTGATGGATTTTGTTGATTTTTTTTATATATAGTTTTGTCAAAGAGTAAACCCCATCCAGGTGGCATGAATCAATGAGTACATTATATGAGACATGTTCCTTATTGTGAATCATGTACCCAGTCATGCAAGGTCTCCATAGATACGTGTTATGCTCTAATACACACATAATAAAACTTATTCACAATTTTGTGAATAATGTTACTCTGCCAGTTTGGCCAACAGCCTGATTTCAAAACTTAATAAATGTCTCACAGTGTGTTGTTTTACAGATTAACAACTCTGACAATCAATTAATCTCAGGAAAGAGAAGTTCGGAAAGTATGATTTAATAATTTTAATAATTCTAGTTATTGACTATAAGATATTACTGGTTTGTATGGATCCACCAGAAACCCATACAACTGTGCTAGATATCACTGAATTCTCTTGTAGGTCAGTTTGCAGGAAAGGTATACAGTAGTGGTAGTACATATATATATATATATATATATATATATATATATATATATATATATATATATACAGTATATGGAACAGTTGATTACTGGACATGAGGAACATTTATCCCTAACAGGAGTGGAAACCTGAAGCTGGGTAGTGATGATGATCATGGGAGTTTTAGTCCAATAACTAAAGGGCCACAGACTGATTCTAGCTGATTAATTAGGGTAATATCAAACAATACAACCACCCTTCTGGTACTCAAGGGGAAGATGCACTAAGGTGTCAAGCAGATGATAAAGCGGGGATGATTTCTCTAGTGTGAAAACTCTCCAGTGCCCATGTTATTCTATGGAGCCAATGCACTAAGATTTATTCAGCTTGAGAGATTTTAGTGCATAGACACTAAAGAATTACATAGGACTTGGAAAGATGATAATACTGGAGTAGAGATCACCTCTTTATCATGCCTTAGTGCATACCCCCCTTCTGTTATCTCCTTGTACACTAGTGAGGTGTCCAGCACATTGTAAAGCAAATTATTGGAGGCCTCACTAGCATGCAGTCATATAACATTAAAATATTTGAGTGCCATAGAGGTATCTAACACGTTTCAGGGTGTTGGATACCCCTCTGGCACTCAAAGGGTTAATAGAAAAGTGGTTATATAACATATATGGGGCAAATAAGGAGTAAAGGTATGTGTGTGTGTATATATATGTATACATTGGGTGACAGTGTTTATTTCAGATGTGTAAGGTATGGAAACAAATACCACTAGATAAGATTCCTGCATGCTGAGCAAACATTTTTCTGATTGCCTGCTGGTGTTTCCAAACAAGTTGTTTTTGAAAAAGGAAAAAAAATCATATAAATTGGCACACTAATAATACAAATGGGGAGGCATTCCATTTTGTCTCAGGTTCAAAAGTTGTAACCCCCTATCGTAGAATAAAATTATCCTTTAACCCCTTGAGTGCCAGAGAGGCATGCAAAGCATTGGAGAGCAATGTGTTGCCCTCTGTCACTCAAATAGTTAAATCATTGGTTGGCAGAAAGGCCTTCAGCACATTGCTTGTGCTTTCATTCGTTTTGTAAATTAATGAAGAGATTTGTTCTCTCCAAAGACAATGAAGTTGCACCCATTCACATTTCTTTCACATAAGATTTTGATTTTTGATAGTGAAAAAAAAATGTTTTTTTTTTATACAAGAGAGATTTTATGTACAGTACCAAGCTCTACACTTAACGGATGCTACAGACAATTATTAACTTCCTCTTAGTCATTTATATCATTAATGCAAACAGGGAATAGTTATCACTTGCATTCATCTATACCTAAGGGACAAACCAAACGCACAGTACGAGACATATAACAATTCCACAAATTCCTGTTGATTTAAATGGATTTTCAACTCCTTGAATGCTAGAGTAATTCATTGGTGACCACTCTAGACCAGTAGGAATATATATATATATATATATATATATATATATATATATATATATATATTCCCCTATATTCACTCTGGAATTTATCATATTTTTTCTGCATGAGGCCCTAAAATCCTGCTAAAGTCTATGGGAAATTTGGATATAAAATCAGTAATAACATTATCACAACAGGTAATACAATGTTGCCCTATGGGTGGTAGGACAGAGTATTGTTACATTTAAAAAGAAAGACGAGGGGTACCCAACACATTGCTTGTACTCAAAGGGTTAAAATCCCCATTTAAATATATGGGAATTTTGAAAATGTTATATGTCGCCTATGGTGCATTTCATTTGCCCCAGTATTGTCACTCAGTAGCTTCACAAATATGGGCCAAAAGTTTTATCTGCAATTTGCTATATGCACAAGGTTCCGCTGGCAGACCTACACTACGCATGATACTGGATGTGATGCTCAAACAAAAAAACAAAACACCTGTAGCAAAAGAAGTAAAAACAAAAAAAGGACCCAATGGGTGCCATCTGATTATTATTATTTGGCTGGTGCCCCCCTGGGCTGGCCTTTAGCCACGTCCCCCTGCCGTCAGACCAGTGGAAGGATGCAGGAGAAAGTGAGTTTGCAACACAGGAACAGAACTGCAACAGTTCTGCTGCCCATGTGAAAGAGCAGAAAGGGTTAAAAATAATGACTCCACTTAACCCTATAGATGACAGGGAAGTGTCCAAAGCATTGCAATACAATGAGACTGATGTACCAGGAAGAACTGTAGCAATTCTGCCGTGTACCAGCTGCACCATAGGGGACACAAATATTCCCACTGAGTAAAAGCAGAATTATCACTGATAATAAACTGCCCCTCAAATTATTATGCACATTGCAATAGGCATATCTATATTAGTATTACCCTGATTAAGTCTGGCGTTATTGATAAATCTAACTTGTTCCCAGACGCACAGGCATGCATCTTGCTGTACCAGCACCTGTGCCGTCAGTCCCTTCCTGTACCTTAACCCATTCGCGTCCGATGACATACCCGGACCGTCATGCTGGTCTGGCACTTAAGGACCAGTGACGGTCCTGGCACGTCATGGAGTTCAGGGCTCCTGGAGTGGCTGCACGCCGGAAGTGATAATAAAAAAAAGCCCCGTGGTAACCAAGTGCCGGCGTGCCGGTCGTTAAGGGGTTAAGGTACAATGCAGCGCCTCCTAGAGGAGGCCAGGATATAAAGCACAGGTGCACAGATGTCTCTTTGGCAAGATGTCTGCACTGATGCCTGCCTGTTCATCTGGGAACTATTTGGATTTATCAATAACGCCAGACTCATTCAGGGTAATACTAGTATGGATATGCCTATCGCTATGTGAATAATGATTTGGGGGCACTTCATTTTCAGTGATGGTTCCACTTTAGCCTTTTGCATACCAGAGAGGTATCTAACCCATTGTGTTGCAATGCACTCGATACCCCTCTGGCACTTCAAAGGTTAAGCAGAGTGTTAACACATTGAATGCTAGATAGGTTTTCCACACATTGCCCTGAAATGCACTGGAAACCTCTCAAATTCTGGGGGTTAAAAGTGCCATCTAAATCAATGGGCATGTGGGGATTTTTTATTTGACCCCCATGGCGCATTTGTTTTATTCCAGGGTTGCCCCAGTTCTTCTTGGCACATCAACCTCCCAGTGTTGGGACACCTTTCTGACATTCAAGGTGCAAAAGCAATGACGTGGTTGGGCAATACTGGAATATAACAGGTGCACCAGGGGTAATATGCACAATGAAAAGCAAATAATCCACAGGGAACTAACACAAATAAACATTGATTTATGTTGATTCTATTAACCCCTTGAATGCTAGACAGTCAGTCTGTATCCCTGGAATACAAGGGGTGGGTAAAATCTTTATTTATTTCAATTATAATTTTAATTCTCACTTATGGTGCAGTAAGTTGGTCCTAGAATTGCTCCATTTTCATTTATGCATATGGCCCCCACACCAAGTCTGAACTAATTTCAGTACATACATACACACATTATATGTTGTATTTGTTCTGTTAGGTTAATCTGTTGGATACTAGAGACATTTGTAGCTCTTTGGATGCCAGTGGTATCTCCATTACATTTGGTATCTCTGATGTATTGCAGTCCTCTTTAGCTTTCAAGGGTTTATAGGGCAAATATCAGATGCTGTATCTGGAGATCTGTTCCCCTGGGAGCATACCTGCCAATCAAGCCAGGCCTGAATTGTGAGTCCAAACCCTGATACTGATCCTCCTGCGGTATATCTGTACTGCATCACACAGACAGTTTCCTGTCCTAAGCAATCTAGGTCCCCATAGACCCACTGAAGTGGATTTGAAAGCCTGACACACCAGGAGGGAGATTCACTAAGCAGTTATAAAAAGGTGATACAATGGAGATGGCTTCTTTAGTTTATCACTTCTCCAGTTCCTATATTATTCTATACAGTCTATGCACTAATATCTCCAAAGCTGAAGAAATCTTAGTGCTCCATAGAATATCACAGAAATTGGAGAAGTGATAAACTGCAGAAGTCATCTCCACTATATCACCTCTATCACCGCTTATTGAATCTACCCCCAGGTCTATGGAGACTGCCCACATAACACAGGGATTTGTGACTGGGAGCCAAAGACTACTATCTGGATTGTGTTCCAGCCGAGGGGGGTTAATTTTCTGAATACCCAAACGGCTGATAGAAGCCATTTTAAGGCTGCACAGACCAGCCCTGTTTTTATTGTTTTTTTTATTAGTCTGCCCCACTGGATCAGATTTAGTAAAACATGAAAATTGCCCTTTAACCTTTTGAGCGCCAGAGGAGTGCACAAAGCATTGCAAAGCAATGCTTTGTGTACCCTTCTGGCATTTAAAAAGGGTTAACCCTTTCAGTGCCAGAGGGGTACGCAACGGATTGCAGAGCAATGCGCTCCATACCCCTCTGGCACTGAAAGGGTTAACAGCTCTATTCTAATCAACTGGTAATTTTCATTCCTTCTTTATGGTGTAGTTGGTTTGCCTGAGTATTGTTCCAGGTTACGTGTAACATATGACACTAAAAGCCCTTGGACTACACACTAGTGTACAACCAATAATACTGGTACTTGTCACGTGAATGAAATAAGAGGGGCCTTAACCCTTTGAGTGCCAGAGGGGTACACAACGATTTGCTTCACAATGCGCTGCGTACCCCTCTGGCACTCAAAGGGTGAATAGGAGTATGTTTAACTCCTTGGGGATTATGCACTACGCTTAACATCAGGCCCTTCCAGTGGTGCAGGTTTTCAGGACCTCCTCACATGTACACTAGAGAATCAATCAGTGGATCAATCATTCTGAAGGACAGAAACATAGCATTTGATGGCAGATAAGAACCATTCGGCCCATCTAGCTCTGCCTGATTCAATTACATTCACTTATGTTTAATTGAGGAGATCCTAAAAACATGCACTGTTAAGGCTGAATGAAATTAGATTTGAGCTCCCTACCAGTAAGGTAGGCTGACCAGGTCTCACCTTTAACCGGGGACACATAGGAAATAGGCATTTATAGAGAAAACCAACTGCAACACGGGGACAAATAAAAAAATCCCCAAATTACCATTTATTTATATGAGACTTTTAACCCCTTGAAAGCTAGAGAAGCTTCCAACTCATTGTAACAGAGACGTATTAAGGCTCCATTGGGCCCTAGGAAGGTACCAATTTGGGGCCCCACATCTCTTGATCCAGTGCTTCTGACACAGAGTGCTGCTAGCAAGTACTGGCTTTGTGACTGTAATGGAAGTGGGGGCAACTGGATGATGCTGGTCTCTTTCAACAAAAAGTGCATCAGACACAATATGTTAGTGGCAGCAACAGCAGGTCCTCTGTCTGTGACCCATCACTTGTAGCCAGGGCCCCTCATAATGCCAGGGGGCCATAGGCAGTAGTCTAGGTTACCATAATGGATGATCCGGTTCTGCATTGTAAAGCAATGCGTTAGAGAACTCCCTAGCATCTAATGGGTTAAAAGCCCTGTTTAAATAATTGGGGAATTTTCATTTATCCCCTGGTGTAATTTGTTTAAACCAGAACAAGGCAGATACTCTTTATTCTACAGAATACAACAGTAGGTTAAATACTAGCATCTTGTTACTGGCCCTTATGGGACAGATGTGATAACCAGGTGTTATAAAGGGTGTGATACACTCTCCCATCCCTGTGTTATTCTATGAAGCCTTTATCACACCATAGTGTATCTGCCCCCATCGATCCCATATGGGCCAGCAAGATATTGCTATTGCATGTATAGCAGAGAAGGCTAAGAATTATGGGGTAAAACTGCGCTTGAATATAACTTTATTTTGCAGGTAAGAAAACTGACCTATGCACACTGGGACTTACGTATAAAAGCAAAAGCAATTCTGAGGCAAACCCATTTCCCCCCAAGGCACAAATAAGAATTCTCTGCTTAAAATTGAGTTTTTAACCCTTTCAATGCTAGAGAGGATGTGCACTATAAATCCCTCTAATATTTAAATGGTTAAAAGTCCAGTTTAAATAAATGAGAATGTTAAGAATGTGTATGTGCCCCCTATGGTTCAGCTGGTTTTTTCCAAAAATGAACCACATGGTATGTATACAAAATATCATATGCATTAAATGAAAAGTGAGTAAATCTGGAACAAGCAATCAGCACCAAAGGGGACAAATGAAATGCATTTGATTTAAACTGGATGTTTAACCCCTTGAATGCTAGCGAACTTTATTTACATCAATTAACATTTTTATTTGTCCCCTATAGTGCAGTTGGTTTGCTCCAGAGTAACTGCACTTTTCTTTTGTGTAAGATGCCTATAGTTAGCAGTGATGCATGAGTCGAGATAAAAAATGTACCTGGTTCTTCATCTGTGCTCCACAACAAATCTCATGGTGGTACCATCAAAGGATGGTGGGGCCACAATTCGGGGTCCTGGCTGAGACAAGATGCTGATAACCTGCTTTCCCTCTGGGCAGCCTAATGAACCCCTTCTGATATTAGCAGCTTGTCCTGTTGCCGAACCAGCTCCTGCAGATCCTGTAGCCAGGTAATAGGGAGTTTCTGTTAAGCCCAGGTCCCCTTGCTGGGCCCCGTCAACCCCAGACATGTCATAGGTGTGTTCACTGCCTGGTTGAGACAGCTGTGTCTGCAAGGTGTTGGCAGGGAGGACAGTGGTGGGAAGGAACCCAGGGTAAAACATATATGCTCCTCCATATGCTCCGGGACTGAGGGCTAAGGGTGGCATATGGACAGGCATGGGGGTGGCTGGAGGAGGTGGCACAGGGACTTCAACATACTGTCCGGTTTCAGGGTCAAATAGCCTTCTTTTGACTGGCTGCACTGGTGTATCAACCAAATAATATTGTCCAGTGGCTAGGTCCACAAGCATTTTCCGCTGGGTCTGCTGGGGGTACAGTTCAGCAGGGGTAGGGGCAGGCAAAGGCGGTGAATAAAAAATCGGGGCCTGGGCAGTAGGTATTGCCATGGGCATAGCTGGAAGGGGATGGTGGTAAATAGTGGCTGAAGGGACAGAATCTGGGGATAGAGGCTCAGATCCTGTAGAGGGTGCTCTATTGGGCTGAACTCCCTCTTTGGCTTTGCTGCGCCAGTCATTAGGTGCTTTGAGGGGGCTCTTGGGACTTGAGGCTTGGCTCTTGGTGCTGAAGGGCGGGAGGCTACAGAGTGCTACTGGATCACGATTATTAGCAACAGGTTCATGGACAATGGCTGCAGGTTCACGGGTATTTGCCACTGGGTCACGGGAAGTGGCTGCTACTGATGGCTTCCCCCCTGCACCATCACTTACCGCTTTAACTGGGATGGTGAGGTAGTTTTCAAAGTCTGTGCTGGCTTTCCTGACCTGGGGAGAAAGTTGTGTGGCTGCTCGCTCTGGCTCTGGCTTTTTATCCTCCTCCAAGGAGCGCCGCTGGATTTTCAGGGAGCTGGGAGGCTGTGGACGAGTGTTCCTGATGTTTAGAGCGGACTCCAAGCTTTGCTTTCTGCTCTTTGCTGCACTCACTGTAAACACACTATGGTTACTACCTCCAGTGCTGGTGGCTGGGCTCTTGTCTGACTGTTCCTGGCTTTTCCCTTCTGTGAACCTTGATACTTGGAAGGTTTTATGTGGTGTTTTGTTCTCAGTCACTGGGTGCTTTGTGAAGGTCTTCTCTGTGTTTGGATTGGAATTTCTACGGAGAATAATTTCAGATGGTCTGGGAAACTGGAAAGCAGGTGCCTTCCTGGGTTCTTCAACCACAGTTGGGCCAGTCTTCACATCCTCTGCAGGTGTCTCTGCTTTCCCATCCACTACTGCTTCCTCACAAGTGATAAGTGACAAGACATGGCTGCCAGTTAGAGGTTCTGGCTGGTTCTTACGTTTCCACTCCTTCCTATCAAACACATACAGCTGCTCCATAGTCTTAACTGCTGCTGTCAACTTCTCCAGGGCTGCCCGTGTCTGGGGTGATTTAGGCTCTGGTTTAACCTCTGGTTCTTTTGGCTTTTCCTGCTTCCACTTAGATGCTTTGGAGACAATTTTCACAACAGGCATTCGTGGCCCAGTTTTATTAGGTGCTATAGTAGCTACTGGGAGCCTGCCTGAAGCACGGTGTACCAATATGGTCTCTGCATTGGACAGGGTCTTATCAGCTTCCACTGTATTGGCTTTATCATCTGCATTGCCCTTTTCTTTATTCTTCACTGCCTGGCAGGTGATTACTATAGGTGACAATGAAGAAGAGATCTTGGATGCCACAGACAGTTTAGATTTTGGATCAGGGGTACTGTGATCAGACATCACACTGCCCTTATCACTGTTTTCCCCTGTGTCAGGATGATAGGAACTTTTCAGCAGCTTCCTCACATCCCTCACTTGGTGGATTGTTCCTTGCACCTTGGGTTTGGTTTCTCTCACATCTCTAACCAGGAACTGGGGCATTTTCTCCAAGACCTCAGCCCTGGAGGGGATCTGACTTCTCAGGTCTTCAGCTGCTTTAGACAGGCTGGCAGCACTGGATACCAGATTGGGTGTAAGCAGCTTGGCAATATTAAAAGGGTTGTCTTTGTTTTCAGCAGAAAGTCCCAGATTTAGTTTGATCTCCTGGGGTTTGGGGGTCATCCTAGGAGTCATCCTACAAGCAGTAGCCTCCATTACATGAAGTTTCTCTGTCTTAAAGTCCATCTCATTGCGGCTGAAGCAGCTCTGATGGGCATAGGTGGACACAGAGTACTTAGTGGCCTGCTTTTTACTCTGTTTCTCTTTGGGTATGTGTTGAATGCCTGGTACATACAAACGTGACATTTTGGTGGACTGACTAGTGGATAGCTCTCCTAAATCAGCCCTCCAGTCCCTTTCCAGTGGGATCTTTATCTTCCGAGCCTTGGCCACTTTCTCTTCTATTTTCTTTTCCATCTTCTCTATTTCCTTTTCTTTCCATGACCTGAAAGCGCTGTTTTGGCTACGGAGGAAAATTCCTTTAGCAGCTTCTGCCGCACTCTTCCTTATCTCGGTAATATTGTCTTCTCGGTGGTGCTCTAAGGGGAAGATCTGCTTTGTTGTATTAAACTCAACGGGTGTAAGATCTTTGGGCGTCGCTGACTTCACATCAAAGAACTCCCCAATATCCTCACTGCTGACTAGGGTGAAATCAGAGCTGGCCTCGGAAAACCTTGAGTTCTGCCTCTGAATGCCCTTGTCTTTGGAGCCATCCGTCTCCTTGGAGCCGTTGGGCAGACCTTTATGCGAGTTGTCAAAGAGTTCCCCTCTTTCCATTTTGAACTCCTGCTCCAGCTGCATCTTCTTGGAGATAACATTTTTAAGAAGGCTGGAAGCGAATTTAGACTTATGTGCGCCCTCCATGGCTTCTGCTGCACTACTCGTCTGCTTGCTTGTCTCTTGCGGAGGGATCTCTCTTGGCATTGACTCTGTAACCCCATCTGTGCAAGCTGAGCCTGGAGCATGTTCAGGAGGCTTGTTGGCTCTGTCATTCCCAGGAGCAGGTGCCTTCAGATTGCTGCTGCTGCTGAAGTTCAGAGTCTCTGTCAATGTTACAACCCTGGACCCAGCCTGGATGTGCTTTGAGGAGCAGCTAGGGTTAGCCCCGATTCCCCCCTTTGATGCCAACTCGCTGACAACCAACTCGAATGCCTTGGTCTGTGACTTGTTAGCCTGCACATAGACCTGCTCCTTTGTGGGCACATCTTTGCCAGTCTTCTGTAGCCCAAAGGTGGATGCAGCAGCTGCGTGCTGGTGGATGCTCTGCTCAGATTTTTGGGACAGGAGAGCGCCCCCTTTCCAGTCCAGGTAGGTAGACCAGCTGTTGATCCCAATGTTCTGGTCAGACAGGGAGGTAGTGGACTCACTGGAACTGAAATTAATTGCTTCAAAATAGGGATAGGCAAGGCTGCGGAAGGCTCTTGATGTCAGGCTGCGCACCTCCTTGTCTGCATCATCTAGCTCGCTCACTGCACTGGAAGCCCCGCTGGAGATGTCCGCCTGAACCCCGCTGCGAGCCTGCAGCCGGGCTGGAACTGCCACAAGCTTGTGGCCAGCAGACACCTGCGGGTGAGGCTGGTAGTGATGCTGCTGCTGCCTGAAAGCCGACTTGCTCTCGGTGGCTCTGGTCACGCAGTAGCTCATGTCTGTCTCATGCTTGGCATCAGTAGGGGCGGTGTTTTGCTTTGCCTGTACGTTGCTAGGGTCATTTATAGCCTTGGATGCAGTCTTGATTGATAGGAGGATCTGGCCTGAGGGGATCCCGGGCTTGGCCCGAGCCTCCACTGAGCTGGCTGGCTTGTCCCTGGTGTTACTACTGCAGCTGATCGGAGAGGTATCGCTTTCTGAATAAGTGCTGACCAGCTCTGCGCTGCCCAAGCTGTCCGTTGGGTTGGGGTCGCTGGTGGTGGTACTCCTGTAATAGCTGCAGTCTTCCTCATCGGTCGGGCTGCCCCCCTGACTGTCAAACGATGCGTATTCCAGGAAAGTGCAGGGGGCGCTGTCCGCTGGCTCACTCCAAGCCGAGGGTGTCAGCCCGAAGTTCGGGTATTCGGGCTCTTGGTCGGCCTCGCAGAGCTGGATCTCGTGGGTGGTAATATAGTGCGCCTCGTCGTTGGCACAGCCCAGCTGGGGCACGTTTACTGGGGACGAGGTGTCACTTCCAGCTCCACGGGAGGAGGGGTAGGATGCAGTGCCCTCCGATATCTCCCCCTCTTGCCCTTTGCCCCCCATATTTGGGATCTCGCCAGACACTTTGGTCACGCTTGCTGGTGTTCCCGGGCGATCTCCAGTGGTGTCACCATTTGCCAAACATGACTCCTTCACCCCTATAGGGACATGTTTACAGTCACATACCCCCTTTCCCTCCTTTCCTGCCAAAGCGACAGTGACCCCTGGGCAGCTGATCACCCTCTTCCCGGGTGAGATCGGGATTTCCACGTATCCCAGTTCTGGCAATGCCTTCTCTTTGGGCTGCCAGGCTGGAGTGTCCCTTTGCGCCGAGGCTGCCTGTTGCATGGCTGCTGCTTCTGCTTGTGGTGGCTGCTGCCAGGCGCCGATCTGTCCGTCTGACTGGCACCGGCTGAGCACAGCAGCGGTCCCGGCCTCTACCCCCAGAAATGAAGTCAATGCACATGGGAAATTCTTCTTTTCCTGAATGGGATTCACACGTCACCCTGGGAGCGTTTTAAGTGACATTGACTGAGAGAGTGGCTGAAGAAGGGGGGCTGACACGTGCTTTTATTTCCTAAAATTCCTTTGTAGACTCTTGCATTGTCCTGCAGCCTCACAGCTGTGAATACAGGACAACAGAGCATTGCACTTATTTTGCACCCACCGAGTCTGATATACAATGAAAAGTAAAGCAATTCTGGAGCAACCAGCTGCATCATAGGGGACAAATAAAACATTCCTCAAATTCCCATTGACATCAAGGTGTTGCGTACCGCTTTGGCACTCAGAGGGTTACATGGAGATTTAACCCCAATGAACATGATCAATACATGGAAAACCTGAAGCGGTTAAAGTCCCATATGAATGGGCATTTTTATTCGTACCCACAGCATTCTGCAGCCTTGCCTACCCAGAATTCCCCAAGTTTTTCTTAGTACATTAGCTTGAGTCTGATGTATTAAGAGGAATTGGAGTAATAATGGAGCAAATCAGTTAAACCGTATGGATATGCCCATTTAGTTAAACGAGGCGTTCAACGCATTGTAAATCAATAGAACGTTTTATTTGCCCCCTATGGTACAATTGGTATGTCCTATAATACACCCACTTACCTTAACACATCGCATTCCTCTAACGTTTCTCCGTCCATTTCTGGAGAGGCTCAGACTTTATATATTTTAATTTTTAAGTATCGTTTTATTTATTGATTGGTTTATTTATGCATTGATGTATTGTGGGTGTGTATGAATTATTGGGCTGCTAGGAATAACGTGGAGGGGCATGTAATACATTGACTGTATTGGCTCCCTGTGAAAACCCTGACGACTGCATTCGTTTTGCATCAGTTTGCAATAGTGACCTGAAGAATCATATTTCTAAATGTAACCGATCCTTTTTGTATATCAGGCAAAGGAGGTGTCAACCCTCCGGCATTCAAACAGTTAATCATGAAACAAGGTTTTACATTTCTCTGTAATCCTTTCAGTGCTGGGATTCTGTGTAACGCATCCTCTGGCACTCAAATGGTTACATTTCCAATATGAGACACATTGTTGGATTGCTCTTTAAGGGGTACAGCGTGCTACACACTATCTGACACCCCAGCAGCTAATGATCGAAGATCGTTACGCGCTTTGTTTTCGTTAAGATAAATACGTCCAAAATTAAATAAATAATTAGTGGTTCAAGAGGATTCGTTCTGGATTAGAGTATTTGAGATATGTGACATTGTTCTAATACACATAATACATATAGCATAATGAATCAAAAACGATTTAAAAGGCAAAATACACCAATCTTATGAAGGACATAAATGGAGATTAAACACGCAGGGCTATGAATAAAGACAGAACTGGATCAATTCTTGCTCAGACAACCTACACAAAATGTCACAAAGTTTCCATTATCAGTGGAGTTAAACCGATACATATCATTCAGTAGTTTTTCCTCAGATATGCCCTAATTAATGCAAATTTAATACACACCTCACAATATTGGTGGAACACGCATGCATACCACCGCGCGCCCTTTTGCATCTACTTTATCTACATACACAGTTTCATCATTACACAGACAGATATGGGTACAGCTGTTCAAATTAGAGTATTATTAACCTTCACAATTCCAAAAGGGTGCACTGTAAATTGACCTTTTACGTGCTGGTGGTTACAACGCATTATCCGTTTGAGCGCGTGAGGAAGTGTGTATATCAGTTAGAACGGTGTGCAAATCGATCTCTGCACATCCTTCTAGCAGCCGAAGAGTTAAGGCTACTCTGTTGGAACACATTTCCCATTCTGCCTTTAGATATGAATGACTTGTTGAAGTCAGGGATACTGATGGACCCGGAAGGAAGGCATGGATAGATTCTGGAGCAAATCAACTGCAATAATAGGGAAATAAAAAAGTTATTTACTTAAATGTAACTTTTAACCCCATCAGTGTTCTGTTGCCAGTGCATTGCAAAGCATTGGCGATGCCTCTAGCATTCAAGGGGTTAAAAGCAATATTTAAATCAATGGGGAATCTGTACATTTTTACTTGTCACACGTGGTGCGGTTGGTATACTCCAATATTGCGCTAGTTCTCCTTAGTACATCAGTCTCACAGTGGGTCTATCTACAGTCTTTTTTTCTGGATCAGCTGGAAAAACCCATAACTGTCTACTGGTTTGATGTTGACACTCTCTGCCACCGTGATGCTGTTTTTTCCCCATTACCTAATTTATATTGGTGTGCTGCTTATTTGTGGAGCTAGACATGAATGGAGCAACATTGTATACAGAATGAACCACACATAGATGAGCAAATGTTTTCACACAACCTTGTTCTCTCTCATTTATGTAATAAAATGAGCTTCTTCATTATCTGGAGCCAGTAAAATAGCAAATTCAGACGGAAAGGTAATCCTTAAAGACAATATTTACAAATAAAAAAATGAAGCAATTCTGGGGCAAACCAACTGCACTATAGGAAACAAACATTTTCAGCGTTCCCACTGTAATCAGTGTATGTTTATATTTAATGTGGGTGGTGTAGTGTTTTGCCTTACTATAAATTAATCTTAGGTAGAAGATGTACTCTTGAATGAGAGACGTCAGTCCAGACAAACTCTACATTTCCTATGCCATTCAAGTTAGAGAGATATTAATAAAGAGAGGCTAACTTAATTAGAAGATTTGGACCATACCAACTGCATCATAGGGGACAAATAAAAATTCCTGTTAACTGAAATGTAAATTTAAACCAATTTAAATGATAGAGCAAAAGCAATGCATAGGAGATCTCTCTAGCATTTAAGGAGTTAAAATACCCATTTCCATCAATGGAAATTTGTGTAACGTTTATTTGCCCCTCTGTAATGCCCTTGGTTTACCTCACAGTTACTTTAGTCCTTCTTAATTCAGCCTCTCTGATGTCATAGAATAACATGGGAATTGAATATTTTCTCTCACTGGAGTGACCTTTCACCTTTCTTTCACCTCATTGTGTATCTACCCACAGGTATTTATGGTAAAACACAGACACACAGGAGGCTCTTAAAATTGAACATGAATACCTGTGTAAAGTGCAATGAAGAAATATCACTGTACTCATGTAGAAGTGAATGGCTGGTGTACTGGAGTAACCAGCACACCAATGTACATAGGTTAATCAGCCTGCTCTGTACTGAGAAGAGGACAGGGGTATCTTGATTAGGATTTTCTGCCCAGATTAAGACCTCTATAGCATTCAAGAGGATCAAAACCAAAGTCAATGGAATTTGAGGAATGTAATTTGTTCACTATAGTGCAGTTGTATAGACCCAGAACTGCACCACTTTAATTTGCTGAATTAGGCCCAAAGGCCTTAACTGAAAAATAAACATCCAGAGGGTTGTACAATGTACAAACTGGAAACACAGAGAAAGGGATAGATACTTTTTGCTATTAGACTTCATCAGCCAATAGCCAGCTGGGGCTGCTTGGCAGGGGAGGGCTGGCAACTTGTGGCCCAGGGGGCAAATTCAGTCAAATGGCCCATTTCTATATCGATCAAGCCCACTGTCCCAGCCCCACCCCCTTTTGGCAGCAGTCCTCCCTCAATATTTTGCGTGCCAGTGGAGTAACCAACACATTTCAGAGCAAAGAGTTGCTTATCTCTGTGGCTCTTGAAGGGTTAAGGTCCTTCCTTCCTGCTTTGAACATCAGTGAAAAAGAGTAGGGAGAGGGGGACTTCAGGGTACTGACCCATCAATATACACACATATCTGGTCACAAACACTGTAGGTTAGTAAATACAACACCAGAAAATATTACTGCTCATAAATATCAGTTTGCCTTACTTTTGGAGATTGCAAGTCAAATGGAGTAGCACTGCTGGCTTGTGAAGTGTTTTTGTTTACTTCAGTCAGCTGTTCAGTGACAGGCTTCTTCAGCACATCTCAGTGGGCCATTTATCTTATAATGCTCTGAATGTTAGTGGGCTAAGCACCACATTGCAGAGCAGTGTGCTGCACACCCCCTATGAAACTCAAGGGGATAAAGTTATTGTTTGCAAGATTAAAAGGCTTTGAAAACATGGAAATGGTTTTATATTTATGAGCAATAATATTTCCTAGTGCTGTATTTACAAACCTACAGTGCATACCTCACTGGCATGCAAAGGGCTAAGGAATGGCTATCGCCATGGCTGTTGCTGCATAGAAACCTATGGGGAGATCCCAACTTCTCCAGTCTCATTTTGATGAAGTTGGGACTGTGAACTCTGGCATCACAGGCAGAGATTGGAGCAAAGTACCACATTAACATATGAATGAAACAATGGCTCATTAAGGTGCATTTCAATATGCAAATGATCCACTGTCAAAGTATTCACTGCAAAATAGTGACCTTGGTGAAGGCAGACTCATGGTCTGTATACTTGCAAGGGATTCACAGGGATATGATGGCAAAGATATATTTGTGCATGTCGAGATGTAATGGATGCTAATACGCTACCATGTCATGAAACTGGCCCCTTATGGACCCTTAGTGCAACTCACTCTACTTGTTGAGGCTTTTCCTGCTTAACCCTATAAGTGACAGAGGGGCCTCAATGCATTTCTTTGCACTGCATTGCGCACCCATATGGCACTCAAAGGGTGAAGCAGTAATCAAAGGTGAATCAGAGGGTCAGTCATTCTGATTCACTCACCTGTTCTGAAGTAGGGAAAGCCTTTAGTTATCCTAGCCTATTGGCTGGCTTTGCAGGCACAGGTTGAGAAGCAATGCATCAGACTATACAAAGTATGCTTCCCAAATCTAAATTTGCCTATCACAGGTCATGTGGGTATTGCGAGTTGTCTGATATCTGCACAGCCTCACTTATATAACCCTGGGACTGCAGAACATGGGGCACATTTGGGTATATAGCCCATAGTGTGGGGTTACTTGTGAAGTTTAATCCAAAATCTTTTAACCAAACTAACGGGATAGCTGGAGCAATGTACGTGTTTTGGGTGATTCTGGTTAACAGAAATATTCCTCTAGTGACCGAATATGCCAATAAATGAACCCTTTGGATTCCAGGCAATACTAAACTTGCATTTCTTTAGTTGGAGAGCCAAAGGTTGCCCACTCTCTCTCTTGGGCTGCATTGATTTCTAAGTAGTCATGCATTTTTAATACGCATCTGTTATACCCTTTGAATGCCCGATTGATGTGTAGTGTATTGTTTCACAATGCTTTGGTCATCACCACTATGGAACTCAAAGGGTTAAATCGATGAGCTGAGTGCCCTATGTGTGATGCAAAATGCTTTCATAATGAGCATTACTCTGATAATCAAAAGGTTAAATAGATGAGGTGACTACCCTGTGTATAATGCACAATTCTGTTTACGGCTTATAGTTAATGTATAGCATTATAATAACTGATTGCAAGCAGTTCTTGTTGACTCTAGGGTGCAGTAAAAAGAAGGTGACTGCATGTAAAACAGTGGTTCCCAATAATTTTTCCCAAGACGCCTAGATTCTAGAGAGGTCTACCATGTAGAAGTAAAGAGTTGAAGAACTCTACCATTCAAGTAGTTAAATGCTTCATTGAAGTCACTGGAACTCTGGGGAATTTAAATTTGTCCCCCATGGTTCAGTTTTATTGCCCAGTAATTACTCAATTTCTTATAACTGTGTCAGTCCTAACCCTTTAAGGACCAGAGGGGTATGCAGTGCATTGCTTTGCAATGTGTTGCACATCCCTATGATCCTTTAAGGGTTAAGAAGTCAGGTGTAGTCTTTGAACCTACCGCTGTCAGATGACAACAACTTCAATCACCCCCCAACTGATGGCTGGGTGGGGATGATGGGAATTGTATTCAGTAGCTGGAAGTCTATAGATTACCTACCCCTGCAATAAGGTGATATAAGGTTTAATGTCATTCCAAACCCCATCATTTCATTCATGGGTTTGCAGGGTGTGAGGGGATGAATTCTTAATGCATCAGTATATCTTGTCATGGAAAGAAGCTTCACATTAGTCTCAGGTGACATCCGGATAACTAAACTTAGAACTAGTGGCATTGATGCCAATGGAAAGAAATGTAACTTGTGCAGTACCAAGCTCACATAGGATGAGGGTGGGCTAACTAAGCCTCCTAACCTCTAGTGCTATATTTATCTGAATGAAGTTCAGGCTGGGAAGGGCAAGGGGAGGCAATCTTTGGTTCTCCAGCTGTTAGACACTGCAACCCTCCCCCTCTCCAAACCACTGGTTGCCTATCCGGGGCAAGGGAATTATACAGCATTTTCTCATTAGTGAACAAAGGACCTTAGCCACAAAAGAAGACAGAAGCAATTATGGAGCAAACCAATTAACTATCTTGGTGAAATAACACGTACCCATTGTTGTAAATGAGATGTCTTTTCGTTGTGTAGATGAGGCCCATATAGGCACATTTAAACTTCGTTCTAAAAGGCTGGATTAATAAGAAGAACTGGAGATACCAATGACATTATAGGTGAGAAATAAAAAATCCTTTTGATTTAACCCCTTGAATGATAGAGAGATCTTCAGTGCATTAGCTCACAATGCGCTTGTGGCCTATCTAGAATTTAAGGAGTTAAAATCTCTATTTAACCCTTTGAGTGCTAGAGGAGTGTGCAATGCATTGTGTACCCCTCTGGCACTCAAAGGGTTAAACCAATGGGGAACTTGGGTCTTTATGTACAAAACAATAGAGGTGCAATTCAAAGTCAAACCAACTATACCATAGAGGACAAATACAAAGTCCCTTTGATTTAAATGGTGGATTTTAACCCATTGAATGCCAAATAAGTCTCCAGTGCCCCAGAATTGCTCCTCTTATCTTTAGGGAACAAGGCTATAGGTCTGATCCAAAGGGAACCTCCCTGCACATCCTTCTGGCAGCTTGACAGAGCTCTGCCTTATGGAACTCAACAGAATGGGATGAACAATAGTAACTATATATGCCAAGCAATGGGAATACTGACAAGGCATGCTATGCAGAAAAACAGGCCAGTGAACTGCACAAGGACAACTTTACAGCTAAAGATTGACAGATTTACCCCATCCCCTTCATACAATGAAACAATAAAATACTGGGTCATATGCACAATACAAATAGGAACAATTGTAGGGCAAATCACTGTACCATAGGAGATAAATAAAAACTCCCATTCATTTAATTTGGGCTTTTGACCTATTGAATACTAGATGGAGCGTTCCCTAACATTTGAAGGATTAACCCTGTCGGTTCCAGATGCTTATTGAATGATCTATACCCTGGTGCCCAGGCATATTTTATGCTTTTTTACCTTCCATCCATTTATGTACTGTTCCTGTTGGCAACTTTCTAGTTATATATGGGGAAGAAAAAAAAAAAAAAAAAAAATATATATATATATATATATATATATATATATATATATATATACACACACTTTTTTTTTAAATGTATCTTTATTTTAAATTTGCATCGTGTGACAATCTATGATATTATAATTACAAAAAATGTAATATCATACATGGTGTATAAAAATTATGTTGGTTGTAAAAGTTTAAATTATTTTTAAAAGCCTTTACCCCCTGAGTACAAAAATACCAAATATATATAAATTTACGTATACAAATAGCCTTCACAGTCCTATAATTAACAGGAGAGCAAAAGGGTATTTTCAACTTTATGAACTAGAATGTATTTTCCATTGCTTACATGGTAAAACTGCCATAAAATAACTCAATAAAGATATAAAAATACATAGTTCCTGAATGTAGACTAATGTATGAACAGAAAATGGTTAGTTTCTTTTTACACAAAATGATGTAGCAAAGGGGTTTTCAGAAACCGTTCAGAAATTTGCAGTAAAGTCACAAATTACATCTCAAGCAAACCTAGCATACAAAAGGATTGAATCTGAATGCCACGTATCTCTTAAGTACAGCGTGTAACGGGCAGTAGGCCATTACTGGAAGGCCCTCAGGCCTGCACCAGGACTTTTTCTAAAAAGAACTGAAATTCTCGGACTAACTTGGCCACCGGGTAAACCGCAGGAGAACTGGCGCCGACCTTTCAAACAAGGGCCGGCCTCTGATTGGTCACCACCCTGGGAAACATGTTTAAAGGTCTCCCATAGACTTTGCGTTGGAAAAGTAGGCGCCCCCAGGATTGGTCGCCCTGGCCAAGCTGCCACTTTCTCATAGGCCGGACCAGACCGTTCAAATGAATGGATACCCTGCCAAGGGGCTGAGAGACACGGGAGCTACCATTACTTTAGTCCAGCCCTGCTGCCTGGCCCCCTGCTCCTGAGTGAAGCAAGTTGTGGAGGTCCGAGTAGCCGGGGGTCGAGTATACCAATTGCCCATGGCCAAAGTTCATATGGATTGGGGAACAGGCCAAGGATCTAAACTGGTAGGAGTTACGCCTGGGTTACCAGCTGACATTCATCTCCAGAGCTGCTTTGCCCCAGTAGAAACCCCGGAAGATTGTCAAGTTCTCACCAGAGCAGCAGCTTGGCGCCCCCCCAGTAAGACCCAACACTAACTCACCGGACTCCACTAGCACTGACCATCCTCCTTGCCTGGCTACCCCCTGACGAGTTCCGTAATGCCCTGCGTACAGATCCTACCCTAGCAGGATATAGGGCCAAAGCAGAAACAGGGGAAGTAGGGCTCCGGAGTGAACAGTTCACCTGGGACAATGATCTTCTTTATAGAAAGACTTACACTACAGGTCAGGGACAGACTAAAATAGCCCGAACTCAGCTACTAGTCCCCTCCCAGCATAGGGCAGCCCTCTTGTCTTTGGCCCACGAGATTCCCTTGGCCAGACACCTGTTGGTCCACCACATTGAATACCTGCTGACCAGAGCATTCTTCTGGCCCCTGTGGTGACCTCTTCTCTGGGCACTGTTGCGGTTCCGGGTTGCCTTCCCGGTCCCCGCGCGGCTTCCTCTGTTCTTCGCCGCATCCGGAGGCGGCGCGCATGCGCATGTCGGCGGACCATAGAGTAGACGGGATGGAAGGTCCGCCGACACTCTAGCCACCATCTCCAGGCTCCTTCCAGTTAGGGGAGCTATATCTTCCTCCTCTAGCTCTATGTGGACGCGTTTGTATAGCGTCCAATAGAGCTTCCAGTGCCTGGGTACTCTCTAGTCCGTTCTTGGACCAAGCCTCTGCCTGATCCAGCCTGCATTTTTGTGTATGACCCTGACCTGCCTTGACCAAGCCTCTGCCTGATCCAGCCTGCATCTTTGTGTATGACCCTGACCTTCCTTGACCAAGCCTCTGCCTGATCCAGCCTGTGCCTCTGTGTATGACCCTGACCTACCTTGACCAAGCCAGGAGAGACCTGAGTGAGTACCTATTCTTTTGGAGATTCTTTTCCTCCCTGGGGACCTCTGAGTATAGTTTGTCTAGGTTAGGGTTATCCGGGGTTACCCAGCGGCTCCTCTGCTGGGGCCACTACATCTGGCTTCGCGGCCAGCACCTTTAGGCAGGTCAGCCGCAGCACAACCCTGGCCTAGGCAACCTACGCTCCCTAGCTCCGCTCCCTAGCTCCGCCCCCTAGCAGCTCGCTCAGCGGCCTCTTGTTGGAAGAGCATCTGTGTCCTGCTCCCAGGTACTCAGATTTCTTCCTGTCCCCGCCTTTGGTTCTGACAGCCCCAGCAGAGATGCAAGTACTACAGTCTCCCTTACAGGCTAAGTTTTCCTGTGCTTCCTACCTCTGTATGGCCGCCGTCCGGCATGGCTTCTGGGCCACTTCCTCATTGCTGACATCAGCTAACAGGCACTAGCATGGACGTCTGTTTATGGGCCTATTCTGGGTGGCCTAATTGGGTTCCATCTCCTTCTGCTCTTTTATAAACCTCCTTGGGCCTGGGAGTCATTGCCCTTATGTGGTGTTCCTGCTCGTTACTCTTGCTCTCCGTTGTGACCCGTGTTTGCCTGAGAATCTCGCTCTGTGTATGACCCCGGCTTGGCTGACTACCCATATTGGTACTGACCTGTGGCTCCTGCTGACTACTCGCTCTGTGTATGACCCCGGCTTGTCTGACTACCCACATTTGTTCTGACCTGTGGCTCTGGCTGACAACTCACTCTGTGTATGACCCCGGCTTGCCTGACCAGTGGCCCTGGCTACTAACTGCTCAGTGTAGCCTCTGGTCGCCTTTCCTGTGGGCCTGGTTACTTTCGCTCCTTGTAGTCCTCGGTTTGCCTGACCAGTGGCCCTGGCTCCTACTCTCTCAGCATAGTCTCCAGTTGCCTGACCAGTGGCCTGGATACTCTTGCTCTGTGTAGTCCCCGGCTTGTCTCACCTGTGACTTTGGCTGCCTACTCGCTCCCTACACTACCTGCTTGCCTGACTTGTAGTCACGGTGTCTCCTGGCTCTGGTCTGCTCTAGCTCTTTGTTGCCTCCGTTCGCAGACCAAGTGGTGACTTACACATATTCTACCATTCTTCTGTTGTCCCACTTGAGCCACCCCCTATTCTCGAGATCTTGAGTAGTACACTACACAGCACAGTGTGCAGCTCCGGAGGGACCTTGGGTCCTATTTGCAGATGTCTGGGATTCGGTGTGGGCTTTACCATTATTGCTGTTATAATAAATAAAGGTGGTTATATTTTATCTTTGTGCCTGTCCTTGTTTGCCTGATTACCGTGACAGTAAGACACTTTTTCTGCACCTGTAACCTCTGTCAGCGGGTCGGGAAAAGAGGTGACAGACCCCCAGTGCCCCTACAACTCCTTCCCATCATAGGCGAACTGTTTCAGAAAGTGGTCATTGATATTGTAGGTCCCCTAGCTAGACCCAGTCTTACAGGAAATAAATACATCCTTACAATAGTAGATATTGCCACCCGCTATCCTGAGGAGGTGGCCCTCTCCAACATCATGGCTGAGACTGTAGCAGACACACTGGTTAAAGTGTTCACCAGAGTAGGTTTCCCCCAGGAAGTATTATCGGACCAGGGCACCCAATTCACCTCAGAGTTACTGAAACATGTATGGAAGTCCTGCGAGGTTAAACCCATACACACCACAGCGTATCACCCCCAGACCAATGGACTCTGTGAAAGGTTCAATGGAACCCTAAAACAGATGCTGTGGGCTTTCACAGAATCGCACAGAGATTGGGAAAAATATCTGGCCCGTCTCCTGTTCGCCTATCGAGAGGTGCCTGGTGTCCACGGGCTTCTCCTCCTTTGAGCTATTATTTGGGAGGAGAGTCCAGTGACCCCTGAACCTTCTCCACGAATACTGGGAGGGCAAGTACGATTCTAAAGAAACCCCGGTAGCCACTTATATTGTGGAGCTAAGGGAGAAGCTGGAGACCCTTCTGGGGTTGGCCCGCCAACATCTACTATGATAGACAGGCCAGGGACAAAGAGTTTAGCCCAGGTCAGCTAGTTGTAGCCCCCCGGCTGGTCAGACATAATAAGCTACAAATGGCCTCGGAGGGACTCTACAGGGTAATTGATAGACTAGGGGAGACCACATAGTGATAGCTCAAGGGGCCAAGCAGCAGAACCAAAGGACCTGCCATGTGAACAACCTGAAGGCCTATCACCTTAGGCAGGAAGATTCCCTAGCAATTTGTACCTTAGCCAGTGAGGAGCCTGAAGAGCAGGATATCCCTGACCTCCTGGCCGACACTCAGGACCAGGTCCCCTCTGACCCTCTACAGCTAGGTCCCCATCTAAATTCCACCCAGCACAGCCAGATCCGGGACATTATAAAAAAGTGGCCTCCATGCTCGGCCTCATCTCTCTCACCCAACATAAGGTAGAGACCCCGGAGCAGACCGCCCTCAGGCTACCCGCTTACCAGGTCTCTGAGGCCATAAAAAAGGACATGCATCGGGAAATCCAGGACATGTTAGCTTTAGGGGTCATTGAAAAGTCCGCGAGTCCTTGGGCTTCCCCGGTAGTCCTGGTCCCCAAAAAAGATGGCACCACGCTGTTCTGTGTGGACTACCGGAGGCCCAATGACCGGACCACCACTGACGCCTACCCTATGCCCTGGGTGGACGAGATCTTAGACATGATCGCTGGCGCTGGTGTCGTCTCTACCCTCGACCCTAGCCGAGGGTACTGGCAGATCCCATTGGACCCTGAGGCAGTAGCTAAGTCTGCATTCATCACCCCTTATGGCCTGTACCAGTTTAAGGTCATGCTATTTGCGACATTCTTTAAAGAAGAAAGAAGGTGACCTAACAGGAGCTTTGTGGTGAGAACTGACCCGGAGTGATTTCCAAATAGGTGAAAGTGACATATACTGGGTGGCAGTTATAACCTCAAATATAAGTGAGTGCATATATGGAGGGAGAGTAAAAGAGGGGCCGTTGCATACATATTCACTACTACGCTTAGAAAGTCTGCGCTGTCTGTTTTTTTCCAAATTTACTGTGTTACTATGTTACTATGTTTCTTCAATACAGTCTAAATAGGTGTAAGTCTAAAATTCTGTAACAGATACAAGTGACTTGTTACATGTGTTGTACAGAGTTTAGCGACTGGCATCAAAATACATGTTTGCCTTTGTTCCACATTTTCATTTAATAGATCTTCATAACTTACCAAGGCTTTTAAAACCCCAAAGGTTTCTTCTTCAAGTGTTCTATGAATA